>JAVIAB010000102.1:9759990-9937490 GCA_032433765.1 Megaustenia siamemsis
ATAGATAGATAGATAGATAGATAGATAGATAGATAGATAGATAGATAGATAGATAGATAGATAGATAGATAGATAGATAGATAGATAGATAGATAGATAGATAGATAGATAGATAGATAGATAGATAGATAGATAGATAGATAGATAGATAGATAGATAGATAGATAGATAGATAGATAGATAGATAGATAGATAGATAGATAGATAGATAGATAGATAGATAGATAGATAGATAGATAGATAGATAGATAGATAGATAGATAGATAGATAGATAGATAGATAGATAGATAGATAGATAGATAGATAGATAGATAGATAGATAGATAGATAGATAGATAGATAGATAGATAGATAGATAGATAGATAGATAGATAGATAGATAGATAGATAGATAGATATAGATAGATAGATAGATAGATAGATAGATAGATAGATAGATAGATAGATAGATAGATAGATAGATAGATAGATAGATAGATAGATAGATAGATAGATAGATAGATAGATAGATAGATAGATAGATAGATAGATAGATAGATAGATAGATAGATAGATAGATAGATAGATAGATAGATAGATAGATAGATAGATAGATAGATAGATAGATAGATAGATAGATAGATAGATAGATAGATAGATAGATAGATAGATAGATAGATAGATAGATAGATAGATAGATAGATAGATAGATAGATAGATAGATAGATAGATAGATAGATAGATAGATAGATAGATAGATAGATAGATAGATAGATAGATAGATAGATAGATAGATAGATAGATAGATAGATAGATAGATAGATAGATAGATAGATAGATAGATAGATAGATAGATAGATAGATAGATAGATAGATAGATAGATAGATAGATAGATAGATAGATAGATAGATAGATAGATAGATAGATAGATAGATAGATAGATAGATAGATAGATAGATAGATAGATAGATAGATAGATAGATAGATAGATAGATAGATAGATAGATAGATAGATAGATAGATAGATAGATAGATAGATAGATAGATAGATAGATAGATAGATAGATAGATAGATAGATAGATAGATAGATAGATAGATAGATAAGATAGATAGATAGATAGATAGATAGATAGATAGATAGATAGATAGATAGATAGATAGATAGATAGATAGATAGATAGATAGATAGATAGATAGATAGATAGATAGATAGATAGATAGATAGATAGATAGATAGATAGATAGATAGATAGATAGATAGATAGATAGATAGATAGATAGATAGATAGATAGATAGATAGATAGATAGATATAGATAGATAGATAGATAGATAGATAGATAGATAGATAGATAGATAGATAGATAGATAGATAGATAGATAGATAGATAGATAGATAGATAGATAGATAGATAGATAGATAGATAGATAGATAGATAGATAGATAGATAGATAGATAGATAGATAGATAGATAGATAGTAGATAGATAGATAGATAGATAGATAGATAGATAGATAGATAGATAGATAGATAGATAGATAGATAGATAGATAGATAGATAGATAGATAGATAGATAGATAGATAGATAGATAGATAGATAGATAGATAGATAGATAGATAGATAGATAGATAGATAGATAGATAGATAGATAGATAGATAGATAGATAGATAGATAGATAGATAGATAGATAGATAGATAGATAGATAGATAGATATATAGATAGATAGATAGATATAGATAGATAGATAGATAGATAGATAGATAGATAGATAGATAGATAGATAGATAGATAGATAGATAGATAGATAGATAGATAGATAGATTAGATAGATAGATAGATAGATAGATAGATAGATAGATAGATAGATAGATAGATAGATAGATAGATAGATAGATAGATAGATAGATAGATAGATAGATAGATAGATAGATAGATAGATAGATAGATAGATAGATAGATAGATAGATAGATAGATAGATAGATAGATAGATAGATAGATAGATAGATAGATAGATAGATAGATAGATAGATAGATAGATAGATAGATAGATAGATAGATAGATAGATAGATAGATAGATAGATAGATAGATAGATAGATAGATAGATAGATAGATAGATATAGATAGATAGATAGATAGATAGATAGATAGATAGATAGATAGATAGATAGATAGATAGATAGATAGATAGATAGATAGATAGATAGATAGATAGATAGATAGATAGATAGATAGATAGATAGATAGATAGATAGATAGATAGATAGATAGATAGATAGATAGATAGATAGATAGATAGATAGATAGATAGATAGATAGATAGATAGATAGATAGATAGATAGATAGATAGATAGATAGATAGATAGATAGATAGATAGATAGATAGATAGATAGATAGATAGATAGATAGATAGATAGATAGATAGATAGATAGATAGATAGATAGATAGATAGATAGATAGATAGATAGATAGATAGATAGATAGATAGATAGATATAGATAGATAGATAGATAGATAGGATAGATAGATAGATAGATAGATAGATAGATAGATAGATAGATAGATAGATAGATAGAATAGATAGATAGATAGATAGATAGATAGATAGATAGATAGATAGATAGATAGATAGATAGATAGATAGATAGATAGATAGATAGATAGATAGATAGATAGATAGATAGATAGATAGATAGATAGATAGATAGATAGATAGATAGATAGATAGATAGATAGATAGATAGATAGATAGATAGATAGATAGATAGATAGATAGATAGATAGATAGATAGATAGATAGATAGATAGATAGATAGATAGATAGATAGATAGATAGATAGATAGATAGATAGATAGATAGATAGATAGATAGATAGATAGATAGATAGATAGATAGATAGATAGATAGATAGATAGATAGATAGATAGATAGATAGATATAGATAGATAGATAGATAGATAGATAGATAGATAGATAGATAGATAGATAGATAGAATAGATAGATAGATAGATAGATAGATAGATAGATAGATAGATAGATAGATAGATAGATAGATAGATAGATAGATAGATAGATAGATAGATAGATAGATAGATAGATAGATAGATAGATAGATAGATAGATAGATAGATAGATAGATAGATAGATAGATAGATAGATAGATAGATAGATAGATAGATAGATAGATAGATAGATAGATAGATAGATAGATAGATAGATAGATAGATATAGAATAGATAGATAGATAGATAGATAGATAGATAGATAGATAGATAGATAGATAGATAGATAGATAGATAGATAGATAGATAGATAGATAGATAGATAGATAGATAGATAGATAGATAGATAGATAGATAGATAGATAGATAGATAGATAGATAGATAGATAGATAGATAGATAGATAGATAGATAGATAGATAGATAGATAGATAGATAGATAGATAGATAGATAGATAGATAGATAGATAGATAGATAGATAGATAGATAGATAGATAGATAGATAGATAGATAGATAGATAGATAGATAGATAGATAGATAGATAGATAGATAGATAGATAGATAGATAGATAGATAGATAGATAGATAGATAGATAGATAGATAGATAGATAGATAGATAGATAGATAGATAGATAGATAGATAGATAGATAGATAGATAGATAGATAGATAGATAGATAGATAGATAGATAGATAGATAGATAGATAGATAGATAGATAGATAGATAGATAGATAGATAGATAGATAGATAGATAGATAGATAGATAGATAGATAGATAGATAGATAGATAGATAGATAGATAGATAGATAGATAGATAGATAGATAGATAGATAGATAGATAGATAGATAGATAGATAGATAGATAGATAGATAGATAGAGATAGATAGATAGATAGATAGATAGATAGATAGATAGATAGATAGATAGATAGATAGATAGATAGATAGATAGATAGATAGATAGATAGATAGATAGATAGATAGATAGATAGATAGATAGATAGATAGATAGATAGATAGATAGATAGATAGATAGATAGATAGATAGATAGATAGATAGATAGATAGATAGATAGATAGATAGATAGATAGATAGATAGATAGATAGATAGATAGATAGATAGATAGATAGATAGATAGATAGATAGATAGATAGATAGATAGATAGATAGATAGATAGATAGATAGATAGATAGATAGATAGATAGATAGATAGATAGATAGATAGATAGATAGATAGATAGATAGATAGATAGATAGATAGATAGATAGATAGATAGATAGATAGATAGATAGATAGATAGATAGATAGATAGATAGATAGATAGATAGATAGATAGATAGATAGATAGATAGATAGATAGATAGATAGATAGATAGATAGATAGATAGATAGATAGATAGATAGATAGATAGATAGATAGATAGATAGATAGATAGATAGATAGATAGATAGATAGATAGATAGATAGATAGATAGATAGATAGATAGATAGATAGATAGATAGATTATAGATAGATAGATAGATAGATAGATAGATAGATAGATAGATAGATAGATAGATAGATAGATAGATAGATAGATAGATAGATAGATAGATAGATAGATAGATAGATAGATAGATAGATAGATATATAGATAGATAGATAGATAGATAGATAGATAGATAGATAGAATAGATAGATAGATAGATAGATAGATAGATAGATAGATAGATAGATAGATAGATAGATAGATAGATAGATAGATAGATAGATAGATAGATAGATAGATAGATAGATAGATAGATAGATAGATAGATAGATAGATAGATAGATAGATAGATAGATAGATAGATAGATAGATAGATAGATAGATAGATAGATAGATAGATAGATAGATAGATAGATAGATAGATAGATAGATAGATAGATAGATAGATAGATAGATAGATAGATAGATAGATAGATAGATAGATAGATAGATAGATAGATAGATAGATAGATAGATAGATAGATAGATAGATAGATAGATAGATAGATAGATAGATAGATAGATAGATAGATAGATAGATAGATAGATAGATAGATAGATAGATAGATAGATAGATAGATAGATAGATAGATAGATAGATAGATAGATAGATAGATAGATAGATAGATAGATAGATAGATAGATAGATAGATAGATAGATAGATAGATAGATAGATAGATAGATAGATAGATAGATAGATAGATAGATAGATAGATAGATAGATAGATAGATAGATAGATAGATAGATAGATAGATAGATAGATAGATAGATAGATAGATAGATAGATAGATAGATAGATAGATAGATAGATAGATAGATAGATAGATAGATAGATAGATAGATAGATAGATAGATAGATAGATAGATAGATAGATAGATAGATAGATAGATAGATAGATAGATAGATAGATAGATAGATAGATAGATAGATAGATAGATAGATAGATAGATAGATAGATAGATAGATAGATAGATAGATAGATAGATAGATAGATAGATAGATAGATAGATAGATAGATAGATAGATAGATAGATAGATAGATAGATAGATAGATAGATAGATAGATAGATAGATAGATAGATAGATAGATAGATAGATAGATAGATAGATAGATAGATAGATAGATAGATAGATAGATAGATAGATAGATAGATAGATAGATAGATAGATAGATAGATAGATAGATAGATAGATAGATAGATAGATAGATAGATAGATAGATAGATAGATAGATAGATAGATAGATAGATAGATAGATAGATAGATAGATAGATAGATAGATAGATAGATAGATAGATAGATAGATAGATAGATAGATAGATAGATAGATAGATAGATAGATAGATAGATAGATAGATAGATAGATAGATAGATAGATAGATAGATAGATAGATAGATAGATAGATAGATAGATAGATAGATAGATAGATAGATAGATAGATAGATAGATAGATAGATAGATAGATAGATAGATAGATAGATAGATAGATAGATAGATAGATAGATAGATAGATAGATAGATAGATAGATAGATAGATAGATAGATAGATAGATAGATAGATAGATAGATAGATAGATAGATAGATAGATAGATAGATAGATAGATAGATAGATAGATAGTAGATAGATAGATAGATAGATAGATAGATAGATAGATAGATAGATAGATAGATAGATAGATAGATAGATAGATAGATAGATAGATAGATAGATAGATAGATAGATAGATAGATAGATAGATAGATAGATAGATAGATAGATAGATAGATAGATAGATAGATAGATAGATAGATAGATAGATAGATAGATAGATAGATAGATAGATAGATAGATAGATAGATAGATAGATAGATAGATAGATAGATAGATAGATAGATAGATAGATAGATAGATAGATAGATAGATAGATAGATAGATAGATAGATAGATAGATAGATAGATAGATAGATAGATAGATAGATAGATAGATAGATAGATAGATAGATAGATAGATAGATAGATAGATAGATAGATAGATAGATAGATAGATAGATAGATAGATAGATAGATAGATAGATAGATAGATAGATAGATAGATAGATAGATAGATAGATAGATAGATAGATAGATAGATAGATAGATAGATAGATAGATAGATAGATAGATAGATAGATAGATAGATAGATAGATAGATAGATAGATAGATAGATAGATAGATAGATAGATAGATAGATAGATAGATAGATAGATAGATAGATAGATAGATAGATAGATAGATAGATAGATAGATAGATAGATAGATAGATAGATAGATAGATAGATAGATAGATAGATAGATAGATAGATAGATAGATAGATAGATAGATAGATAGATAGATAGATAGATAGATAGATAGATAGATAGATAGATAGATAGATAGATAGATAGATAGATAGATAGATAGATAGATAGATAGATAGATAGATAGATAGATAGATAGATAGATAGATAGATAGATAGATAGATAGATAGATAGATAGATAGATAGATAGATAGATAGATAGATAGATAGATAGATAGATAGATAGATAGATAGATAGATAGATAGATAGATAGATAGATAGATAGATAGATAGATAGATAGATAGATAGATAGATAGATAGATAGATAGATAGATAGATAGATAGATAGATAGATAGATAGATAGATAGATAGATAGATAGATAGATAGATAGATAGATAGATAGATAGATAGATAGATAGATAGATAGATAGATAGATAGATAGATAGATAGATAGATAGATAGATAGATAGATAGATAGATAGATAGATAGATAGATAGATAGATAGATAGATAGAAGATAGATAGATAGATAGATAGATAGATAGATAGATAGATAGATAGATAGATAGATAGATAGATAGATAGATAGATAGATAGATAGATAGATAGATAGATAGATAGATAGATAGATAGATAGATAGATAGATAGATAGATAGATAGATAGATAGATAGATAGATAGATAGATAGATAGATAGATAGATAGATAGATAGATAGATAGATAGATAGATAGATAGATAGATAGATAGATAGATAGATAGATAGATAGATAGATAGATAGATAGATAGATAGATAGATAGATAGATAGATAGATAGATAGATAGATAGATAGATAGATAGATAGATAGATAGATAGATAGATAGATAGATAGATAGATAGATAGATAGATAGATAGATAGATAGATAGATAGATAGATAGATAGATAGATAGATAGATAGATAGATAGATAGATAGATAGATAGATAGATAGATAGATAGATAGATAGATAGATAGATAGATAGATAGATAGATAGATAGATAGATAGATAGATAGATAGATAGATAGATAGATAGATAGATAGATAGATAGATAGATAGATAGATAGATAGATAGATAGATAGATAGATAGATAGATAGATAGATAGATAGATAGATAGATAGATAGATAGATAGATAGATAGATAGATAGATAGATAGATAGATAGATAGATAGATAGATAGATAGATAGATAGATAGATAGATAGATAGATAGATAGATAGATAGATAGATAGATAGATAGATAGATAGATAGATAGATAGATAGATAGATAGATAGATAGATAGATAGATAGATAGATAGATAGATAGATAGATAGATAGATAGATAGATAGATAGATAGATAGATAGATAGATAGATAGATAGATAGATAGATAGATAGATAGATAGATAGATAGATAGATAGATAGATAGATAGATAGATAGATAGATAGATAGATAGATAGATAGATAGATAGATAGATAGATAGATAGATAGATAGATAGATAGATAGATAGATAGATAGATAGATAGATAGATAGATAGATAGATAGATAGATAGATAGATAGATAGATAGATAGATAGATAGATAGATAGATAGATAGATAGATAGATAGATAGATAGATAGATAGATAGATAGATAGATAGATAGATAGATAGATAGATAGATAGATAGATAGATAGATAGATAGATAGATAGATAGATAGATAGATAGATAGATAGATAGATAGATAGATAGATAGATAGATAGATAGATAGATAGATAGATAGATAGATAGATAGATAGATAGATAGATAGATAGATAGATAGATAGATAGATAGATAGATAGATAGATAGATAGATAGATAGATAGATAGATAGATAGATAGATAGATAGATAGATAGATAGATAGATAGATAGATAGATAGATAGATAGATAGATAGATAGATAGATAGATAGGATAGATAGATAGATAGATAGATAGATAAGTTGTTTATGGCGTATTCTATCAAAAGCTTTGGTGTAGTCTAGAAAAGGCATATGGTTTGTTTACTTCTGTGTCTTTTCGATGTCCTCATGCAGAATATGACTTCTTTTGTCTGATTGTTCTTCCTAAATCCAAATTGTTGTTCTTCTAATTCATTATTTTTTCCACCCAGTGATATATTCCTCGCGCCTTTGTAAGAAGCAAAGGCAGGATCGCGGTGCTTCAGAAACAGACTAACCTATCTAGTCTGGCAAGCGAGCAGGGATCGAAGAGGAAGACAAACCGGTACTCAAAAATGTCGGCTGAAGTCGGATGTGTTGGGCCGAAAAGGCGCAGATATCACAGTGTTACACTGCAAACTTCAACACAACGTAACTACGTCCACTTAACGTCCTTTTAAGGGCGGATGACGAGGAGGAAGTCTACGGTTCGTATCCGCTAGAATACCTCAAATCATCGGACGAACGCATCATCATCATCATCATCATTGTTTAAATAGTTTATCATCGTGGATACCCTGGGCTTTGAATTTATTTTAGCTAGGTTGGGGGGAGAGGGGATGGGTTTGTCTTCATTCACACTCGCTCTAAAATGGACATTTGCTTTTTCACATGTATCATCATCATCATCATCATCATCATCCAGTGCCATCTCCGCAACGAAGTTTGGTTACCATGGCGTGCCATTCTGCTCTATCTCTTGCTTTGATGGTGCTGGTTGTCATAGATTGATTTGTCCATCTTTTTATGTTACTCGTCCATGTTAGTCTTGGTCTGCCTCTTTTACCTTGTATTTCCACTCCAAGATTACTTTTAGTAGGCTTATGTCTTTTAACAGGCCCAAAAATCGCATTTGTCCTGTTTGAATTGTGTTTAGTAGTTCTCTTTTCATTCCATCCAATTCTGTCAATTCTTCTATATATCCACATTTATAATGCTTCAACTCTCTGTTCTGTTTTCTTCTCTAATGTCCATGTTTCTGCACCATATAGGTATGTTGAGAAGATGTAATATTAAAATTACTTTTTGCCATTCCTATTCTTTTGTTTATTTCAATTTTACACTTTCATCACTGGTTATAGTTTGTCCAAGTTATGTGTAGTTCTGAACTGTCTCCAGGTCTTTTCCTTCAATTTGATATCCACTTGTGGGTTTTGAGTATTTTCTTTGTTTATAATCATAGTTTTAGTTTATTTGATATTCATATCTTGTCCATATTTTTTGCTTATCGTGTTTATTTCATTAAGTAATTGTAGATCTTTAGGATTTTCTGCTAGTAGTACAGTATCATCAGCATATCTTAGGTGATACATATATACACAAGAAAAATTATGATTTAAAAATTCATCCTCTGTGTTTTGTCTCATTGCGACAGACCCTAAAGTAAGAAAGTCGTGAAATTAAAATTGTTGAAGTGTTCTAATTCAATATGATTTTATTCTGTACCTAACTTTAAAATTCCAGCATGATTTCCTGGCCATGGGCTATTGTGGTGTCACTCTGGTGATCTACAGCAGGTGTTGCCTAATGTTATATAATCAGACGTAGTCTGGACAAGTTATTAAGTCTCCGCCTAACTAGACATACAACATCGGTCGGGATTCCTAAATCGCACCTTTCAAATTGAGACTCGGTGTCGTCGCGGACAAATCAAAAGCTAATAGCCAAAAGCTATTGATAAGACGACGCCCTCATTGTTTTCAGTTACGCAATACACCCTGGTAAGCGGATCAATTTTGGTCGGATCAGTCTCACTGATGTGGTCAGATTTTGTTCAGAACATTCAAAGTGTCTCATTTTTGGATGGCAGGTGTGAAAAGCCATTAAAAAAAAAAATATTAAACCAACCGCATGGAAAAAAAGATGCAAATTTCTGTTTAAAAAACGCCAAACTGGCAACCCTGACACCGATCCTATCTGAAGCATTTCAAATAATGTGATGAAAAAAACTTGGCTTTTTCCCCCCATAGGCCATTTTAAAGAGTTGTTTGGCTTAAAATCAATCACAATTTTCACCTGGTAACTCAGATAAGTTCCGCGTGGACGTGCAGACTTGAACTGTCATTTGTTTCTGGAGCGGAGACAAGGTAGGTTGTTGTTGACTTATTTATTTATCTTTAGTTCTTACCAGTCCTTATGTGTGTAACTTTTAATATTACATCTCTTTAATTATTTACTACATCTTTTATCGCATGCCTGCAGAGATTTCAACTAACAATAAGTTTGCAGAAAATAATATAATATTCTCTACTCTAACTCTGTGAGGACGTCAAAGTCAATGAAGCAGAACTGAGAACTTACCATCTTTATCGAGAACTACAAACTTGATGTCGTGCAGCAGTATTATGAGTATAGCTACCTGGAGTCCATCATTAGCGACAAACAATCTTTAGATACAGAAATCCGCATTGGTAAAGTTTCTACTACCATCGACCGTTTTTAAAGGCGTGTTTGTCAAAACAGCAAACTGAAAACTAAAACAATTGCCGCAGTTTACAGCGCCTACATCATTAATATCCTTATCTATGTCAGCGCAGTACCATTGGTATCACCTGGAAGGACAAAGTAATAAACCTGCAGGTCCACACTCGCAATGGCCTCCCAAACATCTACACTCTGCTCAAACAACGTAGATTACGCTGGCTTGGCCACTTACACCGTATGAGAGATGGCCGCATACCAAAAGATGTACTTTATGGACAACTAGCAGATGGCAAAAGAACTAGGGGGCGACCAAACTTCGATTTATAGACGTGAACATATACCCTGCAGCCTGGGAAGACATTGCTGCAGACCGTAATCTTTGAAAACACACTCTAAAGCTCCAACTCAATCAAGGAGGCAGATTCATAGAAAAAGAGTACAAGTACACAGTACAAGAAAAGAAAAAAAACTAACATTTCCTAGGGGTGCTGCAAAATCTAGTCAACTATGACTGACGGGAGCTGCTCTTTAACTTTATACCAGTCAGTCCCTAAAGCGTATGCTTTCATATCACATCTTGTAATTATTTAATATATCGAATAGTCAATTTGCCGTTACTTATGTAGTATAGTATATTTGATTTCTTTCCTTCCTCTTTTTTTATTTTTATTTCTAATGAAAATTATAAAATAATATATTTCATGCAGTCTAACACAGTTCATCCAGGTAGCAGTTGTTTTTCTTGAAATTTTGTGTGTGTTTAAAATAAAAATGATACTTCGCATGGGACATTCACGATTGTATTGTCAATTATTCAATAAATATTTCAATCCATGACTATTTGATTTTAAGTATTCCTTTATAATGTTTTAATGTAAAACTATAATTGATTGATTGTTCCTATTACCTTTGACTGGTTCAGAAATTTTGTAATCAAACTTTCTCGTGCTTCAACACAATATAATTAAGGTTATGTGTAATATTTACATGGATGTGTAATAATTGGCAATCATATTAGTTTAAACATCATAACATGTTGATTTGAGTAAATACGACAAAATAACATACCACGTTGTCACTGACTTGACTATCATTGGGCAAAAATCGATTTGAGTAAACTGTCGTTTATAGAGAAACTATCATCACAATTTCCATAAAATAGTTATAAAGTTAAGACTATTCAGTTATTGAAATTATATAGAATATATAATATAAATTATAAAAAAATATATAGTCAAATCAAAATGTTGTTTTTTTATGTGTTCTTGTTTTTTTAAATCTTGTTTATAATTAATAATATATTAACCATTATATGCCCAGTATTTCTACCAATGCCATCATTACCATAAAGTACCATGCATGCTGGCGTAGGTCATCATGTCTCTGTACAACTTTCTATCTCGGCGGTTATAATTTCTGCTGTTGATCTTCTGCCAAGTCGATGTCTTAAGCTGTCTGGTATCTTTTCTCTTTGCTTCTCTCTATCTCTTCGTCCCTCGATTCTTCCAGTCGTTACAATGTATTCTAGTCGTTCACTTCACATTCTATCTATTGACCTTCCGTGCCATAGCCGGCCCATAGGGCATAGACACTCTTTTTCTTATCTAAATTTTTATTCTAGCAATTTTCAATCCTTCTAAAGATATTTTATCAAATCTCGCCATTTGTCTTTGTTCTGTGCAAGCAACTATCTCTCACAGCAGTTTGTCACTGATACTTCAGTTGACTTGCATATTTTTATCTTTTCAGGAAAATTATATAAACATTGCTTCTTCTATTATACATTCAAAGTGAATCGAAGAAGCTGTATATACAACATCTGTGGTTAAAATTTAAACTTTGCACACGAATCTGAGAATTGCCATTTCTTTGCGTTTGATCTTTATGTTAGGAGCAAATAATTCATAACATAAATATTGACTTGAGAATATTAAATTTTGAACGTGGTATCATAATTTGAAATCACCTCCAAAAGATAAAAATGTTTAGAATATGTTGCATGTACTAGGTCTTAGGTAATCTCGTACTAAAACAATTTAATAGAGTTTCTAAGATGTAATTAAAATACCATTTTGAGATGAAAACAAACTGCTGTGAGAACAAGCTGTAGGAAACAAAAAGTTGCACGGTGTAAGGTCACGTAAATTAGGCCGGGGGGGGGGGGGGGGCGCACCACAGTCGAGTTTGTTCCTTGCCAAAAACTATAGTGCAACATGGCCAGGTACATTATCATGGTGAGGCCATGTTTCCACCCTTCATTTTTTTCCCCACTTTCTTCTGATATTCACCAAAGACATCTCAAGACCTCGGCAAAGAAAAGTTAAGGTTCCCTCCACACCTTGCTATGCCTGCATATATATATGCATAGCATATACATGCATAGCAATATAAATATAATGCCAGGCGGCCTTATCTTGCCAGGAAAATCATCTCTGGTACCCACATTTAGAGACTGAGTGAACGAAGAGGCTTGTCAGACAGAACAAACCCGCAATTTCTGTGAATCAAACCCCGGACCCTTATGATAAGAAATGAGCACACTAACAACTCAAGCATTGAGATCAGGCTGATTTTTGCGGTTATCCGGGAGTGCTAGGCATCGGATAATATTGCCCAAACACCAGGGGTGTGTAAAAACCATGAAGAAACCATGGATTCAAAGAGAAAGATTTTCACCGCTTCTGGCAGGATTAGAAATCAGGAACAATTTGTCATGAATCCATCGTCGAACCTCTGGGCTACCCAGTCCGCCAGCAGTTTTCATGGTCTGGAAAAGTTATATCTGAACCATAAGATCTTTTGTTCACCTGACAGACAACTAAATAGTGACCACAATAACACCCTCTCAACCAAAATAAAAACGTACTGTCTTTAAAAAATCTCTTTTTACAAGAAAGCAGTAGTATTGGTGATATCGAAGAAACAAGTAAGCATCACCATTAAGTAACTTACAAATAAACGGGTAAGTCTAAAGCAAGTCCAGAGCGCCAAATACTTGGGCACAATAATAGCATCAGACGGAAGATGCACGACAGAAATAAAAAGTAGAATTGCTCAGGTCAAAATAGCATTCAAGAAAAAAACTTCTTATGGAACAAGTCTATGTCAAGAGGAGTGAGAAAGAGTTCACCGGTGCTATATAGAGCCAATTCTGACCTATGAAAGCGAATCATGGACAGTAAACAAACAAATGAAAAGACGAATAGAGGCTACAGAGATGGGATGTCTCAGGATAATGTTGAAAGTTCCCTAGACAGCTAAAAAAAAGACCAAAGAGGCCAACAAAAAAATGGAGCTCCTAAGAAATATAAGAAAGAAACAGATTTATATATCAGAGAGAAAAAGATTTGTTGGACACATCATGAGAAGGGGAAAATTGGAATACTTGGTTACAAGTGGGAAAATGGAGGGAAAGAGATATCGCGGACGACAAAAAGAGAAGATACTGGATTGCTTGGTGTCATGGCATGGAAAACAGTAAAGAAGAGAATTAATACGGCGTACGGAAGATAGAAGTTTGAGATTGTTGTAGAACATGATCATCGATACCAAAAAGTATGGCACATAATGATAATGTTACATATATATATATGAGTGCCGTCATTGAGTGCCGTCTTCGCATCGAAGGTTGGCTACCACAGAGCTTCATTCCACTCTGTCTCTTGCTTTGATGGTGCAGGTTGTCATTGGCTGACTTGTCCATCTTTTGATGTTACTCGTCCATGTTAGTCTTGGTCTGCCTCTGCCTCTTTTACCTTGTATTTTCCCTACTAATATTATTTTAGTATGCTGTTGTGTCTTTTAACATGCCCCAAAAATTGCATTTGTCTTGTTCTAATTGTGTTTAGTTTAATATATACATACACGATATCAATTGTTTTACCCTAGACTAAATAAGTATTTATATTTTCTTTTCGTCTTTCTATTCTTTGATCATATTTTTCTACAGGTGATACAGACATTACAGGATTAACGTCTTTGAGACTGTCACGAGTTGTGCAAACATCTTGTTACTTTGCCTGATACTATTACCGAAGTTAATCCAATAAAAGATAACAAGAAAATTCTACAGTGACTCAATCTTCTATTGTTTCCAGTTCAGATGTTTAGCTCTTGTGATACATTTTATTCAGAGCAAGCTACTTGTCCTGATTTAACGTGTGATAATAAAAGTGTTCAGACAACAATGGCACAGCCTAATATGCTCCCCTCAAACAGAGATGGCCTGCTGCATACCGTAGACTCCCAGGATAAAATGATGAGGCCAAAGATTCAGTCATCTCATCCACACATGTTATATGATTATCATAAAGGAAATTCATTACCGAAGTACCAAACACAAACAAACAGAACAGTATCTGAGAGAGAACATGTTATGTCTGCGGATAAATATAGAACTTCAATTCAAGGTGATGTTGGATCTAATAGACCAAGGCATTTATTTACTGAACCAGGTGTCTCTTCCTGTCCTGTTGACCAAACAGCTATTACAAGTGTCATGCATTCTAAAAGGAAAACATTTGATGAATTGGCTAATCCAAGCATTATATGTGTAAAAAATGAGTTGACTAAAATATGTTTAACACCACCTGGACAAGACAGTGGCAGTTCCACATTGTCAAGAGCAAGGGAAACTAATGGAGCACATTTAGAAAAGATAAATCAAGATTCAAGTATTGGAAATACATATTCTTCAGGAAAATTACAAATACATCATAATAAACATAAAGCAAGGAACATGGATGATACCAGATTATCACGACCTGTAGATGATAGCAGATTAGTACCAGCAGAAATCAAAATGTCAGTGGTCATGGATGAGGATTATGTATCTGAAGATTTAGATGTGTCTGATGACTCATGTGTCGCAGATATTACTGTTATATACAAACAAAAACATATTGATAATAAAGACAATGAAAAGGCCAGCTCACTCCTAAATAATGCCTTTACTGAAGGTAATACAACTGAGGTTTATGCCAGGATAGCTCCAGATAGTATAAATGCTGTAAATGTTAACAATAACCTCTTCAATGATAAAGATCACAAGTACCAAATGAAAGCAACATTGCCACCAAAACACCTGAGATGTTTGGAGCAGATGGATAATCCCCCATTGCGTGAGTATAGACATGACTCTGTTATGACAAATTTAATCCTGTCTTCCATTTTCTATGCCATTTATCTACTTTAACTACAGCTGTGTTAGGTATATATGACATGCATGCATGGTTTTCTATTATTTTGATAGTTGTTTTCTATATTCAGTGTCAAGTTGTGTGTATCTAGTGCTTTAAGCATGGATTTTGTGTTTGTTATCAACGCAGCTTCAATTAGTTCTACTTTAATGATGGCTTTAGTTCCTCTGTGATTTTGATGTTGGCTTTAGTTCCTGTATCACTTTGATGATGGCTTTAGTTCCTCTGTCACTTTGATGATGGCTTTAGTTCCTCTGCCACTTTAATGATGGCTTTAGTTCCTCTGTCATTTTGATGTTGGCTTTAGTTCCTGCGTCACTTTGATGATGGCTTTAGTTCCTCTGTAATTTTGATGATAGCTTTAGTTCCTCTATCACTTTAATGATGGCTTTAGTTCCTCTTTTATATTAATGGCTTTAATTCCTCTGCGACATCGATGGCTTTAGTTCATCTGTCGTTTTATGATGGCTTTAGCTCATCTGCCACTTTGATGATGGCTTTAGTTCCTCTGTCATTGCGATGATGGCTTTAGTTCCTCTGTCATTGCGATGATGGCTTTAGTTTATCTGTCATTTTGATGATGGCACTAGTTCCTCTGCGACATTGATGGCTTTAGTTTATCTGTCATTTTGATGATGGCACTAGTTCCTCTGCGACATTGATGGCTTTAGTTCATCTGCCACTTTGTTGAAGTTTTTGCTTCCAGCGTTTCGCTTTGTTGAGCATACCTTTAACAGGATGCTGGTTGGTCTGGTGTTATTATGATTTTCTGTGAGTATAATCGTCTCTTCTTTATAATGATTCACCTGCTGCTCCACGTATCTATTGGGTACTAATATGCTGAAGGTGGCCACTCTCTGTTCAATATTGTTTAGCTGCTAGCCATTGTTTACATTTATTACCTCTGTCTTGATGGTTTATTATGTGCTGTCTTTGTCGATATGGTACATGTCTTATGTTGGCGGTAGACTTATCTGTCGAAGAGCCCATTTATGTTGTAACTTAGTTTTGTGTATGCATACAAAAGCTGTTTCTGTTTAGTGAACCATATAAAACCTGATTGCAGACAAAGGGAAACTACCATTGTATTAACAAAGAAAATATGGTGGAAGTTCAATATAGCACTTTATTAAGTAGCAACATTAATAAGGTCACCAGCGGTTACACCATATCAAGTAGGGACCATCATTGCAACAGGTGATACTAAACTCTCTCCAAGATACGTTCACAAACATAACAGTAGGAGTGGCCAACAGAAAGCAAAAGACCACAGATTATATCTTTTCCCAACGCTGAAAGACACAGTAAGGAAAAAAATAGATGTAGTGGCTCTAGAGAGCAAATATGATACATAAGCCTGTCGCAGAAATGTTTATTTTGTGCTATCCTCTTCTGTCCTTCATGGACAGCTAAGAAGAGTAATAAAAACGTTCTGAAAGAGGCCAGAGCATAAAGAGAGTTAATATCCAATATTAGGAAAAAAACAATCATCATTTTTTGGCCATGTAACGAGAAGAGAACAATTGGAATATAGTTTTAACAACTGGAAAAATTGAGGGACGAAGATATAGAGGGAAGCAAAGAGAAAAGATACCAGACAGCTTAAGAGAATAGCTTAGAAACTGTGGATGAGAAATGGACAATGTTTGAAACTGAATCCTTGCAATATTGGAGATATTTTCACTAGATACAAGACAAGCAAAACAATAGTGGATGACACCGAAAATTCTACCATTGATGGACAGAAGTGTATGAAAACATGAAGATAGATATAACCAGGTTAACAATGAAATGATTTCTTTCTCTCTGCGATCAGGACTCAGTCAGAGTAGGATTCCAGACTCCCACATGAAGTCAGCTGTCAGGTTAAGTGTGTTGATCGCCCCCACAGACAGAACGTCACATTTAGAGTCCGCCAGATCCACTCTGACTGAACACCCGTTAATACGTTGCACTGTGTTCTGCGCCAGTGGCCCAGTGCATCCGATTTCAGCCAGCATTTTTTCAAGTTTGCTTTCCTTAGCCTTTGATTGTCCCTAATCTTCCTGCAAGGTAGCAGATTGTCTTTTCTGTAGGGGGATTCTGCCCTTAGATGGCCTACCCTCCCAGGTTTACGAGCACCATATGCCCGAGTCACTAGAGGTGACTAACACAGACATGCTCACACAAAGATATGAGATGTGAATAACACAGACATGTACACAGCGATACGAGCAATGTCTAACACTGACACACATCAAGATATATGACACATGACTAACATAGACATACATATAAAGATATGAGATATGACTGACTTAGACATGCACACACAAAGATATAAGATATGACTAACATAGGCATGCACAAACAAGAATATGAGATGTGACAAACACAGACATGCATGCACAAAGATATGAGATATAACTAACATAAACATGCACACAAAGATATGAGATATCCCTAACCCAGACATGCACACACAAAGATATGACACATGACTAACACAGATACACACTAAGTTATGATATATTACTAAACTCAGACGCACATAAAGATAAGAGACATGATTAACACGGACACACCAATATATGAGATATGACTAACATGACACACATCTAGATATGAGCCATGGCTAGCACACACACAAAACACACACACACAAGCTAAGATTTGAGCCATGGCTAGCACAGAAACACCCCAAGATATTAGCCATGACTAGCACAGAAAAACATTAAGATATGAGTCATGTCTTCACGGAAAAACACAAAGAAATGAGCCAAGTCTAGCACATAAACACATTGAGGTATCCATATGCTTGGGTTAGTCTGCAGACTCTTCTTAACGTGTGAATCATTGACATACGAGACGCAGGCTTTGATTAACTGTCCGCAGGTTTCGTTCAAACAGTTGTCCGGAGATTTGAGAATGCAGTCAGACACGTAGAACTTTCCCTTGCATGCACTGTTCCCGGCTGACTGTTCACATGTGTCGTTGAAACAGTTGTCTGGACATTTGAGAGTGCTGTCTGACCCGTAGTACGTTTCCTTGCACGTGCAGTCTGCACTTTCCGGGTCACATATGATGTCACAGCCATCAGAACACGTCTGTTCGCGCTGTAGCCCAAAATTACCATCGGGACAAGTGTCATTACAGGTATAGCCAGGATGTTTACATTGTAGTCATTTCCCAGATTTTTCCCACATAAAGGACAGACACTGAGACAAGACCTGGAGCAATCGTGTCCATAGACCCCATGTGAGCATTTGCCGTGACACGTACCAATGATGAAGTCGCAGCTTTTGCTACACCCACTATACACTGAACAGAACGACCAAGAATACCCGTCCAGACAATAGGTGTCTGCAAATGTTTGCGCCTCACACACCGTCAGTTCACTACCGGCCTGCGAAATGGTCGGTGAGAACTCAGTCTTAATGTGTGCCATTGGCGTTTGTGTGGTGACTACAATAGTGTTCATAGAAACATTTGGATATGATATATCGTTAGACTGGAACACTACACCGCCACTGGGAAGCCTTTAGAGTGGCATTCTTTACCCGAATCATAGTGCTAGCTTAATGATATAATCGAATGGTGTGAATCTTCTGGGGCGTGGCAAAGTTCAGATACCAGTAAACAGGACTGTTTCCACTTCTCAGTTTTGTGTGTGTGCAGTCATTGTCATAGAGATTGGTCCTTCTTTTGTCATTTACTGGGGCCTCTGGTCCACATTTGTCTCCTGTATAACAAGAATTAAACGTGTCGGCCTGGTTTGTGTTCTGTTTGAGAGCCACATTCCGACCCCCGCCTATGTGGATGGAGCAGATATTTGCAACTATCGCCCCTGCAATCCATAACTTGTTGATCAGACCAGCCCCAGAGCAACAGACATCAATCTCGTGCTGACTAACTACAAACCTTGAATCATTGCTACATGAGGCAGAACCATTTAGTATTGTCGTGAAACTGTCCGGAACTATTAAGTCATTTGCATAAATCCTAAACCATGAGAACAGCAAAGATTGGTTGAGAGTTGCCTCAACTGATGTAGAATTTATGTCCGAGTTACATGTGGTGTCGTTGTAATTAAACAGGAAAGTAGGTTCAGAATTTTTGGCGTGTTTTTACACGAGAACCAAGTAAACCCACTGGGGTCCAAAATATTCGTGCTGATAAATGTCACTGTTTGGGCACATCCCTGTAGTTTTGTCATAAACTCTCTCTCTCTCTCTCTCTCTTTCTCTCTCTGCGATCAAGACTCGATCAGAGTAGGATTCCAGTCTCTCTCATGAAGTCAACTGTCTGTTTAAGCGAATCGATCGCCCCATATAATTTCTCCTCCAGGGAGGTGGGCGTGGACCACATTGCTCTTCTCAGGTCCGTGTACTGGGGGCAATCCTGTAGAACATGTTTTGTTGTCTTATTGTCCAGTATACAGTGGCATAGACTGGTAGTTCCTATTTTGAATTTGGTGAACATGTGATTTCTCATTCTATTGTGGCCTGTGCGTAAGCGAAGTATGATGACTTGATCCCTCCTTGAAAGTTGGTGATATCCGTCACTCTCGTTATGCTTTGGGTATTCACGTTTCCATTTTTCATGGAACTGACCCTTGAGGATGGATTTGGCTTCATCATAACTGAGCGGATGGTTCTCTTGTGGTAATCTCCCTCCCTCTTTAGCTAATTTGTCTGCGTGTTCGTTCCCGTGTATATTACAGTGTGATGGTATCCACTGAATGACTACTCTCTGGAAGTTATTGCATGGTTGGTCCAGGGTAGTTCTCAAGTCATCTAGTTCATTGTTCTTGTGGTTTATTAGAGCTGATAGTACTGACAGTGCATCAGTCAGAATCACCAATTTATTGTGCATGCTATTTTTGTGTTGAGTAGCCAGTGTTGCAGCTTCTCTGATGGCCTCAGCCTCTGCTTTAAAGTTGTTTGATAATTTTCCAGTAGCTATTGACTTGGTGATCTCGTCCTGATTGGTCAGCGTCAAGAACACACCTCCCCCTCCATTTCTGGTGGCATTTGTAGCAGAGCCATCTGTATATATGTGGGACCAAGAGTCCTGTGGGTAAGTATCGTAATGAAATGATGACTAAATACAATCGAGCTAAAGTGGAATGGCATGACAAGATATCGACAAAACAAGGAGCTGTTGAATGTTAGGAACTATTAGAACTACCAGCCTCATAAAGTTGTATTACCAAGATACTGTTTCATACAATAGGTAAGATCAGACATGGAACTTCTGATGAAAAGCGGTTTTGGAGAAAGGAAAGATATAGCAAATATATCATGAGAATATTGATGGAAAGATACAACAAATATATCAAGAGAATATTGATGGAAAGATACAGCAAATATATCATGAGAACATTGATGGAAAGATACGACAAATATATAATGAGAACATATGATGGAAAGATACGACAAATATATTATGAGCATATTGATATAAAGATACGACAAATATATCATGAGAACATTGATGGAAAGTGCTAAGAAGTTAAAACAGACATATACTTTTATATCATTAACTATATTAAGGCATTCGAGAAAGCAAACCACAAGAGTAGAAGATCCACAGAGGAACAATTACCCATTGCTTGAGATAGGTTATGGAGGAATATTCAGGTTATACCACTTTGACTTTCTCAGAATGACAAGTCTTCTTGCGGATTTGGACTGATTTATTCTTTCCAGTTCAGTTTTTTGTTTAAAATTACATGAAGATATACTGGCTGATAAAGGTAATCATGTATGGTAGAAGAATGGAACAACCAGGTCATACCACTTTAAAATCAGCTGAAAGTATGTACCATGGACAGGATATAACCCCAGCAGAGTGATACCGTCCATTTGATCAAATAGAACATGTCATCATCCCTTGACCAGTCATAAGTCACAATCTTGCATCTACTGGTTTTACAATATTCATCAATATCATGTGCCTTACAGGTTGGCGTAGGTGATCATGTCCCTCCACAATCTTCTTTCTACAGTACATCGTATCAATTTTGTTGTTGACTGTTTGCCATGCCATGACACCAAGCTATCTAGTATTTTCTCTCCTTGTCGTCCGCGATATCTTTTTCCTTTTATTTTGCCATTTGTGACCAAGTATTCCAACTTTCCTCTTCTCATGATGTGCCCGAAAAATGTTGATTGCTTCAGTAGTATACAATGTTCCAACTGGTTATTATTGTGGCGCTAAATTAACAAAGATATATAGGGCGGCGCGCCTTTCGCGCGAAATGTACACGAGAGACAAGGGGAGTTAACCATGACCGCGCGTGTCCGGATGTTGACCTCTAGTCTCGGTGACTCCGGAAGTGACCTGTTTATGTCTGGTGTATGCGGACTTTGGCGTTCTTTATGTACTTGATCGATAGTGATAGGTTAGTAGATTATACAACAGCATTGAAAAACAATCAATATAAAACAGAAAGCAAAAGATATACTTTATTCTTTTATTATCTCAATAGGTGTATATCATACAGTGGATATTATATAACATTACAAACATATTTAGTACACTGAGTAAATATATAGTACAAGGATAACAATTATTTATAGCTATGTAGTTGGGTGTCTGCTTAGTTCTATGTCATAGATGAATCATAATGGGTGATACTGTTAGAGATTACTGGTTAGTCTAAGCTGGTAGTGTAAAGAGTTAAATATCTAGAGGTGTAGTCGAGACATTATCATCAGCTACCTTCCTTTTTATATAGAAATAGGAAAGACCATTTCTTGTTTGACTGTAGGAAAATATAGAATTATTTAAGACTTTGAAACCTACATTTTTCCCACCCTTAGCCTTTGCGCAGCGAGAACCTCTAAAAACATATCTTTATCTAATTTGTTGTGTTGCTTGCTTAGCCCTTTACAACTGATTTTATCGTAATCCCCACTACAATGGTACGTCTTACTACATAAGCTAACAAGAGCTGTCCCTTCGTACTCTAGTTTAAAAAGCCCGGGCGTTCGTTTGGTGTACGCCTTAACACCCTTACAGTTTATACAGTCTGTCTTGCTAATATGCTCATCGCAAAACTCGGCGGGAAACCAGTCTTTATACACGCTATTAAATTCATCCCGCAGACCTGACTTAACTATGTCCTCTAGCTTAGATGCGCTTAAGGCTAAGTATAAACTATCAGTATCTGTTTCACATAACTGAAAGTTGGACCTATCTACAAACTTATCTAAGAACTCGAAATAAAAATCTAACATACGAAGCTTTGCATATTGATAGACGAAGAAACCTATTTGTAGGGGCAAGTCCCAAACAGTTTTCTTTTTCTCCATCTCAATTTCAAAAAGATCCTCCCTATTTCAGTCATCTTTTTAAACCGGGAACTATTAATCATTTTCGATATCTCATCCCCCTGAACGTACGAGACAGCGCTATGATTGGTCTTATTGGTTAGAGTCTTCCCGTAGGCTGAGTTTCCTAAGAGCTTCATCGTATCGCTTACTATAGATTGACTTTCATCTAGATCACCAGCCCGCCTAGCGTCAGAAACCATTTCGCCAAACTTTTTAAAACAACTAGACGGTTGATATTCTATCACTTGATAAATTTTTGTTACCGCCAATCCGTGGTCTAAATACCATTTTAACAGTGGTGTTGCCAACAAAATTTTTTCTCCGACATAACTACCGATTAGGGTGCGACGAGGGGTTGACAACAAGTTATGTTTGAGGGCATATTCACCCATAAACGGTCCAATATCATCACGCGTGACGTCAATATTTTTGAAAATTGGAGTCATCTCACTGAAATATTCCTTCAGGCGGTCGGGGACGTATAGATCACATTCCACTAAACCAAAACATGTCCCATCTGAAACAGACCTCAGAATCTGTTTATCACTGAGAGGGAGTCCTTCTTTAGAGTAAGAGGGTCTAGCTCGAGGGATGGCTTTAGAAAGGAAAGCCCTAATGGTTGGGTCAGCCTTTTTCAGAGCCTGCCACTCACATTCCCACATAACTTCTACTGGGACTTTTACCTCTGCGGTTAGGTATGTGTGTATCTCACAGGTTTTTTCAAACAGCTCGAACAAGGGCTTATTATTAACAGGGTTTCTATCTTTATCTTTGGTAAGGGGGCAGTCTTTGTGACCATGGTACAGACAACCATGAAAATTATATCCTCTTCTATTGGATTTATCCCACCCATCCACAGGGATATTTCTATCACCTAACCGAAACTCCCTCCCATTAAACTGAGTTTTCAACTCCACCCCTTTTTGGTGGGCGACCCACGTTAGCCACTCTCTACTTTGCTGGACATAATAGTTATCTTTTTCAACCCTAAACCCGGTCTCCATTCTTCTAATAATTGGGTAATCTGTTGGCATTGGGTTCATCAGAGCCCAAAGATACAACGCGTTGGCATCGTAACCTTGGATGGATTTGACTACCTTTCCGCCCCTAATAAGCGTTTTGCCTACTTCATGATACCTATGGAAAATTATAGAGGGACCCCCGACGATATTATCTCTAATCATTGTGTGTAGACTAGCCTGTTTGCTCGAACATAAACTAAACATTACACCCCTATCAACGGTCTTAAAAAGATACTTTAAACAAACACCCGGAACCGAAATGGCGTCTTTAAAACAGTCCACACCCCGCTCCCCATAAAAACGAACCTGCTGCTCCAAGGCTTCTAAGAATGGGACTACATCTTTGTTATTATACCAAACCAAAAAGTCCTTAAGGGTCGTCATCTTATTGTCCTGCCAGACTCTTTTACACAGTGCATATTCATCCTTGGAAATATTGGAATTTTTTAACGACGATAAAACGCTTCGTGTGGGGGTAGTTCTGTCTCCTCCAACTTTTGAGGGTCGTCTATATATTCATAACAAAAGTAACCCTTTGTCTCCTCTACTTTGTAAGCTGCCAAGTACTTGCTATAACTAAAACCTGGTGCTAGATAGTTTATTATATCTAAGAATTTTAGATTCTGTGTTGCAATACACATAAAGTTATTGTTTCTTTTAACTATAAATTTGAACGGTTTTACTACTTTGTAGTCTACTTCCATTTAGCGTCCTCTTCTTCGTTATCCTCGGTTTCTTCTTCCATACTATCGTCTTCTTCACCCACTTGCGCAGTGGCAGTCATGAAGTGCCTTATTAAATAAGGTTTAATGACATTGATGTCATATTTCCCCGAGTTAAACCCTATCACGGGAAGCTCTTTTAAATACTCATCAAACTTAGCTATTAGCTTGTCTTTGTTCAGTGCATGGAGTTGAGTAAAAATACTTTCAAACCGATCTCGCAATAACAAGTATGCCTTACCAGCGATACCAGTGAGGTAATCAACCATCTGACTAACTAAAACCTGTGGATCACCCTTCGTTATGAGGCATATTGGTCCCTCCCAGCCAGGAACATTTGACGCTATAGAGCAGGAGAGGGGTACGTGTTTAGCTACAAAGGTAGTCGAGGGCGTCTCTTTGGGAACATTCCTACTATCAAAGTAACATTCATAATCGAATGTCGCCCTGAATGGGTAAATAAAACACTCTGGAGTACTGATCCCTTCAGCACTGATCGCGTCCCATACACTTTCAGGTGAAGAGTAAACCCCACCCTTATATGTCTCTACAGCCATATCCCCGTTACACGTTTTTTCGTGCCTATCCATACACCCAAACTTTTTCCACAATTTCCCACATTTTCCACAAGAAAAGCTTTTACTAGCCATAGAAAGATCGTTTATATAAAAGAAGTGGTTTTTGTAAAGTAAAAGACGGAGAGTTTCACTATAACTACTGCCACTTCTCAGGACAATACGCAAGGCTTGTTCAGAATCAAACTCAAAAATATCTATGTTTACTGAAAAACAACTTTCTAGGAGAGACATTTCGGTAAGAGTTACACCTGGAAAGTTACTTAACAGTAGAGACGGGTTAAACTGTTTGAAAAGTAATCTCGAAGCCTTCCTAACATTATTAATTGGAGTTCCTCTATGGACGGCTAGACAACGGAAAAAGCAGAGATTATCATCGTAGATTTAGAATTAGAGTCGTTTTGAAGGATATTAATCCCGTAGTTGGATGCAATGTAGGGTGGAATATCTACCAGACACCCTATAGGATAATCTTGAAGTTTATATATATAAACACTCGTACTGACTAATGCTTCCAAGGTATATTTGGTTGTCTCCCGGTTTTATTTGCATACCCTAATATATCACTTTCATTTAATTTATCAACAAATGTTTCAAAATCGTATCTGTTGTTAACTAACAACGGTTTGTCTAATCCTGTCGCGTTATTCGAGCTGGCGTGAAAGTAACGCAGCCCCTGTGTCTCCCTATGTCTTAAAACCAGATGATGACTATAATTCACCTTGAAACGCTTTTTCTGGGCTAGAAAAATTGGGTTTACAAGACTCTTCCAATCTATAGGAGTATCAGGCTGATGAAATATAGAGTACGTCTCCATGTATTTGTTCCTACGTTCATGGGTTCTAATTGCTAACCAGTTGTTCTTATATATCTTCTTAATATCTTGAGGTAACTTATTTAGAGAGTCTATTTCATTAATAAGTCTTGGTCTCTTTGAGGGCTCTTGAGTCGAACTCTTTACGGCCCGCTTGCGTGAGGTTGTCGATACTTGTGGACGTGCCGGTGATGCAGGAACTACTGATACAAGAGATGCAGAATGCTCTGTCTTAATATGTCTGGCAAGGCTGTCTACTCTTGTATATACTCGTTCACAAACAGCACATTTGTATTCCTGACGCCCATGTACACTAGCAACGTGTCGTTTTATGTCCCGGCTCCGGGTGAAAGTTTTGGAGCAGAGATGACAAGTGTTAGACATCTGTAGAAAAGAAATTGAAACATTACAACTAAAGAATAAAGAACAGTGAACATTACAAGAGAAGAAAATAATAAAAGTAAACAATGAGATTCACAAACTAGCGAAATTAGGTTACAAAAATAACACATGGATACTAAAAAGCAACTTATCGAAAATAGGTTACTAAAGTAACATACTATAATATTAAAGAACTAAGATCACACTTACTTTTACGTGTCTGAAGGCGCGAGACACAACCGCCCGCAACTGTAATCGTATATCTGATTACAAGCTTCACAGATATATACACTTGAAACACCGGAAGTGTTACTAAAAATAGAACTGACCTCTGAGGCAATACCGGATGTGTTACTAAAAATAGTTTTTGACCGCTGACGTAATGCCCGTGGAGTTTCTAAAAATAGATTTTGACCTCTGATGGCAATTTTATGATTTTACCCCCTGACCATTTTTGAGGGTTACGCCCCTGAAAGCGATAAAAATCGTAAATTTAGCACGTAGGCTTACCTAAAACTTTATTTTAGACATCCCCATACCAAAAATTTACTTAAAAATCACTTTTGAAATTGTAACCCCCTTACCATTTTTGAGGGTTACGCCCCTGAAATCGATAAAAATCGTAAATTTTCACGCTAGGCATACCCCAAACTTTATTTTAGACATCCCCATTGCAAAAATTTACTTAAAAATCACTTTTGAAATTGTAACCCCCCTTACCATTTTTGAGGGTTACGCCCCTGAAATCGATAAAAATCGTAAATTTAGCACGTAGGCTTACTTAAAACTTTATTTTAGACATCCCCATACCAAAAATTTACTTAAAAATTACTTTTGAAATTGTAACCCCCCCCTTACCATTTTTGAGGGTTACGCCCCTGAAATCGCTAAAAAATTGAAATATAACCTCAAGGCATACCTCCCATATAATTTTTGACACCCTACATATCAAATTCCATCAAAAAAACAACAAAAAGCTAGTAGTGTAGGTGGCTGTGAACTCAGGGGAAAAGTGCGTTCACATGCACCGAAAGACAATAGATTTGGCACCAAAACCGCACGAGAAGTAGTATGTTTAGGTATGTTCACAGCCACCTACACTACTAGCTTTTTGTTGTTTTTTTGATGGAATTTGATATGTAGGGGTGTCAAAAATTATATGGGAGGTATGCCTTGAGGTTATATTTCAATTTTTTAGCGATTTCAGGGGCGTAACCCTCAAAAATGGTAAGGGGGGTTACAATTTCAAAAGTGATTTTTAAGTAAATTTTTGGTATGGGGATGTCTAAAATAAAGTTTTAAGTAAGCCTACGTGCTAAATTTACGATTTTTATCGATTTCAGGGGCGTAACCCTCAAAAATGGTAAGGGGGGTTACAATTTCAAAAGTGATTTTTAAGTAAATTTTTGCAATGGGGATGTCTAAAATAAAGTTTGGGGTATGCCTAGCGTGAAAATTTACGATTTTTATCGATTTCAGGGGCGTAACCCTCAAAAATGGTAAGGGGGTTACAATTTCAAAAGTGATTTTTAAGTAAATTTTTGGTATGGGGATGTCTAAAATAAAGTTTTAGGTAAGCCTACGTGCTAAATTTACGATTTTTATCGCTTTCAGGGGCGTAACCCTCAAAAATGGTCAGGGGGTAAAATCATAAAATTGCCATCAGAGGTCAAAATCTATTTTTAGAAACTCCACGGGCATTACGTCAGCGGTCAAAAACTATTTTTAGTAATACATCCGGTATTGCCTCAGAGGTCAGTTCTATTTTTAGTAACACTTCGGTGTTTCAAGTGTATATATCTGTGAAGCTTGTAATCAGATATACGATTACAGTTGCGGGCGGTTGTGTCTCGCGCCTTCAGACACGTAAAGTAAGTGTGATCTTAGTTCTTTAATATTATAGTATGTTACTTTAGTAACCTATTTTCGATAAGTTGCTTTTTTAGTATCCATGTGTTATTTTTGTAACCTAATTTCGCTAGTTTGTGAATCTCATTGTTTACTTTTATTATTTTCTTCTCTTGTAATGTTCACTGTTCTTTATTCTTTAGTTGTAATGTTTCAATTTCTTTTCTACAGATGTCTAACACTTGTCATCTCTGCTCCAAAACTTCACCCGGAGCCGGGACATAAAACGACACGTTGCTAGTGTACATGGGCGTCAGGAATACAAATGTGCTGTTTGTGAACGAGTATATACAAGAGTAGACAGCCTTGCCAGACATACTAAGACAGAGCATTCTGCATCTCTTGTATCAGTAGTTCCTGCATCACCGGCACGTCCACAAGTATCGACAACCTCACGCAAGCGGGCCGTAAAGAGTTCGACTCAAGAGCCCTCAAAGAGACCAAGACTTATTAATGAAATAGACTCTCTAAATAAGTTACCTCAAGATATTAAGAAGATATATAAGAACAACTGGTTAGCAATTAGAACCCATGAACGTAGGAACAAATACATGGAGACGTACACTATATTTCATCAGCCTGATACTCCTATAGATTGGAAGAGTCCTGTAAACCCAATTTTTCTAGCCCAGAAAAAGCGTTTCAAGGTGAATTATAGTCATCATCTGGTTTTAAGACATAGGGAGACACAGGGGCTGCGTTACTTTCACGCCAGCTCGAATAACGCGACAGGATTAGACAAACCGTTGTTAGTTAACAACAGATACGATTTTGAAACATTTGTTGATAAATTAAATGAAAGTGATATATTAGGGTATGCAAATAAAAACCGGGAGACAACCAAATATACCTGGAAGCATTAGTCAGTACGAGTGTTTATATATATAAACTTCAAGATTATCCTATAGGGTGTCTGGTAGATATTCCACCCTACATTGCATCCAACTACGGGACTAATATCCTTCAAAACGACTCTAATTCTAAAATCTACGATGATAATCTCTGCTTTTTCCGTTGTCTAGCCGTCCATAGAGGAACTCCAATTAATAATGTTAGGAAGGCTTCGAGATTACTTTTCAAACAGTTTAACCCGTCTCTACTGTTAAGTAACTTTCCAGGTGTAACTCTTACCGAAATGTCTCTCCTAGAAAGTTGTTTTTCAGTAAACATAGATATTTTTGAGTTTGATTCTGAACAAGCCTTGCGTATTGTCCTGAGAAGTGGCAGTAGTTATAGTGAAACTCTCCGTCTTTTACTTTACAAAAACCACTTCTTTTATATAAACGATCTTTCTAGGGCTAGTAAAAGCTTTTCTTGTGGAAAATGTGGGAAATTGTGGAAAAAGTTTGGGTGTATGGATAGGCACGAAAAAACGTGTAACGGGGATATGGCTGTAGAGACATATAAGGGTGGGGTTTACTCTTCACCTGAAAGTGTATGAGACGCGATCAGTGCTGAAGGGATCAGTACTCCAGAGTGTTTTATTTACCCATTCAGGGCGACATTCGATTATGAATGTTACTTTGATAGTAGGAATGTTCCCAAAGAGACGCCCTCGACTACCTTTGTAGCTAAACACGTACCCCTCTCCTGCTCTATAGCGTCAAATGTTCCTGGCTGGGAGGGACCAATATGCCTCATAACGAAGGGTGATCCACAGGTTTTAGTTAGTCAGATGGTTGATTACCTCACTGGTATCGCTGGTAAGGCATACTTGTTATTGCGAGATCGGTTTGAAAGTATTTTTACTCAACTCCATGCACTGAACAAAGACAAGCTAATAGCTAAGTTTGATGAGTATTTAAAAGAGCTTCCCGTGATAGGGTTTAACTCGGGGAAATATGACATCAATGTCATTAAACCTTATTTAATAAGGCACTTCATGACTGCCACTGCGCAAGTGGGTGAAGAAGACGATAGTATGGAAGAAGAAACCGAGGATAACGAAGAAGAGGACGCTAAAATGGAAGTAGACTACAAAGTAGTAAAACCGTTCAAATTTATAGTTAAAAGAAACAATAACTTTATGTGTATTGCAACACAGAATCTAAAATTCTTAGATATAATAAACTATCTAGCACCAGGTTTTAGTTATAGCAAGTACTTGGCAGCTTACAAAGTAGAGGAGACAAAGGGTTACTTTTGTTATGAATATATAGACGACCCTCAAAAGTTGGAGGAGACAGAACTACCCCCACACGAAGCGTTTTATCGTCGTTAAAAAATTCCAATATTTCCAAGGATGAATATGCACTGTGTAAAAGAGTCTGGCAGGACAATAAGATGACGACCCTTAAGGACTTTTTGGTTTGGTATAATAACAAAGATGTAGTCCCATTCTTAGAAGCCTTGGAGCAGCAGGTTCGTTTTTATGGGGAGCGGGGTGTGGACTGTTTTAAAGACGCCATTTCGGTTCCGGGTGTTTGTTTAAAGTATCTTTTTAAGACCGATGATAGGGGTGTAATGTTTAGTTTATGTTCGAGCAAACAGGCTAGTCTACACACAATGATTAGAGATAATTTCGTCGGGGGTCCCTCTATAATTTTCCATAGGTATCATGAAGTAGGCAAAACGCTTATTAGGGGCGGAAAGGTAGTCAAATCCATCCAAGGTTACGATGCCAACGCGTTGTATCTTTGGGCTCTGATGAACCAATGCCAACAGATTACCCAATTATTAGAAGAATGGAGACCGGGTTTAGGGTTGAAAAAGATAACTATTATGTCCAGCAAAGTAGAGAGTGGCTAACGTGGGTCGCCCACCAAAAAGGGGTGGAGTTGAAAACTCAGTTTAATGGGAGGGAGTTTCGGTTAGGTGATAGAAATATCCCTGTGGATGGGTGGGATAAATCCAATAGAAGAGGATATAATTTTCATGGTTGTCTGTACCATGGTCACAAAGACTGCCCCCTTACCAAAGATAAAGATAGAAACCCTGTTAATAATAAGCCCTTGTTCGAGCTGTTGAAAAAACCTGTGAGATACACACATACCTAACCGCAGAGGTAAAAGTCCCAGTAGAAGTTATGTGGGAATGTGAGTGGCAGGCTCTGAAAAAGGCTGACCCAACCATTAGGGCTTTCCTTTCTAAAGCCATCCCTCGAGCTAGACCCTCTTACTCTAAAGAAGGACTCCCTCTCAGTGATAAACAGATTCTGAGGTCTGTTTCAGATGGGACATGTTTTGGTTTAGTGGAATGTGATCTATACGTCCCCGACCGCCTGAAGGAATATTTCAGTGAGATGACTCCAATTTTCAAAAATATTGACGTCACGCGTGATGATATTGGACCGTTTATGGGTGAATATGCCCTCAAACATAACTTGTTGTCAACCCCTCGTCGCACCCTAATCGGTAGTTATGTCGGAGAAAAAATTTTGTTGGCAACACCACTGTTAAAATGGTATTTAGACCACGGATTGGCGGTAACAAAAATTTATCAAGTGATAGAATATCAACCGTCTAGTTGTTTTAAAAAGTTTGGCGAAATGGTTTCTGACGCTAGGCGGGCTGGTGATCTAGATGAAAGTCAATCTATAGTAAGCGATACGATGAAGCTCTTAGGAAACTCAGCCTACGGGAAGACTCTAACCAATAAGACCAATCATAGCGCTGTCTCGTACGTTCAGGGGGATGAGATATCGAAAATGATTAATAGTTCCCGGTTTAAAAAGATGACTGAAATAGGGGAGGATCTTTTTGAAATTGAGATGGAGAAAAAGAAAACTGTTTGGGACTTGCCCCTACAAATAGGTTTCTTCGTCTATCAATATGCAAAGCTTCGTATGTTAGATTTTTATTTCGAGTTCTTAGATAAGTTTGTAGATAGGTCCAACTTTCAGTTATGTGAAACAGATACTGATAGTTTATACTTAGCCTTAAGCGCATCTAAGCTAGAGGACATAGTTAAGTCAGGTCTGCGGGATGAATTTAATAGCGTGTATAAAGACTGGTTTCCCGCCGAGTTTTGCGATGAGCATATTAGCAAGACAGACTGTATAAACTGTAAGGGTGTTAAGGCGTACACCAAACGAACGCCCGGGCTTTTTAAACTAGAGTACGAAGGGACAGCTCTTGTTAGCTTATGTAGTAAGACGTACCATTGTAGTGGGGATTACGATAAAATCAGTTGTAAAGGGCTAAGCAAGCAACACAACAAATTAGATAAAGATATGTTTTTAGAGGTTCTCGCTGCGCAAAAGGCTAAGGGTGGGAAAAATGTAGGTTTCAAAGTCTTAAATAATTCTATATTTTCCTACAGTCAAACAAGAAATGGTCTTTCCTATTTCTATATAAAAAGGAAGGTAGCTGATGATAATGTCTCGACTACACCTCTAGATATTTAACTCTTTACACTACCAGCTTAGACTAACCAGTAATCTCTAACAGTATCACCCATTATGATTCATCTATGACATAGAACTAAGCAGACACCCAACTACATAGCTATAAATAATTGTTATCCTTGTACTATATATTTACTCAGTGTACTAAATATGTTTGTAATGTTATATAATATCCACTGTATGATATACACCTATTGAGATAATAAAAGAATAAAGTATATCTTTTGCTTTCTGTTTTATATTGATTGTTTTTCAATGCTGTTGTATAATCTACTAACCTATCACTATCGATCAAGTACATAAAGAACGCCAAAGTCCGCATACACCAGACATAAACAGGTCACTTCCGGAGTCACCGAGACTAGAGGTCAACATCCGGACACGCGCGGTCATGGTTAACTCCCCTGTCTCTCGTGTACATTTCGCGCGAAAGGCGCGCCGCCCTATATATCTTTGTTAATTTAGCGCCACAATAATAACCAGTTGGAACATTGTATACTACTTGCTTCTTTCTTATGTTTTTTAAGAGCTCCCTTTTTGTGTTGGCCTCCTTGAGAACTTCCTCATTGGTCTTTTTATCTGTCCAGGGAACTTTCAACATTCTTCTGAGAAATCCCATCTCTGTGGCCTCCAATCGTCTTTTCATTTGTTTGTCTACTGTCCATGATTCGCTTCCATAGGTCAGAATTAGTTCTATATAGCACCGATGAACTCTCTTTTTCATTTTTATTGACATAGATTTGTTGCATAAGATATTTTTTATTTTCTGAAATGCTATTTTGGCCTGAGCTATTCTGCTTTTTATTTCTGTGGTGCATCTTCCATCTGATGTTATTATTGTGCCCAAGTATTTGACGCGCTGCACTTGTTTCAGATTTGTCTTGTTTATTTTATGCTGCATGATGGTGATGATTGTTTCTTCGATATAACCATTACTTCTGTTTTCTTGCTATTCAGTCTGAGACCTTTCTTGTTGCTTTCTTTTACTATTATGTCTATGATTTCTTGTAGTTCGTTCTCTGTCTCTGCTATTAAGACTGTCATCCGCATATCGCAAATTATTTATGTTGTGACCGTTGGCTTGAATTCCTTTTTGTCTACTATTGATCTCATAATATATTCGCTGTAAAGTGAAAACAAATCCGGTGACAGAACACAGCCTTGTCTGACTCCTTGCTTTATATATTGGAATTGTCCTGTTTGGTTGTTAATTCGTATAGCTGCTGTTTGTTGCCAGTACATGTTTTTTATGATTCGCAGATCCTTGCCATCAATGTTTAATTTCTGCAGGATATTTATTATTTCCACGTGCTTTACTTTGGCAAATGCTTTTGTGTAGTCTATAAAGCACATATGTAGATCTTTCTTTACCTCTATAGATCTTTCTATCAATGTCCTTAAGATGTATATTGCATTATTGGTGCCCTTTCCTTCCACAAATCAACATTGTTCCTCACTTATTTCTGGTTTTATTTTGTTCCTTACACATCTCATGATTATTCTTAGTAATATTTAGTCATATGGCTCATGAGACTAATAGTGCGGTGGTCTTCACAATCAGTGGCTCCTGACTTCTTCGGTATGGCTACAAAGATAGATTTTAGTAGATCTTCGGGTATGTGTCCAGTGTTATATATGTAATTGAGTAATTTTGTTATGACTTGTACTCCCAGCTCTCCTAATGCATTTATCTCTTCGATTGTTATATTGTCAGGACCTGGAGCTTTGCCTCTTTTCATGTGTTGAATTGCGTCCTCCACTTCACTCTGCATTATTGGTGGTCCTGTGTCTTCATTTGAATTGTTTAATTCTGGTCTTTCATCATCATAGAGTTGACTGATATATTCTGTCCATCTTTCCATTGTCTTCTCCTGTCCCATTATTATATTTCCTTCCTTTGATTTCACACATCCTGAAACTTTTACTTCTTTTCTTCCTGTTAATTCATTTAACTGATTGTGCATAAATTTTGGGTCTTTCTTTTGTTGTTTTTCCATTTCTTCACATTTCTGTTTTAACCATCCTTCCTTTGCTTCACAGCACTTATTTGGATCTCTTTGTGCACTATTTTGTCTGTCCGTTCTTCTTTCTTATGTTTTCTTCTTTCGTCCATTAGTTGCAATATTTCTTCTGTCATCCATTTCTCTTTGTTGATTCTTTTAGTCACTGGTATTAGTTCTTTTGATGTTTGTTGAATCGATTATTTGAGCATTTCCCACTGCTCCTCAATGTCCTGTATTTTCTCAGTAGCATTATATCTATTTTGTACTATTGTGCTGTACTTATCACTCATCTGTTTATCTAATCTTAGCATATCTAGTTCTAATTTTATATTTCTTGGTGATTTCTGTGCCTTCCGCAGTTTTATTCTTATCTTTCCAACTACTGGTACATGGTCAATATTGCAATCTGCTCCTGGCCTTGTTTTAACCGATGTTAGCCCATCCCTGAATCTTCTCTGTACCAATATAAAATCAATTTGATTGTGTACTTTTTTGTCTGGGCTTTGCCAAGTCCATGGTCGCCTAGGGTGTTGTTTGAACCAGGTGTTACTTATAATCATTTCATGTGTCTTTGCTCAATCTATCAAGTCTGTCATTCGTCTCGTCTCGTCTCTCCAAGGCCACCCCCCTCCCCAAGTCACATTTTGCACTTTAGCTGTTCCTACCTTTGCATTGAAATCCCCTAATATAATAGTCATTTCATGGGGTTTACACTGTTCCATGGTTGCCTCTAACTCCACGTAAAAAGTGTCAATGTCTTCTTCTTCGCTATTATATTATAAACTTGAATTATGTTGATATCCATTGGTCTTCCACTCAATTTTACTAACAGAATTCTGTTCTGAAACTGGCCAAAATCCTTTCACTGTTTTGCTTCTTTCTCTATCTAACATGATGCCTACTCCTCTTTCATGTGTGCTTCCCTCAGAGTAAATTACATTTCCACTGTCGCGTTGTAATAATCCTGCTCCTGTCCATCTCATTTCACATAGTCCCAAGATGTTCAATTTCATTCTTTTCATTTCTTGATTGATGTTATCTAGTTTTCCAACCTGGAATGCTGATCTAACTCAGTAATCAATATTACGGTTCGTTCGTTCGCTTTCGTCAGCTTTTGACCTCTGACGAAGTCCCACCCACTCAATTTTTGTGAGACTGAATTTTGCGTGTAAAGTCTGTTTTATCCCATTACAGGATGCCCCTCGCCATGCAGGCAGATTTACTCCGACTTCAGAGGTACTAATTTTTAGGGAATTAGTAAAACCCAGGTGTCCTCACCAGGGTACGAACCCCGGCTGTTGCCGTGGTAAGCCAACCGCCTATCGATTGCGCTAACCGGACACCCCATTACGGTTCTTAATTAAGGAACTTAAGGTTCCCTCCACGCCTTGCTAGTCGTATGGAGAATATGGTGTTAGTGACCTTATTTTTCTATCACCACGGCAGGAAAAATCTCTGGTATCTATTTTTATAGGCTGGGTGAACCCCGGAGCCGTGTTAGTCCGATAAAAAACGCAACTGCTGGGGATCAAACCCACATCCTTCTGGTCTAGAAGCAAGCACACTAACCATTCAGTCACCGAGGCTCCGAAATAACTTGACTACACTTATCATTTGTTAAAACTATGTGTGTGTTTACATAGAGGGTCTTCACAAATTAATTTGTGTCTGACTTCATATAATTTGACTTTGATAACTTGGAAATTGTAAATTTAATATTGTCTTCAACTGGTATTCTTTCATATGAAGTTGACCTGAAAGATGATGTAGCTGACAAATTGTCCACATTGGAAAGTGAGGATGCACGACTAGGAGCTCGGCTTTTAAAGGCAAATAACAGTCAAAACAAGTAAGAAATTCATCATCATCATGTCCATTACCGGTTGGTGTAGGCATATATGTCCTTCCACAATCTTCTATCTACTGTATGTCGCCGAATTGTCCTTTTCCGTGCATTTGTTCATTATCATCATCATTGATTGCCATCTCCGCAATGAAGGTTGGCTACCGTGTAGTGCCATTCTGCTCATTCTCTTGCTTTAATAGTGAAGGTTATCATAGGCTGATTTGTTCATCTTTTGATGTTACTCGTCCATGTTAGTCTTGGACTGCCTTTGTCTCTGTTACCTTGTCTTTTCCCCTCCAAAATTACTTTTAGTATGCTGATGCGTCTTTTAACATGACCCAAAAATCGCATTTGTCTTGTTTGAATTGTGTTTTAACTATTTTTTTTTTAACTTTCATTTTTAGTTGTTTTAAGACTTCATCATTTTTTTTTTCGTTTCTTTCCATTCAATTCTACCTATTCTTCCATACATCCACATTTCAAAGGCTTCAATTCTGTTCTGTTTTCTTGTTTAGTGTCCATGTTTCTGCACCATATATGAATGTTGAGACGACATAACTTTTGCTATTCTTAGTTTTAGCCCTGGTGTTATTTGTTTCTCTCAATAAATAGAGATGTCTGCGATCAAGACTCAATCAGAGTAGGATAATTTATTTGTTTGTGTTATTTGTTTTGATTTTAGTATATTTTTCATGACATTAAAATTACTTTCAGTCATTCCTATTCTTTTGTTTATTTCAGTTTTACAATTTCCATCACTGGTTACAGTATGCCCAAGGTAGTTGTAGTTCTGAACTGTCTCCTGGTCTGTTCCTTCAATTTTTTCATTAGTTCACCATATAGTATTTGCTTAGGAATGTGGGTTTCTTCCATTAGCACGTTCCCTGTCATCTTAATTTTCGGCTTTGGAGCATTGGCATGATTATTAGGGTCTTAGCACGTTGCAGCACTGTTAAGTTGGTTATTTTGCCCTGCCATTTGATGTGTTTGATGTGTATTATTCTGCAGAGATATCAGTGGTGATCAGGGTTGCCAACTTAGCGGATTTTCCGCTAGATCTAGCGGAAATGGAGCAGCGTCCAGCGGCCAAAAAATAATGAATCCGCTTGGCGGAATTTCTAGCGGATTTATTTTGAATGACAGCGGCAAATCACGGATTTTTTTTATCACGATAATCTACTAAAATTAGCCTTATCTTGATCAAAACATAAACTAAGAGTGCCTGCAGCGCTTGTGTGACAAGTGAAATTATGTACGTACTACGTCATTGTATCACTTTCGTTCTGACCAATAGAAAATTTAGTAGAGTATTGTAGTAGAGACTTTCGGTTTGAAACTGAAACTTTTCTACTTTGGAAATAAATTGTTGGAGAACTGAGGATTTATAGTCATAGTGTTAAGTCAAGTATGTCATCATTAATTAGCAAGTTTCATATTTCAAACTGATGATTTGTCAGTGTGAGTGTTCAGCAACGTGTTTCTTTCTACGTGAATATTAAGTCCATATTTATTTCAAATTGTGGAGGTTTAACGCTCTACCGCTATAAGAGAGTTACAATTTTTGGTAATTCCATATTATACATGTGGCTGTAACTATCAGCAACGTACATTCACATTACAACATAAAGATATGACACTTCGATATCAGCAACGATTTCGTAAAGAGTGGGCTAAATGAAATGGACTTTACAGATTGGATCTTAGAAGTCCCTGACAGTGCTGACAAAGCTAGATGCAAGTTTTGCAAATGTGTATTTGGCATCGAAACATTGTGATCTTCTTTCTCACAGCAAATCAAAGTAGCATCAGTTGGCCAGCGTTGTACTTTCCTCTTCACGAAAACTGGACACTTTACAATTTCTTTGTCTTTCAAATTATTTTTATGTTGCCAAATTAAGTTAGTTTCTACATGTATTAATATAGTTGTAGTTGTGACTGTTACAAATCAAAATAATAATTATTTTTCTTTAAATTTACTCTCCTATTTGGTTTCTATCTATTGACCTTTCGAGCCGTAACCGGCCCATAGGGCGTAGACCAAGATACACCTTCTCCTATATGAATTTTTGTTCTAGCAGTTTTCTTTTAAAGATATTTTATCAAATCTCGCCATCTGTCTCTGTTCTGTGCAAGCAGTTCTATCTCATTGAGGGAGCCGATTCCTGCTGCTCTTGCCTCTCTCATCAATGTTCTTCTCAGTGTCTCCCTGGGTCTTCCTCTTTTTCTTTTACCTGTTGTTTCCCATATGAGGGCTTGCTTTGCTATTCGATTATTATCTCTTCTCATCACATGTCCAACGTATGACCATCGTCTTTTCTTTATTACTGAAGATATTAGTGGTTGATTGGCGATTTCTCTAATTTCCTCGTTTGTTTTGAATTCGTTCCATTCTATACCAAGTATTTTCCTTAGACATTTATTTTCGAATGCGTTCAACTTTGTTTCTATATCTCTTGTTGTTTTCCAGCTTTCACACGCATACGTAAGGGTTGATAGTACATTTGATTTGAATAGCCTAAGTTTTGTGTTTGTGCTAATGAGTTTTGATTTCCACAACTTTTCAAGGCTTCTGAAAGACATTGCTGCTTTAGCCATTCTGATTCTAATTTCTTTGCTCGTATCCCCTTCTCGATCAATGTGACTTCCAAGATAGATGAAGTGATCGATCTCTTCTACTGGTTTGTTTTCCATGTATATTTTGTCACTTGTTGGAATTAAACTTTTCATGACTTTAGTCTTTCATGATTGACCTCAAGCCCAATTTTGCTGGCTATTGATGATAGTTCATTTGTGTTTTCCTGCATCGTTTTTATCTGATTGCTGATGAGAACTATGTCATCAGCAAAGTCCAGGTCCTCCAAATGGTCTCCTTGTATCCATTCGATGCCTTTATTACCAGTGCAGCATTTCTTCATTATGAAGTCCATAACAATTCCAAATAACAAGGGCGATAAAATACATCCTTGTTTAACCCCAGCCTATTTGGTTTGGAGATGCGTAATAATAATAATTATAAAATAGTACGTAGATAAATAATAATTTCATGTAAGTTTCCTAAGTAATAAACTCTGGAAATATTTTTTGAAAATCTGGCGGAAATTCTGGCGTTATTTTTCGGATAATCTGGCGGAAAATCGCTGATTTTTGGCTCCAGTCTAGCGGATTGACACCGACGGCAGTTGGCAACCCTGGTGGTGATAGCCATCCAATGATTTTCTTTTACCACCCGGATGTGATCATTTTAAAATGAGGAACTTTTAATCTGTGGCATGTTGCACCGCATTGCACGGGCAAGTCGTGGAGTGAACTCTTTCGGGAATCACGGGTTTTTGAAATGAGGGTGAGAATTAAAATTAGACAAAGGACAGTTGAGATTTTGGGTTGGTCATTCGATGCAGACAGCTTCCAGAACAGGTCAGTTACGATGTGGCAGTTTTTATCTAGTAAGTTAGATGTAAATTCCTGGAGAAGTATTAGTATTACTATTAGATTAGTATTTTAACCCTCTACTGCATAGTGTGCCAGATATGGCACATACCGAATAACGTTACATATGTAAATATTAATGAATGCAAAAATGTACTACAAACACAGAAGAGGATATATAGCTAAATGATTTGAGTGTTCTCCCTTTCTAGAAATCTTCAGTGAAGAAGTTAGAGTTCGTTATTGGTGACTCATCGGAACACACGCTTCGTCTGTGGCTTTGCTCAATGTGTTGAACTGTTTCTATTCTTATTCTCAGTGCTAGAGTTTTATAAAAATTATTTAATAGAACTATCACATTAATTATCAAAATTAACACTTCATTAGAGCAAAACAATTAACTAGTATTGATTAATTCGCGTTTCTAGCTTTGTGCCAGATGTGGAACATTGTGCAGTAAAACTACACACGCTTCCGGGGATTCCCCTTCGTCAGGCCGGCTCAGTGACACAACAAAAGTGTCAGTCTATCGTTTTCATTTTCAAGTGCTTTCTGAACGAGTGTGATTATAATCATCTATAATGAATACAGCTACATTTTATGGCAGCTCTGCACCAAAGAGATCAAGATTTTTGCCGTCCAGTAGTGAAGATAGCAATTTATCTGCTGATTCTGATTGTGATGAATTAGACTACTACAGAAAGTAGGTACACATATTTCTAACGCTCCTCAACTTGAGGGGTCTGATACAGATTCAGATGACACTGATCAAAATGATGTTGATCAGCTAACTGACATCATCTCTGTTCAGCCTGGCCCAAGCAGCCAGAATAAAAAAAAGAATGTTGGTCAAACAACTGCTACAAAAAAAAAGATTGACATCAGCTGGAGACATGAACCTCAGAGCTTTGTGCCTGATGAGGGCATGTTTTTGGGAGATAGTCTGCTGTCTGAGGACATATTGAACTTTCAAACACTATATGAGTTTTTTAAGTTTATATTCACAACAAAAATAATTAGACATATTGCATTACAGACTTGCCTGTATGCAACTCAATGTAGACCTGAAAAACCTTTGGACATTGACAATTCTGAAATTGAAGTGTTTCTAGGAGTTCTGTTGTGGATGTCGTTGATTCAGCTTCCCAATACACGCATGTATTGGAAACCAGAGGTAAACATTAATGTCATAACAAGTAAGATGCCGATCAATCGGTTTGAAGAGATTAAGAGATATTTGCATTTTAATGACAATAGTACAGCAGCTCAACGTGGTCAACCTGGATTTGATCGTCTCTGCAAGATAAGACCATTGCTTGATATGCTGAATGAACAGTTCAAACAAGTACCTGTTGAAGAAAGTCTCTCTGTAGATGAGCAAATGTGTGCTTTCAAAGGTCAACACAGTCTGAAACAGTACATTCCAAAGAAACCTCACAGATGGGGTTATAAACTATTTGTTCTGTCAGGAGTATCTGGCTATCCTTACAACATAGAAGTTTACACCGGTGAGGAGAAAGGATGCCCTGACCAAAACATGAACTGTGGTGCAAGCGGAAATGTGGTTTTGCGGTTATGTGATGTTGTGCCAGAAAAAAAGAACCACAAAGTTTATTTTGATAACTTTTTCAACAGCCCAGAGCTTCAGCTTTGCCTTGCAAAAAAAGGTATTCTTTCACTTGGAACTGTTCGAATGAATAGAGTACCTAAGTGTAACATAATATCAGATGCTGATTTGAAGAAGAAAGGAAGGGGCGCATTTGATGAGGCATCTGCAGTACACGACTCAGTTAGAATTTCTTGTGTTAGGTGGTTTGATAACCAACCTGTCAATTTTCTGTCAACATTTGTGGGCAGCCAACCAGTCGGCAAAGCAAGGAGGTGGTCAAAAGCACAGAAGCAGTTTCTAGAAATTGACTGTCCCAGTGTTGTTGCTGTTTACAATAAACACATGGGAGGTGTTGATTTATTAAATTCCCTTTTGGGACTTTATAGAATACAGCTACGGTCCAAGAAATGGTATTTTCGTTTGTTTACACATTTACTGGATGTGTCAATCATATCAGCATGGCTGCTATATAGGCGCGCGCAACTGCAGCTTCGTAGTCGTCCAAAAGATGTCATCAGCCTCAACGACTTCAAGCAGCAAGTTGCTGAATGTTTGTGCAAGTGTGGCAAATCTTCAACACCTCCTACTGTAAAAAAGCGAGGCCGCCCAAGTAGTGAAGTGGAATACCAACTTCAGCTGAAGAGAACTAAAGGTCCAACAGCCGCAGTTCCCCTTCAGGCAGTCAGAAAGGACGAAATAGGTCATTTTCCTGTTGTATCAGATACACGACAAAGGTGCAAAAGACCCAATTGTACAAGCAAATCCTTTATTCAGTGCATCAAATGTGCAGTGCATTTGTGCTTGAACAAAAATAACAGCTGCTTTGTTGAATTTCATGTTATGTAAAAAATCCTTTTTTTTTGTGTAAATTGTTCATTGTGTGCGCAATGTGCCATATTTGGCACAAAGCTGCAAATGTATTACAAAATAAAATATTTTTAAAATAAACACATATTTTGTATACTGTATGTATTTTAATGTAAGAAAATTAGAAAAAAAATTTGGGGGGCAAATTTAAAATAATTCATGCAATAGAGGGTTAAGTATTAATTAAGTATAGTTAGTAGTAACAGTGAGTAACAGTCAAGAAGAGACTTTATTTTATTATGAAGCTGGTAGCTTCTAACAGTGCAGAGACTTTTGTATTAATTGTGAGTGTTATCAATATCACTAGCAAAAGAGCAGAGACTTTGGTATTATTTGTGAGTGTTATCACTATAAAATAATAGCTCATTTCAAATCACGTGCCCAACTTCAAAACTAAACGCTATTGCTCAGTAACCGTTTATTAAAAACTGTTGAAATTTTCCAAATGTTATTAGAATGCAAAAGACCCTTTAAATGTATATTTAACAAATATCTTGCAGCTGCAGTTTTCTTAAAGCGGCGAATTTCTTTGATGTTTGTCAAAATTGTAAATTGTGAACCCCTAAATAATAGAAATTACCGTAGTTGCTGGTCTATGATTAATTTTCACTAGGTAAAGGCGTGGCCGTAATGGGGAAATAACTGAATAAGGAAAAACACCAGGAGAATTATTAATTATTGTCTTCTCAGTTCTAGGACGGACGATAATATCAAGGTATACCTGTATGTCCAATTTTCATAGTTGTGTGGTCCTGAAAAGGACCGTTTGTTGAACTAATTTAAGGTAATATAGGGGCCAACATTGTGGGGGCTATATACTTTCATTCTGAATCAGACGAGTTTAAAAGATTAATAACTGTTTGGGGTTGAACATTCCACAAACTATCATTTTTCCAATATTCCTCTTCCTGTTTTAAGACGTGATTTTGGTATTATTGTGAGTGTGCTCACGACTGTTGACTTGAGGAGGCTAGTGCCAGCATGCATCTACAGCATTGTCAGTGAGTCAGGCAGGAATGAGAGGCCACCATCATGGTGACCATGAGTGCGGCTATGGAAATTTGTGAATTACAGGGCAGGAATTGTTGTGTACAATAAACGTTAATTGTTGAGTTTCCATGGTGTTGGTACCTGCTTTGTTCATTGCTAGCTGTGTTGTTGTCTGGTCCTAGACGACGAACGGGTCAGGGTGTGTCCGGAACCACAGGCATATACAGTGCGGAGTACAATCAGAATGATCAACAGGCAGTTCGAGACGTCCAGGTCAGTGCAAATGACTGACATCCAAGGTGGCTGGTAGAGTACAACAAGGGCTCAGAACTCTACGAGTTTCTGTTGACAAATCCATATAGGCAGTTCGAGGGAGAGCTCAGGCCGCCATTAGCTGTGTGAAGGGTTCCAGAGTCCAGCAGGGGGATGGCTCAGAGTTCAGCAAGCTGTCTATGTGCATCTTCATTGTAAGGTGCATAAGGGTGCAACTCCGGTGCAACTCCTTAACAAGTCCTTCCCACAATGAAGTGGGGAACCAGTCAAGACAACGCGGGCAAGAGATAACTTGCCTAATATAATTTCTATTGTCCAGCTTCTACAGTGAAGGGGTGCCGCAGGTGAGGGAAAGGCCTGTGTCACTCACGGGCAGTGGTGCCTTATGTGTGGTGCCCACAACGTCACTATTAGTGCACGAAGTACGCGGCAGGCTTAAGAAAGGAGCCTGTTACAATTTGTGTCATTAAGCCTGTTACAACTAGATATGATGTCTCACTACCAAGAGATCACGGGAGGGCAAAGCCTTGAAGAAACCATGGATTAGATCATTTTCTGCTGCCTGTGTTGGGGATTGAACCCAGGGCCCTCTTGTCTAGAGGCTGATGTCTTACCTCTAGACCATCCAGCCCCCATTATGTTGATTCAGCTCCACTTATCTAAAGAGTAACTCTTTTGAATTAAAGTTTATCTAATTCATTGTGTCCCACAACCTTTGTAGAATGTTGCAGTCTTCATAGCCTATCTGAAAGAATCTCTACTCTAGCTAAGTCTCTCATAGTTTTCTCATGTTCTTTGATGTCTTTAAACCACCTTCATCATAGCCTGCCCCTGTCTAATCTTCCTGGAACCATGCTTTCCATTACTCTACTTTCCAGCCCACTGTCTTTTAATGTGGCTACCATATTTTTCCCCCGTTTGTGGGCCAGTTCTATTCAATATGTTCAAATCTTTTTATATATCTTCCTTGCCCTTCATTATAGAAATAGAAAGTGCCCAAAGGCTCTTCCAATGTAATAGTTTTGTTGTTTTTTTAGGTTGCCTATGATTCACAACAATTTGTTAGATGCCCTCAGCAATTTTAATTTTATAGCCTTGTTTGATTTTGATTTTTGTGTTGCTGCTTATAATTTAAAAAAAAATTTGCCTGGCAGCCTCCATTGTTAGTTATTACAAATTGCACATATTCATAATCTGTTACAATTTTGTTTCAGCTGTCCAATGTCAGGACTTACAATGGATAAAGATGGACATAAAGATGGTATGTTTTAAATGTATTGTCAGTTCCCATTTTAAGTTAGTTTTCTTTTATTGTTATCCACTATTTATTATTTATAACATCATTGAGGGGCTATATAGAATATGATGAACTGAACAATTAGCCTGCAATATTTAGTCACATGCAAGAGGAACTTTCTTTGCATTGGGAAACATGGAAATCCAAAGAAATTAGGTTAAATACAAAGATAAACATTTTCAACTCAAATGTTAAGTTGGTCCTATTATATGGCTGTGTAACATGGAGAACAACAAAATTGACAATCACTAAGATACAGACTTTCATTAATGGATATTTACGCAGAATAAAAGGATGGAAATGGCGCTAGATAGGACACACACTACGGAAGTCAACTGTGAGTATTACACAACAGGCCCTTTTTTGGAATCCCCAGGGGAAAAAACAAAGAGGAAGACCAAGGAATTCTTGGAGAAGACAGATAAAGGCAGAGATGAAGATGATGGGGAAGACATGGAATGATCTTAAAAGAATGGCAAAAAAACAGAACGACTTGGAAAGTGTTTGTTGAAGACCTATGCTCCACTGGGAGCTAAAAAAGGTAGGAGTAGAAGATTTAATCACACATGATGAACTCATCTCTAATTTGGGAAGCCAAGGTAGCTAAAGGTTACTGAATTGGACTACTAAGGACAAGAGTCAAGAGTTCGGGTTCAATCCTGATCGATTACTTCCATGTTTTCCCAGCCTTAAATGGGTACCATGTTTTTTTGGGGGGGAAAGTAAATAAAACAGCATGAGCACAATGCCGACCACCGCTCTGCCCATCAGTACTTAGGTACGGCCTCTTGTAGACGTAACTATCACCTACGCCTAAGTGCTCCACACTGACTATCTTATTCCCTAATGGACATTTCACAATTAAGTCCCGAAAATGCAGTTATATGCCAACGATGCCACATGACTTATATTGGTGAGCCCAGGAGATGTTTAGCGGAAAGATTTTGTGAACATCTTCGAGATGTTTAACGGAATACTGGCACACCAGTGCCTTCCCACTTCAATTCCTCAGACCACAAGGCCAAAGACAACATCCATATCACAGGTATTATCCTTTGCCACTCCGGCGACTGGAGCCGATTTGCTTTAGAGAATCACCTTATAGTCCAATTTGGTTCGCTGACCCCATGAGGCATGAATGTATCTCACTCATACACATATTTTCCCTTTAATTGCTCCTATCCTATTACATATCTTCTCTGCTGCTCATGTTTGGGCACTTTAGTCTATCCACTATGCCATGCTATTCATAGCTCTCCTCCGCTAGATTAATTCACTGTGATAATACAGTGGTCTCCTATACCTCTTTTGTCTGTGCTACTTACCTTTCACGTGTTTTTTTAGTGTAATTAATGTAAGTAAACTAATTTAATTGACATTTGTTGATGTGCATATGCATGTGTGTGTGTGGGCATCTTAGATGCTTATAGACAGTGTCTTTACAGTCAAGGTAACCAAGACAGTGTTCCCCCCACTCACATATTTTTAGAACCCTTTACACATTTGATGCTCCCACTAGCAGGGCATGATTACAGCGCACACCTGCGAATCATTCTTTCTCATTCAGGCCATGGTCCACGACACATTGAGGAAATTTTACGTTTCTTTGTCCAGTTTCAAGTATTTTGTTTTAGATGTTTAATTACTAGTTAGCTATGTAGTATTAGTTTTATTTACTTACATATCTGTGTGTGTGTTGTTTGTTTGTTTGTTCATTTTATTGAGTCAAAACGTTGTTCAAATTTGTGTTGTCTATCAATTACGTAAAGCTTTTACCATACCAATTTTTCTATTTTTAAAAAATTCTCCCTCACATTTAGCTTTACTGCAGCTTTGCATTTTTATGCTTTCATTTGCATTTCTTTGCCGTAACCCAGTTTGCGTACACACACATGTAAAAATATGCACATATATTTCTTGTGTAAGCTATTTGTCATTTTACCTAATCCCTGTTGTAAAAGTATTTGAAGTATCCAAAAGTATGTAAAAGTATCTTTATCAAGTCATTTCATAAATAATAGCCAAACAAAAATTAATAGTAGAAAGGTAGTAAAGCTTTATGATCAGACCACCAACATTTGTTTTGTGGTAGTTCAACTTGTATTTCTGAATAAAACCACATTCTGTTCACAGCTCTGGCAGAGGATAGGAAATATCCGCTCTCCCTCTTCAAGTCAAGTTTTCAAGTACCAAATGATGAGGATAAATTGGTAATTACTCATTAATCTCTCACTTCTTCTGTTATGTTCCAGGTCTCGTTGATGTCTTGAATCCACCTTCTTGGTTTGCCTCAGATGAATCATCCAGGATCCATGCCTTCCATGTTCTTTCTATCCCGCTGTGTCTTGAAGTGACTAGCATTTTAATTTCCTCTGTAGGATGGTGTACGTCTAAAATCACCTGTTATTGTTCTGATTTCTGTGAACATTTTTAGTCTTTCCCTTGATGTAGTGTAGAAGAGGAGGAAGAAATGGATGGAGAGAGTGAAGGAGAAAGTAGAGAATAAAGAGCAGTCTAGAAGTGAGGGGGCAGATAGGCGAGACGAAAAAACCAGGTTAAAAAGAAGTAAAAAAAGTATAAAAAGAAGTTACAGAAAAAAAAATAGACGATGCAGCAAAAACGTGCAAAGTGAAGGTCATGTCTAGGATGTGGGTGGTCAGTTATGCGTGGGAAGTAAGATGAAACACGGGAAAGTGAAGGCCGTGAGGAAATAAAAACAAGGTCAAGGAAACCAGACATTAAGACCAAGGTTAGGAGACAAGGGATTGAGATTCGCGTGCAAAGTGAAGGTCATGCCTAGGACGTGGGCGGTCAGACATGCGTGTGAAGTAAGATGCTGATTGGCTGACAAGAGCCAAACTTAAGAGGTGAACAAAAAAGTTTAGGAAGGACTCTAGAGAAACCCTGGGAGACAGCACACAAGTACTGGTAACAGCTTGATCAGGACCTGTTAGCGATAGAGTAGAACGCAAATCAGCTAAACAGTTGTGAAGTTAAGCATTTAGGAACTTTTAGAAGCATTTTTGAGAAAAACATGCGATAGTTAGGAGTAGCAGAAGTAAGTTACAGTGAGACGCTGTGGACTGAAGACCGCCACATAGCATAGTGTTAGTTTAAGTTAGGGATGGGCCGACGATGGGTCAGTTTGTAATTAGTTTAGTTATCAGCATGAATGCGTGTGGATCACTAGAGGAGTGCACTCCAAGTATGCAAGTGACAAGCTAGTGTGTGCAACCATATTATATGGAAACAGAATAAAAGTTGGAATAACTTTTATATTCAAGCGTTTGTCTATGTTATCCCATTATACATATCTTGCCTTGCGTCATCCTTCTGGGCACAAACCAAATAACCAACAAGTTGTCGCGGCAAAACACAACGTAAGTCTTCGTAACACGAGGTTAAAGATTAGCATCCAGTAAGCCCAGACATGAGTGACCTCAATATAAACACAAGGGCCACATTCCAGAGAAGGTCTCGGGGAGAGAACGGACAGGGGCTCGAAGGCATGTGTGTCTCGAGCTAGCTGCTGATGAGTAGACATAACAGAACAGCTGATCATCGTCCGAATAAGATCAATCAAACGACACAACACATCATCCCCACTACAGTAGCTCTTCCATTCTGTGACAGACTTTCATAATATACTCTTTTTTTTTTTGTTTATCATCTAACTGCTTTTGAGTATTTTCTGTATTCGTGGCTAGTTAGCTTCACTCATGTTTGCTCCAGTATTCTCCCTTTCTTCTAAGAGTCAAATGTTTTTATTGAGATTTAGTTCAGCCTCATTCTTTAGTACAGTATAGTAAATTATTGAAACTTGCTGAATTTGCAGTATGTTTGAAATTGTTGTGCTCAAGATGTAACTTTGATGTCACTTATGTTAAAAATATAATTTAAAATGTTTGAATGGCTGCTTGCAAATTTGTATTTACATTTCATTCTGAAATGGGGTTCATAAAAAAAAAGGATGTACTGACGCTCTATTCACGTTAAAATAGCTAGATGAAAAGACACAATCAAAATGTGTACATAGTGAGGAATTGTCTAGGTTGACATTGACAAGGAAAAAGCATTTGACAGAGTAAACAGAACAAATATGGGAGATAAAAACCACCTACGTAGTAAGCCAACATCTAACCAACCTCATTAAATGTCTCTACATCGACAACAACTATGCAGTCAGAACAGCAGCAGATTACACAGAACACTTTGAACTTAGATCTAGTGTAAGTCAGAGGTGTTTACTATCCCCATTTCTGTTTATTACAAAAATGGACTATATATACAAAATAGCCAATCCATAAGAGACAGAGGAGATCAATGAGCTGCTATTCGCAGACAATCAGGCTCTAATACATGGAAAAATGGAAGACCTACAAGAACACTTAGACTCAACAGCACAGGCACAAAATGCAGCATGAAAATCAACAAACCAGAAGTCCTGAATATCACAAAAGAGAAGCATAATATAAACATAACTATAGACTGCATACAACTAAATAAGATAATATTATGTCAAATGAAAAAAGAGAAGGGCTCTCTGTCTAAGAGACATATTAGGCAAGCCGGAGAAAGCCGTAAGGAGTCCGGGTTACCGACTCACCCTTTGTCTACCAGGAAATCCTCCAGAATTGGCACCTGGAATGTACATACCCTAAAAGATCAGGGAAAAGCTGCACAGGTAGCAGCAGAAATGTCAAACTACAAGATAGATTTTCTGGGAATGTGTGAAACAAGATGGCTAGGAACGAGTAAAATAAAACAAATACAGGAGAGATGATTTTATCATCACCAGGAACCTGGAGCACAACATAGTGAAGGGGTAGCAATAATTTTATCAAAGAATGCACAAAAGACGACACTAACAGAATGGGAAGCAGTAGGACCGAGAATAATGAGAGCAACATTTAAAACAACCAAAAACAAAATAAAATTACACATTATCCAATGCTATGTACCAACCAAAGATAAAGATGATTTAGTTAAAAAGATGATTTCTGTAGACAGCTACAATGTCAGATGGATGCAAGACGAGCCAAGGATATTATAATCTTGATGGGAGACCTAAATGCTAAAGTAGGATCAGACAACAGAGGCTTTGAAGAGATTATGGGAAAACATGGACTTGGAGATATAAATGAGAATGGAGAGATATTTGTGAATTTCTGCACCCTTAATCAAGTGAGCCTAGGAGGAACAATATTCCAACATAAAAGAATACACAAAGCTACATGGTCCAGATCATAGAACGGAAAATCAAATTGATCACATATGTATTAATAATAAGTCATCCTTACAGGGTGTAAAAGTATATAGAGGGACAGATGCAGCTTCTGATCATCATCTTCTATCATCATCATCATCATCATGTGCCCTCTCCGCAACGAAGGTTGGCTACCATGGATCGCCATTCTACTCTGTTTCCTGCTTTGATGGTGCAGGCTAACATAGATTGACTTGTCCATCTTTTGATGTTACTCGTCCATGTTAGTCTTGGTCTGCCTCTTTTGCCTTGTATTTTTCCTTCCAATATTACTTTTAGTAGGCTGTTGTGTCTTTTAACATGCCCCACAAATTTAATTTGTCTTGTCTTAATTGTGTTCAGCAGTTCTCTTTTTATTTTCAGTTGTTTTAAAACATCGTTTGTTATCTTTTGTTTCCATCTAATTCTACCTATTCTTCTATAAATCCACATTTCAAAGGCTTCAATTTTCTGTTCTGTTTTCTTGTCTAATGTCCATGTTTCTGCACTATACAGGAATATTGAGATGTAGTAAAATTTTGCTATTCTTAGTTTCAGCCCTGCTGATATTTGTTTTGTTGTTAGTATATTTTTCATGGCATTAAAATTACTTTTTGCCATACCTATTCTTTTGTTTATTTTAGTTTTGCATTTTCCGTCATTGGTTATAGTATGTCCTAGGTAGTTGTAACTCTGGACTGTCTCCAGATGTATTCCCTCAACTGTGATATTTAATTGTAGGTCTTGAGAATTTTCTTTGTTTATGATCATAGTTTTAGTCTTTTTGATATTCATTTCTAGTCCATATTTTTTGCTTGTTGTGTTTATCATATTAATTGTTGTAGGTCTTTACGATTTTTTGCTAGTAGAACAGTATCATCAGCATATCTCAGGTTATTGATTATCTTTCCATTAATGTTTAGGCCTGGTATCTCTGAGATGTTTTTAAAGATTTGCTCAGTGTATAGATTGAACAAGCTTGGTGATAGGATGCATCCTTGTCTTACTTCTCATTTTATGTCCATGGGTGTAGAGTTCTCTTTGTTATCTTATTATTGCTGTTTGCTCCCAGTACAAATTACATATTAGTCATATGTCTGCGTCGTCTAGGTTTATATCCTTTAGGCAGTCTATAAGTTGGTTATGGTGTATTCTATCGAAAGCTTTGGTGTAGTCTATAAAGCAGGCATATATTGGTTTGTTTACTTCTGTGTACTTTTCAATCAATGTTCTCATGCTGACTATGGTTTCTTTTGTCCCACTGTTTTTCTTGAATCCAAATTGTTGCTCCTCTAATTCAGTATTGATTTTATTCTGAATCCTTCCCTGTATAACTTTTAGTAAAATTTTTGCTACCTGGCTCATTAGGCTTATTGTGCTAAAAACACTGCATTCTACTGCTCCATTCTTGTTAGGCAATGCAATGAAAGTTGATGTTTTTAGATCGTTTGGTATGTATCCTGTATGGTATATGTCATTGCATATGTCTGTGATCACTTCGACGCCAAACTCTTCTAGAGCCTGTATCATCTCTATCTGTATATTGTCAGGCCCTTCTGCTTTTCCCTTTTTCATTGTTTTTATGGCTTTTTCTACTTCGGATTTCAGGATTTTATAGTTGTATGTACATTTTATGTGTGGCTTTTTGTCCCTTTCGTCATGAAATAATTCTGTTATATATTCTTGCCATCTATCTATTATATCTTTGTTGTCTGATAGCATTTGCTATACATCTGATTCCTGCAGCTTTTTTGTCTTTTTTTGTCATTTTCTTTATTTCTGTGTGCATCTCTCTTAGGTTTTGTTTACTTTCCATAGTTTCGATTTCTATACATCTTTGGTTGAGCCACATCTTCTGATAGCCAAACTTAAAATTAAACTAAAAAGGTATACTACAACGAATAAGGGTAGAAAGTATTCAATGTAGGGTTTCTTAAAGAACAAGGAATTAAAGATAAATTTGCAGTCACAATATCAAACAAATACCAAGTCCTCCAACAACTAGAAAATACAATAAATATAAATCATATAGATCAGGAAAGAGACATGCGAAGAAACACTAGGGAAAAGAGAATGCCAGAATAAGGCATGGATGACAGCAGAGACCCTGTGTACCAGCGTTCTAGTACCCCGTATAATTGTCTACTCGTGGTACAGCTTTAGAACAGTTCCTCTGCCTGACTGGTCTTTTGGCGTGCTACCCGGTTGCCGCGTCTTATCCCCTCAAGACTGCGACCACTCGAGACTTCTGCTCAGCACTTGTACGTTGCGTTGGTCGTGTCGGTCCCTGACCGTCCCTGCGTTGTGACCGCGTTCTCGACTCCCCTGTGGCTCGTTCGTCGTATGGACAACCCCTCCCAACTGTAAACAGCATGGAACAACACCAACTTAAGAATACAATAAGTTTAATGTCTCTTCGACCAGGTCCCTTGCTTGACCTGGTTCAACATTTTAAAGGCACAGCAATGTAAGTAGAATACAATTTATACACGTTCACCCACTCGGCACTCACAGCTTCCCCTTTTCTTGCTCAGAGTCTAATACTCTTATTCTGTCTGTAAGCCAGGTTGATTCATACTTGATGATAGTTGTTAAGTCCGTTCACACCGATGATACTGGCTTCAATACGACGTCTCTTAACAGGTTCAGCTGTTCTTTCCTTAACACAACCTACAATTCTAATAAATGTCTCTTCACACTAATAACAATTGTCCATAATATGTCACTAAGACGAATGGAGGTCAGCCATGTGTGCATGACCTCTACTGTGGAATAAAGTCTATTCATACCGATGATATTGGCTTCAATACAACGGTTCTTAATATGTTCAGCTGTGCTTCCATTAACACAACCTACAATTCTAATAATTGTCTCTTCACACTAATAACAAATGTCCATAATATGTCACTAAGACGACTGGAGGTCAGCCATGTGTGCATGACCTCTACTGTGGAATAGTCTATTCACACCGATGATACTGGCTTCAATACAACGTCTCTTAATATGTTCAGCTGTGCTTCCATTAACACAACCTACAATTCTAATAATTGTCTCTTCACACTAACAAATGTCCATAATATGTCACTAAGACGACTGGAGGTCAGCCATGTGTGCATGACCTCTACTGTGGAATATAGTCTATTCACACCGATGATACTGGCTTCAATATGATGTTTCTTAATATGTTCAGATGTGCTTCCATTAACACAACCTACAATTCTAATAACTGTCTCTTCATAAGAGCTATTACATTTTGGCTAACACTAAGCCTATTCCTCTCTTCTGTCACTGGATGACTATCTCTTCATAAGAGCTATCACATTTTGGCTAACACTAAGCCTATTCATCCTTTCTATCACTGACTGACTGTCTCGGTAACTATCTCACACTAACCTGTTACATACGAAAACTTCACCACATTCCAGTCCCCGAGTTCCGTAGTGTCTCCCCACACACGTCTGGATAGGACCCTTGCATTAACTCGAATGACCAATCTTTTTCCAACCCTTTGTCTTCCTATTTCTAATCACCCGTATTCCCTCGCCTCGCACGCTTTTTTCATGAGTCTCAATCTGTCCTTCTCTACTCGTTTTTCACGCAACCCTACTGCGCCCCCTACTCTCACATTTAATGCCTCTGTTTATCTCCCCCTAGTTATATTCGATTCTACTATTATCTCCCTGCTTTACCTGGACAAAATTAAAGAAAGAAAGAACAAGAAAGCAGGCATAAATAAAAGCAAAACGAGAAGTAATAAAGCCAAGACACAGGAAGCTTACAAAGAGGTAAACAAAGAAGTGAGATGATGCATTATAAGGGATAAGAGGAAATATATAGATGAACTAGCTAAAGAGGCAGAAGAAGCAGCAAATAAAGGGAATATGAAAGAACTGTACAACAACACAAAGAAATTAAGTGGAAAATACAAACAGATCAATGCCTTTATTAAAGATAAGAAAGGAAATCTGCTTAGTAATATAAGGGAACAAATGGAGAGATGGAAAGAGTACTTTGAAGAACTTTTGAATAGACCTGGCTCAAATAATCCTCCAGATATACTACCAGCAGAAGAAGAGTTACACGTTAACTGTGGAAAACCAAGCAAAGAAGAAATAATGAAAGATGAAAGCCATCAAACTATTAAAAGATGGTAAAGCCACAGGACCAGATGAAATTCCTTCAGAAGCCATCAAAGCAGATATTAACACCCATACCAAGATGCTACATAATCTATTAGATAAAATTTGGGAGAGGGAGGAAATCCCTAAAGACTGGAAAGAAGGTTATATGATCAAACTACCAAAGAAAGGAAGTTTACAGGAGTGCACAAATTATAGGGGAATTATGCTATTATCAGTGCCAGAAAAAATATTAAGCAAAATCATTCTGGAGAGACTAAAAGAGGCCATAGAGAAACGTTTGAGAGATGATCAAGCAGGTTTTAGGAAGAACAGATCATGTGCTGATCAAATAACTACTCTACGTATAATAGTTGAACATAGTTTAGAACTAAAATCCCCACCTTATATTGGATTCATAGATTATGAAAAGGCATCTGATAGTTTAGGCAGAAGAATGCTTTGGAAGTTGCTGAGTCATTACGGAATCCCCATAGTTTATTAACCTGATAAAAACAATGTATGAAGGAACGAAATGTAGTGTGGTGCATGAAGGACAGCTTACAGAAGCATTTGAAATAAGAACAGGAGTAAGGCAGGGATACCTTCTGTCTCCATTTCTCTTTCTACTGGCCATAGATTGGATTATGAAAATAACTCAAAACAACAGAAATGGGATCCAGTGGTCACTGACCAAACAACTTGATGATTTAGACTTTGCTGATGACATAGCTCTCCTATCACACAGCCATCAACAGATGCAGGATAAAATGAGTATATTAGATGAGAGATCACAACAGCTAGGACTGAAGATTAATAGAGATAAGACCAACATTATGAGAATTAATACAGTTGGCAATAAACAAATAAAAACTAGGAGAAATACCTCTATTAGATGTACAATCTTACATATATCTGGGCAGTAATATAGATAAAGAGGGAGAAACAGATAATGATACCAAAATGATATCAAAAGCAAGAGGAGCTTTCATTGCACTGGGAAACATGGAAATCCAAAGAAATTAGGTTAAATACAAAAATAAAATTTTCAACTCAAATGCTAAGGCGGTCCTATTGTATGGCTGTGAAACATGGAGAACAACAAAATTGACAATCACGAAGATACAGACTTTCATTAATGGATGCTTACACAGAATAAAAGGATGGAAATGGCAGGACAAAATCACTAACATAGAATTATGGAAATGTACCAGTCAAACACCAGTGGATAAAGAGGAACAGCGAAGACTATGGCGCTGGATAGGACACACACTATGGAAGCCAACCGAGAGTATTACACAACAGGCCCTTTTTTGGAATCCCCTGGGGAAAAGACAGAGAGGAAGACCAAGGAATTCTTGGAGAAGATAGATAGAAACAGAGATGAAGATGATGGGGAGTACGTGGAATGATCTTAAAAGAAGGGCAAGAGGCAGAACGACTTGGAAAGTGTTTGTTGAAGAGCTGTGCTCCACTGGGAGCTAAAAAGGTAGAAGAAGAGGTCAAATGAAGTTGATCCTTGATTTACTTACCTGTTATCAACAGAGATCAACTGTTGAAGAAAACTCTGAAAATTATGGTAGCAGCTGGGCAGTGACTGGAAGTGACATGGATCTTATTGAGATGCCACTAAATTTCTGTGCAGGACCTAGCATACCAGGGTAAGTAAATTTGTTTTAGTAAATACTAATAGTTTTTAAATTGGTTTACTGTAATTAATGCCTGAAGTGGGTGATTGTTTTATTAAGTCGTTCAACTGTCATCATAGAGCTTATTGAGTCTGCTTTCTGTATAGCTTTTGTTCATTTCACAATTTGATAACCTTTTCCATAACTATTTTTTTCTGTTGTGCATGGGACCGTTAGTCAGTCTTCTAAATTTTTCACCTTGTTTGAGTCCTGGTGTCTCTTATGTCTTCCACTGATTGCAAGTGTGTGATATTTTCCAGTTCTATGTGTGTATGCTGAGCAGTTATAATTTTCATTTTTTGTGTGTTTGGAGTCTGCTCTTCACAAAATTGGACTTTGTTGCTATTGCACATGCTGTTTGTGTCCATCACTCTGATAATATAAAGTTACAATTGACATGCTTCTTTACATCAAATGGTTATGAATGAATAAAAAATGGCATCTTACTGGCAACTTCCAGAGATAGCAACAAATCCCAATGCACTGAACATTTCCAGGATGCTCTTAACTGCCCATATTGCAATAAAATGATGCAGTTTTGAAACAGATGCATCAATTTTGAAACTAATTGAATTAGTAGTGAAACACATGGCTAATAATAAAGCCTCTGGAATAGATAAAATAACTATAGCGATGCTGAAAGCATTTAATGATGAAAACTTATTCCACATAAAAAAAAAAGTTATTTAATAAAACTTGGGATGAAGAAAAGGCTCCTACAACCTGGAAGAAATGGATCATTATCAGACTAATTAAAATTCCCAATCTTTAAAGGTTGCAATAACTGGAGTGGAATAAGGCTTTTATCAGTTGCCTCCAAAGTTTTCTGTAGAATCATTCTGAACAGAATTGAAGATGTGGTAATATTATGCATGAAGAACAAGCAGGATTCAGAAAGGGAAGAAGCTGTCTTGACTAAATATCCACTCTAAAGATTATACCCCTACTAATGGAGGAGTAAGACATCTCCTTTCCTCTGCTAGTCTTCGGGACACCCCTGGGCAAGGTGGAGCTCCTATTTAGCCCCCCTATCAGGGTTATGTGAAGCCATTGAAGCAGGTGGTGGATGGTGTTGTGGGAGCAGCCGACAAGTAGAGCCGGTTATGGTCCCCACACCGCGATGGCAGGCAGAGGATCTCATGTATAGAGACAATGGCTGCGATCTCCGACTAGTACAGTCACTGCCAAGAAGGAAAGGAATGGCAAACTATCTTCTTAAATTGCCTGGAATAATCATGACAAATCACAACCTTCTATTTACAGCTAACGACGTTAATGGGGGCTTCACAGCCACCTTGTCCGGTAGGGAGCATCATGTGCTACAGGTGACACCCGATCGTCATCAAGCAACTGTATGCAAGATCAAAAATAAAAAGGCAATAGGAACATGGAACATTAGATCAGCATTCCAGGTTGGAAAACTAGAAAACATCAGTCAAGAAATGAAGAGAATGAAATTGAACACCTTGGGACTATGTGAAATGAGATGGACAGGGGCAGGATTATTACAACGCGACAGTGGAAATGTAATTTACTCTGGGGGAACCACACACGAAAGAGGAGTAGGCATCATGTTAGATAGAGAAAGAAGCAAAACAGTGAAAGGATTTTGGCCAGTATCAGACAGAATTCTGCTAGTAAAATTGAGTGGCAGACCAATGGATATCAGCATAATTCAAGTTTATGCACCAACAAGTAATAGCGAAGAAGACATTGACACTTTTTACGAGGAGCTAGAGGCAGCCATGGAACATTGTAAACCCCATGAAATAACTATTAGGGGATTTCAATGCAAAGGTAGGAACAGCTAAAGTGCAAAATGTGACTGGGGGGCATGGCCTTGGCGAGACGAATGATAGAGGGGATAGATTGGGCAAAGACACATGAAATGATTATAGGTAACACCTGGTTCAAACAACACCCTAGGTAACTATGGACATGGCAAAGCCCAGACAAAAAAAGTACACGATCAAATTGATTTTATACTGGTACAGAGAAAATTCAGGAATGGGCTAACATCGGTTAAAACAAGGCCAGGAGCAGATTGTAATAGTGACCATGTACCAGTAGTTGGAAAGATAAGAATAAAACTGCGGAAGGCACAGAAATCACCAAGAAATATAACATTAGAACTAGATATGCTAAGAGTAGATAAACAGATGAGTGATAAGTACAGCATGATAGTACAAAATAGATATAATGCTATTGAGAAAATACAGGACATCTAGGAGCAGTGGGAAATGCTCAAACAATCGATTCAGCAAACATCAAAAGTAATCTATCTATCTATCTATTGACCTTTCGAGCCGTTGCCGGCCCATAGGGCGTAGACCAAGATACACCTAATCTGAATTTTTGTTCTAGCAGTTTTCTTTTAAAGATATTTTATCAAATCTCGCCATTTGTCTCTGTTCTGTGCAAGCAGCTCTATCTCATTGAGGGAGCCGAACCCTGTTGCTCTTGCCTCTCTCATCAATGTTCTTCTCAGTGTCTCCCTGGGTCTTCCTCTTTTTCTCTTCCCTGTTGTTTCCCATATGAGGGCCTGCTTTGCTATTCGGTTATTATCTCTTCTCATCACATGTCCAACATATGACCATCGTCTTTTCTTTATTACTGAAGATATTAGTGGTTGATTGGCGATTTCTCTAATTTCCTCGTTTGTCTTGAATTCGTTCTACGCTATACCAAGTATTTTCCTTAGACATTTATTTTCGAATGCGTTCAACTTTGTTCCTATATCTCTACTTGTTTTCCAGCTTTCACACGCATACGTAAGGGTTGATAGTACATTTGATTTGAATAGTCTAAGTTTTGTGTTTGTGCTGATTAGTTTTGATTTCCACAACTTTTCAAGGCTTCTGAAAGACATTGCTGCTTTAGCTATTCTGATTCTAATTTCTTTACTTGTATCCCCTTCTCGATCAATGTGACTTCCAAGATAGATAAAGTGATCAATCTCTTCTACTGGTTTGCTTTCCATGTATATTTTGTCATCTGTTGGAATTAAACTTTTCATGACTTTAGTCTTTTCATGATTGATCTCAAGCCCAATTTTGCTGGCTATTGCTGATAGTTCATTTGTGTTTTCCTGCATCATTTTTATCTGACTGCTGATGAGAACTATGTCATCAGCAAAGTCGAGGTCCTCCAAATGTTCTCCGTGTATCCATTCGATGCCTTTACTACCAGTGCAGCATTTCTTCATTATGAAGTCCACAACAATTCCAAATAACAAGGGCGATAGAATACATCCTTGTTTAACCCCAGTTTCTATTGGGAAACATTCGCTAAGTCCTTCCTATGTTCGAACTGCACATGTGTAACCATCATACATGTCTTTGATAATATTTATGATTTTTTATGGTAAACCATATTGCTTCAGAATTTTCCACAAGGAATCTCTATGAATACTATCAAATGCTTTTTTGAAATCGATGAAGTTAAGTACAAAAGGTTTTTGCTTTTCAATGTGTTCCTCCAATATAAGTCGTAGTGAAAATGTGGTCAAGGCAGCTTCTCCCTTTTCTAAACCCAGCCTGTTCTTCCCGCATTACTGTATCTATTGAATCCTTTATTCTATTTATTACACATTCTGTATCAGGTCTACGTTTCATTAACAGCATCGTTTTTACGATAGTGGGTAATTACTAAAGTTATACCAGTGACTAAAAGAATCAACAAAAAGAAATGGATGACAGAAGAAATATTACAACTAATGGACGAAAGAAGAAAACATAAGAAAGAAGAACGAGCACACAAAATATTGCACAAAGAGATCCAAAGCAAGTCCAGAGAAGCAAAGGAAGGATGGTTAAAACAGAAATGTGAAGAAATGGAAAAACAACAAAAGAAAGACCCAAAATTTATGCACATTATCAGTTAAATGGATTAACAGGAAGAAAAGAAGTCAAAGTTTCAGGATGTGTGAAATCAAATGAAGGAAATATAATAATGGGACAGGAGAAGACAATGGAAAGATGGACAGAATATATCAGTCAACTCTATGATGATGAAAGACCAGAATTAAACAATTCAAATGAAGACACAGGACCACCAATAATGCAGAGTGAAGTGGAGGACGCAATTCAACACATGAAAAGAGGCAAAGCTCCAGGTCCTGACAATACAACAATCGAAGAGATAAATGCATTAGGAGAGTTGGGAGTACAAGTCATAACAAAATTACTCAATTACATATATAACATTGGACATATACCCGAAGATCTACTAAAATCTATCTTTGTAGCCATACCGAAGAAGTCAGGCGCCACTGATTATGAAGACCATCGCACCATTAGTCTCATGAGCCATATGACGGGGTGTCTGGTTAGCGCAATCGATAGGCGGTTGGCTTACCATGGCAACAGCCGGGGTTCGTACCCTGGCGAGGACACCTGGGTTTTACTAATTCCCTAAAAATTAGTACCTCTGAAGTCGGAGTAAATCTGCCTGCATGGCGAGGGGCATCCTGTAATGGGATAAAACAGACTTTACACGCAAAATTCAGTCTCACAAAATTTAGTGGGTGGGACTTTGTCAGAGGTCAAAGCTGACGAAAGCGAACGAACGAGCCATATGACTAAAATATTACTAAGAATAATCATGAGACGTGTAAGGAACAAACTAAAACCAGAAATAAGTGAGGAACAATGTTGATTTGTGGAAGGAAAGGGCACCAATAATGCAATATACATCTTAAGGACTTGATAGAAAGATCTATAGAGGTATAGAAAGATCTATAGAGGTAAAGAAAGATCTATATATGTGCTTTATAGACTACACAAAAGCATTTGCCAAAGTAAAGCACGTGGAAATAATATATATGCTGCAGAAATTAAACATTGATGGCAAGGATCTGCGAATCATAAAAAACATGTACTGGCAACAAACAGCAGCTATACGAATTAACAACCAAACAGGACAATTCCAATATATAAAGCAAGGAGTCAGACAAGCTGTGTTCTGTCACTGGATTTGTTTTCACTTTACAGCGAATATATTATGAGATCAATAGTAGACAAAAAAGGAATTGAAGTCAACGGTCACAACATAAATAATTTGCGATATGCGGATGACAGTCTTAATAGCAGAGACAGAACGAACTACAAGAAATGATAGACATAATAGTAGAAGAAAGCAACAAGAAAGGTCTCAGTCTGAATAGCAAGAAAACAGAAGTAATGGTTATATCGAAGAAACAATCATCACCATCATGCAGCATAAAAGAAACAAGACAAATCAGAAACAAGTGCAGCGCGTCAAATACTTGGGCGCAATAATATCAGATGGAAGATGCACCACAGAAATGAAAAGCAGAATAGCTCAGGCCAAAATAGCATTTCAGAAAATGAAAAATATCTTATGCAACAAATCTATGTCAATAAAAATGAGAAAGAGAGCTCATCGGTGCTGTATAGAACCAATTCTGACCTATGGAAGCGAATCATGGACAGTAGACAAACAAATGAAAAGACGATTAGAGGCCACAGAGATGGGATTTCTCAGAAGAATGTTGAAAGTTCCCTGGACAGATAAAAAGACCAATGAGGAAGTTCTCAAGGAGGCCAACACAAAAAGGGAGCTCTTAAAAAACATCAGAAAGATGCAATCAACATTTTTCGGACACATCATGAGAAGAGGAAAGTTGGAATACTTGGTTACAACTGGCAAAATAAAAGGAAAGCGAGATCGTGGACGACAAAGAGAGAAAATACTGGATAGCTTGGTGTCATGGCATGGAAAACAGTCAACAACAGAACTGATACGATGCACTGTAGATAGAAGATTGTGGAGGGACATGATCGCCTACGCTAACCGGCAGGGTACATGATGATGTTGATGATGAAAGATTATACTAGAAGAGCATGCAGAAAAACTACAGTTAAACTGTAATTTCATTGTCAAAAACAAAACCGTTTTGACAGCATACATAGATTGCCCTTGTGGAATATCTTGAAACATTACAGAATACCACCAAAAATGATCAACCATGAAATAGAGATATATATGATGCCTAGACTTATACAGTTTGCACAGAGGAGGAAATGAGTCATTGGTTTCGAAACAGGATACAAGAGGGATGTATACTATCACCTTTTTGTTTTTGGAATTACCATTGATGATGTAATGATTAAATGTAGCAAAGGCAATAACAGCACAATGGCCATGAAATGGAATAACAAGAATTACCTGGAAGATCTAGATTTTGCAGATGATATAAGTGCTCCTAAGTTATCAACAAGATGCAAAATATCACAGATACCTTATCATCTATGGTGGAAAGAATTGGACTAGAAATCAACAGGAATAAACTAAAAATAATGAAAAACAAATATACCCCAGAGGGCAATATAAATCTAAGCTTAATAATCTACTCGTAATTATATATAAATTATGTCTAATTTATGGAGAACCATGCCTTCTATTACTGTACTTTTCAACCTGTGTTTTTTAATGTCACCCATAGCTAATTTACCCCAGTAAAGTGTTGTTTCTAGGCCAGGTTTTTAAAAAAAAATATGTTCAAATCTTTTAAAGTCTTCCTTGTCTTTCATTATCCAAAGTGTCCAAAGTATTTTCTGCAACATTTTGTTAGTGAACATGTTTTCTTCTTTGCTGGTTTTGAGATTGTCTATGATTAAGTCATTTGTACCTATTGAGAAGATGCTTGCCATCAGTAATTTTAATTTTAATATCTTGATTCTTCATGGTGTTAAATTTTGTTTCAAGTAAGAGAATTAATTTGGGTGCGTAGGTGAGTGGGTACTTGTTTGTGCATGCTTGTATGTGTGCTCTTCTGATGACTACTCCTTAATCTGCTAAATATAAAAAATGTGCCAATCTTAAACATGACATTATGTGAGCTTTGACATGCACTTTGATATGGTTTATAGTAGGCTGTTATATTTAAAGGGTGTTAGGCAAGGTTGTGTGCTGTCACCAGATTTCTTTAATGTGTATAGTGAAATTATTTTAAAAACCATAAAGGGCATGCCTGGAATAACAATCAGAGGTCATAATATAAATAATCTAATGTAAGCTGATGATACAGTCTTAATTGCTAAGAGAGAAAATGAGTTACAAGAATTGTTAGACATTATAGTGAAGGAAAGCAAAAATAGAGCCTTAATAACAAAAAGACACAAGTAATGGTAACAACAAAGGAAAAGACCGCACAATGTATAACAAGATCACCACAATGCACAATAAAGACAAGTGGAACAATATTAAAACAGGTAAATGAATTTCAATATCTGGGAACAATGTTAACATAAGATGGAAGATGGCTCAGGCAAAAGCAGCTTTCCAAAAAATGAGGAAGATACTATGCAATCCATTTATTTATTTGGTTATGGAAGGCCCCGGTATTGCTGCAAGCGAATTAAAATCCATAATTGCTCAACCGCCCATGCCAGCGTAATCATCCGAATCTCATCTCCCAAACAAAGAAAGGTAACTGTAGTCCCCATCATAGCAGTCTCAGCACATGCCAAAAGACATAAGGTGAAACCGCACAGAAACTGTGCAGAAAGTGAAAAAAGCCAACTGTTCCCTGTCATACGATATCATCATTCATCGAAAGCAATTGGAATATCGAAACATGATCAAAACGGATGAGACACACAGCTCACGGTGTGCACAGAGCACTTAACTCAGTAGCTCCTGCAACAAGCCGGACTTGGAATATGAGGAAACTGCAAGGAACACTATGCAATCCATTTGTAAAAAGAGTTCTTAAATGTTATGTAGATATGGATAATAGGACAACAGACAAGAACAGCTAAGAAGAGTAATGAAAATGTTCTGACAGAGGCCAAAGCAAAAAAAGTGAGCTATTATCCAATATTAGGAAGAAACAATCATTTTTTGGCCATGTGACGAGAAGGGAACAGCTGGAATATAACACCTGGGAAAATTGAGGGATGAAGAGATAGAGGGAAGCAAAGAGAAAAGATACCAAATACCAGATAGCTTAAGAGAATGGCTTGGCAGAAGGTCAAAAACAAAACTGATAAATAACTGTCGAGATCGAAAGTTATGGTGAGACATGATCACCTATGCCAGCAGGCACAGTACTTGATGATGATGTTGTTATATTTAATATTTTTCAGTTCAAGTTTCCAGTTTTCAAAATCTCAGATTGAGCCTGAAGCACCATTCTTCACTTTGGAGCCAAAGCTGACTGTAGCATGTGACAAGCCAGATGATCTTGTACACAATGGTGAGCAGCAATATAAAAAAAAAAATTAAAACATTTGTTTGATTAAATGCACTCAGTTATTTTACTTTTCTTAATCATTATGTCAATTGTCAAATTTCTCAAATTTGTTCTGGAAACTTGCACAGAAATAGTAATTATGTAGCTGCAATAGCTCAGTGGCTAGTGAACTGGACTACTATGGACAAGAGGTCAGGTTTGATCCTGATCAACAGCTTCCAGGTACACTCAGTCGTAAATGGGTACCAGATTTTTTTTTCCTGGGAAAGTAAAGTAAGCATGGGCATAATACTGACCACATTACCCAAAAAATATGCTGTAGGTGATGGCAGTGACCAGAGTAATTCATCTGGATAGGGTCACAAGACTACACCCATACCTGCATACTAAGTGATTTGATGAGCATGATAAAAAAAAGTTGAGGCAGGCTCTGTATGCAGGCAATGGGTAGAGTCATTGCAGAAGTCAAATATACGTAGGGTCACCTTTGTCTACATTCCTGGACATGCGGGAGTATGGGGAAATGAAAGAACAGACAGGCTGGCTAGCTTTGGCTTCAAAGCAAAGAAATGCAAATAAATGCATACAATTGCAAAGCTATAGTAAAGCTGAATGTGAAGAAGTCTAAAAAAAATTGCTAAAATTGTATTGTTAAATCTTTACATAATTAGAGAGACGACACAAATTTGAACAATGTTTCGGCACAATAGGCCTTCAGCAGGAACAAACATACAACACACACACAAATATGTAAGTAAATAAAATAAATCCTACATAGCTAACTAATAATGAAGCATCCAAAACATAATAATTTCAAACCAGTATAAGGAACAAACAATACAAATGACTTCCCTGTGTTATGACCAGAGGGAGAAATGGGTTTAAAATACTATTTCTGCAATTTTTTTCCCACTTCTCCTTGGCTAGCTTTGTTGTCGTTAATCAATGGATCGTGCAGATATCATCAATGCCCTCCGAGATGTGGGAAGAGCACAGGACTTCGAAAACCATTGAGTCCACGTCACTCCTTCGGATGAAGATGTTAGTTGAAATGGGCACAGCCAGAAATGAGATGAGAAGAGATAATAACCGAATAGCAAAGCAAGCCCTCATATGGGAAACAGGTAAAAGAAAAAGAGGAAGACCCAGGGAGACACTGAGAAGAACATTGATGAGAGAGGCAAGAGCAGCAGGAATCGGCTCCCTCAATGAGATAGAACTGCTTGCACAGAACAGAGACAGATGGCGAGATTTGATAAAATGTCTTTAAAAGAAAACTGCTAGAACAAAAAATTCATATAGGAGAAGGTGTATCTTGGTCTACGCCCTATAGGCCGGTTACGGCTCGAAAGGTCGATAGATAGATAGATAGAAATGAGAAACTTAGTGGGCGTGTAAGAAAATTTATCAACCAACACAGAACTAGAGTCATCAGTTGATGGACACTGCAGTACTTGCTGAGGAGGGGATCTGAGCACCTATAAACATGTTTGGAGTGCAATGATGATGACCCGCAAATAACTCAATGTGCTGGCGGTCTATTTAAAAAGATGGGCACATAATCCCTGTATGCCAAATGGTGTGTTCAAATTCAGTTTATTTTAAGAATCTTTATTCCTTATTTCAACAGCATATTCAATAATATTGAAGTGATGTGATATTTAAATATAGAATGTTTATTTTTAGCTTATCTATTAACATTTTCCAGTATAATTTATTTTGTACAATGGATAAACAGATGTGAAATTAAAGGATAATTTTTAAGTGTACATCTTTTCCTTTTCTTTTCTTGTTAACAGAAACAAATATTTACAAATTACACGTTAGCAAAAATAAGAGCCTGCTATATTTAAGTTCAGAATGTTAGAACTTAGCCTGTTTTTTGTGAATATCAAATGCTTGGACATTTTGGTTTTATTTAAACTCCCAGCCCACTATTATAACTGTAGCAAACTATGAGAATCTACTACTAATGTAGATCTATCTATTTGTGTCTGTCTATCTGAGCATGGCACCTAGGGCATCAATTCTAGACTATGTGCTCAATGATCTTTGTTATCAAGCATCAGACTGTGCATAGGACCTGCATATTATTTCGCCATGTGTCACTGTTCTGGGCTAGTTGTTCAATTTTGTTGCTAATGAACTGAAGATGATGCCTACTGTTGTTGCCTCTCCCCTCAGCTATTCTTTTTAGCATTTTTTCTAGATTGGTCTCTTTTTTTCTTTTACCCACTGGTTCCCATTTGAGGACCTGCTTCGAGGTTCTTTTGTTGTCTCTTCTCATCACATGGCACCATTTTACCACTTTTTCTTCTCTAGATTATAGATATTTTTGGTGCAATGTCATTTCTCTTTTTTTCTGCACTAGTCTTGGGTTTATTCCATGGTATTCAAAGTATTTTTCTGAGGCATTCGATTTCTAATGCAATCATTTTACTTTCTATTTTACTATATTTAATATTAGTTAAAACTATAAGTATATATGTAGAGAGCCTTGACATATTAATTGTCTGATTTAATATATTTTGACTTTACTAAAAGTGAAACTGTAATTTTATTATAGTTTACAACTGATACATATTTCAGATGTTGTTGAACTGAAGGACTGCTTAAATAACATGCTATCAGGAAGATTAGGAGAGCACGTAAAAGGAGCTGAGCTTTTTACAGCCTATAGCAGTCCAAACCAGTAAGATATTGGTGAAATATTTATAGTTTTGTATTTAAAAATCTTCCGAATGAGAAGTAAAGTTGTCTTGGAGAATAGTCCTTGGTTACACCTGGAAAATACACAGAGAGATTGTGTATAACAGAGAGAAGATATAAACTTTGATAACTTAAGATAGATAACTTTGTGTCATGGCATTGCAAGCAAGCAACAGCAGAATTGATATGATGCATCATGGACAAAGATTTGTGGGAGGATCTTATTGCAGAAAAAAGCCAGACATGTTAGATAAGACTGACACAGTTAGACATCTCTTTAGACATGGCCAAACAAATCATAAACTGTAACAGTAGAGGAGAGTGGTTGAATGCATGAGCCATGGGGAAAAAAAAGGAAAAGAATTTTTAAAATACATGACAAGGCCAAACCCCCACGACAACATTAACAGAGTAAAATGAGGAAACATCATCATTTTCAACCTCAGAATTGGACATGTATTAATCAATCACATAAACAGAATACAACATAACCAAACTCCAGCATGTCCACTCTGAACACCCACATGAAATAGCAGAAAACCACCTTTTTGGCAGTCCAAATTTCACTGACATCAGAGCAGCTCTATTTCCTCAATGATATGATAAGTGAACACCTTGTGTTGAGATACAAGGGAACTCAGAAATACCTACATATATCATTACATGGCATTGAGCCAAAAGGCATCAGTCAAAGGCCACTAGATCCATTACAACAATAGAACAGATTTATTGGAGAATTTGATTATCTATGCCAGCATTTCTTAAACATTTCTTGTGTCTGTGGACCCCTTTGGACCATTTTGTGCCATTGTGGACCTCTAATACTAGTGAGGACCTCTATTTGTATAAAATGGATCCTTTCAGCTGCTTTACAATGACTCAATCATATAATTTTTACCTTTCTCCGTGAACCATATTTTTAAAAATGCTGAGCCAAAGGACTTCCAAAATATCTTTTATTTGCCAATAAATTGTTCCATTTTCAAGTTCGGTTTACTAAATATAAAAAAATGCCAATAATACACACACACACACACACAATTGTCCACTACTAGAAAATAAATAGATTTTTATTGAAGGGTAAAATATATTTGCTAATGTTTGCTATTGGAATAATGGTGCTTTTTCTTTGCCACAAAATGTGCAATGTCTAGTACAATGTTTGAAACATCTGTAAATCTGGTTTGGTTTGACATTTAAACAATTTCTGTATTTGTTTATCACATACACAAGGTATAATGACAATTCACAAACAGCAGAATTAGACTCCAGATTCAAGAAAGCATGACAAATCATTGGACAGCTATCATTACTATTTTCTAACATGGAAATAACCCTAGAGGCAAAACGGGCACTCTACAATACAATCTTCATCCCAACTTTATGCTATGAATGCCAATCTTGGACCCTAGATGGAAGAACAATAAGAAAAATAACCTCTACTGGGATGAAATGTGTTAGATCAATGACAGGAAACAGCCTAAAAGATCAATCCAGAAATGAACTGAGAAAAAAGCTAGGAATAACCCCAGTGACAATATATAAAGAAACAACGGATAAAATGGTTTGGCTATGCAACAAGACAGAAAAATCAAAACACAACACAACGAGCCTTCAATAAATGCTGCGACCAGACCCAAAGGCCAACCATGAATGAAGGATTTACAGAATATTGGAAATACTAGGTAACATAACAGCAGCAGAGCCGAACAGTAGAGCAAAAGACCGCAAATTATATCTCCCCTCGATACACAAGGTTAGAGAAAGTCTTTTCACAAAAATACATTAAGTAGAAGGTAAGTAAAAAGAAAAAGCAGAGTGCCCCCGCTACGCCAAGTGGCATATAGGGAATATGGTGTTAGTGACCATACATTTTACATACCTTCGGCACATGATTTTTGGGGTAATGTAGTCGGTATTACGCCCATTGCGATTTACTTTCCCAGAAAAAATCCAGTACCCATTAACGGCTTGGTGAACCCTAACTCTTGTCCTTTGTAGTCCAGTTCACTATCACCTGAGCTATCGTGACTTCCCAAGTAGAAGGTATATAAAGCTATTTTCTGCCAGGTCTGTGTATGTATTTCTCATCCTCAACCAAAAGTCAGGAAGGTTATTCTGTTGGAAAATAATTTTCCTGGAACCATTGCACAATAATTCCGCAAGCTGTTCCTGTTATGAAATATTGAATATTATGATTTCATGAATATATATATTTTTTTTTTTTTTAAATATTCTACAGCAGAGGTACAAGCATATCCAGCAACGATCGATATCTAGAGGAGTACAGGTAAAAGTTTAATTAAAGGCAACTCATAGCTGACTGCTTGCATTAAAATTGGTAAATAGTAATGATAAAGTTTGTCTCTAGAAGGAGTGATGAGGATCATCATCGAGTGCTATCTCCGCGATGAAGGTTGGCTACCATGGAATGCCATTCTGCTGTTTCTTGCTTAGATGGTGCTGGTTGTCATAGGGTTGTTTGTCCGTCTTTAGATGTTACTCGTATGTTAGTCTTGGTTTACCTCTGCCTCTTTTACCTTGTATTTTCCCCTCCAGGATTACTTTTAGTAGGCTGTTGTCTTTTAACATGGCCCAAAAATCCCATTTGTCTTGTTTTAATTGTGTTTAGTAGTTCTCTTTTCATTTTTGGTTGTTTAAAGAAAGACTTTATCGTTTGTTTTCTTTTCCTTCCATCCAATTCTACCTATTCTTCTATATATCCACATTTCAAAGGCTTCAATTCTCTGTTCTGTTTTCTTGTCTAATGTCCAAGTTTCTGCACCATATAGGAATGTTGAGAAGTCATAACATTTTACTATTCTTAGTTTTAGCCCTGGTGTTATTTTGAGGAATGAGCGATATCAACCAATAGTTTTGTATTTTGTCAAAAAGCACAAAATATTGCATTGGCTTGCTGTCTTTGACAGTGATGGCCAACTTAACGTTGACTGAGGCCGGATTATAACCACGACCAGAGACCAAACTTTCGTCAAGAGTTGCATTATGTCATTTAGATGATGTCATATTGTATAAATTATAATAAGACATTTAATTAGAAAATTACTACATCTGACTAAATGTTATTGACTGAACTCTGTAAGCACCACAGGATTGCCCTGCACTGGGTCCCTTCTCACTGCGGAATACCAGGAAATGAGAAAGCAGATCAGTTGGCAAAGGAAGGTTCAACAGGCACACAAGATACACTGGTTACATACTATCATAAGAAACAGATAATCAAAACAATCAGAGGACCGCAAGCCCCAAATCAGGATGCCTTTCATAATATGAATAGATATGAACAAGTTATCATTATACGCCTCAGAACAGGACACAATCAATTCCATAGTCACATGTATACAAAATTCAAGATCGGCACCTCAATTACTTGTACATGTGGACAGGCGCCCCAGACTACTGAACACATACTTCAAGACTGCACTGAATATAGTAGATTGAGGAAAATCCTTTGGCCCATTGACACAACGCTACAGACAAAACTATATGGCCCTCTGCAAGAATTACAAAAGACAGTAAAATTTATACAGGAAATGACATTGCAGATATAGACAATACTTCGGGCGAACGAAAGATCGATTTAATTATTTATTTCAAAATGACCTTGCTATTATTTGAGTGTAAAGTTTGGCTTGTCAGAATTTTTCACCAGTGATTTGAAATCCACTTCCATTTGTGATATAGTGGTTTGGAGAGTATAGGATAATGCAGAATCAGTTATTCTCTTCCTAGTCTTTGATTTAATTAGCTTCATAGCAGAAAATGGTGTCTCTCAGAGAATGTAGAATATGTGTTACCTAATATTGAGGATATTTGATAGTTTCCGGGTGTATTCAAGATGGAGAAATTACTTTTCTCCGGCTTGGTATAGAACCGTTGATCAGAGGTTTTAACAAGCCGCTATCGTAAAAACGATTTTGTTAATGAAACGTAGACCTGATACAGAATGTGTCAGAATACAAAATTAGCATAACTGAATAGCAAAGCAAGCCCTCATGTGGGAAACAACAGGTAAGAGAAAATGAGGAAGACCCAGAGAGACACTGAGAAGAACATTAAGAGAGAGGCAAGAGCAGCAGGAATCGGCTCCCTCAATGAGATAGAGCTGCTTGCACAGAACAGAGATAAATGGTGAGATTTAATAAAATATCTTTAAAAGAATTTAAAACTGCTAGAACAAAATATTCAAATAAGAGGAGTATCTTGGTCTATGTCCTATAGGCCGGCTATGGTTCAAAAGGTCAATAGCTAAATAGATAGAATATGGAGCTCACCTTATGGCCCACAGAGACAACCCTACATGACTAGTTATAAGGAGCCAGTGATGATGTTACACTTGTTAGTGATCCAAGCTGGTCTAATTGCATAGCAGTAACTGATAGCTGCAGAAGGAGAACAGTTAAGGTAAAGAGTAGAAACAATTGAAGTAAAAGATTTTTATTTTGTTTTATTTTACAGGGACGGCATTAGAAAAATAGAGGACGGTTATATGATAGTGGATAGAGCTGCAAATGAGCACAGGTAAGGCTAGTTTACACTTTATCTAGTTTACATTTCTGTTTATTTTCTTTTATCAGGGCATGTATATATTCTCATGTGAAGATGTAGTCTTACTTTCATAGGCACCCATTTGTAGGAGTTGTGATCTCAGTACACTGACCGGTATTGTTGGTCTGACCAACTGGTATTATTGGTCACACCGCCCGGTATTGTTGGTCCTTATAAGTATTCTGGAATATTCCACTCCTTTGGAGCTTTTGTTGCACTGGGAAACATATGAAAGTTCAAAGAAATTAGCTTAAATACAAAAATAAAAATTTTCAACTCAAATGTCAAGTCAGTCCTGTTATATGGCTGTGGAACATGGTGATTAACAAAATTGACAATCATGAAGATACAGACTTTCATTAATGGATGCTTACGTAGAATAAAAGGATGGAAATGTGCCAGTCAAATCAGCTTAATCGCTAAGAGTGAAAATGAGTTACAAGAAATGTTAGACATTATAGTGAAAGAAAGCAAAAATAAAGGACTCAGCCTTAATAGCAAAAAGACAGAAGTAATGGTAACAACAAAGAAAAAGACATCACCTCAATGTAAAATAAAAACCAGTGAAGAATAAAAAGAGGTGAGATGCAGAATTGATGTACCACTAAACCCGTCTCACTACATAAATTGTGCACTTTGAGGACACAGATCCATTATGATCACTTAACACATACAATGTGCTCCTTGTTGTGGCTACTGTACGTCGACACCTGCTTCATTCATGAGGAATTGACACATAATATTTAAACAAACTCTGTGGACATAAGCAGACCAAGTTATTCAGACTAACACAAGATATGACTCAGTAACTTTGCAATGTGAGACTGTGGAGAATCCAGACAAGCTCCAGAGCATACACTACAGGACTGTAGCGCTCTAAACACTTTAAGAACACAAATATGGCTCACAGGAGCTTGTGATGACCATCTTGTTTGTGACCCAAGCTGGTATCAATGTTTAGAAGCATAGCAGTAACTGGTCACTGAAGGAGAAGGATGTCCTGTAAAGGTAAAGAGTAGAAACAGTAGAAGAAATAGTGAAAGGAGGAGGAGAGAATGATGACATCCAAAGATTAAAATGTGGATGAGAAGTTGACTCCAACTGAAGAAGAGAGATGTGGTCAAGGGGAAGTAATGATGAAAATTAGGGAGATGTTGAGAGGGGAGATAATGGGAACATTAGATGTGATTAAAGAAGACAGGCCACGAGAATAACACAGAGAATTAGTGCGGGTCTAGGGAGACAAATGAGGGGGCGCAGTAGATTCAGGGGAAATAGAGATTCAGGAGAAAAGCGTGCAAGGCGAGGTACATGAGTGAGCGAAATTGAAGAGAAAGAACTAGTGAGAATATAATTCATTCGAGCTTAAGTCGAGGCCCAGTGCAGACGTTGTGTCCGAAAAGACACAAACGAGACTGTGGGCAGGGGGCAGCATGGAACAGATTCTTTGGTTGACAGGTTAGTGTGTGGCTAGTGTTCGAGCTAGACGGTTGAGTCACTAAGTTACGGTAGGGATGGATTATAGCAGCTAGTGATAGGATGATCCTAGTGACAGGTTAGTCATCAAGTTAGACATAGATAAATGAGCTTAATTAAAGCTAGGTCTAATGTAGACTTCATCATTATTAAGGTGTTCAGTAGAAACTGTCGGCTGTGTGCCATTATGACTAGTTAGACGCCTTCATCAGTATTAAGGTTTCAGGATGAACTGTGGGCTGTGTGCCGTTATCAATTTAGAACCCTTCATTATTAGTAAGAGTTCAATGTGACTGTCGGCTGAGTGCCGTTATCAACAAATTTAGAAACCTTCATCAGTATTAAGGTTTCAGGATGAACTGTCGGCTGTGTGCCGTTATTATCAATTTAGAACCCTTCATTATTAGTAAGAGTTCAATGTGACTGTCGGCTGAGTGCCGTTATCTACAAATTAGAAACCTTCATCAGTATTAAGGTTTCAGGATGAACTGTCGGCTGTGTGCCGTTATTAACAATTTAGAACCCTTCATCAGTATTAAGGTTTCAGGATGAACTGTCGGCTGTGTGCCGTTATTAACAATTTAGAACCCTTCATCATTATTACGAGTTCAATGTGACTGTCGGCTGAGTGCCGTTATCAACAATTTAGAAACCTTCCTCAGTATTAAGGTTTCAGGATGAACTGTCGGCTGTGTGCCGTTATTAACCAATTAGAACCCTTTATCGGGAGTAAGGTGTTCATATGAACTGCGGGCTGTGTGCCAGTGTGACTTTGTAGAAACCGTCAACAGCAGTTAGCTGTGAGGTGTGAATATGGGGTGTGAATCATTATCATTGTAAAGAGATTGTTAACGCACAGGTATGTCTGTCAAGGGAAGATCTTCCTTACAATTGGTTATCATACATGACTTAGTGGCGGTATGCCATGGCAGTATGGGCAAGTTGTTTAATTATTAAACTGTTATTATTCCTGGTGTTGTTCCTTGCTGTGTTGGAAGGGTGATTTGTCCTGTGATGAACGAGCCATGAGTTGTCAAGTACAGAAACACCACGCGAAGTCGATCTACGGGCGAACCTGAACATCGAAGTACCAGCAGCGGCAGATCTTGAGTCCACGAGAAGGCGTGAAGCCTGATCCTGACTGTACCGAAATCGAGTGTCGAGAATGTAAATAGAGAGACGGGCAATTACCCTGTTATACAACATCCAGTTCAAACTTAATTTTCTCTTCTTTTATTCTTTACTAACTTTTGTACCCCTTTTGGTGTTCTAGTTCTTGTATTTCTTTTAGCCTAAATTATTATAATTTGCGATTATCATCGCACAATAAGCCTTATGAGTCATATGACTAAGATATTACTAAGAATCATCATGAGAAGAGTGCGGAACAAAATCAGTCCAGAAATTAGCGATGAACAGTATGGTTTTGTTAGAGATAAAAGAACAAGCAATGCCATTTATATCATCAGATCTTTAGTAGAAAGAGCCATAGAGGTGAAAACAGATCTATACCTATGTTTCATAGATTACACCAAGGCATTTGACAAAGTAAAGCACCAAGAAATAATCAAAATTTTAGAAAGCATACACATAGGCAGCAAAGATCTAAGAATAATAAAGAACATGTACTGGCAACAAACAGCGGCCATAAGAACTGGAAACCAATTGGGAATGTTTCAACAAATAAAACAGGGTGTTAGACAGGGTTGTGTTCTGTCACCATATTTGTTTAATATTTATAGTGAGATTATTTTAAGATCCATAAGGGGCATGCCTGGAATAACAATTGGAGGTCATAATATAAATAATCTAAGGTATGCTGATGATACAGTATTGATCGCTAAGAGTGAAAATGAGTTACAAGAAATGGTGGACATTATAGTGAAAGAAAGCAAAAATAAAGGACTCAGCCTTAATAGCAAAAAGACAGAGGTAATGGTAACAACAAAGAATAAGACATCACCTCAGTGCAAAATAAAGACAAGTGGAACAATATTAAAACAGGTAAATGAATTTAAATATTTGGGAACTTTGTTAACCTCAGATGGAAGATGTGTAAAAGAGGTGAGACGTAGAATGGCTCAGGCAAAAGCAGCTTTCCAAAAAATGAGGAAAATACTATGCAATCCATTTTTGACAATAGAAACAAGAAAGAGAGTTCTTAAATGTTACGTAGAGCCAGTCTTAACATATGGATGCGAGTCATGGACATTAGGACAACAGACAAGAAAATCACTGGAGTCTGTAGAAATGTGGTTTTACAGAAGAATGTTGAGAATACCATGGACAGCTAAGAAGAGTAATGAAGAGGTTCTGAGAAAGGTCAAAGCAAAAAGAGAGCTAATTTCCAATGTTAGGAAGAAACAATCATCATTTTTTGGCCATGTAATGAGAAGAGAACAACTTGAATATATTGTAACAACTGGAAAAATTGAGGGACGAAGAGATAGAGGGAAGCAAAGAGAAAAGATAACAGACAGCTTAAGAGAATGGCTTGGCAGAAGGTCAACAATAGAAATGATAAATAGCTGCCGAGATAGAAAGTTGTGGAGAGACATGATCACCTACGCCACTAGGCCCGGTACTTGATGATGATAATTATAATTTGATACTTTTTAGTTTCCTTTGTTGTCACTCTATCTTACTGAGTGTCTATGGCTCACATTCTTTATGCAGACATTTCTTATATAAGCTTTGTATGTTGTTCAAAGCATTTGACAGCAGTTTTTTAATTTTTATTTTATAGGCAAGGCCGTATCCAGGTTGATGAAGGCCAAAAGATCATGAAGCAAGCAGTCATGGAACACAGGTAAGGCTAGTAAAGGACAAATAAATGCATAAAAATGCGAAGCTGCAGTAAACCTAATATGAGGGAGAATTTTTTTTTAAATGGTATGGTAAAAGCTTTACGTGATTATTAGACGAAACAGATTTGAACGATATTTCAGCTCAATAGGCCTTCAGCAGGAACAAATAAGCAACACGCACACACAGATATGTAAGTAAATAAAACTAATCCTACGTAGCTAACTAGTAATGAAACACCCAAAACAAAATAATCGAAACTGGTTTAAGAATAGAAAAATGACTTCCCTGTGTCGTGGACTTTGGTCAGAATGGGAAAGAGATAGTCAAACAGGAGTAGCTGTAATTATATCCTGCTGGTTTTGACCGTGTGAAGGGTTCTAAAAATATTCGAGTGAGGTGAACACTGTCTAGGTTACCTCGACTACAAAGACACTGACAATGTCTAAAAGTATCTAAGGGTCCACAAATACATGTATACACACACACCCACAGAGATGCATATGTACATATATACACGTACAAACAGACTTGCACATACCTATACATATATACATACATCCATATATACCAATACCCATACATATGAACACATATATGCATATGCACACCCATACGGGGACAATCATATATGTATAGAAATGTGCGCATAATGCCCACATAACCAGAAGAGTTTACGTCTCCCATACTCTCCAATATAAGTCATGTGGCATCGTTGGCGTATGATGGCATAAATGATGTTACAGGACACACATATGAAGCCATGCATGATTATTAATGCTAGACATCTAGTTTACACTTCTACCTATTTCTTGTTATTTTCTTTTATCGGGGCATGCATATATTCTCATGTGAAGATGTAGTCTTACTTTCATAGGCACCCATTTGTAGGAGTTGTGATCTCAGTACACTGACCGGTATTGTTGATCTTACCAACTGGTATTGTTGGTCACACCGCCCGGTATTGTTGGTCCTTATAAGTATTCTGGAATATTCCACCCCTATGGAGCTTTTGTTGCACTGGGAAAAATATGAAAGTCCAAAGAAATTAGCTTAAATACAAAAATAAAAATGTTCAACTCCAATGTTAAGTCAGTCCTATTGTATGGCTGTGAAACATGGAGAACAACAAAACTGACAATCATGAACACTTTCATTAATGGATGCTTATGCAAAATAAAGGAATGGAAATGGCAGGACAAAATCACTAACATAGAATTATGGAAATGTACCAGTCAAATAACAGTGGATAAAGAGATACAGCGAAGACGGTAGTGCTGGATAAGACACACACTGCGGAAGCCGACAGAGAGTATTACACAACAGGCCATTTTTTTTTAATCCCCAAGGGAAAAGACAAAGAGGAAGACCAAGGAAATCTTGGAGAAGACTGATAGATGCAGAGATGAAGATGATGGGGAAGACATGGAATGATCTTAAAAGAATGGCAAGAAACAGAACGACTTAGAAAGTGTTTGTTGAAGACCTATGCTGCACAGGGAGCTGAAAGTTAGAACAACATTTATTTTACTATTTTCTCCTTTTTTTCAGTAATGGAGCTAACCTAATTGCGGAAGGTTTCAAGGCCATCCAGAGGTCATCAACAGATCACAGGTAAGGCTAGATAGTTTACACTTCTACCTATTTCTTATTTTCTTTTATTGGGGCATGCATATATTCTCATGTGAAGATGCAGTCTTACTTTCATAAGCACCCATTTGTAGGAGTTATGATCTCAGTACACTGACCGGTATTGTTGCGCCTGCCTTGCTACGCTGACATCCAGTGGTGTCCCATGACTCCTGATACCATATGTACTACAATTTGAGAGTTCAATTCAGACAAGACAAATTAAATAGTTCTCTTAAAAGAAAATCATTTTTTCTAGAACCATGTGTGTCATCAAGTGCCGTCTCCACAACAAAGGTAGGCTTACATGTAGCGCCATTCCACTCTATTTCTTGCTTTGATGGTGCAGGATGTCATAGATTGACTTGTCCATCTTTTGATGTTACTCGTCCATGTTAGTCTTGGTCTGCCTCTTTTACCTGTATTTTCCCTTCCAATATTACTTTTAGTAGGCTGTTGTATCTTTTAACATGCCCCAAAAATTTAATTTGTCTTGTCTGAATTGTATTTAGTAGTTCTCCTTTTATTTTTAGTTGTTTTAAAACTTCATCGTTTGTTTTCTTTTCTTTCCATCCAATTCTACCTATTCTTCTGTAAATCCACATTTCAAAGGCTTTAATCTACTGTTCTCTTTTCTTGTCTAATGTCCATGTTTCTGCACCATACAGGAATATTGAGAAGATGTAACATTTTGCTATTCTTAGTTTCAGCCCTGCTGATATTTGTTTTGTTGTTAGTATATTTTTCATGGCATTAAAATTACTTTTTGCCATACTTATTCTTTTGTTTATTTCAATTTTACATTTTCCATCATTGGTTATAGTATGTCCTAGATAGTTGTAGCTCTGAACTGTCTCCAAATGTATTCCTTCAATTGTGATATTTATTTGTTGGTCTTGACAATTTTTCTGTTTATGATCATAGTTTGTCTTTTTGATATTCATATCTAGTCCAGATTTTTTGCTTGTCATGTTTATCACATTAAGCAATTGTTGTAGGTCTTTTTGGAAAGATAATCAATAACCTAAGATATGCTGATGATACTGTACTACTAGCAGACAATCCTAAAGATCTACAACAATTACTTAACGAAATAAACATGATAAGCAAAAAATATGGACTAGATATTTAATAATAAAAATTTAATGTATGTGCAATACATCCGCTTCCTGCAGCTTTTATGTCTTTATTAATCATTCTCTTTATTTCTGTGTGCATCCCTCTTAAGTTTTGTTTACTTTCCATAGTTTTGACACCTTTGGTTGAGCCAGTCTTCTTTTGCCTTTTTGCACATTCTCAGTATTTTATTATCAATTTCATAGTATCTGGTAGTGTTTTTTTCTTGTCGTCTTTCTTCCATTTTTTCTAATATTTTGTCTGTTGTCCATTTTTGTTTTTGTTACTTTCCTTTTTGGGTAAGGTGGGGCAGGATTCTTGTATGCTGTTTTTTATGCATTGCCATTTTGTTGTGACTTTATCCTCAGGATTTTCTCTTCTGTACTGCTCAATCCCTTCTTCTAGCAGCTTCTGATATGTGTTCTTTACTTGTACAGTATAAGTTTCTTTAACATCTTTCTGATTTAAAGCTGTTATATCTGGTGTTGCTGAATTAGTCTTTGCTATCTATGAGAACACAATACTACAATTATTGAGTGTCCATGAGTAGAAACAGCTGAAGGAAAAGAATTAAAAGGAAGAGGAGCAATGATGACTGCAGTAGATAAAAATCTTGATACTGTTGGCTTCAGCATCTATTCCAAATTTAATTTTACATTTTTCTTCTTCTCTGCTTCCTCTTAATATAAAGATAGTAATTGTGATAATAAAAACAATATGAACTCACAATATTATTGACATTTGACACTGTAAAAATTTTATCAATAGCCTCTTCTTGGCCCAACAAGCTAACCAGGTGAGCAGCATTTGTAAATCCCGACTCAATGCAGTTGAGAATAAGGTGCAGTTCAAAGAAAATCTTCAGCTTGCCAGTCCTCCGGAGTACAGGTGATTGGATAATAAAAATATTATGTGTGGACTCTTTACTTTTTAAAAATTTATTTACAGAAAGCATATTTCTGTCTGTCGGTCTGCCTGTCCTGGTCCGGTCCTGTCCTGTCCTGTCCTGTCTTGTCCTGTCCTTTCGAGCTGAAGACGACACAATAGGGCAGAACCACAATCTCAAAAACAGAAACCTTGCGTGCCAAAATGGCACATATTCAGAAATCACTGCTTTAAAAATATATGGCTTTGTTTCCATAACAATTCTTTTTACAATGGCAGCTTGTGAAGCCATCGATAACCTCCTTAGTCGCCTCTTACGACATGCCTGGAAGGTCACAGTGTCACTATTCTTTGCTTCCCTCATGAGGCCGCTGTTACACACAGGCACATATAGTATTCTACAGGGTGTTTTTAAAGTCGCAGTGCAGTGAATTTCTACTCTCTGAAGAAAAACGTCACCAGAAATGCGGTTAACTAATGCGTCACACAAATTGTAAAATAAATGGTATTATTCAAATATACTTGACTGCTATCGGCGAGCTTCTAATGGGTAATGTTGGTATTAACACAATAAAGTTGTGCCTAAAGCATATGTTGAAAATGTCCACCACGGGCCTCAAGACATGTCGTGATTCGTCTTTCCATATTTGCGAAAACCTTCAGAATAATGTCTGGTGATATTTGTTTAATCTTGTCTACTATTTCAGTCTTTAGGTCATTAATTGTCTGCGGATTATTTTCATAAACTTTCACCTTCAATGCCCCCCACAGATAATAATCTGGGGGTGTTAGATCTGGTGAACGAGCAGGCCAGATTCCACGTGAAATAATGCGATTTGCAAATATGCTTTCTAAATAATTGAGTGTTGTTGTGGCTGTGTGTGCTGTTGCCCCATTCTGCTGAAACCAGGATTCCATAATTTCCCGTTCTGTAAGGTGTGCTATGAACGGTTCCAGAATTAAAGTACGGTAACGTTCTGCATTTATTGTTTCATTAAAAAATATAGGTCCTATTATCCGCATACGACTTATAGCGCACCACACTCCGACTTTTTTATCGTAAAGCGGCACTTGATGAAATTCATGGGGGTTTTCACTGCTCCACAGCCGATTGTTCTGACTGTTCACATAACCGGATAAATGAAACCAGGCCTCATCAGTGAAAAAAGTGACGTCAAGGATGACAGCGCCATGTTCATAAATAAAATTCTGAAACCACATGCAGTAGTTTAAACGGGATTCATAATCTCTTTCTTGGAGTTGAGACACTTCAGTTAATTTGTAAGGACGATAGTGTAGTTCACTTCTTAAAACCTTGTGAACAGAACTCTTAGATATTTGCACCTGTTGAGACAAGTGGTTTAAAGATGCATTTGGACTCATTGTAATTCTGTCTTGGAGTTCCATAATTTGGTCTTGTGAAATTGAAGATCTTCCAGATCGGTGGGTATTTCTTTAATGACTGTGCATTATTTGAAAATCTAGTTGTTCCAATTTATTTATGTAAATCACAGATCATGTACTGCTGTAGCTTGTTCCTTTTTCGGTAAAGTTAAACATATAACATCACTATTCACAAAAGGTATTTGAAATATCCACCACGTTTTAGTTGGCAAATGTTGATACGTTTTTTCATATTGTCAAAAACCTTACGCAGTATGGGCTGTGTAACATTATTAATGTTGTTGGCGATTGAAACCTGCAGCTCGTCGAGTGTGTGGGGATTGTTTTCGTACACTTTTCCTTTCAGTTCACCCCAGAGATAGTAGTCCATGGGAGTAAGATCAGGAGACCGTGCAGGCCAAATTCCGCGAGAGATTATACGATTAGCAAAAATTTCATATAAAAATTCCAGTGATTTTACAGCAGTGTGAGCATTTGTGCCATCTTGTTGAAACCAAGCTTTTTCAATTTCTGGCTCAGAAAGTTGGGTTACGAATCGTTCCAGTATGTTAATCCTGTATCTTTCTGAATTTATTGTGTCATAGAAGAAAATTGGGCCGATTATCCGCTGACGACTCATTGCATACCACACTCCTACTTTCTGATCGTGGAGAGGCACTGGGTGCAATGCATGTGGATTTTCATCACTCCAAAGACGATCATTCTGCCTATTCACGTACCCAGACAAATGGAACCATGCTTCATCTGTGAAGAAAGTGAAATCAAGGATTTCCTCACCTTCTTGGGCTAGAAAATTCTCAAACCATATACAATAATTAATTCTGGATTGGTGATCTAATTCTTTTAATTGAGGAACGACGGAAAATTTGTACGGATGTAACTTTAATTTTTTTTTCAGAACTCTATGAACAGTACTGCTTGATTTGTGTACTTGTTGAGCCAGCTTTCTTATTGATTTGCCAGGACTCTTTAGAATGCTGTCCTGGATGTTGAGAGATGTTACTTCAAGAACAGATGGTCTACCAGGACGGCTAACATCATGTACACAACCGGTGTTTTGAAATTTGATTATTAAATTACTCACAGTATTTCGATGAGGCACTCGTGTATCAGGAAATCTATTCACAAATTGTTCAACAACCCCATTCGAATACTTGCCGCCGTTACGGAACACATGCTCCACTATAAATACTCTTTCTTCAATCGTTAACACCATTGTAAGCCAGATCTATCATGTAGCAATGATGTTTAAATGAACACGTAAATGGTGCTTGAACTATTACGTCATACATAGATAAAATTTAGGTGCGTAATTATTTCAACAACAAAAAATGCACAGTCATTAAAGAGACACCCTATATTATATCATCATCATCAAGTACCGGGCCTAGTGGCGTAGGTGGTCATGTCTCTCCACAACTTTCGATCTTGGCAGCTATTTATCATTTCTGTTGTTGACCTTCTGCCAAGCCATTCTCTTAAGCTGTCTGTTATTTTATATCTGCGTCCCTCAATTTTTCCAGTTGTTACAATATATTCCAGTTGTTCTCTTCTCGTTACATGGCCAAAAAATGATGATTGTTTCTTCCTAATATTGGAAATTAGCTATTTCTTTTTGCTTTGGCCTCTTTCAGAATGTTTTCATTACTCTTCTTAGATGTCCATGATATTCTCAACATTCTTCTGTAAAACCACATTTCTACAGCCTCCAGTGATTTTCTTATCTGTTGTCCTATTGTGCATGATTCACATCCATATGTTAAGACTGGCTATACATAACATTTAAGAATTCTTTTTCTTGTTTCTATTGTCAAAAATGGATTGCATAGTATCTTCCTCATTTTTTGGAAAGCTGCTTTTGCCTGAGCCATTCTACATCTCACCTCTTTTGTACATCTTCCATCTGAGGTTAACAAAGTTCCCAAATATTTAAATTCATTTACCTGTTTTAATATTGTTCTACTTGTTTTTATTTTGCATTGAGGTGATGTCTTTTTTTTTGTTGTTACCATTACTTCTGTTTTTTTTTTCTATTAAGGCTGAGTCCTTTATTTTTGCTTTCCTTCACTATAATGTCTAACATTTCTTGCAACTCATTTTCACTCTTAGCGATTAAGACTGTATCATCAGCATACCTTAGATTATTTATATTATGACCTCCAATTGTTATTCCAGCCATGCCCCTTATGGATCTTAAAATAATCTCACGATACATATTAAACAAATCTGATGACAGCACACAACCTTGTCTAACACCCTGTTTTATTTGTTGAAACATTCCCAGTTGGTTTCCAGTTCTTATGGCCGCAATTTGTTGCCAGTACATGTTCTTTATTATTCTTAGATCTTTGCTGCCTATGTTTATGCTTTCTAAAATTTTGATTATTTCTTGGTGCTTTACTTTGTCAAATGCTTTGGTATAAATCTATCATAAATCTGTTTTCACCTCTATAGCTCTTTCTACTAAAGATCTTATGATATAAATGGCATTGCTTGTTCCTTTATCTCTAACAAAACAATACTGTTCATCGCTAATTTCTGGACTGATTTTGTTTTGCACTCTTCGCATGATGATTCTTAGTAATATCTAAGTCATATGACTCATAAGGCTTATTGTGCGATGATCATCGTATTCAATCACACCAGATTTCTTTGGTAGGACTATGAATATTGATTTGAGCAGGTCGTCTGCCAAGTATATATCCACTTTTGTAGATATCATTCAATATTTTTGTTCTTATACCTATTCCAAAATCACCCATGGCTTCAATCTCTTCTTTAGTTATATTATCTGGTCCAGGAGCTTTTCCTGCTTTCATATTGCGCAAGGCATCTTCCACTTCTTCTCTGAGTATTTCTGGTCCTTCTCCATTTTCCTTAATATTTACTTCTGTTCGTTCATCATTATAAAGATCTTTAATGTATTATGTCCATCGTTCCCTTGTGCTTTCTTGTTCAATCAACAGTTCACCTTCCTTTGATCTTAAACATCCAGTTTTTGATTGCATTTTTCTTCCTCTTAATTCTTCAATTTGTGTGTATATAGCTTCAGCATCTCCTTTTTGTTGGATTTCAATCTCTTTGCATCTCTCTTTTAACCATGCTTCTTTTGCTTCATTACATTTTATTACAATTTCTTTATTTAATATCTTATACTCATCTTTTATTTTCTTTATTTCTTCTTCTTGTATCCATTAGCTGCTAAATGTCATCTGTCATCCATTTCTTTCTTGAATTTGTCCTCACTGGTGGTATGAACTCTTTTGATGTTTGTTGCACAGATTCTTTTAGCATTTCCCACTGTTCATCAATGCTTTGTATCTTCTCTATTGCATTGTACCGGTTCTGAATTGTGATTTTATATTTGTCTTTCAACTTCTTGTCTGATATCAGTAAATCTAAATTTAACTTAATGTTATCTGAGACTCGTTTTGTTGCTTTTAATTTTACTTTAAGCTTTCCCACAACTGGTACATTATCACTATTGCAATCTGCCCCTGGTCTAGTTTTCATACACACCAGACTGTTTCTAAATCTATTGTTTATCATTATGTAATCAATTTGATTATGTGCGTTGTCTCCTGGGTTTTTCCATGTCCACAGACATCTTGAATGTTGCTGAAACCAGGTGTTTCCTATCATCACGTTGTATGTTCTTGCCCAGTCAATAAGATTCTCACCTCTTTCATTCTCTCGCCTAAGCCATAACGACCAACTACTTCCTCAACTCTTTCCTTTCCTACTTTTGCCTTAAAATCCCCTAGAACTATGGTGTTTTCATATGGTTTGCATTCACGAAGTGCCTCATTTAACAAAATTTATCATTTGTTTCCTATAGACTATCTGCTGTTGGTGCATAAACTTGTATAAGATTTATGTCTATTGACTTTCCATTCAATTTCACTAAAAGGGCTCTGTCAGATATTGGGTAAAAGCCTTTCATTGTTCTTGCTCTTTCTGCATCCAAGATGATACCTACTCCTCTTTGGTGTTCAGTACCTCCAGAATAGATTATTTTATGTTTATCAGAATACATCTCCCCTGATCCGGTGTATCTCATTTCACAAAGTCCCAGTAATTGTAAACCCATTCTTTTAATTTCTTGTATGATGTTTTCCAGTTTACTCTTCTGCATGAGTGTTCTCACATTCCAAGTACCTATCTTTAGAGTTTGTTATATCTTTAATTTGCTTACAGTAGCTTGAAGATAATCGGGTATCACCTGTAGCACATGATATCCCCTACCGAACGAGGGTTTTTCATTGGAATCCCCCTTAACGTTGTTTTCGTTATTTCTATTGTTGTGGTGATTCATGATTGTACAAAGAAGTTATGACGGTGATTTTCTGTTGCCTTCTGTTGGTTTGTTTGTTTGGCTCCGCTAGTCTTTGACTAAAAAGTCTCACCCACAAGGCAGTGGGGTTGTTTTACTTTGGGATACCCCCCCTTAACCTTTTACTCTCCCAAGCTTACCTGCAAGGCAGCAGGGCAGCCACAGGTTGTACTGTCTACTGCATACAGTAGCAGGTAAAATTGCCCGACCTGACATTGTATTATATACAGCTAGCATATTTATTTACATCTGGCATATTTATTTACAGTAAGTATATATATTTAAGAAGAGTAATAAAAACATTCTGAAAGAGGTCAAAGCAAAAAGAGAGCTAATTTCCAATATTAGGAAGAAACAATCATCATTTTTTGGCCTTGTAATGAGAAGAGAACAACTGGAATATATTGTAACAACTGGGAAAATTGAGGGAAGAGGAGATAGAAGGAAGCAAAGAGAAAAGATACCAGACAGCTTATAAGAATGGCTTGGCAGAAGGTCAACAGCAGAAATGATGAATAACTTTCAAGATCGAAAGTTGTGGAGAAAAATGATCACCTATGCCAGCAGGTCCGGTACTTGATGATGATATTTATTTACAGTAAGCATATCTTTGTACAGCCAGCATATTTATTTTTCCCGTGTCTTACCGGGCCTCATGAGGGAAGTAAAGAATAGTGACCTTCCAGGCATGTCATAAGAGGTGACTAAGGAGATTGATTGATGGCTTGACAAGCTGTCATTGTAAAAAAGTATTGTTATGGAAACAGAGCCATAGATTTTAGAAGCAGCGATCTCTGCAATATGTGCCATTTTGGCATGCAAGGTTTCTGTTTTTGAGATTGTGGTTCTGCCCTAAGTACGGTCTTCGGCTCGAAAGGACAATAGATAGATAGAGATATTTATTTACAGTAAGCATATTTATTTACAGTAAGCATATTTATTTACAGTAAGCATATTTATTTACAGTAAGCATATTTATTTACAGTAAGCATATTTATTTACATCTAGTATATTTATTTACAGTTAGCATATTTATTTACAGTTAGCATATTTGTTTACAGTTAGCATATTTGTTTACATCTAGTATATTTGTTTATATCTAGTATATTTATTTACAGTTAGCATATTTGTTTACATCTAGTATATTTATTTACAGTTAGCATATTTGTTTACATCTAGTATATTTATTTACAGTTAGCATATTTGTTAACATCTAGTATATTTATTTACAGTTAGCATATTTGTTTACATCTAGTATATTTATTTACAGTTAGCATAGTTTACAGTTAGCATATTTGTTTACATCTAGTATATTTATTTACAGTAAGCATATCTAGTGACACTGTGACCTTCCAGGCATGTCGTAAGAGGCGACTAAGGTGGTTGATCGATGGCTTGACAAGCTGTCATTGTAAAAAGTATTGTTATGGAAACAGACCATAGATTTTAGAAGCAGTGAGCTCTGCAATATGTGCCGTTTTGGCATGCAAGGTTTTTGTTTTTGAGATTGTGGTTCTGCCCTATGTGCCGTCTTCGGCTCGAAAGGACGATAGATAGATATCTATTTACAGTTAGCATATTTATTTTAATTATTTGTTTCCGGTTGTTTCCAAAATGGAGGAATTATTTTTCTCCGGCTTGGTATATAGCCGTTGATCCGAGGTTTAACAAGCCACTATCGTAAAAACGATGTTGTTAATGAAACGTAGACCTGATACAGAATGTGTAAATTAACAATAGATAGTAGTGATAGTTTTTTCGGCCCTAAAACTACAACAAAAATAGGATTCTGGAATGTATTCAAATCAATTGTACTATAAACCCTTACGTATGCGTGTGTAAGCTGGAAAACAACAAAAGATATAGAAACAAAGTTGAACGCATTTGAAAATAAATGTGTAAGGAAAATACTTGGTATAGTGTGGAACGAATTCAAAACAAATGAGGAAATTAGAGAAATCGCCAATCAACTACTAATATCTTCAGTAATAAAGAAAAGACGATGTCATATGTTGGACTTGTGATGAGAAGAGATAATAACCGAACAGCAAAGCTAGCCGTCATGTGGGAAACAACAGGTAAGAGAAAAAGAGGAAGACCCAGGGAGACATTGAGAAGAACATTAATGAGAGAGGCAAGAGCAGCAGGAATCGGCTCCCTCAATGAGATAGAGCTGCTTGCACAGAACAGAGACAAATGGCGAGATTTGATAAAATATCTTTAAAAGAATTGAAAATGCTAGAACCAAAAATTCAGATAAGAGAGGGAGTATCTAAGTCTACGCCCTATGGGCCGGCTACGGCTCGAAAGGTCAATAGGTAGATATTTATTTACAGTTAGCATATTTATTTACAGTAAGCATATCTATTTACAGTTAGCATATTTGTTTACATCTAGTATATTTATTTACAGTAAGCATATCTATTTACAGTTAGTATATCTATTTACAGTAAGCATATCTATTTACAGTTAGCATATTTATTTACAGTAAGCATATCTAATTATAGTTAGCATATTTATTTACAGTTAGCATATTTATTTACAGTTAGCATATTTGTTTCTATCTATCTATTGACCTTTCGAGCCGTAACCGGCCCATAGGGCGTAGACCAAGATACACCTTCTTCTATATGGATTTTTTGTTCTAGCAGTTTTCTTTTAAAGATATTTTATCAAATCTCGCCATCTGTCTCTGTTCTGTGCAAGCAGTTCTATCTCATTGAGGGAGCCGACTCCTGCTGCTCTTGCCTCTCTCATCAATGTTCTTCTCAGTGTCTCCCTGGGTCTTCCTCTTTTTCTTTTACCTGTTGTTTCCCATATGAGGGCTTGCTTTGCTATTCGGTTATTATCTCTTCTCATCACATGTCCAACGTATGACCATCGTCTTTTCTTTATTACTGAAGATATTAGTGGTTGATATTTGTTTACATCTAGTATATTTATTTACAGTTAGGATATTTATTTACAGTTAGGATATTTATTTACAGTTAGCATATTTATTTACAGTAAGCATATCTATTTACAGTTAGCATATTTGTTTACATCTAGTATATTTATTTACAGTTAGGATATTTATTTACAGCTAGCATATTTATTTACAGTTAGCATATTTATTTACAGTAAGCGTATCTATTTACAGTTAGCATATTTGTTTACATCTAGTATATTTATTTACAGCTAGTATATTTGTTTACATCTAGTATATTTATTTACAGTTAGGATATTTATTTAGAGAGCCATGATAGCTCAGTGGTTAGTGATCTGGACTATAAAGAACAAGTGGTTGGGTTCGTTCCTCATCGACATCCAGGTTCCCCCAACCTTAAGTGGATACCAGATTTTTCCTGGGAAAGTAAAGCGGCATGGGCATAATACCGACCACATTACCCCAAAAATGTGCCAACGGTCTGTAAAAATTATGGTCACTAGCACCATATTCCCTATACCACGTGGCGTGATGGGGCTCATTTATATTTATTTACAGTTAGCATATTTATTTATAGTTAGCATATTTATTTACAGTTAGCATATTTATTTACAGTTAGCATATTTATTTATAGTTAGCATATTTATTTACAGTTAGTATATTTATTTACAGTTAGCATATTTATTTACAGTTAGCATATTTAATTTTGTTTCCACAATTTTTCTCACAGGCCAAGCCATATCCCTGATCTACAAGATGGACACAAACTTAGCACACATTCTAAGAGGAAAATATCGACGCCTAGACAGTCAATATCAGCTATCAGTCCAGCTGAATTTTTTGATGGAGCAGCTTATTTCGGAGATCATGAACCCACAAATGGTGACCCAAGTTTTTAGTATTTGTTGGAAGTCCAGACGACTTATTTTTACATTTTAATGCCAAACAGGCTTTTAGTGCCTTTTAGTGTAAAAAATGTCAGACTAGGATATAAGCATGAAATGTCTCAGTCTAAAAGTGTTTTTTTTTAAAATAATTTCATCATAATTTGTTCCATGTATTACAATTTTTATATGTAAATTCTGTCAGTTATTGCAGTTTTACAATTCTTACTTACCCAGTGACATATAGTAATGTTACTGTGTCAGTGCCAGTATATATTTTGTTGATGCTGATCAAATTTTGGTGCAATTTTACTCCCAGTATGCCTGTACAGTATTTTTTTTTATTTTCAAAAACCTTTTCCCAATAATTCTGGTTGAACATGTCAACTGCCATATGAAATTATTACGGGTCTATCACTGCACTCTTTATCTAGAGATCATTTCTCTCTTATTCTTGTCTTAGTCTGTGTCTAGAAGATAACAGTCATTTCTGTCTTAGTTTTATGGCTGGAAGATGTAACAGTCATTTCTGTCTTAGTCTTATGGCTAGAAGATGTAAGTCATTTCTGTCTTAGTCTTATGGCTAGAAGATGTAACAGTCATTTCTGTCTTAGTCTTATGGCTAGAAGATGTAAGTCATTTCTGTCTTAGTCTTATGGCTAGAAGATGTAACAGTCATTTCTATCTTAGTCTATGTCTAGAAGATGTAACAGCCATTTCTATCTTAGTCTATGTCTAGAAGATGTAACAGCCATTTCTATCTTAGTCTATGTCTAGATGTAAATCATTTCTGTCTTAGTCTTATGGCTAGAAGATGTAAGTCATTTCTGACTAAGTCTATGTCTAGAAGATGTAACAGTCATTTCTGTCTTAGTCTATGTCTAGATGTAAGTCATTTCTGACTTAGTCTTATGGCTAGAAGATGTAAGTCATTTCTGACTTAGTCTTATGGCTAGAAGATGTAACAGTCATTTCTGTCTTAGTCTTATGGCTAGAAGATGTAAGTCATTTCTGTCTTAGTCTTATGGCTAGAAGATGTAAGTCATTTCTGTCTTAGTCTTATGGCTAGAAGATGTAACAGTCATTTCTGTCTTAGTCTTATGGCTAGAAGATGTAAGTCATTTCTGTCTTAGTCTTATGGCTAGAAGATGTAACAGTCATTTCTGTCTTAGTCTTATGGCTAGAAGATGTAAGTCATTTCTGACTAAGTCTATGTCTAGAAGATGTAACAGTCATTTCTGTCTTAGTCTATGTCTAGAAGACGTAACAGCTGTTTCTATCTTAGTCTATGTCTAGAAGATGTAACAGCCATTTCTATCTTAGTCTATGTCTAGAAGATGTAACAGCCATTTCTATCTTAGTCTATGTCTAGAAGATGTAACAGCCATTTCTATCTTAGTCTATGTCTAGAAGATGTAACAGCTATTTCTATCTTAGTCTGTCTGGAAGATGTAAGTCATTTCTATCTTAGTCTATGTCTGGAAGATGTAACAGTCATTTCTATCTTAGTCTATGTCTGGAAGATGTAACAGCTATTTCTATCTTAGTCTATGTCTAGAAGATGTAACAGCTATTTCTATCTTAGTCTATGTCTAGAAGATGTAACAGCTATTTCTATCTTAGTCTATATCTAGAAGATGTAACAGCTATTTCTATCTTAGTCTATGTCTAGAAGATGTAACAGCTATTTCTATCTTAGTGCATGTCTAGAAGACATAACAGCATTTCTGACTTAGTCTATGTCTAAAAGATGTAACAGCCATTTCTGACATATTCTAGAAGACGTAGCAGTCATTCCTGACTTATTCTAGATTAACAGTCATTCCTGACATAGTCTATGTCTGGAAGACGTAACAGCCATTTCTGACATATAATAGAAGTCATAACAGCCATTCCTGACTTATTCTAGAAGACGTAGCAGTCATTCCTGACTTTTTCTAGAAGATTAACAGTCATTCCTGACTTAGTCTATGTCTAGAAGACGTAACAGCCATTTCTGACATATTCTAGAAAACATAACAGTCATTCTAGACATTAAGTCTGATGATGTATTAATTATTTTTTAATCTTTTATATGGACCTTCTTGGTGATGTATAAATTATTTTAAAATATTTTGTAGAATTTTTACAGAATAAAAGGCCACATATTACCTCAACAGTGTTGGTTCTTTGTTGTTCACAGTATTACACAATTGAGGCAGCTTGCAAAGTTATATAGAGAAAAGTAGTACAAGTGATGTTTCTTAAGTTTCATTAAACCCAAGAGTCTTCTACAATCCTTGAGTTTTATTGTTGAACAATGCTCTTATAGAGAGGGTCATTTCTATCTATCTATTGTCCTTTTAGGCTGAAGATGACACATAGAGCAGACAACTGTTGAGATTTTTTTGTGTTCAATCAATCGTCAGACCTTGCACAAGACCCACATTGTATCTTGCCACACGACTTTGTTCTGGACGAGTTGATCAATCTATGTGATGAAGCTGATATCTGCTGTTGTTGCCTCCTGTCTCAGTGTTCACTTTAGTGTTTCTCTAGGTCAGCCTCTTTTTCAGTTAACCTTTGGTTCACATTTGAGGGTCTGCTTTGAAATTCTCTTGTCTCTTTTTATTCCATATCAAATAATTGACCACAATCTTCTCTGTATTACATTTGATATTTTAGGAAGCTTCATCATTTCTCTTATTTCTGCACTCGACATAGATTCATTCCATGATGTACCAAATACTTCAGTAGACACTTGTTTCCAAATGCATCCACTTTATCTATTTCTTTAGTTGTTTTCCAGCTCTGGCATCCTTAAGTTTAGAGTTTTCTGTTTCAATAAAAGTGGATGTTTCACAATGGCGGATATTAAGACCACCGATCAACCAAACATATCAAGATGAAAAAAAAACAAAGGTCATTTGTTGTTGAAGAACAACCTCCATAAGGATATGGTTTTCTTAATTATTCCAGGGGCTGACAGTCTATTCTACCCTATTCTATTCTATTCTACCCTACTCTATTCTATTCTACCCTACCCTACTCTATTCTATTCATGGAATCCGTTTCATTACATTCAGGGCATCTCCAAACCCCTCCACTGCCCGTCCCAGCATTTCTTGAAGCATATACAGACTGATTGTTACTGTTTGCTGTTGATTGTACATACATCTTCACCCACTAACACTCCGGATTGACCAGACCTCTTTTCCACACTTAGTCTCTCAGTACATACATCATGGTTCTACCCGTACTCTTTTCTCTTAAGGAATGAAGTACAAACTATTGTAATGATTTGTTGTTGTATAGCTGAGATTGTTTCCTTTTTCTCAATGTTCAAGTCTTGTGATCATGCAAATTTGAATCTATGTCCTGTTTCATGATAGATGGATAGGAACAACATAACACAAGATGAGTACCCGTAGGTGTGAGTGTCCTAACTCTGCACTGTGGCTGACACACTCAATTTGACAGACTGGATCTTAGGTTGACATAGGAGTAATCCTTCTCCTAGGATGGATATCGACCAGGACAAAATTGTTTCTAAATCAGTTCTTATCCATTTAGTCTCAAGTTTAATTTAATTTTAGTTTGGGTAGATGTAAAAGAAGACAAACATCAAAGTTCTCTCTCTCTCTCTCTCTCTCTCTCTCTCTCTCTCTCTCTCTCTGCGATCAGGGCTCAATCAGAGTAGGATTCCAGACTCCCACATGAAGTCAGCTGTCAGGGTAAGCGTGTTGATCGCCCCCACAGGCAGAACATTACAATTAGAGTCTGCCAGATCCACTCTGAACACCTGTTAATACATTGCACTGTGTTCTGCGCCAGTGGCCTAGTGCATCCGATTTCAGCCAGCATTTTATTCAGGTTTGCTTTCCTTAGCCTTTGATTGTCCCCAATCTTCCTGCAAGGCAGCAGATAATCTTTTCAGTAGGGGGATTTTGCCCTTAGATGGTCGGCCCTCCCAGGTTTACAAGCACCATCTGCCAAGAGTCACCAGAGGTGACTAACACAGACATGCACATAGCAATACGAGGCATGACTGACACACATCAAGATATATGACACATGACTAACATAAACATGCACATAAAGATATGGGATATGACTGACATAGACATGCACACACAAAGATATGACACATGCCTAACATAAACATGCACACAAAGATATGACACATGCCTAACATAGACATGCACACAAAGATATGACACATGCCTAACATAGACATGCACACACAAAGATATGACACATGCCTAACATAGACATGCACACACAAAGATATGACACATGCCTAACATAAACAGGCACATAAAGATATGAGATATGACTAACATAGACATGCACACAAAGATATGAGATATGACTAACATAGACATGCACACAAAGATATGACACATGCCTAACATAAACATGCACACAAAGATATGAGATATGACTAACATAGACATGCACACAAAGATATGACACATGCCTAACATAAACATGCACACAAAGATATGAGATATGACTAACATAAACATGCACACAAAGATATGAGATATGACTAACATAGACATGCACACAAAGATATGAGATATGACTAACATAAACATGCACACAAAGATATGAGATATGACTAACATAAACATGCACACAAAGATATGAGATATGACTAACATAAACATGCACACAAAGATATGAGATATGACTGACATAGACATGCACACAAAGATATGAGATATGACTGACATAGACATGCACACACAAAGATATGAGATATGACTGACACAAACATGCACACAAAGATATGAGATATGACTAACATAGACATGCACACAAAGATATGACACATGCCTAACATAAACATGCACACAAAGATATGAGATATGACTGACATAGACATGCACACACAAAGATATGAGATATGACTAACATAGACATGCACATAAAGATATGAGATATGACTAACATAAACATGCACACAAAGATATGAGATATGACTGACATAGACATGCACACAAAGATATGAGATATGACTGACACAGACATGCACACAAAGATATGAGATATGACTAACATAAACATGCACACAAAGATATGAGATATGACTAACATAAACATGCACACAAAGATATGACACATGCCTAACATAGACATGCACACACAAAGATATGAGATATGACTAACATAAACATGCACACAAAGATATGAGATATGACTAACATAAACATGCACACAAAGATATGACACATGCCTAACATAAACATGCACACAAAGATATGAGATATGACTGACATAGACATGCACATAAAGATATGAGATATGACTAACATAGACATGCACATAAAGATATGAGATATGACTGACATAAACATGCACACAAAGATATGACACATGCCTAACATAAACATGCACACAAAGATATGAGATATGACTGACATAGACATGCACACAAAGATATGAGATATGACTAACATAGACATGCACACAAAGATATGAGATATGACTAACATAGACATGCACACAAAGATATGAGATATGACTGACATAGACATGCACACAAAGATATGAGATATGACTAACATAGACATGCACACACAAAGATATGAGATATGACTGACATAGACATGCACACAAAGATATGAGATATGACTAACATAGACATGCACACACAAAGATATGAGATATGACTGACATAAACATGCACACAAAGATATGAGATATGACTAACATAAACATGCACACAAAGATATGAGATATGACTAACATAAACATGCACACAAAGATATGAGATATGACTAACATAAACATGCACACAAAGATATGAGATATGACTGACATAAACATGCACACAAAGATATGAGATATGACTAACATAAACATGCACACAAAGATATGAGATATGACTAACATAGAAGTTTTGAATCAGCTATAAATTTAAAAAATAAACTACTTAACACAATTAGGAAAACAATTTTTTTTATATTGAGATCAGAAAGAACAATGGACATTGCAATAATGAACACCCTTCATGAGTGAAGATTCATCTGCCAAAATAGCTCTTTCCTGACCCCATCTGTTAAAGCCTTATCAGCTCACTGCACATTTGTTATTGATACTTTTGTTAATTTCCTTAATTACATGCCTCTTCAAATATTTGTTCAAAGTGAATAAAATAAGCTGTATTACAAATTTTTTTTTATCAATTTAAATCTCTTGTGGTTAAAAATTTGTGTAAAATAAACACAAAATGGTTTAATGCAGTTAAACTAATAGAGAGATGAGACAAATTACGGTGTTTCAGCAAAAACCTTCATCAGGTACAAAACACAAACTATTCTAAAATAAACACAGATATCCAAACAGTAACTCTGATCTTGGTTAAAACTTGAACATTGCATCTCCCCAAAACTCTCAGATTTGCCAATATTTGATCTTTTTTGTGATGAGCATTAACTACTATAATATCATTTGTAGATAAATCTAGACTTTGGCTTAAATGATTTCATGTCTTGTGTATAGTGTCACAAATTGAAACCAGTCCCGTAACATACCAATGTTCAAACAGACCTCAAAGGGTGCACAAGACTGTGGGCACACTAGGTCACAATGTCAATACAAGAGTTCAGTAGATCGTCCGTAGTCATAGATCTTATATATCATAGATAAGTGTGGGAAACATCAAGTGAAAAGCGTGGACAAGCAACTACTCCTGCAGTAAGGACAGAATCCTTTGATCCCTCAACAAATAGAAATAACCTGTCACCCCTCAACAAATAGAAATAACCTGTCACCTCTCAACAAATACAAATAACCTGCACCCCTCAACAAATAGAAATAACCTGTCACCTCTCAACAAATAGAAATAACCTGCCACCCCTCAACAAATAGAAATAACCTGCCATCCCTCAACAAATAGAAATAACCTACCACCTCTCAACAAATAGAAATAACCTACCACCTCTCAACAAATAGAAATAACCTACCACCTCTCAACAAATAGAAATAACCTGCCACCCCTCAACAAATAGAAATAACCTGCCACCCCTCAACAAATAGAAATAACCTACCACCCCTCAACAAATAGAAATAACCTACCACCTCTCAACAAATAGAAATAACCTACCACCTCTCAACAAATAGAAATAACCTACCACCTCTCAACAAATACAAATAACCTGCCACCTCTCAACAAATAGAAATAACCTACCACCTCTCAACAAATACAAATAACCTGCCACCCCTCAACAAATAGAAATAACCTACCACCTCTCAACAAAAAGAAATAACCTCCTACCACCTCTCAACAAATAGAAATAACCTGCCACCTCTCAACAAATAGAAATAACCTGCCACCTCTCAACAAATAGAAATAACCTGCCACCTCTCAACAAATAGAAATAACCTGCCACCTCTCAACAAATAGAAATAACCTGCCACCTCTCAACAAATAGAAATAACCTGCCACCTCTGAACAAATAGAAATAACCTGCCACCTCTCAACAAATAGAAATAACCTGCCACCTCTCAACAAATAGAAATAACCTGCCACCTCTTAACAAATAGAAATAACCTACCACATCTCAACAAATAGAAATAACCTACCACCCCTCAACAAATAGAAATAACCTCCTACCATCGCTCTCTCAGCAAATAGAAATAACCTACCACCTCTCAACAAATAGAAATAATCTACCATCCCTCAACAAATAGAAATAACCTGCCACCTCTCAACAAATAGAAATAACCTACCACCTCTCAACAAATAGAAATAACCTGCCATCCCTCAACAAATATAAATAACCTACCACCTCTCAACAAATAGAAATAACCTACCACCTCTCAACAAATAGAAAAAACCTACCACCTCTCAACAAATAGAAATAACCTGCCACCTCTTAACAAATAGAAATAACCTACCACATCTCAACAAATAGAAATAACCTGCCACCCCTCAACAAATAGAAATAACCTCCTACCATCTCTCTCTCAGCAAATAGAAATAACCTACCACCTCTCAACAAATAGAAATAATCTACCATCCCTCAACAAATAGAAATAACCTGCCACCTCTCAACAAATAGAAATAACCTACCACCTCTCAACAAATAGAAATAACCTGCCATCCCTCAACAAATATAAATAACCTACCACCTCTCAACAAATAGAAATAACCTGCCACCTCTCAAAAAATAGAAATAACCTACCACCCCTCAACAAATAGAAATAACCTGCCACCTCTCAACAAATAGAAATAACCTACCACCCCTCAACAAATAGAAATAACCTGCCACCCCTCAGCAAATAGAAATAACCTGGCACCTCTCAACAAATAGAAATAACCTACCACCTCTCAATAAATAGAAATAACCTACCACCTCTCAATAAATAGAATTAACCTGCCACCTCTCAACAAATAGAAATAACCTACCATCCCTCAACAAATAGAAATAACCTGCCACCTCTGAACAAATAGAAATAACCTACCACCCCTCAATAAATAGAATTAACCTTACCACCCCTCAACAAATATAAATAACCTACAATTCCTCAACAAATATAAATAACCTCCCATCCCTCAACAAATATAAATAACCTCCCATCCCTCAACAAATATAAATAACCTACCATCCCTCAACAAATAGAAATAACCTACCATCCCTCAACAAATAGATATAACCCACCTCCTCTCAACAAATAGATATAACCCACCTCCTCTCAACAAATAGAAATAACCTACCATCCCTCAACAAATAGATATAACCCACCTCCTCTCAACAAATAGAAATAACCTACCATCCCTCAACAAATAGAAATAACCTACCTCCTCTCAACAAATAGAAATAACCTACCATCCCTCAACTAAGTTATAGTGTCTCTTATTATCACTTTAGTGTACTATATCATAATTATATACAATCCACGTTTCATTGCTGACAAAATTTACCAAGACTACTAAAATACCATCAACAAAAGGCTGTGTAGGATGCGCCTTATATGGGGCAATGTAATTTCCCAAATCAATTTTCTTCAATTTGTTGAAAGAAAATGTGTTTTTCTCTTTTAATTTTGGATGAAAATTGCTGTCTAATATAACCTGAAAGACCTAGTCTGAGGTTGAACGGATCGTGTCTCGCCAAGAAATGAGCAAAATCTGCAAGACAACAACAGAAACAACAACTCCATGTTCCTCCCTTTGGAGGTTGGACTCGTGACCTAGAGAACAGGCACAAACTTAAAGATAATCGCTAATCAGCAATTTCCGCTATATAAGAATCTGACTGAAGATAAGCGCTGATCAGCAATTTCCGCTATATAAGAACCTGACTAAAGATAATCTCTGATCAGCAGTTTCGGCTATATAAGAATCTGACTAAAGATAATCGCTAATCAGCAATTTCGGCTATATAAGAATCTGACTGAAGATAAGCACTGATCAGCAACGTCCGCTATATAAGAATCTGACTGAAGATAAGCGCTGATCAGCAACATCCGCTAAATAAGAATCTGACTAAAGATAAGCGCTGATCTGCAACGTCCGCTAAATAAGAATCTGACTAAAGAAAAGCGCTGATCTGCAACGTCCGCTAAATAAGAATCTGACTAAAGAAAAGCGCTGATCTGCAACGTCCACTATATAAGAATCTGACTGAAGATAAGCACTGATCAGCAACGTCCGCTATGTAAGAATCTGACTGAAGATAAGCGCTGATCAGCAACGTCTGCTATATAAGAATCTGACTGAAGATAAACGCTGATCAGCAACGTCTGCTAAATAAGAATCTGACTAAAGATAAACGCTGATCTGCAACGTCCACTATATAAGAATCTGACTGAAGATAAACGCTGATCTGCAACGTCCACTATATAAGAATCTGACTAAAGATAAACGCTGATCTGCAACGTCCACTATATAAGAATCTGACTGAAGATAAGCACTGATCAGCAACGTCCGCTATGTAAGAATCTGACAGAAGATAAGCGCTGATCAGCAACGTCCGCTTTATAAGAATCTGACTAAAGATAATTGCTGATGAGCAATTTCCGCTATATAAGAATCTGACTAAAGATAAGCGCTGATCAGCAACGTCCGCTATATAAGAATCTGACTAAAGATAAGCGCTGTTCAGCAACGTCCGCTAATTAGAATCTGACTAAAGATAAGCACTGATCAGCAACGTCCGCTATATAAGAATCTGACTGAAGATAAGCACTGATCAGCAACGTCCGCTATGTAAGAATCTGACAGAAGATAAGCGCTGATCAGCAACGTCCGCTTTATAGGAATCTGACTAAAGATAATTGCTGATGAGCAATTTCCGCTATATAAGAATCTGACTAAAGATAAGCGCTGATCAGCAACGTCCGCTATATAAGAATCTGACGAAAGATAATTGCTGATGAGCAATTTCCGCTATATAAGAATCTGACTAAAGATAAGCGCTGATCAGCAATGTCCGCTATATAAGAATCTGACTAAAGATAAGCGCTGATCAGCAACGTCCGCTAATTAGTATCTGACTAAAGATAAGCACTGATCAGCAACGTCCGCTATCTAAGAATTTGACTAAAGATAAGCACTGATCAGCAACGTCCTCTATATAAGAATCTGACTAAAGATAATCCCTGATCGGCAATTTCCGCTATATAAGAATCTGACTAAAGATAATCCCTGATCAGCAATTTCGGCTATATAAGAATCTTACTAAAGATAAGTGCTGATCAGCAACGTCCGCTATATAAGAATGTGACTAAAGATATGCACTGATCAGCAACGTCCGCTATATAAGAATCTGACTGAAGATAAGCACTGATCAGCAACGTCCGCTATATAAGAATCTGACTAAAGATTAGCGCTGATCCACAACGTCCGCTATATAAAAATCTGACTAAAGATAAGCACTAATCAGCAATTTCCGCTGTATAAGAATCTGACTAAAGGTAATCCCTGATCTGCAATTTCCGCTATATAAGAATCTGACTAAAGATAATCCCTGATCTGCAATTTCCGCTATATAAGAATCTGACTAAAGATAAGCACTGATCAGCAAATTCCGCTATATAAGAATCTGACTAAAGATAAGCGCTGATCAGCAACGTCCGCTATGTAAGAATGTGACAAGATAAGCGCTGATCAGCAACGTCCGCTATATAAGAATCTGACTAAAGATAAGCGTTGATCAGCAACGTCCGCTATATAAGAATCTGACTAAAGATAAGCGCTAATCAGCAACGTCCGCTATATAAGAATCTGACTAAAGATAAGCGCTGATCAGCAACGTCCGCTATATAAGAATCTGACTGAAGATAAGCGGAAAGTCTAGCGATTTTCCTTCTTTATGTCCTAAATGTCTTGTGACTTTTCTTGTTGATGTCTTGACATCTGGTGCCCTGCCTTGTTACTGTCCTGATGTCTGGTGCTCTACCTTGTTGATGTCCAGACGTCTGATACCCTGCCTTATTGATGTCATGGTGCCCTACCTTGTTGATGTACTAAACGTCTTGTGACTTTTTTTGTTGATGTCATGACATCTGTGCCCTGCCTTGTTACTGTCCTGACGTCTGGTTCCCTGCCTTGTTGCTGTCCTGAACGTCTGCCTTGTTGACGTCATGGTGCCCTAACTTGTTGATGTCCAGACGTCTGATACCCTGCCTTGCTGATGTCCTGGACGTCTGTCTTGTTGATGTCATGGTGCCCTGCCTTGTTACTGTCCTGATGTCTGGTGCCCTGACTTGTTACTGTACAGACGTCTGATACCCTGCCTTGTTGATGTCCTGAACGTCTGCCTTGTTGATGTCATGGTGCCCTGCCTTGTTACTGTCCAGACGTCTGATACCCTGCCTTGTTGATGTCCTGAACGTCTGTCTTGTTGATGTCATGGTGCCTTGCCTTGTTACTGTCGTGACGTCTGATACCCTGCCTTGTTGTCCTGAACGTCTGTCTTGTTGATGTCATGGTGCCCTACCTTGTTGATGTCATGGTGCCCTATCTTGTTGATGTCCTGGGCGTCTGTCTTGTTGATGTCATGATGCTTTGCCTTGTTACTGTCCAGACGTCTGATACCCTGCCTTGTTGATGTCCTGAACGTCTGCCTTGTTGATGTCATGATGCCTTGCCTTGTTACTGTCCAGACGTCTGATACCCTGCCTTGTTGATGTCATGACGCCTTGCCTTGTTACTGTACAGACGTCTGATACCCTGCCTTGTTGATGTCATGAGGCCTTGCCTTGTTACTGTACAGACGTCTGATACCCTGCCTTGTTGATGTCATGATGCCTTGCCTTGTTACTGTCCAGACGTCTGATACCCTGCCTTGTTGATGTCCTGAACGTATGTCTTGTTGATGTCATGATGCCTTGCCTTGTTAGTGTACAGACGTCTGATACCCTGCCTTGTTGATGTCCTGAACGTATGTCTTGTTGATGTCATGATGCCTTGCCTTGTTACTGTACAGACGTCTGATACCCTGCCTTGTTGATGTCCTGAACGTATGTCTTGTTGATGTCATGATGCCTTGCCTTGTTACTGTACAGACGTCTGATACCCTGCCTTGTTGATGTCATGATGCCTTGCCTTGTTACTGTCCAGACGTCTGATACCCTGCCTTGTTGATGTCATGATGCCTTGCCTTGTTACTGTCCAGACGTCTGATACCCTGCCTTGTTGATGTCCTGAACGTATGTCTTGTTGATGTCATGATGCCTTGCCTTGTTACTGTACAGACGTCTGATACCCTGCCTTGTTGATGTCATGATGCCTTGCCTTGTTACTGTCCAGACGTCTGATACCCTGCCTTGTTGATGTCATGATGCCTTGCCTTGTTACTGTACAGACGTCTGATACCCTGCCTTGTTTATGTCCTGAACGTATGTCTTGTTGATGTCATGATGCCTTGCCTTGTTAGTGTACAGACGTCTGATACCCTGCCTTGTTGATGTCCTGAACGTATGTCTTGTTGATGTCATGATGCCTTGCCTTGTTACTGTACAGACGTCTGATACCCTGCCTTGTTGATGTCATGATGCTTGCCTTGTTACTGTCCAGACGTCTGATACCCTGCCTTGTTGATGTCATGATGCCTTGCCTTGTTACTGTACAGACGTCTGATACCCTGCCTTGTTTATGTCCTGAACGTATGTCTTGTTGATGTCATGATGCCTTGCCTTGTTAGTGTACAGACGTCTGATACCCTGCCTTGTTGATGTCCTGAACGTATGTCTTGTTGATGTCATGATGCCTTGCCTTGTTACTGTACAGACGTCTGATACCCTGCCTTGTTGATGTCCTGAACGTATGTCTTGTTGATGTCATGATGCCTTGCCTTGTTACTGTACAGACGTCTGATACCCTGCCTTGTTGATGTCATGATGCCTTGCCTTGTTACTGTCCAGACGTCTGATACCCTGCCTTGTTGATGTCATGATGCCTTGCCTTGTTACTGTACAGACGTCTGATACCCTGCCTTGTTGATATTCTGAACGTCTATTACTGCACCAGCTGCTTCCAGAAAAAATATAATTTAAAAGTGAGTCTGAAAGTTTACATAAAGCAGCTACTAACAAATAATTACAGGTACAACGATCTGGAGCCGCGATAGATCAGTGGTTAGTGAACTGGACTACAAAGGACAAGAGGTAGGTTTCGATCCTAACCGACGGCTCCGGGTTCACCCAGCCTTTAATGGGTACCGGATTTTTTTCTTGGGAAGTAAAGCGGTACGGGCGTAATACCGACCACATTACCCCAAAAATCATGTGCAGAAAGTCTGTAAAATGTATGGTCACTAACATCATATTCCCTATACGCCACTTATCGTGACGGGCGTACTTTACTTTTTTTTTTCTTTACAACGATCTGGTGGTATTCAATGAAAGGGTAATAGATCATAGGCCGCTGAATCAACAAAACAATCAAGCTTAGAAACCAGCTTGAAATTGTAAGCTTGTTATTGAGTGAAATAAATGTGCACAAAATATGTTTTTACAAAATGACATAGCTCAACACAACTCAGAACAAAAAAATAACAAACACGAATTAACTTGTTTCGTCCTTCTAATTCACCTATTTACGTGTTACAAGATTCTAAAGAAGCACAGTTACACTTCAGACTTCAACTATTTCAGCTCAAACTTAAAGTGTCAGGTTCCCCGACAACATCTCACTCCCATCTCCGCGTTCCGGAACGTTCTGTTCACGGCGACGTAAATAATAAAGTTACCAATACTGTTGATGGACATCAGCACGTCTTTACACAAGTCGAATACAATTATTAGTGACTGATCATTGAGAGCTGGGATTCTGGTGACGTATGCTATGAGAAACCCAAACCCGCTACACAGAATGTACAAGACACAGATGCTGAACAAAGTTTTAGTTGTTTTGGAGACTGTTTTATGCGACGTTTGTTTGTTGGTTGTTGGGGTTAACGTGAGTTGTCTGCGCTTGTTTGTGATCAGAGTGACCTTCACCCCAATCACAACGGAACCCAACAAAACTAGAAAAATGGGTACTGTCCCTGTCGTGTAGTTAATGATATCAACAAAAACTTTGTAGAATCCACTCCTGACATCATTTTTATACCTTTCTGTATAATAAAATAGACCCACAGAAAAGCCTTGCACGGTGACTTGTCTAAACCCAATACACAAGATAAAATTATAGATGAAGAAAAACATACCCACAAGGACGAGACAAGATATCACAACCACTGTCCGTATCGGAGTCACAACTCTTGTGAATGTTAAAGGTGTGAATATCGCGAGTAATGGTTCTCCTGTGATAAGTACAGGGATCAGCAGGGAGCAATGAAGGCCAACAGTGTGAAACATTGCGAATATGGCATAAAAGATGTAGAAGAAGTAATTGACTATCTCTGAAAACTGGAAAACTTGAGGCACGCTCACAAACATAACGTTCCGAGAGAAATTGTTCAGGCCAACCAAAAACATGATATCAGATAATGCGAGGGATATTAATAAAACATTAGAAGCCCTAGTAAGGGATTTTTTAACAATTAAGGCAGTGCTAGTGACGTTTGCAGCAATACCAACAAGACCGGTGATTGGGAAAATGAGAAAGTAAAGCGTCCATCTCATCTTTATGCTGGTTTCATCGTTGGCAAGGGAGATAAGTTTGGCTGACTCGGTCACAGGCAACAAGTGGGTTGTATTCGCCATGTTAGTTTTGTGGGAGGACGTGTAACGAAGTCGTTTATGGTTTGATTGTCAAGACCGGGGTTCGAACCACGTGCTCCAGTCAATCCAGTTGAAGTTATTAGGTTCCTGACTTTTGGTCAGGGAGGGGAAAGTTTGCGAGGTGAGATCACGTGACCGCAAGATGCGTCAAAGAGAAGTAGATGTCCCTCTCACTCTATTCCCCAGTGATAGCAATGCTATGGTGATACCTTTACGTACCTCAATGCTTCAATAAATTTAGTCTCTCTACGAGACAGAGTCCACTGTCCATGTCGATATATTTCAGATTGGCTGGTTCTAGCCTGGGACATTGACGCATTTATAGAGCTCTACACTGTCTGCGTTATCTACAGTAGATTAGAGATGTTACCTTTCAGTGACTAAATTGTACCCGTTTTCATTAATCAATTTTATGTTATCTCTCAATCAGTTCTATGTTATCTCTCAATCAGTTCTATGTTATCTCTCAATCAGATCAATGTTATCTTTCAATCAGTTCTATATTATCTCTCAATCAGTTTGATGTTATCTCTCAATCAGTTCTATGTTATCTCTCTCTTCCTCATCTTAGACACAGTGAGGTCAGAAAAGAGCGGGCTATTTGCACCTGCCATATTTAATGACGCAAGAACATTAAACCACTGTAGCCTTTCTTATAACTGAACTGATCGACCAGGAAGAGATCGATTGAAGGATGTCAGAAACTTCTCCAACTCTGACACAAAACGGATGTGTGGGCAATAAGTCAAACAATCAGAGGCGTAGGCTAAGGCAGAAATTAATATTGATATGGAGAGTCACAAAACTGAGCTACAAAAATATTTCCACGTATAATACAAAAGATGAAAGCTAGAAAAGAAAATATGAACAAAGATGTAATAAATTCTAGTTGCAAAATATAATAAAATGTGTATATCTATTATTATTTATTGTATTTAAATTTGTCCATGCTTCTGGTTAATGAGTATTTTCTTTATTTTCTCATGTGACCCACCACCTGTCGCCAAAAATTCCGCCTCTGCAGTTATTGAAAGTGAAAGATCGAGGAGCAAACGAGCTGTTCTTCATTCTGAGAGGCGTGGCCAAACTTCGCTTACAAGATTTCATCTACATTTCTCCCAGCCACCAAGATTTCATCGATTTTTACTGTCACCGTCAGGATTTCACTGATCTGTCCCCCTTCTCTGGACGAAAAAATTCTCATTTCATGAATGCTGCATTCTCTTGAGCGCCATGATTGCCTCAATAAAACTCAATGAAATCAAATTAACGTGCGAGTTCCTGAACGCCAAGAGATTCACATTGGCAGTAAAATACAATGTTTCTACACAAGACATGCCGGGACATCATTTCGAATTTCTAAAATGATTCATTTTCGCCCGGAAACAACAATCAGTCGATTCATCTACTAAATCCACCTCTCCATTCACCTGACCATCTAATATGCAGTTATAGATAATTGTGCTTCATCGTTTGTTGTCGTCCGTGTATTCTGAAGAAGGCCACAGGCCGAAACGTCAGTATTGTGTTGTGTTCCTTCCTTGTAAAGCTGTCACCATACCTTGGAGTGTTTAACACTACCCACCACTGACTCCCCAAAGCTATTTCACAGCGCTTGCACCGCGCCATCTTAGTTCTGAGAAAGCAGATCGATTTAAGTATATCGGAATAGGAATTATAGGAAATCAGGACAACAATGAGAAGTTTGTGTCGCGGCTGGAAATGTTTCTAGTTTTTTTTAATTTGCGGTTATGGGAATGTGTGAAGATAAAGGTCAACCTTTCTCTGTATTTTCTCGATCTTTCTGGAAACCGAATTCTTGAAGAAAAATAAAGGAAACGATGACACACAAAAGACACATATTGTAATCTTTGATATCCTAGTTATCACTCTGTGAGGATAATATTATCGTGGGTCACTACTTCCTGTCGCAGATATCGATTGTTCACACTTCAGGCTACGTGGCAAACTATCGCTACCACAATGCCAGGTATGCGATGTTGGGATCGATAACTTTACCGGTATTGATCTCACGGACTGCCCCAGTTTTAACGAAGTAGACCTTCCAGAAGTTGGGGTAAGGGTGAGAGGTGGGCTGGAGAGGGACTTCTAGAATGTTGTTGGGAAAAGAAAAGAAAAATATCGAAGGTTAAAGTTAGGGCCTTAATATTGTAGACTTTTGTTGTCATTGATGAGGAGAGGAAATATTTGTTTAATATGTAGACTTTCATCTTTTAGTTTGGGGACAGTCATAGAATAATCTTTGGGTTGTCACAAAGCAATCATAGGATAGTAATATGCAAACCATAGGGCACGCACATTTCAGACAATCAAAGGACAATCAACGGACGAATGGATGGATGTGTTGATGGATGGATGTGTAGATAGATGTGTGGATGGATATGTGGATAGATGGATATAGAGATGAATAGATGGATGTTTGGGTGGATGGATGGATGGATGGATGTGTGGATGAATGGACCGATGAGTGGATGGATGTGTGGATGGATGGGTGTGTGGATAGATGGATGAATGTATGGATGGATGTGTGGTTGGATGGATGTGTGGATGGATGGATGAATTGGATGAATGGATAGATGTGTGGATGGATGTGTGGATGGATGTCTGGATGTGTGGGTGGATGGATGGTTATATGGATAGATGGATGGATGTGTGGGTGGATGGATGGTTATATGGATAGATGGATGGATGTGTGGGTGGATGGATGGATGAATGTGTGGGTTGATGGAACGATAGACTGACGGACGGACGGACAGATAGATAGCTTACATAGATAGACAGACAGACAGACAGACAGACAGACAGACAGACAGACAGACAGACAGACAGACAGACAGACAGACAGACAGACAGACAGACAGACAGACAGACAGACAGACAGACAGACAGATAGATAGATAGACAGTCTTGTATCGTATTTGTACTTGGTAAAATCTAATACCTTGTTCAATTATCTAAAAATTCATATATAATATGTAATGTCAGATAAATATAAACATGTAGACGAATCTGTAAGACGACACCAAAGAAGTGCATGGGCATTTACAACACGCTCGACAGGCAGAATAGTCAAAGAAGACAGTGGTGCATACGTCATGACCACGAGTAGCATGACAATGGAGGCGATGGCAGTGACCAAGGCATTCAAATGGTTAGAGTCACAAGACTACACCCACGCATGTATACTGAGTGATTCGATGAGCATGATAAAAAAAGTGGAGGGGCTCAGTACGCATGCAATGGGTAGAGTCGTTGCAGAAATCCAAAATACATAAGGTCACATTTGTCTTTGCCCCTGGACATGCGGGAACACGGGGAAATGAAAGAGCGGACAGGTTGGCTAGCTGTGCTGTGTTGAGGACGGGCAACCAATGGATCGGGCGGACATAATCAATGCCCTCCGAGATGTAGGAAGAGCACAGGACTTCGACAAACACAGATCCACGTCACTCCTTCGGATGATGCAAATGGGAGTTAAGATAGGCACAGCCAAACATGAGAAACTTAGTGGCCGTGTAAGAAGACTTATCAACCAACATAGAGCTAGAGTCGTCAGTCGCTGGACACTTCGAGAATTGCTGAGGAGGGGAATTGAGCACCAATGGACATGTTCGGAGTGCAATGATGATGACCCGCAAATAACACAATAACTCAATGATGATGACCCGCAAATAACTCAATGATGATGACCCGCAAATAACACAATAACTCAATGATGATGACCCGCAAATAACTCAATGATGATGACCCGCAAATAACTCAATGATGATGACCCGCAAATAACACAATAACTCAATGATGATGACCTACAAATAACTCAATGATGATGACCCGCAAATAACACAATAACTCAATGTAGACTGATTTTTAAAACCATTAGAAATTTTGTTCCTTCCGTTGCATTGATAAAAAGCAATAATTTCCGTACTGAAATATAAATTAATGAGTATTGTTCCCTTCTCTAAAACTTTGAGAGCCCACGATCTAGGCACAAGTTTAGAACCTTCCTTGTGATAATTTATACTTCGAATATAAGCGAAAACGTCAGCGGCCACGAAACATTGCAGGCTAATGGTGATCGGTACCATCTGGGCGTGGCTTCAGGCTTAAGGCTCCTCCATCCTGATCAGATCTGATTTATCAGACGAAGTTAGTCTCTCTGTAAGGAATAATGTTTTTGGCTGAGGTCTTGCATCTTTATTTTTTTAAGGGGATCTTTTCTTGAACATTTTCATAGTGGTTTTTTCTGTGGTCGCGGACCGAAAGTCAGTGGTTTACTAACGGCATGTAGTTCGTCCTCCGTGACAAAGGGCGGTCAAAGTCTGGCCCACAATATGTGTGTCTGGTATGCTTCTATCCGTGATGTTATTCATGTACTGCATATAGTTTTGTCTTCCTTTCAGAGACCACACTACTCACCCGGTGTGATAGTTTCCCAGCTACTATAACATCCGCCCTGTGTCATAGTTTCCCTGCTACTATAACATCCGCCCTGTGTGATAGTTTCCCTGCTACTATAACAGACGCCCTGTGTGATAGTTTCCCTGCTACTATAACATCCGCCCTGTGTGATAGTTTCCCTGCTACTATAACATCCACCCTGTGCGATAGTTACCCTGTTACTATAACATCCACCCTGTGCGATAGTTACCCTGTTACTATAACATCCATCCTGTGCGATAGTTTCCCCGCTACTATAACATCCACCCTGTGCGAAAGTTTCCCTGTTACTATAACATCCACCCTGTGCGATAGTTTCCCTGCTACTATAACATCCACCCTGTGCGATAGTTTCCCTGCTACTATAACATCCACCCTGTGCGATAGTTTCCCTGCTACTATAATATCCACCCTGTGCGATAGTTACCCTGTTACTATAACATCCACCATGTGCGATTGTTTCCCTGCTACTAACATCCGCCATGTGCGATAGTTTCCCTGCTACTATAACATCCACCCTGTGCGATAGTTACCCTGCTACTATAACATCCACCCTGTGCGATAGTTACCCTGCTACTATAACATCCACCATGTGCGATTGTTTCCCTGCTACTAACATCCGCCATGTGCGATAGTTTCCTTGCTACTATAACATCCATCCTGTGCGATAGTTTCCCTGCTACTATAACATCCATCCTGTGCGATAGTTTCAGTGCTACTATAACATCCATCCTGTGTGATAGTTTCCCTGCTACTATAACATCCACCCTGTGTGATAGTTTCCCTGCTACTATAACATCCGCCATGTGCGATAGTTTTCCTGCTACTATAACATCCATCCTGTGCGATAGTTTCAGTGCTACTATAACATCCATCCTGTGTGATAGTTTCCCTGCTACTATAACATCCACCCTGTGTGATAGTTTCCCTGCTACTATAACATCCACCCTGTGTGATAGTTTTCCTGCTACTATAACATCCGCCATGTCCGATAGTTTCCCTGCTACTATAACATCCATCCTGTGCGATAGTTTCAGTGCTACTATAATATCCATCCTGTGTGATAGTTTCCCTGCTACTATAACATCCACCCTGTGTGATAGTTTCCCTGCTACTATAACATCCGCCATGTGCGATAGTTTTCCTGCTACTATAACATCCGCCATGTGCGATAGTTTCCCTGCTACTATAACAACCGCCATGTGCGATAGTTTCCCTGCTACTATAACATCCACCCTGTGCGATAGTTTCCCTGCTACTATAACAACCGCCATGTGCGATAGTTTCCCTGCTACTATAACATCCGCCATGTGCGATAGTTTCCCTGCTACTATAACAACCGCCATGTGCGATAGTTTCCCAGCTACTATAACATCCGCCCTGTGCGATAGTTTCCCTGCTACTATAACATCCGCCCTGTGTGATAGTTTCCCTGCTACTATAACATCCGCCATGTGCGATAGTTTATCTGCTACTATAACATCCGCCCTGTGTGATAGTTTCCCTGCTACTATAACATCCGCCATGTGCGATAGTTTACCTGCTACATCCACCCTGTGCGATAGTTTACCTGCTAATATAACACCCACCCTGTGCGATAGTTTCCCTGCTACTATAACATCCGCCATGTGCGATAGTTTCGCTGCTACTACAACATCCGCCCTGTGCGATAGTTTCCCTGCTACCATTACATCCGCATTGTGCGATAATTTCCCTGCTATCACAACATCCACCCTGTGCGATAGTTTCCCTGCTACTATAACATCCACCCTGTGCGATAGTTTCCCTGCTACTATAACATCCACCCTGTGCGATAGTTTCCCTGCTACTATAACATCCACCCTGTGCGATAGTTTCCCTGCTACTATAACGTCCGCCATGTGCGATAGTTTCCCTGCTACTATAACATCCACCCTGTGCGATAGTTTCCCTGCTACTATAACATCCACCCTGTGCGATAGTTACCCTGCTACTATAACATCCACCATGTGCGATTGTTTCCCTGCTACTAACATCCGCCATGTGCGATAGTTTCCCTGCTACTATAACATCCATCCTGTGCGATAGTTTCCCTGCTACTATAACATCCACTCTGTGTGATAGTTTCCAGAAAAAAAAATCCGGTACCCATTAAAGGCTGTGTATCCTTATTTGATAGTTGGAGGTATCCGTCCCCCTCGTTATACTTTGGGTCTTTGTGATTCCATTTTTAATGATACTGACCTCTGATGGTGATACATTCAAAGTGGTTTGAAGAAACTGCGCCGTATAAATCAACAAATTTTGTCTTACAAATATAATACTGCATCCCGGAAACTGTTTTCCGAATCTTTTTATAACGATAAATAACTAGTAAAATATCATTTATCAATATAAATATTGACTTTAGCTAGAAATTGTACTCTTTGAGTGTTGTGTCACAAACTGAAAACACTTCCATTACAAATCGATTATAAGAATGAGTGGACTATAGAAGGTTCAGGACTACAACACCAATTAAAGTTGGAAGAATTCCCAGACTAGAACTAAAATGCCAATTTATGATGAAGACAAACAGCTGTTTCCAAATTTTTTAGAACAAAACGTGACAGGCGGATATATATGTAAGCTCTAGGGAACAACGCGCAAATAAGTTATTGAGTTATTTGCGGGTCATCATCATTGCACTCTGAACATGTCCATAGGTGCTCAGATCCCCTCCTCAGCAAGTCCCGCAGTGTCCAGCGACTGACGACTCCAGTTCTGTGTTGGTTGATAAGTCTTCTTACACGCCCACTAAGTTTCTCAACGCACACATAAATATAATGCTAATATTTATGTTAGCAAATGGATTCTTTCGATTAATGTTAGTTTGAACCTTTTTTCTACTTCTGCACCCTTATCTTCTTCTTCATCTACATTCCTCTTCATCTTATTCTGGTTTGCTTATCCACGTTATCTTTAAGAATCGACGGGAGAATAGTCTGTAATATTTTGTGCATGGTTGAATCCCTTGGTACCCCTTGCTGCTATAATGTTTCCAACTAAATATTTCCAGTATTCCCATTATCAATATTTTATTGAGTCCGAGTATTTTGTGCCAACATATGAATGTGATACCAGTGCCAACATATGAATGTGATACCAGTGCTAACGTATGAATGTGATACCAGTGTTAACATATGGATGCAACACCAGTGCTAACATGGATGTGATACCAGTGCTAACATATGGATGCGAAACCAAGTCTAACACAACACGTGGATATGATACCAGTGCTAACATATGGATGTGATACCAGTGCTAACATACAACTTCAGCACACTATTTTTGAGAACCGGGTTGTCTTCACTCTTCAATCCCTGCTCGCTTGGCCAGACTAGACATGTTAGTCTGTTAGTGGAGGCACCACGGAGAGGTAGAGCAAGGTCTGAATGGTTCTGGTTCACCGATCCTAGCGCAAACAATCAGCTGTGGCTCGCTGACAACTTCCAGCCCCGCTGCTGTGAGGCACATTTGCCTTCATAAAATGCCTTTGAAAAAAAAGTGTCTTTATGAGATCTCAAACATACGTTGGATAGAATACTTTTCAAATGAACTGATGATGAACGAGTCAAAATAAGAATCTGTTGAGCTTTATAAGAAAAGGGGGAGCCGCTGTAGCTCAGTGGTTAGTGAACTGGACTACTAAGGATAAGAGATTGGGTTCGATCCTGATCGACGGCTAACAGGTTCACTCAGTCTTAAATGAGTACTGGATTTTTTCCTGGGAAAGTAAAGCGGCACGGGCGTAATACTGACCACATTACCCCAAAAATCATGTGCCGAAGGTCTGTAAAAATTATAGTCACTAACACCATATTCAATATATGTCACCTGGCGTAATGGGGCTTTTGACTTTTTTTTTTTACATCCAGTAAGAAAAGTGCGTTGGGTCGGTAATGTGCTGACAATGAATGAAGAAGGACCTCCCTCCAGGTATTCATGTAGAACCACCTGGTAAAAGAAACCAAGGCAGACCCAGAGAATTGCTACGCAGAATAATTACTATTGAAGGCTTAACCATGAGACTAAGAAACAACCAAGAACTACAAGAACTAGAAGAGTTAGCAACGAATCGTCAATCGTGGAGAACTATGACTACCACCCTATGTGCCGTCTTCAGACTGAGAGGAAAATGGATCAATGAAAATTAAAGTTCCTTTATTGTGTACTGAGTGCACATGGGACCTCTGTTTTTGTTTACTGTTATCAAACCAGATATGGGATCTCTTTTTGTTTACTGTTATCAGACCAAATATGGATCTCTTTTTGTTTACTGTTATCAGACCAAATATGGGATCTCTTTTTGTTTACTGTTATCAGACCAAATCTGGGATCTCTTTTTGTTTACTGTTATCAGACCAGATATGGGATCTCTTTTTGTTTACTGTTATCAGACCAGATATGGGATCTCTTTTTGTTTACTGTTATCAGACCAAATATGGGATCTCTTTTTGTTTACTGTTATCAGACCAAATATGGGATCTCTTTTTGTTTACTGTTATCAGACCAAATATGGGATCTATTTTTGTTTACTGTTATCAAACCAGATATGGGATCTCTTTTTGTTTACTGTTATCAAACCAGATATGGGATCTCTTTTTGTTTACTGTTATCAAACTAGATATGGGATCTCCGTTTTTGTTTACTGTTATCAGACCAAATATGGGATCTCTTTTTGTTTACTGTTATCAGACCAGATATTGGATCTCTGTTTGTTTACTGTTATCAGACCAAATATGGGATCTCTGTTTGTTTACTGTTATCAGACCAGATATTGGATCTCTGTTTGTTTACTGTTATCAGACCAGATATTGGATCTCTGTTTGTTTACTGTTATCAGACCAGATATTGGATCTCTGTTTGTTTACTGTTATTAGACCAAATATGGGATCTCCGTTTTTGTTTACTGTTATGAGACCAGATATGGGATCTCCGTTTTTGTTTATTGTTATGAGACCAGATATGGGACCTCTGTTTTTGTTTATTGTTATGAGACCAGATATGGGACCTCTGTTTTTGTTTATTGTTATGAGACCAGATATGGGACCTCTGTTTTTGTTTACTGTTATCAGACCAGATATCAAATCTCACAGATACCAAAGGAGGGTTTAGCCACGGATCCAAAGTGCAAAATTTGGACTGATTTCCACGCCATGACACTAAGCTATCCAGTATTTTCTTTCTTTGTCGTTCGCTATCTCTCTTTCCTTTTATTTTGCCAGTTGTAACCAAGTATTCCCAACTTTCCTCTTCTCATGATGTGCCTGGAAAAATGTTGATTGTCTCTTTCTGATGTTTTTTAGGAGCTCCCTTTTTGTGTTGACCTCTTTGAGAACTTCCTCATTGGTCTTTTTAGTTGTCCAGGGAACTTTCAATATTCTTCTGAGAAATCCCATCTCTGTTGCCTCTAATCATCTTTGCATTTGTTTGTCTACTGTCCATGATTCGCTTCCATAGGTCAGAATTGGTTCTATATAGCGCCGATGAACTCTCTTTCTAATTTCTATTGACATAGATTTGTTGCATAAGATATTGTTCATGTTCTGAAATGCTATTTTGGCCTGAGCTATTCTGCTTTTTGTTTCCGTGGTGCATCTTCCATCCGATGTTATTATTGTGCCCAAGTGATTGACGCATTGCACTTGTTTCAAATTTGTCCTGTTTATTTTTATGCTGCATGAAGGTGATGATTGTTTCTTCGATATGACCATTACTTCTGTTTTCTTACTATTCAGACTGAGAAACTAGTATAGGGGAGAGAATCAGATAAACGTAAACAAATAACAGTTATCACCAGTAATCTTATCCTATTAGAGAAATTAATTAAAGAAAATAAATATATATTTTTTTTTACAAAGAAAGAATGAAAGAAAGAAATAAAAAGAAAGACGGCAAGAAAGAAAGAAAGAAAGAAAGGGAACAAAGAACGAAAGGAAGGGCAGAAATAAATAAAGAGAAAGAAAGAACGAGAAAGAAGAGAAGAAAGAAAGAGAAAGAAGAAAGAAAGAAAGTTGAAAGTAGCTTTGGTGAGGTGGAAGAAGAGACGGTTGGAATTCCTTTTGTACAAAACATTTCTGGTTCTCTTCCGGTCCTACCTGTCCCTGTCAGTTATATTGTTAACTCTCATATCGGGACTAAACATTTACAGATAAATTTAGTCTAGTCTAAGCAAAACTGAAATAAACAAAAGAATAGGTATGGCAAAAAGTAATTTTAATGTCAAAAAAATATATACTAACAACAAAACAAATATCAGCAGGGCTGAAACTAAGAATGGCAAAATGTTACGTCTTCTCAACATTCATGTATTGTGTAGAAACATGGATATTAGACAAGAAAACAGAACAGAAAATTGAAGCCTTTAAAATGTGGATTTATAGAAGAATAGGTAGAATTTGATGGAAACAATAGATAACAAACGATAAAGTTTTTAAACAACTGAAAATAAAAAGAGAGCTACTAAATACAATTAAGATAAGACAAATGAAATTTTGGGGGCATGTTAAAAGACACAACAGCCTACTAAAGTAATATTGGAAGGAAAAATACAAGGTAAAAGAGGCAAAGGCAGACCACGACTAACATGGACGAGTAACATCAAAAGATGGTCAAGTAATCTTTGTCAGCCTGCACCATCAAAGCAAGAAACAGAGTAGAATGGCGATCCATGGTAGCCAACCTTCGTTGCGGAGAAGGCACACGATGATGATGATGATGATGAGTCTAAGCTGTCGACGGATCATCTTCATTGATCACCTGACAGCGTTACAGTGGCCAGATTTCTCCTCTAGTGCCTCTCCCAGCATGCAGCACTGCCGCTAATGAAAACATTGACAAAGGCATCAGATCAGATGCACAAACTCCATAGCACATGCGAAGGCCTTGAAAATGGAGAGGGTATTTGGGTAGATGATAATCCTATAACAGTTTTCATTTCTTTTTGAACTGGGCAGCGGCCATGTCTGGCTTACCCATTCAATTTTTAGAAACCAAGAGTATTTTAACGTGTTCAGAGTGCGCACGGGAGGACTTATTTTTAGTCATTATCCAAGAGGACTAGACATCGAATCTCTCTACCTAGAGAGGACTAGACATCGCATCTCACTACCCAGAGAGGGATAGACATCGGATCTCACTACCCAGAGAGGGTTAGACATCGGATCTTACTACCCAGAGAGAGGACTAGACATCGGATCTCACTTCCCGTAGAGAGGACTACACATAGGATCTCACTACCAGGGAGGGCTAAACATCGTATCTCACTACCAGAGAGGGCTAGACATCGGATCTCACTACCCAGAGAGAGGATTAGACATCGGATCTCACTACCCTGAGAGAGGACTAGACATCGGATCCCACTACCCTGAGAGAGGGATAGACATCGGATCTAACTACCCAGGGACCAGAGGGAGGGTAAAGCCAAGAAAAATCTGCAGATTCGAAGGGAAAAATTCCCTATGCGGCCAGTGATGCGATTGTTTACTTTTGTCCAACAAGGAAATAATTCTAGAGGCAAATCACCCACTCGGCAATGCAGTCTTCATCCCAATGCTGTGCTACCAGTGCCAGTCCTGGACACTAAGTACAAGATTAATTAGAAAAATAACCTCTACTGAGTTGAACTGTGTTAGATGAACGACAGGAAACAGCCTGAGAGATAAGATCAGAAATGAAGAACTGAGAAAAAAAAAAGCTAGGAATAACCCCTGCCACAGAATATATAAAGAAACAACAGATAAAATGGTTTCGCCACACGACAAGAAAGATTAAAACACAGCTCAACGAGCCTTCAATAAACGTTGTGAGAACACCAAACCCTAAGGCAGACCACAAAAAATATATTGATGGAATATTAGAAACAGTAGAAACGAGAACAGCAGCAGATGCAAATAAAAGAACAAAAGACCGTATGTTATACCACCCCTCGACTCTGCAAGTCAAATGAGGAAGAAAAGAAAAAGAATCCTCGGATTCAGTTGTGCCCTTTACCAAGGTCTCGGTGAATGAGAGCATGTTTGTGACTCGTAGCGTCGGTGGTAAACAACATTTCTCTTGTGTTTAGAGCCGCAGGGGGTGGGGTTTATGTTTAAGTGCGAAAAGTTTCAAGGTAACAAGGAAGTTTACCAAGTTGAATGTCAATGAGATATCAAAGGGCGACCCCGCCCACTGAGTCACCTAGATCCACCTCTACCAATATTCCACCAATTGGCTGATATATACGCGATATCTGTCACGTTCCGTTTCTATATATTTGTTTAAGCTCACAAAAATAAGAAGAATCCATGCTGGTGACCTTGTTATGATTCGCTACCTTGTTGTGTTGTTGCTATTGATGTTATTCATTTGTGAACTCCCAGCACCAGAGCTGGAAGTTGTCAGCGACCCACAGCTGGAAGTTGTCAGCGACCCACAGCTGATGGCTTGAGCCAGGATCGGTGAACCAGAACCATCCAGACCCTGCTCCACCTCTCCGTGGTGCCCCCAGTAACATACTAACCTTTCTAGTCTGGCCAAGCGAGCAGGTATCGAAGAGGGAAGACAACCCGGTACTCAAAAATGTCGTGCTGAAGTCGGATGTGTTGGGCCGAAAGGCGCAAATATAACAGTTATACTGAAAACCACAACACAACGCAGACACGTCCACTTAACGTCCTTTTAAGGACGGATGACGAAGAGAAATTCTACAGTCTACGAATACTCTAGAATACTTTAGTCATCGGGCGAACGTAAGGAAGCATGCAGGCATTTGGTAAAATCAATGATTCAAGTGTACTTTAAAAAAAAGTAGGGAGCAGGCAAATAATTGCAGTGCTGCGGTAAAGCTAGAGCAAGTAGTGGGGTGTAACGTACACTCATACAATGTATGGTGACAGCTTTACAAAAAAGGGAACAGAACAAAATACTGACGTTTCGGCCTACATGCGGCCTTCCTCAGAAAACGAGAACAACACAAACGAAATAAAGATAAACTCTACTACATCTAGGAAGAGCGGGACAGGTAATTGAAGGAAAACTAAACAGACTGATATGAGATGAAATGATCAAACCCAAAATGAGATGTGCTGTATACAAATATAGTAAATAAATCATAAACGGATCAGGCTCAAAAGTTTTAAATTAGATAAAAAAAAAATATATATATATATAAAAATTAAACTACCCCCGTCATGCCAAGTGGCGTATAGGGTATATAGTGTTAGTGACCATAAATTTTACAGACCTTCAGCACATGATTTTTGGGGTAATGTGGTCGGTATTATGTCCGTGCCGCTTTACTTTCCCAGAAAAAAATCCGATACCCATTAAAGGTTACCTCTTGTCCTGTGCAGTCCAGTTCACTAACCACTGAGCTATCGCGGCTCCCCAAATTAGATACAAATGTAGAAGCAGAGGGGAGAGAACGGAGGAATCAAGGACGAGAGAAGGAGGTCGAGGAAGAATAAGAAAAAACACATTAAAACGAGGTCATGAGAAAAATAAGTAAAGGATGGGTCAGTTTGTATGGGCACGCCATGTCCAGGACGAGACAGACAGACGGGGGTGTAAAAAGAATTCGAAATTCACGTGCAAAACACGAAGGCCATCTCCATAAGTGAGTAGGTGGGCAGACAGGCGTGGGAGGATACATTCAGATTGGTTGACAAGATCCAAATTTAAGAGGAGAGCATAGAGGGGCTAGAGAAAAGACACTTGGAGAAATACAGAACACACGCGCTCGTGAGAAGCTGACACTAGTGAAGAATAGTTAAGCGAAGCAGACAAGTAAGTAGCACTATTAAGAGACAGTTAGTAGCAGTTAGATAGTATAGGTCGGGCCATCCGATGGGAATGGTCCACATGTAGTTTAGGTGCGTGTATGAATGCGGTTAGAGCCCAAGAAGTGTTAGGGCGATAGACTCAAGGAATTATAGAGTGTGCTCTAAGTATGTGAGCTGCCAGATCCAATGTGTAACAAGAGTCCGTGTAACAAAAATACAAGCCAGAACAAACTCTTATATTCAATGCGTTGTCTCTATTACACAGTTATAATTATCTAGCCTAGCGTCAAGCCTCGGGGACGAATCAGACCAACAATCAAGTTGTCGCGGAAACACAACATGAACAGTCATCTTAACAACGAACCAGAAGTACGACAGTGACCAGACAAGTTCAAGGCTAGGACGAGCGTCCGGAGCGTGTGGGCTCGTGAGTATAAACACGAGCATCACATTACAGTGGAGGTCACGCTAACAGAGAACAACAGGGGAGCGAAGGCGGTTGTTGTCACGAGAGAACGCTGACATAACAGCTGAGAGAGAGTCCGTCAGTCTCACGGTCAGTCACAAACAAGTCACCAGAAAACATCAAAAACAAATCTCTCAGTCAACAATCTCGCAAATCTCAAAAAATCAAATAACAACTTAATAATATTTCCCCGGATACACAAAGACAGCCAATAAAATGTGCTGGGCTAGGTCGCTGACAACTTCCAGATCGGCTGCCGTGAGACGCCTTTGCTTCCATTATATGCCTTTGACAATAAATGTTTTTGTAGGATCTCAAACATAATCTGGAAGGAATACTTTTCAAATGAACAGACGATGAACAAGTCAAAATAAGAAAATGCTTTTGAGCTTTAAAAGAAAATTGGGCTATAGCTCAGTGGTTAGTGAACTAGACTGATAGGGACAAGAGGTCGGGTTCAATCTTGATCGACGGATTCCAGGTTCACGCAGCCTTAAACGGGTACTGGATTTTTTCTGGGAAAGTAAAGCGACACGGACGTAATACCGACCACACTACCCCAAAAATCATGTGCTGAAGGTCTGTAAAGAATGTTGTCACTAACACCATATTCCCTATTTGCCACTCAACGTGACGGGTCTCGTTACTTTTATTTCAATATCTTATGAACGTGGTTTCAATTTGTGCTGTTGCAATAACTTGAGCACAATAATAACATAAGATTAAATGGTTTCGCCACATGACAATGTAGAAAGATCAAAACACAACACAACGAGCCTTCAATCAACGTTGTGAGAACACCAAACCAATGCACCACATAACCATAAAAAAAGCAGAATATCATAGGCGAAATTTGCATTTGACATTAAAGCAAATAACATCAGAAATAAAACTACGAATGGCAAATGTTATGTTTACTCAACATTCCTGTATGGTGCAGAAACATGGCATTAAATAAGAAAACAGAGGAGACAATAGAAGCTTTTGATATGTGGATTTATAGGAAAATGTGGAGAATTGGGGCGGGGCGTGGGAGAGAGAGAGAGAGAGAGAGAGAGAGGGTGAGAGAGAAGGAAAAAGAAAAGTTTGGCAATTTATGATATGGCAACAGCAAATAAGTATAAACTTTCTATGTTAATTATTATGTGTGTCGATGCTATTTTAGTGGACTCATATATAATAAGAAACATACCGACAAATGTAAAATGTTTTAGTGTGAAATGTTACATTCTAAACCACAAATGTTATTTAAATTTAAGCTTTAACGTGATCTAATCAACTTGAATGTACCATAGAACAATCATCAAACATGTTGTATTTCTAAAATGAGTAAATGAACAAAACGACTAAAATATTGGTGTAAAAAAGTTGCGTACTATCGATGCAAGGATAGATTTCTGGCAGAATTGTTAAGCAATTGAAAATCTACCCATTCCGAAGATTAATGTTTTTGGCCCATATGCGCTTTGTCGTAAACTAGCGACACAACCTATCAACGCCCCACCTAACAGATGAACGCTGAAATCGAAGGTCTCACTGATTTTTTTTACTCGACACCTGTCTCGGAAATAAATGCACAGCATGACGACACGCGAGTACTAACTGGTGCTAACTAGATCTTGACGAGACGTGGGACACACTGGATCTGACTCGTGGCGAAACTGCAGTCATCGAGCTCAGACCAGGTAGTAGTATATCAATGAGAGCTTTCTTGCAACCTTTCTTTAGTTCCTCGTAACGTAAAGCGTGTAACGTAAACATGCCTCTTTAAGAATCCGTTTGCCAGACTTAACGATTACTATTTATTTGTTTAGCGCAGCCAGTGCTATGTGTTAAGCATGTCTTGTTTTATTTATTTCTGGTGAATTTTTTGTTTTTAATTTGTGAGGAAGATAGTTGTAAGTTGCATTATTGCTATTATGTAAAGATTGTTGATATGTTGTTTTCAGAGGATTATACTAGACATTTAGATTATAATTATTTACATATGGTGTTAAAGACTGGTGTGAAGCCAGATATGTTAACAGAAAGTGTTTGATTAATTTCATGTTTTTTAATGTTCTCAAAGCGAAATTTGTATCGGTGGAGACACATTAGCTGTATATATCGTTGTCATCAACATCATCGTTATAATCATCAACATCCTCATCATAATCATCATCATTGTGTGCCGTCTCCGCAACGAAGGTTGGCTACCATGGAGCGCCATTCCACTCTGTTTCTTGCTTTGATGGTGCAGGTTGTCATAGATTGACTTGTCCATCTTTTTGATGTTACTCGTCCAGGTTAGTCTTGGTCTGCCTCTGCCTCTATTTACCTTGTATTTTACTTTTCAAGTTTACTTTTTTTTAGGGTGTTGTGTCTTTTAACTTGCCCTAAAAATTTCATTTGTCTTGTCTGAATTGCATTCGTAGTTCTCTTTTCATTTTTAGTTGTTTTAAGACTTCATCGTTTGTTTTCTTTTCTTTCCATCCAATTCTACCTATTCTTCTATATATCCACATTTCAAAGGCTTCAATTTTCTGTTCTCCTCCTCATCATCATTATAAACATCATCATCATCTCTATCATCTTTATAGTCATCAACATCATCTTCAACATCATCATCATTATAGTCAACATCATCTTCAATATCATCATCATTAACATCATCCTTATCATCAACATCCTCATCATTATAATCAACATCATCATCAGCTTCATTATAATCATAATCATCATTATAATCATCAACATCATCATCATCTCTATCATCTTTATAGTCATCAACATCATCATTAACATCATCATCATTATAATCATCAACATCATCATCAACTTCATTATAATCACAATCATCATCATTATAATCATCATCATCATTATAATCATCATCATCATTATTATAATCATCATCAACATCGTTATCATCATCCAGCATATCTTGTTTGGACTTGATTCTCTTCTCCTCTCGCATGCACGAGATATCCAGCGTCTGCAAAAGTTAATCACAGCCCGTCCGTGGCATACTGCACCTACCTTCTTCCAGGGGTTCCACTATCTCATTTACCTGGACAATGCCCTCCGTAATTCCCTCCTCTAGGCCAGTATTTTGTTTTACGTTATCAACTATTTTATTGTCCTACTTGTATGTTCTTTTATTAAGCAGTTTTTTAAAAATTTTTTTGTTCTTGCAAAACTGGACACGTTTGTTCTTTTCTACGTCCATGACATTCAGAGTGTTCTTCTACAACACTGGCATTCAAAGCATGTATGCATATTTCACTAAATCTGTCGACTGTCCATGTTTCACAGTTATATGTTACTATGGGGAAAAAATTATTTTAAAAACCGAAGTTTAGTAGTTGTATATGTTCATTTCATAAGTTCATATGGTAGATGTACAACAGGACAGAGTTGAGATGTAGAATAGCTCAGGAAAAAGCAGCTTTCCCCAAAAATTAGGAAGATGCTGTGCAATCCATTTTTGACAATAGAAACAAGAAAAAGAGTTCTTAAATGTTATGTAGAGCCAGTCTTAACATATGGATGGGGATCATAGACAATAGAACAACAGACAAAAAAATAATTGGAGGTTGCAGAAATGTGATTTTACAGAAGAATGTTGAAAATACCATAGACAACTAAGAAGAGCAATGAAAACGTTCGAGCGGGCAAGGCAAAGAGAGAGCTAATATCCAATATTAGGAATTAATAATCTTCATTTTTGGGCCATGTAATAAGAATGGAACAGCTGGAATATATTGTAACAACTGGGAAAATTGAGGGACGAAGAGGTAGAGGGAAGCAGAGAGAAAAAAGAAATGACAAATAACTGTCGAGATCGGAAGTTGTGGAGAGACATGATCACATACCCCAGTAGTCATGGTATTGATGATGATGATGTTCATTTCCTTATATTGTTCTGTTGTTTTAACTTATTCATATCCATGTTCTGCTTTCTTTTGATCTCCTTGATAGACTTTACAATGTTTGTTATCAAAGTTTTAAGATATTCGAAACTGTCTGCTCTTTTCTGTATGTATCTGTTTCCTTTCCGTCCCTGGACACTCAGGCGTGGAAGGAAATGAACGAGCTGACAGCTTGGCTGGAACAGCTGGCGTGGATGGCGGACGTGCAGTGGACCGGACTGACGTTATGAATGTACTGAGGGAAGTAGGGCAAGCGAATGATTCAGTAAATGAATGAGCTGACAGCTTGGCTGGAACAGCTACCGTGGATGGCGGACGTGCAGTGGACCGGACTGACGTTATGAATGTAGAGAGGTAGGGTAAGCGGGATGATTCAGTAAATGAACATGACTCTACAACCATGTACAGACTGCGTGAACACCAGGTTAAGATGGGAGCCGCTAGAAAGGCGCGCTACCTGGGAAGACACATAACTACTCATCATCATCATCATCATAAAGTTTGGCGTAGTCGATCATGTCCTTCCACAATCTTCTATTCACAGTACATCGTATCAATTATCTTGAGTGTTTTCCGTGCCATGACACCAAGCTATCCAGTATCTTGTCGCTTTGTCGTCCGCGATCTCTCTTTCCCTGTATTTTGTCAGATGTAACCAAGTATTCCAAATTCCTCTTCTCATGATGTGCCTGAAAAATGTTGATTGTTTCTTTCTGATGTTTATTAGGAGCTCCATTTTTGTGTTGGCCTCTTTGAGAATTTCCTCGTTCGTCTTTTTATCTGTCCAGGGAACTCTCAACATTTTTCTGAGAAACCCCATCTCTGTGGCCTCTAATCGTCTTTTCATTTGTTTGTCTTCTGTCGATAATCCACTTCTATAAGTCAGACTTGGCTCTATATAACGCCGATGAACTCAACTTCTCACTTCTATTGACACAGACTTGTTGCACAAGTTGTGTCTCATTTTCTGAAATGCTACTTTCACTCATCAGTTGGTGCCGTCTCCACATCGAAGGTTAGCTACCATTCAGCGCCATTTTGCTGCCCCTTGTTTTGTTGGTGCCTGTTGTCATTGTTTCACTTGTTCACCTTTTAATGTTTATTAGTCCACATTAGTCTTGGTCTGCCTCTGCCTCGTCTACCTTGCACTTTCCCTTACAAGACGACTTTTAGAAGGTTATTATGCCTCTTCACATGTCCAAAACGATTTCAGTTGTCTTTTTCGAATTTTGTTAAGTAAATCTCTTTTCATTTTCAGTTGATTTAGAAATCCCTTCTCTGTCTTCTTTTCCTTCCACCCAATTCTCCTCATTTTCCAATAGACCAACATTTCAAAAGTTTAAATTCCCCTCTCTGTTTTCTTATTTAAAATCTATAATTCTGCGCCATACAGGAAGGTAAAGGTAAAGTACGAGACCTGAATCGGCGTCTTAGCGAGTTTCCACCCATATGTGCTCGGCCGTCTATTCAGAAGTGTTTGGAGACTTCTGGATAATGTCGCTTCAAGCATCGAAACTCACGATGCAAGGCGACATTCCTCACCTTCCCAGAGTACCCATTCCTACTAGCGGCTGGGTCGACCGCAGGGGTATTTTTTATCCAACCCCGAGTACAACTGACACTGCTTCCAGCGGGAATCGAACACGGGTTGTCCGAACGTCGGTAGCCGAGTCGAGTGGTTTTCCCAGCTAGGCTACCGAGGTCCACATACATGAATGTTAAGTAAACCTAACATTTTGCTATTCGTAGTTTTAATTCTGAAGTTATTTGCTTTGATGTCAAAGGCAACTTTTGTCGATCATATTCTGCCTTTTTATTTCTGTGGTGTATCTTTCGTCTGATGTTATTATTGTACTCAATTATTTTGTTTCTATTATTATTACAAACTTGTCCATGTCAGTGGTTGTGTACACATTTCTTAATGGCAGTCTTATCTGGATCTAGTTCTCGCATATTTTTTTTGCAGAATTATCTCCAGGCATATGGCAGTTAATTATATGATATCCTCTGTTGTTATGTATTTATTTAATTTTTGCTCTTTCTTCATCGTCAATTTCCTCCTTTCCCTATATTTTTTTTACGGCTTTCACTTCTATCGCTGCTAATTCCTTCCTTCCTTCCTTCCTTCCTTCCTTCCTTCCTTCCTTCCTTCCTTCCTTCCTTCCTTCCTTCCTTCCTTCCTTCCTTCCTTCCTTCCTTCCTTCCTTCCTTCCTTCCTTCCTTCCTTCCTTCCTTCCTTCCTTCCTTCCTTCCTTCCTTCCTTCCTTCCTTCCTTCCTTCCTCCCTCCCTCCCTCCCTCCCTCCCTCCCTCCCTCCCTCCCTCCCTCCCTCCCTCCCTTCCTTCCTTCCTTCCTACCTTCCTTCCTCCCTCCCTTCCTCCCTCCATGCCTCCCTTCCTACCTTCCTACCTCCCTCCCTCCCTTCCTTCCTTCCTTCCTTCCTTCCTTCCTTCCTTCCTTCCTCCCTCCCTTCCTACCTTCCTTCCTCCCTTCCTTCCTCCTCCATGCCTCCCTTCCTACCTTCCTTCCTCCCTCCCTTCCTACCTTCCTTCCTCCCTCTCTTTCTCCCTTCCTCCCTTCCTTCCTCCTTCCTTCCTTCCTTCCTTCCTTCCTTCCTCTTCCTTCCTTCCTTCCTTCCTTCCTTCCTTCCTTCCTTCCTTCCTTCCACCCTCCCTCCCTCCATCCTTCCTTCCTCCCTTCCTTCCTCCCTTCCTTCCTTCATGCCCTCCCTCCTCATCCCTTCCTCCGCCTCACTCATCTTCACCTCCCCACCTTCCCCCTCTATCCCCTTCCTCTCTCTCTCTTCCTCTCTTTTTTTTTCTTATATTTTTTTTCCTTTTTCTTATTTTTAAAACTTCCTATTTGTCCAGTCCTTTTCCTTTTCTGCTTTTTTTTTCTCTCCGTATTCGTCTCTTCACATTCATCTTCTCTTTCTTCCCAAACCTCCTCTTCTTTTTCAGTTCTCATTTAATTCATCATCACCCTCATTTTCTTCATCTCATCTTTTCTATTCCGTTCTTCAACTTCAGCTTATCACCCATATCCCGACGAAGCTGCCAGTTGTTGGTGACGCTTACATGCTTACTTCAAGCAAAAATGCAACAAAACCCATTCAGTTTAATCAGTCCGTGGCCATCCTCCTGGAGTGCCCCAAGTATGGTTCATTCATACTGTATACCTCTTCTTCCACTGTTCTATCGCGTTAGTAAATCTTCATATTTTTAATGCGTTCTTAATCAGTCTTGAATTGTCTCTAATCAGTCTTGAATTGGCCCCCCCTCCCCCCACACACACACACAACACACAACACTAAAGGGAAGTAAGCCAAAGTGTGTTGACATACACGCACGCACATACGACTAGTCCGGTAGAAGTCATGACTAAACGTGACACACGCCTGTGACATACAGTCACGGGGCCAGGTCACGCCGGTACTGTACTATTCAAGTATGTTTCTTGTTACTGCATACCAAGTTAGATTTACATATTAAATAACATAAAGATTGTAGGAACTGGATGTTTCAAGTTGCGACTTAAAGACGCCCATTTAAAAAGAAACCAGTCATCGGATGTAATGGGGCCAGTGCATAAAGAGAGCCATTGAAGCGAGTTGAAAAAGGGGATAATCTACTCTCTTTGGTCCTACCATTAGTAGAGGGAAAACTTGGAAATATAGAAACGGGGATAAGCGAAGGAAAGATCTATCAATCAATATATCTATTAGAGCACCTTAGATATCCCTTTTGGGAGCATAGTTCACAGTTCATAGTTCATTTTGGGAGCATAGGTCGTAGGCAAAGTTCGCATCCAACCTTCGATTCGGAGACGGCACTCAATGATGATGATGAGTTCACAGACAGGCATAGTTCGCAGCCAACCTTCGGTGCGGAGACGGCACTCGATGATGATGATGAGTTCACAGACAGGCATAGATCACAACCAACCTTCAGTGCGGAGACGGCACTCGATGATTATAATGAGTTCACAGACAGGCATAGTTTACACCCAACCTTCAGTGCGGAGACGGCACTCAATGATTATAATGATTTCACAGACAGGCATAGATCACAACCAACCTTCAGTGCGGAGACGGCACTCAATGATTATAATGAGTTCACAGACAGGCATAGATCACAGCGAACCTTCGGTGCGGAGACGGCACTCAATGATTATAATGAGTTCACAGACAGGCATAGATCACAACCAACCTTCAGTGCGGAGACGGCACTCAATGATTATAATGAGTTCACAGACAGGCATAGATCACAGCCAACCTTCGGAGCGGAGACGGCACTCAATGATTATAATGAGTTCACAGACAGGCATAGATCACAGCCAACCTTCAGTGCGGAGACGGCACTCAATGATTATAATGAGTTCACAGACAGGCATAGATCACAGCCAACCTTCAGTGCGGAGACGGCACTCAATGATTATAATGAGTTCACAGACAGGCATAGTTTACATTCAACCTTCGGTGCGCAGACGGCACTCAATCATGATCACGAGTTCACAGACAGATTCTCTCCCTTCATCCGAATTCTCGGACACTTGACAGATCATCTTCATGACACAACGGACAACTCCCTCATCAGCACGATCCCCAGGATAAATCATGCCCGACACATACTAGCGAAATTACTGAAAATGGCCTCAGCTCAGATTCACAAACTTCGTAGCAACGGCAAAAACCTAGTCCTCAAACCTCTTTATTCGCTTCATACGACACGAGCGGCAGGTGACAGTGACTCCATTCTTTTCTCTACTGACTGTAGCCTGAACCCCGGTAGCCTCAAAGGAGTATCTTCACTCTTTTTCTATCCAGCCCAGGCCAATGCGCGATAGCTCAGTGGTTAGTGAACTGGACTACAAAGAACAAGCGGTAGGGTTCGATCCCAACCGACGGCTTCCGGGTTCACCCAGCCTTAAATGGGTACCGGATTTTTTTCTGGGAAAGTGAAGCGGCACGGGCGTAATACCGACCACATTACCCCAAAAATCATGTGCTGAAGGTCTGTAAAATGTATGGTCACTAACACCATATTCCCTATACGCCACTTGGCCTGACGGGGGTACTTTACTTTTACCTGGCCAATGCGTAAGTATTTTGTTGTGTTTCTTTTTGCAAAGCTTTCACCATACCTTGTAGGAGTGTAAGTTATACCCCACTACTGGCTCTATTGTAGCATCAGGTTTTCTTAGTGTGTATCCAGTCCATCTTTGTTTTCAGTTCATGATCTTTTCCTATTCTTTTCACCATCATGCAGCATAAAAATAAACAGGGCAAATCTGAAACAAGTGCAACGCGTCAAATACTTGGACACAATAATAACAGTAGATGGAAGATGCAACACAGAAATAAAAAGCAGAATAGCTCAGCCAAAATAGCATGTCAGAAAATGAAAAATATCTTATGCAACAAATCTGTGTCAATAGAAATGAGAAATAGAGTTCATTGGTGCTATATAGAGCCAATTCTGACCTATGGAAGCGAATCATGGACAATAGACAAACAAAGGAAAAAACGGTTAGAGGACACATAGATGGGTGGGATTTCTCAGAAGAATGTTGAACATTTCCTGGACAGCTAAAAAGACCAATGAGGAAGTTCTCAAAGAGACCAACACATAGATGGAGCTCCTAAAAAACATCAGAAAGAAACAATCAACACTTTTCGGACACATCATGAGAAGAGGAAAGTTGGAATACTTGGTTACAACTGGCAAAACAAAAGGAAAGAGATATCGCGGACGACAATGAGAGAAAATACTAGTAGGCTTGGTGTCATGGCATGGAAAACAGTCCACAACAAAACTGATACGATGCACTGTAGATAGAAGGTTGTGGAAGGATATGATAACCTGCGTCAACCGGTATGGCACATGCTGATGATACAGTTTGAGAGTTTTCCTCTCTATTGATACCTCACATGTCTTTCTATAATAGACAGGTTATTTGTAAATGTACGTAAAGTTCCATTCATTTATGTAAAGCATGCATATTTACACAGGGAGCCGCGATAGCTCAGTGGTTAGTGAACTGGACTACAAAGGACAAGAGGTAGGGTTCGATCCCAACCGACGGCTTCCGGGTTCACCCAGCCTTAAATGGGTACCAGATTTTTTTTCTGGGATTTTGAAGCGGCACGGGCGTAATACCGACCACATTACTCCAAAAATCACGTGCTGAAGGTCTGTAAAATTTATGGTCACTAACACCATATTCCCTATACGCCACTTGGTGTGATGGGGGTACTTTACCTTTTTTTATGCATATTTACACACTGTCTATCCGTTTATTCGTGGATCCTCAAGTAATAGATGGGCCCTCTCCCTCTCAACCACCACCACTCACCCCCTCACATTCTTGATGGTCCTTGCGATCCCATTTGACCCATTTATCCAGTAGGCTCGTGACAACCTTTAAGAGAAATATCAACGTAAGATAACAGTGCCAGAAGTTTGAAACATGTACCTGATCAGGGGACCTTATTCCTAGCTTACTGTCTCTGTTTACAATACATCAACGTTAACTGGTTGAAAATAGTCTACTGACCAAGACCTGGATATACACGTGAGATGTTCATCTTTTTCAGTAGACGCTTTAAGCAGGTAATGTTTATAATCATAAATAGCTATTTTCGCTTGTTATAGAAAAATTAATATAAGTTGTACATAGCAGCTTAACTAAAAAGAAGACGGTACACAAATGATAAAACGTTTCGGACACAAGTCTTCATCAGTAAGACAAAAACGAAAACATTAGACGATTGCATACAGGACCGGATTAATGCCTGGGCTAAATAAGAAATAGCTTAGAGCCTGATAATCTCGGCGATACAAAATGAGAGTACCTCTGAAGTCGGAGAATATCTGCCTGTATGGCGATGAACACCTTAACACCCGACTGCGGGTTTGAAGAATTGGAGGGCCGGGGGAAAGGTGGGGGGGGGAGTGATGTTCTCGAAAAATTCAGTCCTTCGGAACTTCGTTCGAGATATAAAGTTGGCGAACACAAACAAACATGCAACCCTTTTACTTTGACCTTAGTGCAATATGTATGCACATGAAGATATGCTCAGACAAGTAGATCGTTTTAAAGACCTGAGAACATTGTTAACATCAGATGGAAATTATTGTTATCATTACGCTAATGTTGTCTTTTTATTCAGAAAAAAAAAATTACTATCCATTAATGGTTAGGTGAATCAGTGTTACTTTATGGTTGCGAATCATGTACAGTAAATATATAGATACATTTTTTTTTTTAAATGTCAAAACCAGAAAGCCAATTCTTGACTTAAAGAATTAACTATCTCTACGACACATAGTACCATTGCTGGTGTATGTCCGGGGGGGGGGGTACGATAGAACCCGAGGGATAAAGGCCGCTTGGTCAAGCAGTCGCCACGACGTGTGAGACTCAGGATTTTTATTTCACCCCCGATAGAATAAAATCCTTTCTGTCTACCCCTGGCTTCGAACACCGTACTTCAGCTTTTCAGCTAGCGGGACAGTGGTTTTACCCGCACGGCCACGCGCACCTCACTTAAAGAATTAACGGGCATAATTGTCTCTGGTTGGCAAGGAGTTCGAAAACATGGACGAGATGAAGACGAGACCGGAAATACATCGAGGAGACAGATGGATTGAGTGACGGTAAAAGATGGATAAAGCTTGAAATGATCGTACGGAAATGGCACAGATCTAGACAACTTTGAAAGTAGTTGTGAAAGATATGTGCTCTTTTTGGAACTCAGCGAGTACCATGTCTGCTGGCGTAGGTGATCATGTCTCTCCTCAACTCTCGATCTCGACAATTATTTATAATTTCTGTTGTTGACGTTCCGCCAAGCCATTCTCTTAAGCTGTCTGGTATCTTTTCTCTTTGCTTCCCTCTATCTATTTGTCCATCGGCTTTCCCAATTGTTACAATATATTCCAGCTGTTCTCTTCTCATTACATGGCCAGAAAATGATGATTGTTTCTTCCTAATATTGGAAATTAGCTCTCTTTTTGTTTTGGCCTCTTTCAGAACGTTTTCATTACTCCTCTGTGCTGTACATGGTATTCTCAACATTCTTCTCTAAACCCACATTTCTACAGCCAACAGTGATTTTCTTGTCTCTTGTGCTATTGTCCATGATTCACATCTATATTTTCAGACTGCCTATACATAATATTTAAGAACTCATTTTCTTGATTCTGTTGTCTAAAATGAATTGCACGGTATCTTCAATATTTTTTTAAAAGCTGCTTTTTCCAGCACCATTCTGCATCTCATTTCCGTTGTACATTTTTCTTTATCATCATTGTTTCTACGAACACCATCTTTGTGTCTATCACCATCATCATGGCCTCTACCATCATCATCATTGCTTGTGCCATCATTATCATTGCCTCTACCATCATCATTATCACCATCATTGCCTCTACCACCATATTTATCACCATCATTGCCTCTACCATCATCATTATCACCATCATTGCCTCTACCATCATCATTATCACCACCATTGCCTCTACCATCATCATTATCACCACCATTGCCTCTACCATCATCATTATCACCATCATTGCCTTTACCACCATATTTATCACCATCATTGCCTCTACCATCATCATTATCACCATCATTGCCTCTACCATCATCATTATCACCATCATTGCCTCTACCACCATATTTATCACCATCATTGCCTCTACCATCATCATTATCACCATGATTGCCTCTACCACCATATTTATCACCATCATTGCCTCTACCATCATCATTATCATTGCCTCTACCATCATCATTATCACCATCATTGCCTCTACCATCATCATTATCATTGCCTCTACCATCATCATTATCATTGCCTCTACCATCATCATTATCATTGCCTCTACCATCATCATTATCACCATCATTGCCTCTACCATCATTATTATCACCACCATTGCCTCTACCATCATCATTATCACCACCATTGCCTCTACCATCATCATTATCATTGCCTCTACCATCATCATTATCACCATCATTGCCTCTACCATCATTATTATCACCACCATTGCCTCTACCATCATCATTATCACCACCATTGCCTCTACCATCATCATTATCACCACCATTGCCTCTACCATCATCATTATCATTGCCTCTACCATCATCATTATCACCATCATTGCCTCTACCATCATTATTATCACCACCATTGCCTCTACCATCATCATTATCACCACCATTGCCTCTACCATCATCATTATCATTGCCTCTACCATCATCACCATCATTGCCTCTACCACCATCCATTAAATTCTTTTAAAAATCGTAAATTCTTTAAAACTAAAAGTCGTACATAGATCCCAGTAATTCTGATCTGACATACTAACCTCAAAACAAATAACATCAGGGCTAAAACTAAGAATAGCAAAATGTTACATCTTCTCAATATACCTATATGGTGCAGAAACATGGACATTGACAAGAAAATAGAACAGAGAATGGAAGCCTTTGAAATGTGGATATATAGAAGAATAGGAAGAATTGGATGGAAGGAAAAGGAAACAAACGATGAAGTCTTAAAACAACTAAAAATGTAAAGAGAACTACTAAGCACAATTCAAACAAGACAAATGAGATTTTTGGGCCATGTTAAAAGACACAACAGCCTACTAAAAGTAATTCTGGAGGGGAAAATACAAAGTAAAAGAGGCAGAGGCAGACCAAGACCAACATGGACAAGTAACATCAAAAGATGGACAAGTCAGCCTATGACAGCCTGCACCATCAAAGCAAGAGACAGAGCAGAATGGCGCTCCATGGTAGTCAACCTTCGTTGCGGAGACGGCACTCGATGATGATGATAAATTCTGATCACGATATAACTACATGGCTGTGAATGTGTTACACAAAATCGTGTAACATGTTAAAAGTGAAACTTGCAGTACTTTACACATGAGTCATAAACACATTTGAAGCGTTACCTGTAAAAGCCGTTATTACGTCACGGGTAAATGTGAATGCACTAAAAATAAAAGATGGTCCACATAGTTCTGCCACTCGTATAATGTGCATATTTTAGCCCCTTGCTTCCCCCCTCCCAGATTATCCATATTTGGCATTTTGTGTAACGCGAGATGAAAGTCAAATTACGTATTCGTCCTGCAAACATTATTAACCAAAACAAAAAGAGAGAGAATACTTATCACTTCACAAGAGTACAGTTCTCGTGGCTTCATGACTGTATTGTTATTATAAGTCTCAAACTTCGGACCATTTTCTCTAACCGATGCGCACGCGAGGGTTTAACCATTTGAGTAAGTGAGAGTTCAGAAAGCCTTTGATATCCTGGACATAAGGATAATCTTTCAGTCGACAGAACTGAGATCCATTTATGATGTAGTGACTGTAATGTTTTGTTCTTAAAACGCTCATTGATATTAAGTATGGGGTCTTGGCTGTGGAGGAATTCATCTAAGAAAAAATACGTTCTCAATGTAAGTATACACATTATCTGGTATACTGTTAATTATATGTTTCTTTATCTCATTTTATTATTTGTAGCGCATTTGTCCTCTTCTTGTGTTGATACATTCGGTCAGGTTACAACTGGTCTTCATCATCATGTGCCATACCGGTTGGCGTAGGCGATCATGTCTTTCAAATCTTCTATCCACAATGCATCGTATCAATTCTGTTGTTGACTGTTTTCTATGCCACAACACCAAGCTATCTGGCATTTTCTATTTTGTCGTCCACGATCTCTCTTTCTCTGTATTTTACCAGTTGTAACCAAGTATTTCAACTTTCCTCTTCTTATGATGTGCTCGAAAAATGTTGATTGTTTCTTTCTGATGTTTTTTAGGAGCTCCCCATCTGTGTTCTCTTTGAGAATGTCCTCATTGGTCTTGTTAGCTGTCCAGGAAACTTTCAACAATCTTCTGAGAAACCTGTGGCCTCTAATCGTCTTTTCATTTGTTTGTCTACTGTCCATGATTCGCTTCCATAGGACAGCATTGGTCCTATATAGCACCACGTATTTGACGCGTTGCACTTGTTTCAGATTTGACCTGTTTATTTTTATGCTGCATGATGGTGATGATTGTTTCTTCGATATGACCATTACTTTTGTTTTCGTACTATTCAGACTAAGACCTTTCTTGTTGCTTTCTTTTACTATTATGTCTATCATTTATTGCAGTTCATTCTCTTTATCTCATTCGCCCTTTTATAGCGATGTTGTCTTCTTACCTTGTTCATATGCTTAATTTGGTTACCATTGGTTTATCTCTTTATTTAACTCACCTCAGACTACCATTAGTTCATCTCTTTATCTTCTCCGCCTATTTCTAACATTGTTGTCTTCTTGTCGTTTTAATAATAAGCTTATTCTGACCGGTTACCGTTGATTCATCTCTTTATCGAATTTTCCTCAGATTATCATAGGTCTAACTCTTTATCTGGTTATCTTCAGAGCACCATTGATCTATCGCCCGTGCGCTGCCGAGACCCGAAAGGGGAGTAAAGAATAGTTGCGCTGTACCCTACCAGGCATGTACGTAAGAGGCGAGAAAGGAGGGTTGGGCATGGGACTGGCTATCCTGTACTGTAAAAAAATAAGCCGAAACAACTTCACAAACATGGACAAGTCAAAGAAAAGAATAAAAGTAAATCCGCCATCCACGAAAGATAAAGGCTCTCTGTCTAAAAGACGTATGACGCAAGCCGGAGAAAGCCGTAAGGAGTCCGGGTTGCCGACTCACCTTTTGTCTACCAGGAAATCCTCCAGAATTGGCACCTGGAATGCACGTACCCTAAACGAACAAGGTAAAGCTGCACAGGTAAAAGCAGAAATGAGAAATTACAAAATAGATATTCTGGGAATGTGCAAAACAAGATGGCTAGGAACGGAAAGGATAAAACTAAATACAGGAGAGATGATTTTATCAACAGGACACCAGGAACCTGGAGCACAACATAGTGAAGGGGTAGCTATAATGTTATCAAGGAATTCACTGAAGACACTAATAGAATGGGAGGCAGTAGGGCAAAAACTAATGAGAGCAACATTTAAAACAACAAAAAACAAAATAAAATTACACATTATCCAATGCTCTGCGCGAACCAATGATAAGGATGATTTAGTTAAATATGAATTCTATAAACAGCTACAATGTCAGACGTGCCAAGGGCATTATAATCTTGATGGGAGACCTAAATGCTAAAGTAGGATCAGACAACAGAGGCTTTGAAGAGATTATGGGAAAACATGGACTTGGAGATGTAAATAAGAATGGAGAGATATTTGTGAATTTCTGTGCCCTTAATCAAGAGAGCCTAGGAGGAACAATATTCCAACATAAAAGAATACATAAAGCTACATGGGTGTCAGCAGATCATAGAACGAAAAATCAAATTGATCACATATGTATTAATAATAAGTTTAAGTCATCCTTACAGGATGTAAAAGTATACAGAGGGGCAGATATAGCTTCTGATTATCATCTTCTGGTAGCTGAACTTAAAATTAAACAAAAACGATATACTACAACGAATTAGGGCAGAAAGTATTTCAATGAAGGGTTTCTTAAAGAACAAGGAATTAAAGATAAATTTGCAGTCACAATATCAAACAAATACCAAGTCCTCCAACAACTAGAAAATACAATCTATCTATCTTTCGTTCGCCTGAAGTATTGTCTATATCTGCAATGTCGTTTCCTGTATAAATTTTACTGTCTTTTGTAATTCTTGCAGTGGCCCATATAGTTTTGTCTGTAGTGTTGTATCTATGGGCCAATGGATTTTCCTCAGTCTACTATATTCAGTGCAGTCTTGAAGTATGTGTTCAGCAGTCTGGGGTGCCTGTCCACATGTACAAGTAGTTGATGTGCCGATCTTGAATTTTGTATACATGTGACTATGGAGTCGATTGTGTCCTGTTCTTAGGCGTATAATGATAACTTGTTCATATCTATTCATATTATGAAAGGCATCCTGATTTGGGGCTTGTGGTCCTCTGATTGATTTGATTATCTGTTTCTTATGATGGTATGTAACTGGTGTATCTAGTTGTGTGCCTGTTGAACCTTCCTTTGCCAACTGATCTGCTTTCTCATTTCCTGGTATTCCACAGTGAGACGGGATCCACTGCAGGGCAACCATGTGGTGCTTGCAGAGTTCAGTCAATAAGGTCTGCAGATGGGGTAATTTTCTGGATTGTAGTGCCTGGAGTACTGATCTTGCATCTGTCAAAAACACTACAGGCTGTGGGCTAAGATTACTGTTCAGCAGTTTTTCTATTGCCAACTTTATTGCTTGTATTTCTGCATCATAATTGTGACAATATTTCCCTGTTGCTATTTTATCCATATCCCTAGTGTTATTTGGGTACTCTATATATGCACCTGCTCCCCCATTCTTTACTGCATTCTGTGCTGATCCATCTGTGTACACACGAATCCATAGGTCTTGTGGGTATTCTTCATCCAGGAAACTGAGAGCTATTGTTTTTCGCTGTAGACTATTTTGTTCCTCTTTGTCAACTATTCCTTTCACTTCTGTCCGTATTTGAACTGATAATCCTGATTCATCTGTCCAGGGAGTCTGTTCTGGTATGGGCAGAAGGGGTTTAACAACTCTTGGCATGTCTGGTGTTTGTCTACTAATACGCTTGGCTTGGTGGATAAAGCTGCTTCTCTTAAGTCGTCCCAATGCAAGATTTTGGAATCTGTCCTTCATTGGATGTCTCGGCATGCATACACATTTTTCTGCCTGTATCAGCACCTTTGTGTCCCTCCGTTCTCTCAGTGCTGGTATCCTCCACAATTTCTCCATCTCCAATATTGGTGTTGATTTCATTGCTCCTGTGATGACCCTAAGTGCCTGGTTTTGTACTTTATCCAGTTCTTGCAATGTGGTGTTTGATGCTGAGCACCATGCGGATGATCCATATTCTAAATGTGGGCGTATACTCTGTTGGTAAACTTTACTGAGTATTTTCCCACTCGCACCCCATGTGGTTCCACACAACTTTCTTAGAATAGCCAATTTTCTCCTTGCTTTTTGGGTTGCCTTATTTATCTGCTGTTTCCAAGATAGTTTGTTATCAAATGTAACTCCGAGATATGTAGCTTGTATGTCTTCTTTCACAGGCTCATTGTTTATGTAGATGGCTCCTGCTTTTTGTTTTGGGGAGAGTGTGAAAAGTGTAGTACTGCATTTGTCTGTATTGATGCTGATACACCATCTATTTGTCCATGAATTCAGTGCATTCATAGCTCTTTGTAGCAATTTGGAGGCCACTGTTGCATACTCCTCTGTGCACCACATTACCAAGTCATCTGCATACATTGCCACTTTGATGCCATGTGGTAGTTCAGTAACTAGGTCATTGATGTAGATCAGAAAAAGTGTTGGAGATAGTACCCCTCCTTGTGGAACGCCCTGGCGCAATAAGACCTTCTTACTCTTAAGACCATCCAGTTGCACTCTGGCTCTCCTGTTATGCAGGTATGCTTTGACCCATTTGTACATCCTGCCATTTACTCCATAATTTCTCAGTTTCTTCAGAAGCCCTTCCTTCCATACCTTATCAAATGCTTTCTTTAGGTCTATCCATGCTGCTAGTACCAGTTTCTTTTCTTGAAACGCATCTTCGATTTCCTGGGAAAGATAGGTTGCTTGATCTTCGGTAGAGTAACACTGTCTAAAGCCTGCTTGTTGTGGGACAAGGAGATTTTCACTTTCCAGGTACCACTGCAGTCTGAGATTGATTATACGTTCCATTGTTTTACACAAACAGCTTGTAAGGCTGATTGGTCTATAGCTGGATGTCATTGAACTATCTTTTCCTGGCTTTAGTAATGGTATCATAATTGCTTCTCTCCATGCCTGTGGCACTCTACCTGTGATCCAGCAAATGTTGTAGATCTGCAGTAGTTTTGCTTTAGCTGCAGTTCCCAAGTTCTTAATCATTTCATTGGACACTCCATCATTGCCTGGTGACTTTTTCATTTTTAATTTGGATATTGCCAGCTCTAGCTCTCTTTGTGTAATGGGTGTTTCCATGACTTCATGTGTGGTCTCTTCTTGTCTTGCATTTTGTTGTTTTAGACGGGTCTCTTGTCGTTTTTCTAGGCTAATTTCAATATTATTGTCATTTGCAAAGGAGTCTGCAAAGTAATTTGCTGCATGTTTACCTGTTAGAATGTTTCCATCCTTCTTCAGTGTAATTTTGGTGTTCCTTTCTGTACCCTCATCATTCAGTTGTTTTACAAGCTTCCACACTTTTCTTGTGTCTCGTTCAAGATTCAAGGACTCTGTTTTCTCTTTCCAGCTTCTCCGTCTGGCTTGTAGTTTAGCCTGTTGAAATTTGGCTTTAGCATGCTGGTAGTTGTTGTGGTGTTCTTGGCAAGGGTTATTTTCTGCTTGCTTTCGAGATGTTTCCATGTCATTGTGCAGTTCCTCTAGTTCACTACTCCAGTATGGTTTGTAGTGTTTCCGTGCCCCTCTAGGTATTGTTTCACTGGCAGCTTGTATTATTAGTCTACTGAATTCATCAACTATTTTGTTGATGTCTCTATCTGTATTTATATCTTTAGTCAGTACACTGGTGTAGTGTTGATACATTTTCCAGTCTGCCTTTTTGTAATTCCATCTGGAGAGAGTGCTGCTCTCCCTGATGGCCTCATTTTGCACCACTAAAAAGACTGGTCGGTGGTCGCTGCCTCCAAGTTGTTTCCCAACAATTCGTGTGATATTCCAATCCAGGTCTGGTGAATGGAAAGCAAGGTCTGGTGTAGATGTGGTATGCCATGATCTGGAGTAGAATGTTGGTGGATCTGTTGCCTGGTTTAATAGTATAAGCCCATTGTCATCCTGCCAATTTTCAAGCTCTTCACCTCTCTTGTCCATATGTTCATAGCCCCAGCTCTGTGAGTGGCTGTTAAAGTCTCCACATACAATTATTCTTTCTTTTAATGTAATTGTGTCTAGTGCTAGTGGGCGGTCACTCGGACAGTAGTAGTTAAGTAGATGGAAGTCTGTATTTCCTGTCCTGAGGCGCAGTATTTGATATTCCGCCCCATCCATATACACTTCAATCTGACATGCATTAATGTTGTTCCTTACAAGAGTCAGTATTCCACCCTTTTGTCTATTTATTCTGTCAGATCGGTAGCACTGGTATCCCCTAATCTTCAAGGCTATGTCGTTGTTTAGATGGGTTTCCTGCAAACAGCATATGCTTATTTGTTCTTCATGCAGGATATTTTCTAATTCTATCTTTTTACTGTACCCATCTCTTTTGCTGTTGATGCCTTCAGCATTCCAGTGCATTATTTTTAGTGGTCTTATTTTGGATTGGCCAGTAGCTCTATTCTCTCGCCCCCTGACTCCACAGGGCGGTTGAGAAGGACATCCAGTAATAGAGGTTGGGCCCTTTCGAGGCTGAGGGCCCGGCGCTGCACCTGCCTGAGTGCCCATCACAGGGCGAGTGCCATATCGATTTGCGGTTATAGACATACTTCCATATGCGTTGAGTGCGTGGCATCCTGATTGTTGTGCGCCTTTTGGCTGGTTGCCTCCGACTTCAGCACTTGAACTTGCTAGAGCAGACTGTGGTCTTGCTCGGTTGTAGGAAGGCCTGGCCAGTCTTAGTTTTCAGTCCCTGGTGACTGTTAAGCCCCATCCCCACGACAAGGAGCTGGCCTTGATGAGGGAAAATACAATAAATATAGAAGATCACTAGAAACAGGTAAACGATATTTGGAGACATGCGAAGAAACACTAGGGAAAAGAGAATGCCAGAATAAGGCATGGATGACAGCAGAGACCCTGGATAAAATTAAAGAAAGAAAGAACAAGAAAGCAGGCATAAATAAAAGCAAAACGAGAAGTAATAAAGCCAAGACACATGAATCTTACACAGAGGTGAACAAAGAAGTGAGAAGATGCATTAAAAGGGATAAGAGACAATATATAGATGAACTGGCTAAAGAGACTAAGGAAGCAGCAAATAGAGGGAATATGCAAGAACTGTACAACAGCACAAAGAAATTAAGCGGAAAATACAAACAGATCAATTTCTTTAGTAAAGATAAGAAAGGAAATCTGCTTAGTAATATAAGGGAGCAAATGGAGAGATGGAAAGATGGAAAGAGCACTTTGAAGAACTTTTGAACAGACCCGGCTCAAATAATCCTCCAGATATACTACCAGCAGAAGAAGAGTTACACGTTAACTGTGGAAAACCAAGCAAAGAAGAAATAATGAAAGCCATCAAACTATAAAAAAATGGTAAAGCCACAGGACCAGACGAAATTCCTTCAGGAGCCATCAAAGCAGATATTAACACCTCTACCAAGATGCTACATAATCTATTAGATAAAATTTGGGAGAGGGAAGAAATACCTAAAGACTGGAAAGAAGGTTATATGATCAACTACCAAAGAAAGGAAGTTTACAGGAGTGCACAAATTTATGGGGGGAATTATGCTACTATCAGTGGCAGGAAAAATTTTAAGCAGAATCATTATGGAGAGACTAAAAGAGACCATAGAGAAACATTTGAGAGATGAACAAGCAGGTTTTAGGAAGAACAGATCATGTGCTGATCAAATTACTCTACGTATAATAGTTGAACAAAGTTTAGAACCACAGTCCCCACTTTATATTGGATTCATAGATTACGAAAAGGCATTTGATAGTTTAGACAGAGGAATGCTTTGGAAGTTGCTGTGTCATTACGGAATCCCCATAAAGTTTATTAACCTGATAAAAACAATGTATGAAGGAATGAAATGCAGCATGGTGCATGAAGGACAGCTTACAGAGGCATTTGAAATAAGAACAGGAGTAAGGCAGGGATGCCTTCTATCTCCATTTCTCTTTCTACTTGCCATAGATTGGATTATGAAAATAACTCAAAACAACAGAAATGGAATCCAGTGGTCACTGACCAAGCAACTTGATGATTTAGACTTTTCTGATGACATAGCTCTCCTATCACACAGCCATCAACATATGCAGGATAAAATGAGCATACTTGATGAGAGATCACAACAGATGGGACTGAAAATGAATAGAGATAAGAAAACATAAGAATTAATGCAGTTGGCAATAACCAAATAAAAATATGAGAAATACCTCTAGTAGACGTTCAATCGTACATGTATCTGGGTAGTAATATAGATAAAGAGGGAGGAACAGAAAATGATACCAAAATAATGATATCAAAAGCAAGAGGGGCTTTTGTTGCACTGGGAAACATATGGAAGTTCAAAGAAATTTAGGTTAAATAGAAAAATAAAAATGTTCAACTCAAATGTTAAGCCAGTCCTATTATATGGCTGTAAAACACGGAGAACAACAAAATTGACAATCATGGAGATACAGACTTTCATTAATTGATGCTTACGCAGAATAAAAGGATGGAAATGGCAGGTCAAAATCACTAAAATAGAATTATGGAAAGGTACCAGTCAAATACCAGTGGATAAAGAGATACAGCGAAGACGATGGCGCTGGATAGGACACACACTACGGAAGCCAACTGAGAGTATTACATAACAGGCCCTTTTTTGGAATCCCCAGGGGAAAACACAAAGAAGAAGACCAAGGAATTCTTGGAGAAGACAGATAGAAACAGAGATGAAGATGATGGGGAAGACATGGAATGATCTTAAACGAATGGCAAGAAACAGAACGACTTGGAAAATGTTTATAGAAGACCTGTGCTCCACTGGGAGGTGAGATGCAGAATGGTTCAAGCAAAAGCAGCTTTCCAAAAAATGAGGAAGATGCTATGCAATCCATTTTTGACAATAGAAACAAGAAAAAGAGTTCTTAAATGTTACGTAAAGCCAGTCTTAACATATGGATTCGAATCATGGACAATAGGACAACAGACAAGAAAATCACTGGAGTCTGTAGAAATGTGGTTTTACAGAAGAATGTTGAGAGTACCATAGACAGCTAAGAAGAATAATGAAGAGGTTCTGAGAGAGGTCAAAGCAAAAAAAGAGCTAATTTCCAATATTAGGAAAAAAACAATCATCATTTTTGGCCATGTAATGAGAAGAGAACAACTGGAATATATTGTAACAACTGGAAAATTTGAGGGACGAAGAGATAGAGGAAAGCAAAGAGAAAAAATAACAGACAGCTTAAGAGAATGGCTTGGCAGAAGGTCAACAACAGAAATGATAAATAGCTGTCGAGATCGAAATTTGTGAAGAGACATGATCACCTACGCCAGCAGGCCCGGTACTTGATGATGACGATGCTCCACAGGGAGCTGAAAGATAGAAGAAGAAGACAATTGATCTATGTTTTTTTCTGATTCTTCTCACAGCACAAGTTGGTGATAAAGAACTATGTTTGAAACGAGATTTTGAAGAAAAAAATAATTGCACCTTTCTGCTATTGTATTTCTTAGTAAAACGTTAAAATACGTGGACGTAGTTCGGTTGTATAGTTCATTACAACCAACTGCTACTTGTCTGCAATTTGGCCCAGTAAATACGACTCTGTTCTTTAGACGTCGTAAAACGTTTAAAACCACTGATTGTGTTTTTTTTTTTTATCAACATATGGTAATTTGTGTTATATTAGGATCTTCATCGTTGCACTTGGGATACACCCATAGGTGTCCCGATCTTCTCGAAATACAGATCCCTGATCCACGTACTTTAAATCCTTTGCACGGTCTGGGATGAGCAAGTAAAAGCATTCAAATATATGGGCAGAGTTTTCACAAAGGATGGAAGGTTTAACAGAGAGATTGAAGCAAGAAGTTGTTTTTTTTCTCTGCTTCTCCTCGTTTTACAACTTTCTTGTTTTTCTCCTTTTTCTCATACTTCAACTTTTTCCTCTTCTTTTCCTTCTCCAACTTATTCTTCTTCTACGTTTTTTTTCTTTGTTCTTTGTCTTCTTCTCATACTTATACATTTTTCCTCATCATCTCCTTCAAAAGTTAACCAAATTGACATCATTATTAAAGTGATCCGTCAGTCAGGAAATATGAAAGAAATACATATGATTAGCTTAACCAAAACACAATGCTCTAATTACTATAACAACCAAAACACAATGATCAAAATTGCTATGACAACCGAAACACAATGCTCTAATTACTATAACAACCAAAACACGATGATCAAAATTACTAAAACAACCAAAACACGATGATCAAAATTACTATAACAACCAAAACACGATGATCACAATGACTATAACAACCAAAACACGATGATCAAAATTACTATGACAACCAAAACACGATGATCAAAATTACTATAACAACCAAAACACGATGATCAAAATGACTATGACAACCAAAACACGATGATCAAAATTACTATGACAACCAAAACACAATGCTCTAATTACTACAACAACCAAAAAACGATGATCAAAATTACTATAACAACCAAAACACAATGCTCTAATTACTACAACAACCAAAAAACGATGATCAAAATTACTATGACAACCAAAACACGATGATCAAAATTACTATGTCAACCAAAACACAATTCTCTAATTACTATGACAACCAAAACACAATGCTCTAATTACTATGACAACCAAAACACAATGCTCTAATTACTATGACAACCAAAACACAATGCTCTAATTACTATGACAACCAAAACACAATGCTCTAAATTAGTATGACAACCAAAACACAATTCTCTATTACTATGACAACCAAAACACAATTCTCTAATTACTATGACAACCAAAACACAATTCTCTAATTACTATGACAACCAAAACACAATTCTCTAATTACTATGACAACCAAAACACAATTCTCTAATTACTATGACAACCAAAACACAATGCTCTAATTACTATGACAACCAAAACACAATGCTCTAATTACTATGACAACCAAAACACAATGCTTTAATTACTATGACAACCAAAATACGATGATCAAAATTACTATGACAACCAGAACACAATTCTCTAATTACTATGACAACCAAAACACAATGCTCTAATTACTATGACAACCAAAACACAATTCTCTAATTACTATGACAACCAAAACACAATGCTTTAATTACTATGACAACCAAAACGCGATGATCAAAATTACTATGACAACCAGAACACAATGCTCTAATTACTATGACAACCAGAACACGATGATCAAAATTACTATGGTGACGAGAAAGAACATGATGCTAACATTACCATGGCAACATGATAATGAAATTACTCTGACAATCAAAACACAATACTCAAACTACTGTGACAACCAAAACACAATACTCAAATTACTCTGACAACCAAAACAAAATACTCAAATTACTGTGACAACCAAAACTCAATGCTCAAATTACTATGACAACCAAAACACAATACTTAAATTACTATGACAAGAAAATGCGCAATGCTCAAATTACTATGACAAAAAAAAATTACTATGCTCAAATTACAATGGTGACGAGAAAGATTATGATGCTAACATTACCATGACAACCAAAACATAATAATCAAATTACAATGGTGACGAGAAAAAAACATCATGCTAACATTACCATAGCAACCAAAACATGATAATCAAATCACTATGGCAACTATAGCAGACACCATTTTATTTTCTCAATCCCAGCATGAGCATGAAAGAGTGGACCAGATCCTGGAGGGGCTGTTCCAGTCACAGAAGTCAGATAGACTGAAGGAAGCAATCATCGCGCGGATCTGTTCCCAGAGCTCTCAACCTGTGCATGCTGAAACAACAGTCAGGGGTGTTTTGCAGGCAAGGGTTTATTTCTTCTTCATCTACCTTTCAGCTCCTCGTGCATCATATGTCTTCAACAAACACTTTCAACTCCATGTGGAGCAGAGGTCTTCAACAAACACTTTCAGCTCGCCGTGGAGCATAGGTCTTCAGCAAACACTTTTAGCTCGCTGTGGAGCATAGGTCTTCATCAAACACTTTCAGCTCCCCGTGGAGCATAGGTCTTCAACAAACACTTTCAACTTCCCGTAGAGCATAGGTCTTCATCAAACACTTTCAGCTCCCTGTGGAGCATAGGTCTTCAACAAACACTTTCAACTTCCCGTAGAGCATAGGTCTTCATCAAACACTTTCAGCTCCCCGTGGAGCATAGGTCTTCAACAAACACTTTCCAAGCCGTTATGTTTCTTGCCATTCTTTTAAGATCGGTCCATGTCTACCCCATCATCTTCATCTCTGTTATCATCTGTGTTCTCCAAGAATATTTTGGTCTTCCTCTTTGTCTTTTTTCCTTGGGGATTCAATAAAATGCCTGTTATGTAATACTCTCAATTGACTTCCGCAATGTGTGTCCTATCCAGCACCATCGTCTTCGCTGTATCTCTTTATCCTCAAATATTTGACTGGAACTTTCTCATAATACTATGTTAGTGTAGTGATTTTGTCCAGCTGTTTCCATCCTTTATTCTGTGCAAACATTCATCAATGAAAGTCTGTATCTTCATGACTGTCATTTTTGTCGTTCTCCATGTTTCACAGCCATATAATAAGACTGAATTAACATTGGAGTTGAACATTTTTATTTTTTTATTTAAGGGCTTTTTAAGATCCTGAAATAAGCTCTGTAAGTTCTTCCGTTTCTTTAATATTGCTCTATAGATGAATTACCTACATACTCTATTATCTATTAATCATGCAACCATCATCGTATGTACGTGACGTGTAACAAACATGTACGTGATTAGAAGCCCTTATTCCTAGCGCATATTCTTTTAGACCAACAACAACAAGATGACTACCAGAGATTGCAACATGTACGTAATTACAGCCCTTATACGTAGAATTTTGATGTACTAGGTTGCTTCCATTTATCTCTACTCACAGGTTTAATCTGTTTCTGGGGTACTGTGGGGAAGTGTCGTAGTATATTGATCAGTTCTGGTTCACTGATCCTGATATGAAAAATCATCTATGAGCCACTGACAACTTTCAGCCCAGGTTCGTTTGGGCACTTTCACTCCCATAAAGGGGGGACTGGTGGGTCTCGAGACCGTCGTCTTGCCGAGAGGTTGCGGGTTCAAATCCCGGTTGGTTGGGATTTGTATTTATGATTTCTCTCTGCAAGAGGGCAACCACCCCTGGTCTCAGCAGCGAGGCCCGGCTTGAAACGTCAGTTACTCATCGACGGAAAAAAATATGAGTATCTCCGAAGTTGGAGTTATCTGCCTGTGCGGCGATGGACCCCTTTGCACACGGCTGCCAGGGAAAAATGGATTAACACGCAAAATTCAGTTCCTAGTCTCTAGGGACTTCGTCAGAGGTAAAAGCTGGCGAACGAAAAAAAAACACACACACAAAAAACAATAACTCCCATAAAGAAGTATTGAAGATCTGAGGGAAGCAATGCACGGCAGAAATTATCTTGTGAGTAGTGAGATTCAGTGTCTAGCCCTCTCAGATAAAAGCAATAAACAGGAAGCCCTGGTATGCACTCGCGCACATTAAAGATTCATTGGTTGTTAACTTTTGAGAAAAGTAGGCCATAAATGAACGTTCAACGGAGCAGTGTCAGAGTAGAATGTTCAACGGAGCAGTCAGAGTAGAATGTTCAACGGAGCAGTCAGAGTAGAATGTTCAACGGAGCAGTCAGAGTAGAATGTTCAACGGAGCAGTCAGAGTAGAATGTTCAACGGAGCAGTCAGAGTAGAATGTTCAACGGAGCAGTCAGAGTAGAATGTTCAACGGAGCAGTCAGAGTAGAATGTTCAACGGAGCAGTCAGAGTAGAATGTTCAACGGAGCAGTCAGAGTAGAATGTTCAACGGAGCAGTCAGAGTAGAATGTTCAACGGCACAGTCAGAGTAGAATGTTCAACGGCACAGTCAGAGTAGAATGTTCAACGGCGCAGTCAGAGTAGAATGTTCAATGGAGCAGTCAGAGTAGAATGTTCAACTGAGCAGTCAGAGTAGAATGTTCAACGGCGCAGTCAGAGTAGAATGTACAACAGAGCAGTCAGAGTAGAATGTTCAACGGCACAGTCAGAGTAGAATGTTCAACGGCGCAGTCAGAGTAGAATGTTCAACGGAGCAGTCAGAGTAGAGTAGTTCACAGTCAAGTATTTAGAAGTAGTCAGCAGTTAGCAGTCAGGCAGTATGAAAGTGTTCCTTGTTGCAGTTTCCTCATATTCCAAGTCCGGCTTGTTGCAGCAGCTACTGAGTTAAGTGTTCTGTGCACACCGTGAGCTGTGCGTCACATCCGTTTTGATAATGTTTCGATATTCCAATTGTTTACGATGGATAATGATATCGTGACAGGGAACAGTTGGCTATGTTCACTTTCTGTGCGGTTTCGCCTGATGTCTTTTGGCGTGTGCTGAGACTTCTATGATGGGGACTATAGCTACCTTTCTTTGTTTGGGAGATGAGTTAGTAATTCGGATGTTTCCACTTGCACGGACGGTTGAGCAATTATGGATTTTTAATTCGTTTGCAGTGATACCGGGGCCTTCTATAACCAAAAAACCAAAGTACCAAAGCCATAAATGTGGCTGCCGCCCAGGAAAATTTGTCAGAAAAAAAACCTACCCACACCATGAATCCCAGGCCGTGTTACGGAGCTCGTGCAAGAGGGGCTATGATTCACTTCAGATTTACTCAAGATTCTCAAGGGAGATAACAGAGAAACCACTTTAATAAAATATCAATTTTAATACTGAAGGGGATGTACTGGGTTTATGCTTCATGAACAAATGCTGCACAAGTTTGAAAATAAAAACTAAAATGCCATTTTGATATGAAAACAAACAGCTGTGCATGAGCTTTTGTTCAAATGTTGCTGTGTTTGTAACTGGGTTGTTGTGGTGTTATTTATACGTTGTTCCTGTATATTGCGCTTAGTTCATCTGGTTATAGTCTCATCATCATCGAGTGCCGTCTCAGCAACGAAGGTTGGCTACCATGGAGCAACATTCTGCTCTGTTTCTTGCTTTGATGGTGCAGGTTGTCATAGGCTGGTTTGTCCATCTTTTGATGTTACTCGTCCATGTTAGTTTTCCCCTCCAGGATTACTTTTAGTAGGCTGTTGTGCCTTTTAACATGACCCAAAAATCGCGTTTATCTTGTTTGAATTGTGCTTAGTAGTTCTCTTTTCATTTTTAGTTGTTTTAAGACTTCGTCGTTTGTTTCCTTTTCCTTTCATCCAATCCTACCTATTCTTCTATTTATATCCACATTTTAAAGGCTCCAATTCTCTATTCTGTTTTATTGTCTAATGTCAACGTTTCTGCACCATATAGGAATACTAAGAAGATGTAACATCTTGCTATTCTTAGTTTTAGCCCTGGTGTTATTTATTTTAATGTTAGTATGTTCTTCATGACAGTAAAATTTATATACATTAATATTAATTAATATACATTACAAGTTATAGTCTAATGTAGAGTTAATTACAACAAGTCATGGTCAGCTTGCATGTTGCGGACGTTCCCACAACCCGATCGTAGGTTAAGTTTTGTGGTTGTTGATTTTACTTGTGTAGCAGGTGTGGATGGTAACAGTCTGCCTTTCAGGTTATCCATATTCCCCATACACGTCAATGGGGATAGCAGGCCGTGACGAGATATCATCTTACTGGCTTTGGGCTGCCCAACATTAAACGGGCGGTAGCTAACTTAGATATCTTTATCTATTTTGGAAGTCACATTGATCGAGATTAAAACACTTGTAAACAATACAACATGAAGATCAACATAAACAAAACCGAAATAATGGCAATAGCGAGAAAGAAAGAAAAACTAAACATCATAATAGATAATACGGCTCTGAAGCAAGTAGACAATTTTAAATATCTGGGTAGCACGTTAACACAAGACAATAACCAAGAGACAGAGATAGATATAAGGTGTAACAAAGCATGCCAAGTTATAGGCTAAGTATCAACACTATTGAAAAACAAAGCAATAACTACGGAAGCAAAAAGGGCAATATACAAATCAATTTTTCTACCAACTCTGTGCTATCAGTGCCAGAATTGAACGCTGGACTCTAGAACAATAAGAAAGATAACGACCACCGAAATGAAATGTGTCAGAAGAATGACAGGAAACAGCTTAAGGGACAGAGTAAGAAACACCGACCTGAGGAAGCAACTCGAAATTGAACCAGCCATCGAATACATAAAGAAACATCAGATAAATTGGTTCGGCCACATAACAAGACAAAAAGAACTAACAATAACTCAAAGAGCCATAAACAAACGCTACGAAAACGCCAGATTAAGAGGAAGACCGAGAAAGAGATGGATAAAGGGAATACTAGAGTCACTAGGAGGGATAACACCAGAAGAGGTCAACAGAAGAGCAAAGAATCGCAGATTGTATCTCCCCTCGACGCTAAAGGCAATGGAGGAAGGATAGAAAAAGAAGATTGATCGAGAAGGGGATACAAGCAAAGAAATTAGAATCAGAATTGCTAAAGCAGCAATGTCTTTCAGAAGCCTTGAAAAGTTGTGAAAATCAAAACTCATCAGCACAAACACAAAACTTAGACTATTCAAACCAAATGCACTATCAACCCTTCGGTATGCGTGTGAAAGCTGGAAAACAACAAGAGACATAGAAACAAAGTTGAACGCATTCGAAAATAAATGTCTAAGGAAAATACTTGGTATAGCGTGGAACGAATTCAAAACAAACCAGGAAATTAGAGAAATCGCCAATCAACCACTAATATCTTCAGTAATAATGAAAAGACGATGGTCATATGTTGGACATGTGATGAGAAGAGATAATAACCGAATAGCAAAGCAAGCCCTCATATGGGAAACAACAGCTAAGAGAAAAAGAGGAAGACCCAGAGAGACACTGAGAAGAACATTGATGAGAGAGACAAGAGCAGCAGGAATCGGCTCCCTCAATGGGATAGAGCTGCTTGCACAGAACAGAGACAAATGGCGAGATTTGATAAAATATCTTTAAAAGGATTGAAAACTGCTAGAACAAAATTTAGATAAGAGAAGGAGTATCTTTGCCTACGCTCTAAGGGCCGGCTACGGCTCGAAAGGTCAATAGATAGATAGATAGCTATCAATGTAGCCAATAGACTTCTCTCACTGTCGGAAACAGCCGCTGACGCCAATGTCTTACACCTAATGGCAGAACAACCGGCAACTGCTGATTCTCGTGTTGTGTCATCACCTAAATGTTGGAGCTGGAGTGTCCAGGGCGCTAGTTTGAACGAAAAAGCAGAAAGAATCACGTTGTCAATGCAACAAGTTTCTTATCTCCACGCAGCCGAGCGATCCAAAAGCCTAGCAAGAACAGTTTAGTAAGTCATAAAGATGGATTATATCTTCATAATCTACATCTCACAGTATAATAATATTGGTTATTATTGGTTATTGGTTATGGAAGGCCTCGGGTTCACAGCAAACGAATTAAAATCCATAATTGCTCAACCGCCCGTGCCAGTGGAATCATCCGAATTACTAACTCATCTCCCAAACAAAGAAAGGTAACTGTAGTCCCCATCGTAGCAGTCTCAGCACACGCCAAAAGACATAAGGCGAAACCGCGCAGAAAGTGAACACAGCCAACTGTTCCCTGTCATACGATATCATCATTCTTCGTAAACAAGCGGGATATCGAAGCAGGATCAAAACGGATGAGACACACAGCTCACGGTGTGCACAGAGCACTTAACTCAGTAGCTCCTGCAACAAGCCGGACTTGGAATATGAGGAAACTGCAAGAAGGAACACTTTTCAGACATAGCCTTCAATGGTTCCTGCCGCCTATCCACCATATACCATGGGAGTTCACGTCCTCCCGAAAATGATGATCGTCATAGCACTTGATGATGTTAGGCCGTCATTGATGACTCCAATTCCAAACATATAGACACACAATGGTGGTAAGTTATCATTTCCAATCCAACAGAAGCCACATGACCTGTAATTAGTAAAACCACAGAGAGAATATGATTTTGTGACCTTCACTGATTCACTCTTAGATGTGAATGTGTAGTTTACACAAGAGGAGAAGTTTTCAACTACAGTGATCCCATTTAAGGCAATTCTGGGATAGCAAGGCAAGTCTCCTTTACAGCAGCAGAACTTGATGTTCTCCGCTCCCTTCTTGTAGCTGCCGCCACACGATTCTGATGTCTCATTAACTTGGACATCATTCAAGAACAATGTCAGATTAACATTTCATAGATATGGCTCTGCTGATGAAATGCTTGGTGCAACAGTTGTATCAATCATACTGGAGGCTCCTGGTCTGTGGTCATTAATATCACAGACGGCACATGATGTTGTTATATTCAGTATTTCTTTCTGGGGTGCAAATATGTGGCACACACATGGAGAGTGGTTTGTGGTCACAGTAATCCCATTAAAGGCAATTCTAGGTTAGCATGGCATAGCTGTTTCAGAACAGCACAATCCTGTGATGTTTTCTGTGTTCGCTATAAAGCTGCTGCTGCTACACAATCCTGACCAATTATAGGTGTGGACATTATTCACTTGCAATGACAAAACTGCTTTGTTTACATCATAAACCTCTGGAAGCGAATCATTTATGGGACTAATAGTACAGTTTATTCTTCCATCGGGGATATCTTCATTGAGTCCCCCCCCAAAATATAATAATAATAATCCACATCTACAGATAAAATACTGAATAGCTTGGTGTCAAGGCATGGAAAACAGTCAACAACAGAGCTCATACGATGCACTGTGGATAAGAGGTTGTGGAAAGACATGATCGCCAACGCCAACCGGTACGGCACATGATGATGATGAATCTACATCTCAACTTGAATATACCTGAATAACATTTGACAACATTTTCTTGAATCTAGAACATCATAATGGGAACCCTACATTGAAATATATTTTATTCCTTCTTTATATATAATGGTAGCCTTGGTGGCTGAGTGGTTGATGTGCTCGTTCATGATCAGAAGGGTCCGGGTTTGATCTCTGGAAGTGGTGGATTTTTTTTTCTTCTAACCTACAAGGCCCTGGGGTTCATCCAGCCTCTGAAAATAGGTACCAGAGATGTTTCTGGGAAGTAAAGGCAAACCTGTCGTGATACCGACCACATTACCCACAAATGTACAGTGGTTACGAAAATAGTATGATCACAAACACGACATTCCCCATTTGTCACTTATCAAACACAACATTCCCCATTTGTTACTTATCAAACACGACATTCCCCATATGTTATTTATCAAACACGACATTCCCCATTTGTCACTTATCAAACACAACATTCCCCATTTGTTACTTATCAAACACGACATTCCCCATATGTTATTTATCAAACACGACATTCCCCATTTGTCACTTATCAAACACAACATTCCCCATTTGTTACTTATCAAACACGACATTCCCCATATGTTATTTATCAAACACGACATTCCCCATATGTTATTTAGCAAACACGACATTCCCCATATGTTACCTAGCAAACACGACAATCCCCATATGTCACTTATCAAACACGACATTCCCCATATGTTATTTAGCAAACACGACAATCCCCATATGTCACTTATCAAACACGACATTCCCCATATGTTATTTAGCAAACACGACATTCCCCATATGTTACCTAGCAAACACGACAATCCCCATATGTCACTTAGCAAACACGACAATCCCCATATGTCACTTAGCAAAGCAGGGGAGGGAATGTTACTTTACTTATTTTTACTTTATATGTAAGAATAGTCTATATATTATCTGTCAGCTCTCACAAGTGATGTACTCATTGCAATGTCCAAATACCACATTATTTCATAGATCCTTTCTAATAATTCAAAATTATAATGCCGTCACACTCAATAACGTATTGTTCTTAATCATTACTTCTTTGAACAAGTCATAAAACACCATACCACGGATCTGTAAACCACCGGTTGGACATCTAGTTTACCACATTTAAAACCCATGAATGTCATACACTTATTCGACTCAAATAATGTTCGTTTGATCTTCGTCTCATCATTACCTCTTTTCTACCAATACATTGATCATCTACAGTTTTAGTTGTAACTGTCAGCTCACAAACGTCCCTTCATCTGGATACAACATTTTTGGTCTAGGTACATTATCTATGTTGGTCAAAGCAAAAAAAAGAGCTAATTTCCAATATTAGGAAGAAACAATCATCATTTTTTTGCCATGTAATGAGAAGAGAACAGCTGGAATATATTGTAACAACTGGGAAAATTGAGGGATGAAGAGATAGAGGGAAGCAAAGAGAAAAAAATACCAGACAGCTTAAGAGAATGGCTTGGCAGAAGGTCAACAACAGAAATGATAAATAACATTCGAGATCGAAAGTTGTGGAGAGACATGATCACCTACGCCAGCAGGCCCGGTACTTGATGATGATGGAATTATCTATGTTACATAGCCATAAGTTGCTCTGTGTTATTTTTGTGTTGGTAGCTAAGCTAATAATTCATCGACCGACGTTCCACTGTAGACTCCAGATGTATCTAATAATATGTATGTCATATGAACATCAACCATCCCTTGTATTCAGAATTGAATGCGACAAAGGGCAGGCGACTCAAGCATGAACAATCCTGGATGGCCAAGGCATGAGAGTATGTAATCTAAATGACAGCACCAGAGCTGGAAGTTGTCAGCGATCCACAGCTGATGGCTTGCGCCGGAATCGGTGAACCAAAACCATCCAGACCCTGCTCCACCTCTCCGCGGTGCCTCTAGTAAAAGACTAACCTGTCTAGTCTGGCCAAGCGTGCAGGTGTCTTCGAAGAGGGAAGACAACCCGGTACTCAAAAATGTCGAGGTGAAGTCGGATGCGTTGGGCCGAAAGGCGCAAATATAACAGTTATACTGCAAACAACAACACAACGCAGACACGTCCACTACATCCTTGTAAGGGCGGATGATGAAGAGGAATATTCTAGTCTACCATGATACTCTAGAATACTTTAGTCATCGGGCGAACGCAACCAACCAAATGACATTAAGGCCAACATTTATTGGATAGAAGTAACAGCGGAGAAAAGAGGATAAATAAAGTAATTACTCATCTCAGAAGGTGGCGTCACAATTGGGCATATGGAGCTAACAACGTCGTTATAAGGGAAACATTGAAAAAGTGTCGTTACATCACGGTGTGATGATTTAGACGGATGTTCTGTATCCCATGAACAGAGAAGTGGTTGCTGTTTTGTGGCATACGAGCATGGCAGAGAAGTGGTTGCTGTTTTGTGGCATACCAGCATGGCAGAGAAGTGGTTGCTGTTTTGTGGCATACCAGCATGGCAGAGAAGTGGTTGCTGTTTTGTGGCATACCAGTATGGCAGAGAAGTGGTTGCTGTTTTGTGGCATACCAGCATGGCAGAGAAGTGGTTGCTGTTTTGTGGCATACCAGCATGGCAGAGAAGTGGTTGCTGTTTGGTGGCATACCAGCATGGCAGAGATGTGGTTGCTGTTTTGTGGCATACCAGCATGGCAGAGAAGTGGCTAGGGAATCTAGCAAGTGTAGCATTAGTGTCCAACATGAGAATGGAAATAGAAGTGCAATGGCGGTGATAACATGGTTGGTTACACAGAACGTGGATTACGCAGTCTTGGTGACTAATTCGCAAAATATGCTGCATAAAATTGACAGACAACGTCTGCGGCAAGAGTGGATGCAGCTCTTGGATGGCTCTAAAGTGAGCGCGTTAACCTGGGTGTGCTGTCAGGGTACGCTGATGTATATAGTAAAGTAAAGTACCCCGTCACGCCAAGTGGCGTATAGGGAAATATGGTGTTAGTGACCCTATATTTTACAGACCTTCAGCACATGATTTTTGGGGTAATGTGGTCGGTATTACACCCGTGCTGGTTTAATTTCCCAGAAAAAAATCCGGTACTCATTTTAACCCTGGGTGAACCCGGGAGCCGTCGGTTGGGATCGAACCCTACCCCTTGTCCTTTGTAGTCCAGTTCACTAACCACTGAGCTATCGCGGCTCCGCTGATGTACATGGCAATGAAATATCCAATAAGCTCGCAGACAGCCCTGACACTGAGTGTGACCTTACTCTGGACAAAAAAGACATTGCCAAGTTTGTTCATCATTAGTTAAGAGAAGAGGGGCAGAATGGGTGCAACAGTAATGTATATATTAAGAGATTGAGGAGTCTAAAGTTGGAAAAGGGATTTGGTCGATCTAGAATGCTTAGTAGGAAAAGCAGATGTATCTTTAATCAACACCTTACAGGAACAATCAGTCTATATATTCTGCAAGAAATGCTGGGAGGGAGAATGGAACGGTTATGGGATGCCCAATTACAATGAAACTGATTCCATGAATAGAATAGTATATGCCAATGACTTCATCGTTACTGTCTTGTCACCGGATCTGAGCATCACTGTCACAACTGCTTGTTGTAATCTAAAAGTAGCTTTTTAGTTCTAATTTTGGAAATCTTGCACCAGTCTCGGATGTCCTGAGCCTAGTACATTCCTCTAATTTTTAAATTTGGCATTTCCTGGAAGTGGTTTCAATGTGTGACACCACACACACAATGTAAAATATATTATGTAAAGTAAATATTTATGAAGGCATTTGTATAGAATAATGTTTGAAATTAAAAGATTACATATTGGCAAATTTGAAACTTTCGGGGGTATAATTTTCAATTTTAACTAAAGTTCAGAAGTTAAGATATAGATTCATCTAACCAACAGGTGCAGAAACATGGACATTACACAATAAAACAGAACAGAGAATTGAATTGAAGCCTTTGAAGTGCGGATATACAGAAAAATAGGTGGAATTGGATGGAAGGAAAAGATAACAAACGATGAAGTCTTAAAACAACTAAAAATGAAAAGAGAACTACTAAACACTATTCAAACAAATGTAATTTTTGGGCCATGTTGAAAGACAACACCCTACTATAAGTAATCCAGGAGGGGAAAATACAAGGTAAAAGAGGCAGAGGCAGACCAAGACTAACATGGACGAGTAACATCAAAAGATGGACAAATCAGCCTGTGACAACCTGCACCATCAAAGCAAGAAACAGAGCAGAATGGCGCTCCATAGTAGCCAACCATCGTTGCGGAGATGACACTCAATGATGATGATGAACCAACAGGGAAGCGAATCATGGACAGTATACAAACAAATGAAAAGACGATTAGAGGCCACAGAGATGGGATTTCTCAGAAGAATTTTGAAAGTTCCCTGGACAGCTAAAATGACCAATGAGGAAGTTCTCAAACAGGCCAACACAAAAAGAGATCTCCTAAGAAAGATCCTGAAAGAAACAATCAACATTTTTCTGCACATCATGAGAAGAAGTAAATTGGAATACTTGGTTACAGTTAGCAAAATACAGGGAAAGAGAGATCGCGGACGACAAAGAGAGAAAATACTGTAAAATATTGGTGTCATGCTATGGAAAACCGACAACAACAGAATTGATGCCATGCACGGTGGATAGAAGATTGTAGGATGACATATTCGTCTATGCCAACCGGTATAACACATGATGATGATGATGATGAACCAACACGAATGCATGTTAAAAGATGCCTGTGTATTTTTATATTTCTGGAATGATACAAATGAGCAAATTAACTAACGCATTATGGACAAACAGTTTTGGTTCTTTGGTTTCTTTGTTTACGGAAGGCCTCGGTATCACAGCAAACGAATTAAAATCCATAATTGCTCAACCGCCCGTGCCAGTGGAATCATCCGAATTACTATCTCATCTCCAAAACAAAGTAAGGTAGCTGTAGTCCCCATCTTAGCAGTCTCACCATACGTCAAAAGACATAAGGCGAAACCGCACAGAAAGTGAACACAGCCAACTGTTCCCTGTCATACGATATCATCATTCATCGTAAACAATTGGAATATTGAAACATGATCAAAACAGATGAAACACACAGCTCACGGTGTGCATAGAGCAATTAACTCAGTAGCTCCAGCAACAAGCCGGACTTGGAATATGAGGAAACTGCAACAAGGAACACTTTCATACATAGCCTTCAATGGTTTCTGCCGCCTATCCACCATATTGACCGAAAGTTCACGTCCTCCTGAAAATGATTCTCGTCATATTTTTTTAAAAATGTATAGCGCTTGATGATGTTAGGAAATCATTTTTGACTTTAAATCCGAACATATAAAACACAGTTAGTCGTCAGATTATCCCCGTCGCACATCACATCTTTGCTCCCTCTGCCACAATTAGATAAACAAATATCTCAACCTAACACCGACTCTGTCTATAACTTGCTACTATCACTAATCGTATTATATGCCATCAATCACATCTCATCTCTACAATGCCTGAGAATTGAAAGCCCTTATAACACCTTTCTTATTAGTTTTTATCAGCCTAATAGTCCTTTGTTAATTTAACAATTGGGGACTGGTTGGTCTCGAGGCAAGACGCCAGAGAGGTTGTGGGTTCAAATCCCGGTTGGTTGGGATTTTTATTTACTATTTCTCTCTGCGGTACCCACCCCTGGTCTCATCAGCGAGGCCCGGTTTGAAACGTCAATTACTCATCGACGGGAAAAATATGAGCGCCTCCGAAGTCGAAGTTATCTGCCTGTGCGGCGAGGGAAACCTATGCACACGGCTGCCAGGGAAAAATGGATTAATACGCACAATTCAGTACCTAGTCTCCAGGGACTTCGTCAGAGGTCAAAGCTGGCGAACGAAAAAAAAAATTAAATGTTACCACTGTCTCTTTGTTGTTATTTTAACCTTTACCAATGTTTGTTTGTGGTTATTTTAACTTTTACCACTGTCTCTTTGTTGTTATTTTAACTTTTACCACTGTCTCTTTGTTGTTATTTTAACTTTTACCACTGTTTGTTTGTGGTTATTTTAACTTTTACCACCGTCTCTTTGTTGTTATTTTAACTTTTACCACTGTCTCTTTGTTGTTATTTTAACTTTTACCACTGTCTCTTTGATGTTATTTTAACTTTTACCACCGTCTCTTTGTTGTTATTTTAACTTTTACCACTGTCTCTTTGTTGTTATTTTAACTTTTACCACTGTTTGTTTGTGGTTATTTTAACTTTTACCACCGTCTCTTTGTTGTTATTTTAACTTTTACTGCTGTCTCTTTTTTTTTTATTATTTTAACATTTACCACTGTCTCTTTTTTGTTATTTTAACCTTATCATCAGGACACCAGGAACCAGGAGCACAACATAGCGAAGGGGTAGCTATAATGCTATCAAAGAATGCACAGAAGACACTAATAGAATGGGAGGCAGTGGGACCAAGACTGGTGAGAGCAACATTTAGAACAACCAAAAACAAAATAAAATTACACATTATACAATGCTATGCACCAACCAACGAGAAAGATGACTCAGTTAAAGATGATTTTTATAAACAGCTACAATGCCAGATGGATGCAAGACGAGCCAAGGATATTATAATCTTGATGGGAGACCTAAATGCTAAGGTAGGATCAGACAACAGAGGCTTTGAAGAGATTATGGGAAAACATGGACTTGGAGATATAAACGAGAATGGAGAGATATTTGTGAATTTCTGCGCCCTTAATCAAATGAGCCTAGGAGGAACAATATTCCAACATAAAAGAATACACAAAGCTACATGGGTGTCACCAGATCATAGAACGGAAAATCAAATTGATCACATATGTATTAATAATAAGTTTAAGTCATCCTTACAGGATGTAAAAGTATATAGAGGGGCAGATATAGCTTCTGATCATCATCTGCTGTTAGCCAAACTTAAAATTAAATTAAAAAGGTATACTACAACGAATAAGGGCAGAACGTATTTCAATGTAGGGTTTCTTAAAGAACAAGGAATTAAAGATAAATTCGCAGTCACAATATCAAACAAATACCAAGTCCTCCAACAACTAGAAAATACAATAAATATAGAAGATCATTGGAAACAGGTAAAAAATATATGGAAAGAGACATGCGAAGAAACACTGGGGAAAAGAGAACGCCAGAATAAGGCATGGATGACAGCAGAGACCCTGGATAAAATTAAAGAAAGAAAGAACAAGAAAGCAGACATAAATAAAAGCAAAACAAGAAGTAATAAAGCCAAGACACAGGAAGCTTACACAGAGGTGAACAAAGAAGTGAGAAGATGCATTAAAAGGGATAAGAGGAAATATATAGATGAATTAGCTAAAGAGGCAGAAGAAGCAGCAAATAAAGGGAATATGAAAGAACTGTACAACAGCACAAAGAAATTAGGTGGAAAATACAAACAGATCAACACCTTTATCAAAGATAAGAAAGGAAATCTGCTTAGTAATATAAAGGAACAAATGGAGAGATGGAAGGAGCACTTTGAAGAACTTTTGAACAGACCTGGCTCAAATAATCCTCCAGATATACTACCAGCAGAAGAAGAATTACACGTTAACTGCGGAAAACCAAGCAAAGAAGAAATAATGAAAGCCATCAAACTGTTAAAAGATGGTAAAGCCACAGGACCAGATGAAATTCCTTCGGAAGCCATCAAAGCAGATATTATCACCTCTACCAAGATGTTACATAATCTATTGGATAAAATTTGGGAGAGGAAAGAAATACCTAAAGACTGGAGAGAAGGTTATATGATCAAACTACCAAAAAAAGGAAGTTTACAGGAGTGCACAAATTATAGGGGAATTATGCTACTATCAGTGCCAGGAAAAATATTAGGCAGAATCATTCTGGAGAGACTAAAAGAGGCTATAGAGAAACACTTGAGAGATGAACAAGCAGGTTTTAGGAAGAACAGATCATGTGCTGATCAAATAACTACTCTACGTATAATAGTTGAACAAAGTTTAGAACTAAAATCCCCACTTTATATTGGATTCATAGATTACGAAAAGGCATTTGATAGTTTAGACAGAAGAATGCTTTGGAAGTTGCTGAGTCATTATGGAATCCCCATAAAGTTTATTAACCTGATAAAAACAATGTATGAAGGAACAAAATGTAGTGTGGTGCATGAAGGACAGCTTACAGAAGCATTTGAAATAAGAACAGGAGTAAGGCAAGGATGCCTTCTGTCTCCATTTCTCTTTCTACTGGCCATAGATTGGATTATGAAAATAACTCAAAACAACAGAAATGGGATCCAGTGGTCACTGACCAAACAACTTGATGATTTAGACTTTGCTGATGACATAGCTCTCCTATCACACAGCCACCAACAGATGCAAGATAAAATGAGTATATTAGATGAGAGATCACAACAGCTAGGACTAAAGATTAATAGAGATAAGACCAACATTATGAGAATTAATGCAGTTGGCAATAACCAAATAAAACTAGGAGAAATACCTCTACTAGACGTACAATCTTATATATATCTGGGCAGTAATATAGATAAAGAGGGAGGAACAGAAAACGATACCAAAATAAGGATATCAAAAGCAAGAGGAGCTTTCATTGCACTGGGAAACATATGGAAATCCAAAGAAATTAGGCTAAATACAAAAATACAAATTTTCAACTCCAATGTTAAGTCGGTTCTATTATATGGCTGTGAAACATGGAGAATAACAAAATTGACAATCACGAAGGTACAGACTTTCATTAATGGATGCTTGCGCAGAATAAAGGGATGGAAATGGCAGGACAAAGTCACAAACGTGGAATTATGGAAATGTACCGGTCAAATACCAGTGGATAAAGAAATACAGCGAAGACGATGGCGATGGATAGGACACACACTACGGAAACCAACTGAGAGTATTACACAACAGGCCCTTTTTTGGAATCCCCAGGGGAAAAGACAAAGAGGAAGACCAAGGAATTCTTGGAGAAGACAGATTGAAGCAGAGATGAAGATGATGGGGAAGACATGGAATGATCTTAAAAGAATTGCAAAAAACAGAACGACTTGGAAAGTGTTTGTTGAAGACCTATGCTCCACTGGGAGCTAAAAGGTAGAAGATCGTAAACAATTGGAATATTGAAACATGATCAAAACAGATGAAACACACAGCTCACGGTGTGCATAGAGCAATTAACTCAGTAGCTCCAGCAACAAGCCGGACTTGGAATATGAGGAAACTGCAACAAGGAACACTTTCATACATAGCCTTCAATGGTTTCTGCCGCCTATCCACCATATTGACCGAAAGTTCACGTCCTCCTGAAAATGATTCTCGTCATATTTTTTTAAAAATGTATAGCGCTTGATGATGTTAGGAAATCATTTTTGACTTTAAATCCGAACATATAAAACACAGTTAGTCGTCAGATTATCCCCGTCGCACATCACATCTTTGCTCCCTCTGCCACAATTAGATAAACAAATATCTCAACCTAACACCGACTCTGTCTATAACTTGCTACTATCACTAATCGTATTATATGCCATCAATCACATCTCATCTCTACAATGCCTGAGAATTGAAAGCCCTTATAACACCTTTCTTATTAGTTTTTATCAGCCTAATAGTCCTTTGTTAATTTAACAATTGGGGACTGGTTGGTCTCGAGGCAAGACGCCAGAGAGGTTGTGGGTTCAAATCCCGGTTGGTTGGGATTTTTATTTACTATTTCTCTCTGCGGTACCCACCCCTGATCTCATCAGCGAGGCCCGGTTTGAAACGTCAATTACTCATCGACGGGAAAAATATGAGCGCCTCCGAAGTCGAAGTTATCTGCCTGTGCGGCGAGGGAAACCTATGCACACGGCTGCCAGGGAAAAATGGATTAATACGCACAATTCAGTACCTAGTCTCCAGGGACTTCGTCAGAGGTCAAAGCTGGCGAACGAAAAAAAAAATTAAATGTTACCACTGTCTCTTTGTTGTTATTTTAACCTTTACCAATGTTTGTTTGTGGTTATTTTAACTTTTACCACTGTCTCTTTGTTGTTATTTTAACTTTTACCACTGTCTCTTTGTTGTTATTTTAACTTTTACCACTGTCTCTTTGTTGTTATTTTAACTTTTACCACTGTTTGTTTGTGGTTATTTTAACTTTTACCACCGTCTCTTTGTTGTTATTTTAACTTTTACCACTGTCTCTTTGTTGTTATTTTAACTTTTACCACTGTCTCTTTGATGTTATTTTAACTTTTACCACCGTCTCTTTGTTGTTATTTTAACTTTTACCACTGTCTCTTTGTTGTTATTTTAACTTTTACCACTGTTTGTTTGTGGTTATTTTAACTTTTATCACCGTCTCTTTGTTGTTATTTTAACTTTTACTGCTGTCTCTTTTTTTTTTATTATTTTAACATTTACCACTGTCTCTTTGTTGTTATTTTAACCTTTACCACTGTTTGTTTGTGGTTCTTTTAACTTTTACCACCGTCTCTTGATTGTCTTTTCACTCATCCCAATCATCTCTCTTCATTGCACTGTTCTGTGATGTTTGGTGTACCCTTCACTGATCTAATGTTTACCAAGACTTCATTAACCCCTCGTTCTCTAGTTATTTTTAGCTTCTCTTTTCAGTACTTGTCAATATGTTTACATCTCCCTTACTATAGTACACTCTATGTTCTCTTTGTTCTCTCTCACTTCTTAACCTATTACAAGTGGAGGAGCTGTTATATTGAGTTTGTTGACTATGGTAGGATGTTTAGAATGGAGCAGACATCACAGACATCGTAATAAAAATAAATAAAGTAATATAAATAATTAAAATTGAAATATAAGTCTTCCTTGATATGTTACATATGGGGAATGTGGTGATCATACTATTTTTCTGTGGAAGGAACAGACATCACAGACATCATAAATGGATGGAGCAGACATCACAGACATCATGAATGGATGGAGCAGACATCACAGACATCATGAATGGATGGCGCAGACATCACAGACATCATGAATGGATGGAACAGACATCACAGACATCATGAATGGATGGAGCAGACGTCACAGACATCATGAATGGATGGAGCAGACATCACAGATCTAATACACAGCATAGAAAAGACGTAGAACTGTTTCCATCTAGTGTTTGGAAATGGAAAATATACTTGAGAGTGAATCTTGGCCTGACAATGTACAGCGATCAATCTGTGGATCCCCGATCACAAGGGTCTGGGTTCATTTCCAGATATTGGGACCAGAGATTTTTCTGGAAAGTAAAGGCTGCCTGGTGTGGTACTGACCACATCACCCACAATTGTGATGTTGGTCATGGAAAAATAAGGTCACTCACTCCATATTCTGCAAATGCCTATCAATGTGTGGAATGAACCTATACATCTTCTTCCTTTCAGCGCTTCTCGGTGCATATGTTTTCAACAAACACTTTCAGCTCCCTGTGGAGCATATGTTTTCAACAAACACTTTCAGCTCCCTGTGGAGCATAGGTCTTCAACAAACATTTTCAGCTCCCCGTGGAGTATCGGTCTTCAACAAACACTGTCAGCTCCCTGTAGAGCAACCGTCTTCAACAAACACTTTCAGCTCCCCGTGGAGCATAGGTCTTCATCAAACACTTTCCAAGCCGTTCTATTTCTTGCCTTTCTTTAAAGATCATTCCATGTTTTCCCAATCATCTTCTTCTCTGCTTGCTACATGTCTTCTTCAATAATATTTTGGTTTTCCTCTTTGTCTCTTACTCAGGGGATTCCAAAAAAGGGCCTGTTGTGTAATACTCTCAGTGTGTGTCTTATCCAGCGCCATTGTCTTCATTGTATCTCTTTGTCCACTAGTAATTGACTGGCACTTTCCCATAATTCCACGTTAGTTATTTTGTCCTGCCAATTCCATCCTTTTATTCTGTGTACGCATCTATTAACGAAGGCCTGTATCTTTGTGGTTGCCATTTTTGTTGTTCTCCATTTTTCACAGCCATATACTAACACTGAATTTATACTTACTTTTAAGAAATTTGCAATAGTAGAATCACGTTAGTTTAGTTTAGCCAACAGGTCATCGTCAATGCACATCGGACAAGTCCATAAGTGCTCAGACCTCTTCTGAAACATATCCCGCAACGTGCAGTGACTAACGACACCAGTGTTGTGTTGGTTGGCAAGTCTTCTTTGGATTCCTGCATAGCTCCCCCATCTGGCATCTCCCACCTTTTCATGATATTCGCGCAGTCTATTCATGCTTGTAGATTCAGGGTGAAAGTCACATTGCTAATCATAAAAGTAGGGAACAAGCAAATAAATACAATGTTGAGGTAAAGCTGGTAGCAGGGAACAAGTGGTGGGGTGTAGCATATACTCCTTCAAAGTTTGGTGACATGTTTACAAAAAGGATAATACAAAATATTTGATGTTTCTGCCTACATGGACCTTTCTTCAGAAAACAGGGACAATACAAACAGACAAGGAAATGAAGATATACTCAACTACATGTTCTGGAATAATAAAACTAATATAAAGAAGGAAGATATAACATGATAAGAAAATATGTAAGGAGAATATACTACATTACATGTACAGAAGAAAGAAAGAGAGAGAAAGAGGGAGAGAGAGTAAAATTAATCTAAAAAAGTGTGTAAAAAAATTGGGTCACTTAGTTGAACCTCCTTATGAAACCACATATTCGTCAAAACGTGACACGTGATCTGTCAAAATGTATCAAATGTGAGAGAAGGCGAAAAGCGGGTCAATACTATGTGATAGGACGACACATCTGGCAAGGGTGGCTAGTAAGGGGAGATAAGATGATCAGGGAGAGAGTGTCATACGCCGTAATAAGTTGTAAGGATAAATAACAGGAACTTGAATGGACACAGACTCGACATGGTATTGTAGAATATTACATATCAGACTGTCGAGAAAGACAAAGGGGATCATAATCATAAATGTATATAACACTTTCCGTCTTGTAGACGGTTTAGTGGAGGTTAATGTGCATTTTTTGAGTTGAGATTTTGTTTTTGTCGAACAGCTTCTCCTGTATCTAATTCTACCAATGATTGACAAACACACACGGCCACAGAATGAATAAGTAAGCTCAACTGATCCACAGGGTTTTCCATCTTTTTTCATGAGTCATTTCTCTTCCATGGTTTGCCATGGTACAGCCTCAAATGATATGTCATTCCTTACACAGACACTCCATGATGTACGATCTTTTGCCAAATGTTTCCAGTCATTTTCATAGATGTAGAAGTAATTCAGAGATGATTTACATATATCTTTATATCGTCGTTTAGGTCTGTTTAGTCTTTTTCATTGTATTAGTTCACCATTTAGTAATTTCTTTGGAATGCGTTTTTTTTCCCATTCGCTGTAAGTGCCCCAGCTATCTTAACCTTCAGCTTCTGAACATTGACATGACTGTTAGGGTCTTAGCCCGTTGCAGGTCTGTTAAGCTGGTTAGTTTGTCCTGGAGACAAATAATAATAAATGAATATTATTATAGAGGGAAACTTCCGAGGCGATAATGAGTGAATCAATTCAGGGGAAGAGGTATGTTTACAGCACTCGGAAAAAATGACAAATAATCAACAACAGAAAAAAATATGGACCAAGGCAGGATCGAACCCGTACTCAGTGGCACAGCGCCTTGCCACGAAAAGCCAAACGCTAGGGAACACTGCCACTCAGCTAACCATAGAATATTGGTGACATGTTAGCTGAGTGGCAGTGTTCCCTAGCGTTTGGCTTTTTGTGGCAAGGTGCTGTGCCACTGAGTACGGGTTCGATCCTGCCTTGGTCCATATTTTTTTCTGTTGTTGATTATTTGTCATTTTTTTCCGAGTGCTGTAAACATACCTCTTCCCCTGAATTGATTCATTAGTTTGTCCTGCCATTCAATGTGCATTATTCTACAGAGACTACGCGTGTGGAATATATGTAGTCGTTTTTCATGATTTAAATATCATAAATGTACTTATAAAATAAAATAAAAAAACTACATTTAAATAACGTACAAATTCTGTCTGACACTTATTTCTTTCAATTTTGACATCAATTTTGATGAGTTATGGTCTAGAATATGTGTCTATCTCTAGGAAAGCAGCAAGTGGATTCTCCATGGGACCACAACCTTGCAAGTCTCTTCAGGCTTTAAGCTGTTCAGCACGTGGGGAACTCACAACCCGATCAATTTCCATAAATTCTTCACCCCTGGTTTTGTCGCTGAAGTTCTAGGTCAGACTCATGGGATGACTGCCAACATGCCACTGCTCATTAGAGAAGGTGGGTAATCGTTTTAAAAATACCTCTTTTGTGTTGGCATTACAAAATGACTCAAATTACACTTTCATGTTTGCTTAAGGATACTATAATCATTGTCATATATGTTTAAAAGGTTTAGTTTTTTCATATTTGCACCAGGAAGTCTATCTATTTAATCTATCTATCTATCTATCTACCTACCTACCTACCTACCTACCTACCTACCTACCTACCTACCTACCTACCTACCTACCTACCTGCCTGCCTGCCTGCCTGCCTGCCTGCCTGCCTGCCTGCCTGCCTGCCTGCCTGCCTGCCTGCCTACCTCCTTACCTACCTCCTTACCTACCTACCTACCTACCTGCCTACCTGCCTGCCTACCTGTCTATCTGTCTATCTGTCTATCTGTCTATCTGTCTATCTGCCTGCCTATCTATCTATCTCCAAAAAATGAGAAAGATACTGTGCAATCCATTTTTGACAAAGGGAACAAGAAAAAGAGTTCTTAAATATTATGTAGTAAAACGTAAATTAAAGTGCTCCCGTCACGCCAAGTGGCGTATAGGGAAAATGGTGTTAGTGACCATAAATTTTACAGACCCTTGGCACATGATTTTTGGGGTAATATTGTCGGTATTATGCCCGTGCCGCTTTACTTTCCCAGAAAAAATCCGGTACCCATTAAAGGCTGGGTGAACCTGAAGCCGTCGGTTGGGATCGAACCCTACCTCTTGTCCTTTGTAGTCCAAATCACTAACCACTGAACTTTCGCTGCTCCCTAATCATAACCTTTTTATATTTGAACCAGAAAGTTATAAGAATTACCGTTTTTGTTTGTTTCAGGCTTTCGTGTCATGAGACAGATTGGTTCAAGCTTACAACATGAGCATGCCCAGATGGTTCAAAGTAACATTACAAAGTTTGTGCACAGTGCACAAGAGAGGATAGTTGTGCGCAACGTAGCACTGCTGCTGGAAGAGTTCACAGAATGTATCCCAGTGGATGAAAGAGACGGGATTGGCTTCTGTCTGGCTGTGTTGAATCACCTCAGCTGTGGAGCCTTGCCACAGCGAAATAATGAGGTTAGTGTGTCCAAGATGACTAGTAAAAAATAAAGTTTAGAGCCATGTCATACCAGAATGGCGTATAGGGAATATGGTGTTAGTGACCATAATTTTTACAGACCTTCGGCACATGATTTTTGGAGTAATGTGGTCAGTATTACACCCGTACCGCTTTACTCTCCCAGAAAAAAATTCGGTACCCATTTAAGGCTGGGTGAACCTGGAAGCCTTCGATCAGGATCGAACCCGACCTCTTGTACTTTGTAGTCCAGTTCACTAACCGTTGAGCTATCACAGCCCCTAGAAGACTGGTATCAGAAGGAAAACATGATATCCTTCTCAAACCTTATCCACAGATCTATATATGAGTATATCTTCTTACCATCCACAGTTATCATATCAACCCCATTATAATATCAACCCCAATATCATATCAACCCCAATATCATAGCAATCTCAATATCATATCAATCCCAATCTCATGTCAACCCCAATATAAAATCAATCCCAATATCATATCAATCCCAATATCATATCAACCCCAATATTATATCAATCCCAATATCATATCAACCCCAATATCATAGCAATCTCAATATCATATCAATCCCAATCTCATGTCAACCCCAATATAATATCAATCCCATTATCATATCAATTCCATTATCATATCAACCCCAATATAATATCAATCCCAATATCATATCAATCCCAATATCATATCAATCCGAATATCATATCAATCCGAATATAATATCAACCCCAATGTCATATCAATCCCAATATCATATCAATCCGAATATAATATCAATCCCAGTGTCATATCAATCCCAATATCATATCAACCCCAATATCATATCAACCCCAACATCATATCAACCCCAATATAATATCAACAGCAATATCATATCAACCCCATTATAATATCAACCCCCATTTAATATCAATCCCAATATCATATCAACGCCAATATAATATCAACCCTAATATCACATCAATCCCAATATCATATCAATCCAAATCTCATATCAATCTTATAGTCAACTCAAAATCCACATGTTGCTTATTTCATGTTAGTCCTATATTTTCTTATGTTAATTCAAAAAACAAAAAAAAACTATCTTTACAACACATAGTACCATCGCTGGTGTATGTCGGGGGGCAACGATAGAACCAGAGGGATAAAGGCCGCTTGGTCAAGCAGTCGCCACGACGTGTGAGATGAGACTCAGGATTTTTATTTCACTCCCGATAGAAAAAATCCTTTCTGTCTACCGCGGGCTTCGAACGCCGTACGCCGTTTTTTCAGCTAGCGGAACAGTGGTTTTAGCCGCACGGTCACGCGCACCTCAATCCAAGGCCTTCTCATATCTCTCCAAAATTTGCATGTCAACTCAAAATCCACATGTTGCTAATTTCCTGTTAATCTCATAATTTCTTATGTTAATCGAAGATCATTTCATGTCAGTCCTTTATTATTTCAATCACAGATCTTTCTCATATAACCCTAGAGGACCTCATGTCATTTTGAGACCCTCTGATAACTCATATATCTTCATGTCATTTGCAGATCTTCTGCCTATATTAGATCATCGTACCATATGATGTCTCATGTAAATCATTGATTATAATGTCACATATCATAAACATATTATCTTGATGTTTACATATCTTTAACTCATACATATAACATAGTTTTATTCACAACTTTTCATGTTATTGACATATCTTCCACCCATTCACTTCATCTTCAAGTCATTCACATATCTTTGTGTTGTTCACTTCATCCTCAAGTCATTTACATATCTTCCAGCCATCGCTTCATCAAGTCATTAACATTTGTTCATGCCATTCACTTCATTAATTCATTCACACATCTTTATGCTGTTCACTTCATCCTCATCTTGCTCACATCCTCATATCACTCTCATATCCTTCTGTCATTCCTCTTCTTCTTCCGCTTCTTTTCTTTTTTCTTCTGCGATCATGGCTCATTCAGACTATGATTCCGGACTCTCTTATGAAGGCAGCTGTCTGTTTAAGTGATTATGTTGTCCCTGTATAGTCTCCTGCCATTTTAAGACACACTATTCATCCGTAGGTTGTTCAGTTCATCCAACAGACGGATGAGATTGCCAAGACACTTGGCATGATCTGGAATCTGCACCCCCAAACGCTGCTGACAAACTGTTTGCTGGAGATCTTCAACATCATCTCTATCTTCAGAACAGAAGAGCAGTTTGATTCAACTGTTAGTCTTGCTGCTCTTGTTAAGTACATACCCACTGATACCGCAAACAAGGTGCTTGTTGTTTCGTACGTGAATTTGATGGAGGTTGAGTTGAATATGTGATTAAGGTTGAGTTGAGTATGTAATGGAGGTTGAGTTCAGTATGTGATGAAGGTTGAGTTGAGTATGTGATGGAGGTTGAGTTGAATATGTGATGAAGGTTGAGTTGAGTATGTGATGGAGGTTGAGTTGAGTATGTGATGGAGGTTGAGTTGAGTATGTGATGGGGGTTGAGTTCAGTATGTGATGGAGGTTGAGTTGAGTATGTGATGGAGGTTGAGTTAAGTATGTGATGGAGGTTGAGTTGGGTATGTGATGGAGGTTGAGTTGAGTATGCAATGAAGGTTGAGTTGAGTATGTGATTGATGTTGAGTTGAGAATGTGATGGAGGTTGAGCTGAATATGTGATGGAGTTTGAGTTGAGTATGTGATGGAGGTTGAGTTGAATATGTGATGGAGGTTAAGTTGAGTATGTGATGGAGATTGAGTTGAATATGTGATGGAGTTTGAGATATGCGATGGAGGTTGAGATATGCGATGGAGTTTGAGATATGCGATGGAGGTTGAGTTGAATATGTGATGGAGTTTGAGATATGCGATGGAGGTTGAGATATGCGATGGAGTTTGAGATATGCGATGGAGGTTGAGTTGAGTATGTGATGGAGGTTGAGTTGAATATGTGACAGAGGTTGAGTTAAGTATGTGATGGAGGTTGAGTTGATTATGTGATGAAGGTTGAGTTGAATATGTGATGGAGGTTGAGTTCAGTATGTGGAGGAGGTTGAGTTGTATATGTGATGGAGTTTGAGATATGTGACGGAGGTTGAGTTGAATATGTGATGGAGGTTGAGTTGAATATGTGATGGAGGTTGAGTTGAATATGTGATGGAGGTTTAGTTGAGTATGAGATGGAGCTTGAGTTGAATATGTGATGGAGATTAAGTTGAATGCGTGATTGAGGCTGAATTGAATATGCTGCTAGCTTGCTTCCGTTCGCCCGATGACTAAAGTGTTATAGAGTATTCGTAGACTAGAATTCCCCTTCATCGAAGGCGCGCCTCACAGCACCAGAGCTGGAAGTTGTCAGCGACCCACAGCTGATGGCTTGCGCCGGGGTCGGTGAACCAGAACCATCCAGACCCTGCTCCACCTCTCCGTGGTGCCTCTAGTAACAGACTAACCTGTCTAGTCTGACCAAGCGAGTAAGGATCGAAGAAGGAAGACAACTCGGTACTCAAAAATGTTGTGCTGAAGTCGGATGTGTTGGGCCGAAATACGCAAATATCACAGTTATACTGCAAACCACAACACAACGAAAAACACCCACTTAACGTCCTTTTAAGGGCGGATGATGAATTGAATATATGATGGAGCTTGAGTTGAGTATGTGATGGAGGTTGAGTTGAATGTATTGAGTATGTGATGGAGCTGGAGTTAAATATGTGATGGAGGTTGAGTTGAATATGTGATGGAAGTTGAGTTGAATCTGTGATGGAGGTTGAGTTGAATATGTGATGGAGGTTGAGCTGAATGTGTGATGAAGCTTGAGTTGAATATGTGATGGAAGTGAGCTGAATATGTGATGGAGCTTGAGTTGAATATGTGATGGAGCTTGAGTTGAATATGTGATGGAGCTTGAGTTGAATATGTGATGAAGCTTGAGTTGAATATGTGATGAAGTTTGAGTTGAATACGTGATAGGGCTTTAGTTAAATCTGTGGTGGAATTGTATTTAATGTGCAGTTGAATTTGTGGTGGCATTTGCGATTAAATCTAAGATGAATATAATAAACTGTGAGTTTTATATGTAAAGGACAGCTTAAGCTTAACTATATAAGAATATATACATACATACATACACACACACATACATACATACACACATACATACATACATACATACATACATACATACATACATACATACATACATACATACATACATACATACATACATACATACATACATACATTCATACATACATACATACATACATACACACACATACATACATGCATACACACATACATACATGCATACACACATACATACATACATACATACATACATACATACATACATACATACATACATACATACATACATACATACATACACACACACACACATACACACAAACATACATACATACACACATACATACATACATACATACATACATACATACATACATACATACATATATACCACAACTTATGATGTGGTTACTGTCCACAAAACACATTGTAAATCACAAATATTATATTTCAAAATTAGCATATTATATCCTCTATATGCACTTTCAAGGTCTCGGTAAGGTTTATTGCTATTCAATTATAACCCATTCACATTTTGGTTGATTTTTTTTTCACGAGATTTAACTAGATAGTTGGAATACTTGGTTACAACTGGCAAAACAAAAGGAAAGAGAGATCGCGGACGACAAAGAGAGATAATACTGAAAAATATTGGTGTCACGGCATGTAAAACAGTCAACACCAGAACTGATATGATACACTGTAGATAGAAGATTGTGGAAGAACATGACAGCACTACGTCAACCGGTATGGCACATGATGATGAGATTCAACTAAACAAACGTAATTAAATATACACAAATGACATCATAGTATTTCCTCTAAATACCTGTATTCCGATTGCCTGAAGCGCACATTTGTATCATAACTCCTTAAAATCGTAACCCAAACGGTTATAAGTTTAGGTATATATATATATATATATATATATATATATATATATATATATATATATATATATATATATATATATATATATTGATGTCAGGTCGGGTCATTTTACCTACCACTGTATGCAGTAAACAGTACAACCTGTGGCTGCCTTGCTGCCTTGCACGTAAGCTCGGGAGAGTAAAAGGCTAAGGGAGGGTACCCTGAAGTAAAACAACCCCACTGCATTGTGGGTGAGACTTTTTAGTCAAAGGCTAGCGGTGCCAGACGTAAACAAACCGACGGAAGGCAACAGAAAACCACCGTTGTAACTTCTTTGTACAATCATGAGTCGCCATAACAATAGGAGCTAATTTCCAATATTAGGAAGAAACAATCATAATTTTTTGGCCATGTAATGAGAAGAGAACAACTAGAATATATTGTAACAACTGGAAAAATTGCGGGACGAAGAGATAGAGGAAAGCAAAGAGAAAAAAAAATACCAGACAGCTTAAGAGAATGGATCGGCAGAAGGTCAACAACAGAAATGATAAATAACTTTCGAGATCGAAAGTTGTGGAGAGACATGACCACCTACGCCAGCAGGCCCGGTACTTGATGATACAGATGATGCATAGTACACACACACACACACACACACACACACACACACACCACACACATACACACACACACACACACACACACACTGTCCCTCCCTCCTTCCCTCCCTCCCTCCCTTTATGTATGCTATTTCACTGATTTTTGCATTCCTCCTAGGTTGTGAAAGACATTGTAAGTGATAGTTCCATCAGTGACAATTCCATTGTGGTTGCCGTGGGCCAGATTTTGGAGTGGCTGAAGTGGCCCACAGCACAATATGTGGATCTGTGGCTATTCTATTTCCTTACAGAGCTGGAAGCGGCCCAGAAGTATACACTGCTCAGCTACATCACAGAGGTCCATGTTGAACAGGTACCATTCGTTTTTTGCTATTAGATGTTGGGAGCTGGGTAAAGTAAGTAAAGTGCCCCCGTCACGCCAAGTGGCGTATAGGGAATATGGTGTTAGTGACCATACATTATACAGACTTTCGGCACGTGATTTTTTTGGGTAATGTGGTCGGTATTACGCCGGTGCCGCTTCACTTTCCCAGAAAAAAATCTGGTACCCATTAAAGGCTGGGTGAACCCGGAAGCCGTCGGTTGGGATCGAACCCTATCTCTTGTCCTTTGTAGTCCAGTTCACTAACCACTGAGCTATCGCGGCTCCTGTAACCTTGGGTGGTCTAGGGATAAGACCCCGGCCTCTGGATAAGAAGGTTCTGGTTTAGGTGGTGGGAATTTTGTCAAAAATAAAATCTGTGGTGATGGCAGTGGGCCAGGGCACTCATCGGTTAAAAGTCACAAGACTACACCCACGCATGTATAGGGGTCTACTGAGTAATTCGATGAGCTCTGTACACATGCAATGGGTAGAGCCTTTGTTGGTCAAAAATATGTGGAGATGAGCTCTGTACACATGCAATGGGTAGAGCCTTTGTTGGTCAAAAATATGTGGAGATGAGCTCTGTACACATGCAATGGGTAGAGCCTTTGTTGGTCAAAAATATGTGGAGATGAGCTCTGTACACATGCAATGGGTAGAGCCTTTGTTGGTCAAAAATATGTGGAGATGAGCTCTGTACACATGCAATGGGTAGAGCCTTTGTTGGTCAAAAATATGTGGAGATGAGCTCTGTACACATGCAATGGGTAGAGCCTTTGTTGGTCAAAAATATGTGGAGATGAGCTCTGTACACATGCAATGGGTAGAGCCTTTGTTGGTCAAAAAATATGTGGAGATGAGCTCTGTACACATGCAATGGGTAGAGCCTTTGTTGGTCAAAAATATGTGGAGATGAACTCTGTACACATGCAATGGGTAGAGCCTTTGTTGGTCAAAAATATGTGGAGATGAGCTCTGTACACATGCAATGGGTAGAGCCTTTGTTGGTCAAAAAATATGTGGAGATGAGCTCTGTACACATGCAATGGGTAGAGCCTTTGTTGGTCAAAAAATATGTAATGTCGCCGTTGTTTACGTTCCAGGACATGCGGGGGGTACGGGGAAATAAAAGAGCAGATAGGTTGGCTAGCTGCGCTGTCGTTGAAGACGGTCAACCAATAGATCGGACGGACATCATCAATGCCCTCCAGGATGTGTGAAGGGCACAGGACACCGGCAACCACGAGTCCACATCACTCCTTTGGATGACAGAGATGGGAGTTAAGATAGGCACAGTCAGAAACGAGAAACTTAGTGGGCGTTTAAGAAGACTTGTCAACCAACACAGAACTGGAGTCATCAGTCGCTGGACACCGCGGGACTTACAGAGGAGGGGATTTGAGCACCCATGGACATGTTCGGAGTGCAACGATGATGACCCGCAAATAACTCAATAACTCAGTTATTAGATGATTGTCTTTTCTTCACAACTTTGTATGCATTTCGAAATATTTCCTGTAATATTTTTGCTACTAGACAGCAAATCTAGGAAAACAATCTATAATATTTTGTTTATAGCCTCACATTTGATTTTTTGGGCATGCTTTGGGCGTTGCACTCTCCTTATGGTCGTAAACCTTCTTTCTTTAACTAAACTTCAACTTTAACTAAAGTATCAATGACAAACAACTGTGTACAAGTTCTAGAGTTACAAGAATAAACAATAGACAGCAACAGAGAAACAAGGTGTATTTGCAGATAACCCTAAGGTTACCATTAGTTATGTTTCTGTATTGGAACAAGGTATTCTATGTGCCCTGGAAACTTTTACTGTTTGTAAACATTGACACATGGTATTCTACGTGCCCTGGAAGCTTTTATTGTTTGTAAACATTGACACAATGCTACGTGCCCTTGAAGCTTTTACTGTTTGTAAACATTGACACAAGGTATTCTACGTGCGTGAAAGCTTTTATTATTTGTAAACATTGACACAACGTATTCTACGTGCCCTGGAAGCTTTTACTGTTTGTAAACATTGACACAAGGTATTCTACGTGCCCTGTAAGCTTTTATTGTTTGTAAACATTGACACAAGGTATTCTACGTGCCCTGGAAGTTTTTATTGTTTGTAAACATTGACACAATGCTACGTGCCCTGGAAGCTTTTATTGTTTGTAAACATTGACACAAGGTATTCTACGTGCCCTGGAAGCTTTTATTGTTTGTAAACATTGACACAAGGTATTCTATGTTCCATGGAAGCTTTTATTGTTTGTAAACATTGACACAAGATATTCTACGTGCCCTGGAAGCTTTTATTGTTTGTAAACATTGACACAAGGTATTCTATGTGCCATGGAAGCTTTTATTGTTTGTAAACATTGACACAAGGTATTCTATGTGCCTTGGTAGCTTTTATTGTTTGTAAATATTGACACATGGTATTCTATGTGCTCTGGAAGGTTTGATTGTTTGTAAACATTGACACATGGTATTCTATGTGCTCTGGAAGGTTTGATTGTTTGTAAACATTGACACATGGTATTCTATGTACTCTGGAAGATTGTTGAGAACACGGTCTACCCACACTTGAGGAGCGCTTCCTTCAGGATAATGTCCAATATGTTGCTAGGCTTCCAACATTCACCTGGGCCTTTTCATAAGGTGGGTGTACTGAAGTGGGTGAGTGCTGTAGGATGAGGTGGGTATGTGAAAGGGTTAACGCTTCAATATATAGTGGCTTAATGTATTTGAGTGAATGCTTCTATATATAGTGGGTTAATGTATTTGGGTGAATGCTTCCTTATATAGTGGGTTATTGTATTTGGGTGAATGCTTCCTTATATAGTGGGTTAATGTATTTGGGTGAATGCTTCCTTATATAGTGGCTTAATGTATTTGAGTGAATGCTTCTATATATAGTGGGTTAATGTATTTGGGTGAATGCTTCCTTATATAGTGGGTTAATGTATTTAGGTGAATGCTTCCTTATATAGTGGGTTAATGTATTTGGGTGAATGCTTCCTTATATAGTTGGTTAATGTATTTGGGTGAATGCTTCATTATATAGTGGGTTAATATATTTGGGTGAATGCTTCCTTATATAGTGGGTTAATGTATTTGGGTGAATGCTTCATTATATAGTGGGTTAATGTATTTGGGTGAATGCTTCATTATATAGTGGGTTAATATATTTGGGTGAATGCTTCCTTATATAGTGGGTTAATGTATTTGGGTGAATGCTTCCTTATATAGTGGCTTAATGTATTTGAGTGAATGCTTCTATATATAGTGGGTTAATGTATTTGGGTGAATGCTTCCTTATATAGTGGGTTAATGTATTTAGGTGAATGCTTCCTTATATAGTGGGTTAATGTATTTGGGTGAATGCTTCCTTATATAGTTGGTTAATGTATTTGGGTGAATGCTTCATTATATAGTGGGTTAATATATTTGGGTGAATGCTTCCTTATATAGTGGGTTAATGTATTTGGGTGAATGCTTCATTATATAGTGGGTTAATGTATTTGGGTGAATGCTTCATTATATAGTGGGTTAATATATTTGGGTGAATGCTTCCTTATATAGTGGGTTAATGTATTTGGGTGAATGCTTCCTTATATAGTGGGTTAATGTATTTGGGTGAATACTTCCTTATATAGTGAGTTAATGTATTTGAGTGAATACTTCCTTATATAGTGAGTTAATGTATTTGAGTGAATGCTTCCTTATATAGTGAGTTAATGTATTTGAGTGAATGCTTCCTTATATAGTGAGTTAATGTATT
>JAVIAB010000102.1:9942490-10502490 GCA_032433765.1 Megaustenia siamemsis
TCAAGTACTGCGCCTGCTGGCGTAGGTGATCATGTCTCTCCACAACTTTCGATCATAACAGTTATTTATCATTTCAGCTATTTACCTTCTGCCAAGCCATTCTCTAAAGCTGTCTGGTATTTTTCTCCTGGCATCCCTCTATCTCTTCGTCCCTCAATTTTCCCAGTTGTTACAATATATTCCAGCTCTTCTCTTCACATTACATGACCAGGAAATAATGATTGTTTCTTCCTAATATTAGAAGGGCTATTTATTACTTTGGCCTGTTTCAGAACGTTTTCATTACTCTTCTTAGCTGTCCATAGTATTCTCAACATTCTTCTGTATTATCACATTTCTACAGTCTCCAGTGATTTTCTTGTTTGTTGTCCTATTGTCCATGATTGACATCAATATGATAATACAGGCTCTACATAACATTTAAGAACTTTTTTTCTTGTTTTTATTGTCTGATAGTTGTTGATAAAACTGATATACGCAATCAATAAACATATCCCAAATTAAATATTATGTTATAGGATTATGTGTGTATATATATATATATATATATATATATATATATATATATATATATATTTTTTTTTGTATGCTATAGGACACTCCAAAACCAGACATTGATCAAATCAAGGCAATTCTGAGTGAGGCCAAGTGGCCATCTCAAGCCAGTTGTTTGGCGATGGAGGCTGATGTTCCATCCTGGTCAATGACCTCTGTCAGGCTGGAGAAGTTGGAAGCAGGAAAGACTGGCCTGGAGAATCTTGGAAACACCTGCTACATGAACAGTGTCATACAGGCTCTGTACATGTGTGACCAGTGAGTACTGGATGTGTGTGATCAGTGAGTGTTGGATGTGTGACTACTAAGTACTGGATGTATGTGATTAATGATTGTTACATGTGTGATCAGTGAGTGCAACATATGTGATCAGTGGGTATTACATGTGTGATCATTGAGTGCTGTATGTGTGATTAATGATTGCTACATGTGTGATCAGTGAGTGCTACATGTGTAATCAGTGAGTGTTACATGTGTGATGAGTGGGTACTACATGTGTGATCATTGAGTGCTGCATGTGTGATTAATGATTGCTACATGTGTGATCAGTGAGTGCTGAATGTGTGATCAGTGAGTGTTATGAACGGTTTCATACAGGCCCTGTACATGTGTTGCAGTTGCAAGTGAATCGTATGGGGTTTGTAGAATGGCACAAATCTTCATTGCACATTTGTATTTCTTTTTTTTATTTTCGAACTTTATACATATCAGCTCTTGAGCTTTGATATCACATTCAGATTTAAGGTACTCATACATGTTAGCAGGGAAAAAAAAAACATTTCTTCAATGTCAGATAGAGCTAGTCCATCGTTTCATACTGACATGAATCCTGGACAATTTTAGACAACAGACTGTAACTGCAAAAGTGGGATTTTGTGAAACAATATTACATCTGTCATGAGCTGCTGAAAAGAAAGTTGTCAAGAGCTTTTTTTAAAATTAGTTTTTTGCGTTCGCCAGCTTTCACCCCTGGTGAAGTCCCTAGAGTCTTAGAGACTAGACACTGAATTGTGCATTTTAATTAATTTTTCCCTGGCAGCTGTGTTCACAGGGGTCCCTCGCCGCATAGGCAGAAAACTCCACCTTCAGAGGTACTTTTTTTTTTCCAACGATGAGTAATTGATGTTTCAAGCCGGGCCTTGCTGCTGAGACCAGGGGTTGTTGCCGCAGAGATAAATCATAAATACAAATCCCAACTGGTGTAACCAGTAATCCCAACCGGGATTTGAACTCACAACCTCTCTGTCTCGAGACCGGCGTCTTGCCCCGATACCAACCAGTCCCTCAAGAACATATTACAAGCAGTGAAAGCTAAAGATAGATCATTACTAACATCAGGAGGAAGCAATCATGTTTTGGTCATGCAATGGGAAGGGAACAACTAAAGTATATTGGAACAACAGGAAAAACTGAAAAAAAGAAAAAAATAGAGGGAAGCAGAGAGTAATGACACCAGTTTAGGAGGAGGATTTGGTGGTTGGTTGCGTTCGCCCGATGACTAAAGTATTCTAGAGTATCGTGGTAGAATAGAATATTCTTCTTCATCATCCGCCCTTACAAGGACGTAGTGGACGTGTCTGCGTTGTGTCGTGGTTTGCAGTATAGGAGGATTTAGGAGAAAGTCAACACTAGAAGAGGAAGCCGCGGTAGCTCAGTGGTTAGTGGACTGGACTGCAAAGGACATGAGGTCGGGTGCGATCCTGATCGACAGCTACTGGGTTCACCCAGGCTTACATTTTTACCGGATTTTTTTCTGGTAAAGTAAAGCAGCATGGGTGTAATACCGACCACATTTCATGAAAAAAATCATGTGTCGAAGATCTATAAAAAAAATTAGAGACACAAACACCATATTCCCTATACGTTAGAGGCACTAACACCATATTCCCTATACGTTAGAGACACTAACACCATATTCCCTATACGTTAGAGGCACTAACACTATATTCCCTATACGTTAGAGACACTAACACCATATTCCCTATACGTTAGAGACACTAACACTATATTCCCTATACGTTAGAGACACTAACACCATATTCCCTATACGTTAGAGACACTAACACCATATTCCCTATACGTTAGAGACACTAACACCATATTCCCTATACGCCACTTGGCGTGATGAGGCTCTTTACTTACTTTACAACCGTAGAAGATAATAAATAACTAGAAATTGTTGGGTGACATGATCACCGTTATTATCAGGCATGATAATAATGATGATAATGATGATGATGTTAATTTTTGAACATTTTATTTGGATCATCTTCACATTCTTATTTCTGTTGTTTTATTAATTTTGTTCATCTTACATTCTGGTCCTTTCTTTTCCTTTGACATTTTGTTCCTATATATTTGTGTCACAGCTCTTAATGTGTTAGACGAATGACAGGAAACAGTCTGAGAGATAAGATCAGAAATGAAGAACTGAGAAAAAAGCTAGGAATCGCCCCCGCCATAGAATATATAAGGAAACAACAGATAAAATGGTTTGGCCACGTGATAAGGCAGAACGATCAAAACACAACACAATGATCCTTCAATAAACATTGCGAGAACATCAGACCCAGGGGTCGACCACGAAAAAGATGGATCGATGGAATATGAGAAGCACTTGGAAACATAACAGCAGCAGAGGCGAACAGAAGAGCAAAACATGCATCATTTAAACAAAACATTGTACTACTTTATAGCTCAGTGGTTAGTGAACTGGACTACAAAGGACACGAGGTAGGGTTCGATCCCAACCGACGGCTCCGATTTCACCCAGCCGTGAATGGGTACCGGATTTTTTTTTCTGGGAAAATAAAGCGGCACGGGCGTAATACCGACCACATTACCCCAAAAATCATGTGCCGAAGGTCTGTAAAATTTATGGTCACTAACACCATAATCCCTATACGCCACTTGGCGTGACGGGGTACTTTTCTTTTTTTTTTTTTTACTGATACTATTTTAACAAAACATTACATCATTTTAACAAAACATTACATCATTTTAACAAAACATTACATCATTTTAACAAAACATTACATCATTTTAACAAAACAATACATCATTTTAACAAAACATTACATCATTTTAACAAAACAATACATCATTTTAACAAAACATTACATCATTTTAACAAAACATTACATCATTTTAACAAAACATTACACTATTTAACAAAACATTAATACTGTGTTCTTCTCAGGTTTTGCAGAGGTGTTCTAGAGAAAACACCACACAGGAAAGAAATTATTTTACTGAGGCTGCAGCATGTCTTTGCCCTTCTCAGCGAATCAAACGTAAGAAAACATTTCTCAAATTCCTTTCTATCTTGTTTTATTGAGCTTAAGACAGAACAAAGTGATGGGGTTCTAGACTCTCCATGTTTAACGATCTTTGTTATCAAGCATCAGACTTTACACAAGATATACCTAGTCACTTTTCCTTGTTCTGGGGGAGCAAACTCGGCAAGGGCGATGATACAAGCTGTTGTTTTCTCTTTTACAAGTGTGGTCAACATTTATCAACAGTAAGGAACAGGCAAATAATTGCAATGCTGCGATAAAGCTGGTAGCAAAGAGCCAGTTGTGAGGTGTGATAAACACTCCGTGGTATATTGTGATAAACACTCCAAGGTATGTCGTGATAAACACTCCTAAGCATATTGTGATAACACTCCAAGGTATATCGTGATAAACACTCCAAAGTATATTGTGATAAACACCCCAAGGTATATAGTTATAAACACTCCAAGGTATGTTGTGATAAACACTTCAAGGTATGTTGTGATAAACACTGCAAGGTATATCGTGATAAACACTCCAAGGTATATTGTGATAAACACTCCAAGATATGAACATGCAGTACATGTAGTTATAGATAATTGTACTTCATCGTTTGTTGTCCTTGTCCCTGTATTCTGAAGAAGGTCACAGGATGAAACGTCAGTATCGTGTTGTGTTCCTTCCTTGTACAGCTGTCACCATACCTTGGAGTGTTTATCACACCCCACTACTGGCTCCTTTATCAACAGTATCTGGTTACCCTTCAAATTTGAAATGTGAACCAAAAGCTTAGAATCTCAGCAAGACATGTATTGTCATGCAACACTCAGCAAGACATGTATTGTCATGAAACACTCAACGAGAGAAAAAATAGAAAAGGCTCAAGAATACATTTTCTTCCTCTTCTTTCCTTCCTCATTTGCCTTTCAGCGTCGAGGGGAGATATAATTTGCGGTCTTTTGCTCTTCTGTTTGCCTCTGCTGCTGTTATGTTTCCTAGTGCTTCTAATATTCCATCGATCCATCTTTTTCGTGATCGAGAATACATGGAGAGGAGATATCAAGAAAACCTTAACGAAAGAGAAAATAGGAAAAGCTCAAGAATACATGGAGAGGAGATATCTTGAAAACACACAACGAAAGAGAAAATAGGAAGGGCTCAAGAATACATGGAAAAGAGATATCATAAAAATCTCAACGAAATAGAAAAATGGAAAGGTCCAAGAATACACAGTGAGAAGATATCATGAAAACACTCAATGAAATTAGTCTTGATTGGAAGAAAATGGACAAAGGGTCAAGGAATTAAGCTGGATATTGAAACCTTATCCATGATCTCTGCTCCCAAAGAAAGGCCAGAAGAACTTAAATTGACTTTCTAGGGACTGATATATGCTTTATCACCGCCCATTACCTGTGGCAGTAAACCTTTAGCCACAAGTTAATCATGAAAAAAGAAAAAGACTAAAAGAGCAACATGACTCCATGTGTAGAGTGTATGTCCCTCGGCCCATTAATTGGTGATAGATCACACCGACAAAAGATGTGTTCAGCAATAGTCTGTGTACACCCTTGATCGTGAGCCGGCAGACAATACTCCCTCCGTGGTCGTTGTAGCGGGTAACTTCGCGTTGATAGTCGCCGCGCTGTTATTCCATCCCGCCCTGGGACGTTGCCTTCCTTGGGAATGGTTCGTTGACACTATTTACGTGGACGTCTACAACACTGACAACAGCAACACTCTAAGAAGTCTTCTTAGAACAAAGAAACAGGTGTTTATTGTGACCCTTGGTCCACACTGATAACAATGAAAAAACGTCAGCAACAGAACTTGCAACTTACAACAATGGAAAATACCAGCAACATACCTGGTGCTGAACTCGTACATCTGTCAAACTGGCATAATGCTGGTATAAGAAAACTCAGTCGGCCTTCCTCTCGCACTCTGTTAACCGTGTGGTATGAACTTCCTCTCATACCCGACTAAAGACTTCTATTTCCCTTGGACCCTGACATGGTCACTAATTATCACATTAGACAGTCTCTCCACATGAAGACTGTGCAAATCGAAATATGTTTTCCATAAGGCAGCCAGTTAATTAACTCGAAGCCTACCGACCAAGGTGTTTCTGCCCTTGGTAGGCTATTGACATCCCATCAGGTACTGAAATCTATTAACACCGACTTGGCGGCCCTCTCCTAAGAAAAACCAACTGTCTCTCTCTTTGGCTACCTTCAGGATGATTAGATTTTCTGCCCGCTCAAATATCACTCTCCTGAGTGATCCTCACACCTACACGGACTCCACTGTTTTTCTGTTTATCATTCATTCCTCTCTCTTTCCCGTTATCACTCTCGTTCACTCATCATTACATAATTCCGCCCCACTGCTACACATGTGGCACATATGGAATATGGTGTTAGTGCCCATATTTTTACAGACCTTCAGCGCATTATTTATGGTGTAATGCGGTTATTGTTATGTCCATGTTGCTTCACTTTCCAAGAAAAAAAATGTCAGGTACCCATTTAAGGCTGGGTGAACCCAGAAGCCTACACGAATATACGAATTGACAATCATGAAGATACAGACTTTCATTAATGGATGCTTACGCAGAATAAAAGGATTGAAATGGCAGGACAAAATCACTAACATAGAATTATGGAAACGTATCAGTCAAATACCAGTGGATAAAGAGATACAGCGAAGACGATGGCACTGGATAGGACACACACTGCGGAAGCCAACTGAGAGTATTACACAACAGGCCCTTTTTTGGAATCCCCAGGGGAAAAGACAAAGAGGAAGACCAAGGAATTCTTGGAGAAAACAGACAAAAGCAGAGACGAAGATGATGGGGAAGACATGGAATGATCTTAAACGAATGGCAAGAAACAGAACGGCTTGGAAAGTGTTTGTTGAAGACCTATGCTCCACAGGGAGCTGAAAGGTAGACGAAGAAGAACCTAGAATCCGTCAATCAGGATCAAGCCCGACCTCTTGCAAGCCCAGGATTAGAAGGATTAAAGAAATATTTATGATGTCCATAGAATTGTCTAATTAAAGGGCTGGGAATAATTCCCACCATTGAGTCTTCTTCTACCTTCTTAGCTACTTGTGCAGCATAGGTCTTCAACAAACACTTTCCAAATCGTTCTGTTTTTTGCCATTTTTTAAAGATTATTCCATGTCTCCCCCATTATCTTCTTCTCTGCTTCTATCTGTCTTCCCAAAAGGTGAGTCGGCAACTCCTTACGGCTTTTTTCGGCTTGCGTCATATATCTCTTAGACAGAGAGCCTTTATCTTTCCTGGATGGCGGATTTACTTTGATTCTTTTCTTTGACTTGTCCATGTTTGTGAAGTTTTTTCGGCTTATTTTTTTACACTATGGGATAGCCAGTCCCATGCCCAACCCTTCTCGCCTCTTATGAACATGCCTGGTAGGGTACAGCGCTACTATTCTTTACTCCCCTTTCGGGCCCCAGCAGCGCACGGGCGCCCACCATTGAGTACATAACAAAATAGATCAAGTGATTTGGCCACGTAATAAGGCAGAAAGATCAAAATACAACACAACGAGTTTTCCGAAAACACTGCAAGAACACCAACTCCAAGGACTGACAATGAAAAAGATGGGAATTGGTGGAATATTAGAAACACTAGGAAACAGCAACAGCAGAAGCCAAGAAAAGAACATGTAGATAAAACACAAAATGGTATTAAAGCAAAAGACCACAAACTATATCTCCCCTCAAAACTAAATGGCAAATGAGGAAGGAAAGAAAAAGAGAATAAGAACAGAGTTATCGAAGAGAAATTTAATATATTCATAAAATGACTTACTGCCTTCACATTATCTTTCATCATCATCGTGTGCCTTCTCCGCAACGAAGGTTGGTTACCATGGATCGCTATTCTACTCTGTTTCTTGCTTTGATGGTGCAGGCTGTCATAGATTGACTTGACCATCTTTTGATGTTACTCGTCCATGTTAGTCTTGGTCTGCCTCTGCCTCTTTTACCTTGTATTTTTCCTTCCAATATTACTTTTAGTAGGCTGTTGTGTCTTTTAACATGCCCCAAAAATTTCATTTGTCTTGTCTAAATTGTATTTAGTAGTTCTCTTTTTATTCTCAGTTGTTTTAAAACGTTATCGTTTGTTATCTTTTGTTTCCATCCAATTCTACCTATTCTTCTATAAATCCACATTTCAAAGGCTTCAATTTTCTGTTCTGTTTTCTTGTCTAATGTCCATGTTTCTGCACCATACAGGAATATTGAGAAGATGTAACATTTTGCAATTCTTAGTTTCAGCCTTGTTGATATTTGTTTTGTTGTTAGTATATTTTTCATGGCATTAAAATTACTTTTTGCCATACCTATTCTTTTGTTTATTTCAGTTTTGCATTTTCCATCATTGGTTATAGTATGTCCCAGGTAGTTGTAACTCTGGACTGTCTCCAGATGTATTCCCTCAACTGTGATATTTAATTGTAGGTCTTGAAAATTTTCTTTGTTATCTTTATTACCCTTTATTTGATTTTTATTTTCTTGTGTATTGGTTGCTAAATGACAAAATGCTTGTTATGTTTGTATATTATGTATATGACTAGCTAGCTACAAAGGATTCTTATTATTAATTTTGTATTTAAATGATACCTGTATATTAATGAAGGCTCATCGTTTTTTACAGCGTCCTGCCATTTCTCCTATTAAGTTCCTGCAGACATCCAGGCCTTCGTGGTTCCTGCCTGGTCATCAACAAGACTGCTCAGAATTTCTGAGGCATCTTCTGAATCAGCTTCATGAAGATGAAAGATCATCCTGTAGCTCTCAAATCCCTGAAACCATCAAAGTTCATATAGACACACGCAGCAAGGATGACAGAAAGAGACCACAAGTGATGTTGACATCAGTCAAAAGGATGACAGAGGAATTGGAGAATGGTTTGGAATCCCTGAAAAGCTGCAACTCGATCAAGAGTTCTGGGATATCGCTCGTAGAGAGCACTTTCCGAGGTAAAGTCCAGACAACTCTAAGATGCCTTGCGTGTGCGCATGAGTCAGCGACAGTTGAAAGTTTTGTGGACATCTCATTAGCTTTCCCAAATTCATCAATGTCCTCTCATGACTCCCGCAAGAGCCTGGCTGGAGGAGGTGGCAGCTCTGACACAGAAGTAGAAAACATGCATGCTGCTGAAGCGGAGATTGCTAGCCCATCTGAGGAGTGCATCTCACTCTGGGAACTTATCTCATTCTACCTAAAACCAGAAAAACTGACCGGTGATAATAAATACCACTGTGGCAAATGTAAAACACTACAGGATGGGGAGAGAACAATTCAAATTATTGAGTCCCCCCAGTACCTAATCTTCACTCTCTTGAGGTTTTCCTATGACACCAAACTCCAAGCAAGAACAAAGATTGCTCAGGACATCTACTACCCTAGAACTCTTTCAGTGCCTGTTTGTAGCATCCCATCGTCCAAAGAATCAAAAGCATGTCTTTCAAAACAGAATTCAGGAAACATGTCTACCCCGTGCAGCAGTTCTACAGTCGGTTCCGATTCACACTCAGCTAAACTTGAAAACATTTCTAAAAATCTTGCAGCCAAATTTGAAAATTGCAAAAACGGTAGCCGGTCTCATCTTTTGTACAGTCTATGTGGTGTGATAATCCATTCTGGCTTATCATCAGAAAGTGGGCACTACTATTGCTATGCTCGTCATTCTCAATCTGGCCAGATAAGTGCTGAAATGTCGGACAGCTCAAAAGATAATCTTGATGACCTGGACTTTCTGCCGGACAAGTGGTACAACTTTAATGATGGTAGAGTGTCACGAGTTACTTTTGACTCCTTCAGGTAAGCTTTTTCTTAGTGTTCACCCTTTAAGTGGGCGTACACAATGAGCGTACATGCGATGTGTCGCTAGTTTTACGACAAATCTGCAGTATCTTCTCCGTTTGTCCTGGCATATCTTTGACCTGCGTAGATTTTTGCTTAGCAATGCTTGCCTGGCCTTTTCACTACCTAGGGTTCTTTAGTGTATGTAAGTACACAGTGGACCTACTATTTTTTTGCTAGTATGCAAGAGGACTAGACATTGGATCTCACTACCTAGAGAGGGCTAGACATTGGATCTCACTACCTAGAGAGGGCTAGACTAGACATTGGATCTCACTACCTAGAGAGGGCTAGACTAGACATTGGATCTCACTACCTAGAGAGGGCTAGACATTGGATCTCACTACCCAGAGAGGGCTAGACATTGGATCTCACTACCCAGAGAGGGCTAGACATTGGATCTCACTACCCAGAGAGGACTAGACATTGGAGCTCACTACCCAGAGAAGGCTAGATATTGGATCTCACTACTCAGAGAGGGCTAGACATCGGATCTCACTACCTAGAGAGGGCTAGACTAGACATTGGATCTCACTACCTAGAGAGGGCTAGACATTAGATCTCACCACCCAGAGAGGGCTAGAGATTGGATCTCACTACCTAGAGAGGGCTAGACATTAGATCTCACCACCCAGAGAGGGCTAGAGATTGGATCTCACTACCTAGAGAGGGCTAGACATTAGATCTCACCACCCAGAGAGGGCTAGAGATTGGATCTCACTACCTAGAGAGAGCTTGACATTGGATCTCACTACCTAAAGAGGGCTAAACATTGTATCGCACTACCCAGAGAGGACTAGACATTGGATCTCACTACCCAGAGACCAGGGAAGGGCAAATCCCCAAAGAGACCACATATTTAAAGTGATATTTCCCTCCTTTTGTGGCAGGGTTCGAAGCTGGGACCTTCCTGTCTAGGGGCCAAAATCTTACCTCTAGCCCACCCAGTCCCCCTTCAGAAATTAAGTTTTAGTTATGGTCAGTCGAAGGTCCTGGTATCGCTGCAAACGAATGAAAATCCATAAATGCTCTACCGCTCGTGCCAGTGGAATCATCCGAATTAAAACTCATCTCATTGAAGGATCCAAAACAAAGACAGGCAGCTGCAGTTCCCATCATCATAGCAGCTACAGCACACGCCAAAAGACATAAGGCTAAGTGGCACCGAATTTGAACGCAGCTGAACTGTCCTTCGTCATGCAATATCATCATTCATCGTAAATAGTCGGCATATCAAAACACAATCTGGATGATACACACGGCTCACGGTGCGCACAGAGCACAAAACTAAGTAGCTCTAGCAGCAAGCCGGACCTGGAATATGAGAAAATGGCAACAAGGAACACATTTCAGATAGTGCCACAACGGTCCCTGCCGCCCATCTGCCATATTGATCGGAAGTCCAGGAATTAACTTATACTGTATCAGCCACCTTTTTGGCATGTTTAGGGCGTAAACAACTTCAGTGAGCCACTTATTACATCATGGGTTCACCTGATAGGGACTGGAGAATAAGGACATCATGTCCAGTACGCCTCCCCTCCCCATATTCTCCTAATTTAGTGCACGACAAGTTATTGATTTGATCACTAAAAAAAATTAAATTCTTCTTAGGGTTTTTTCTTCTTCTAATCAACTCTTCTTAGGGTCTTAGCTTCTTCTAATCAACTCTTCTTAGGGTCTTAGCTTCTTCTAATCAAATCTTCTTAGGGTCTTAGCTTCTTCTAATCAACTCTTCTTAGGGTCTTAGCTTCTTCTAATCAAATCTTCTTAGGGTCTTAGCTTCTTCTAATCAACTCTTCTTAGGGTCTTAGCTTCTTCTAATCAAATCTTCTTAGGGTCTTAGCTTCTTCTAATCAACTCTTCTTAGGGTCTTAGCTTCTTCTAATCAACTCTTCTTAGGGTCTTAGCTGCTTCTAATAAACTCTTCTTATGGTCTTAGCTGCTTCTAATCAACTCTTCTTATGGTCTTAGCTTCTTCTAATCAACTCTTCTTAGGGTCTTAGCTTCTTCTAATCAACTCTTCTTAGGGTCTTAGCTTCTTCTAATCAACTATTTTTAGGGTTTAACTTATTCTAATCAACTCTTCTTAGGGTCTTAGCTTCTTCTAATCAACTATTTTTAGGGTTTAACTTATTCTAATCAACTCTTTTTAGGGTCTTCGCTTCTTCTAATCAACTCTTTTTAGGGTTTAACTTCTTCTAATCAACTCTTCTTAGGGTCTTAGCTTCTTCTAATCAACTCTTTTTAGGGTTTAACTTCTTCTAATCAACTCTTCTTAGGGTCTTCGCTTCTTCTAATCAACTCTTCTTAGGGTCTTAGCTTCTTCTAATCAACTCTTCCTAGGGTTTAGCTTCTTCTAATCAACTCTTCCTAGGGTTTAGCTTCTTCTAATCAACTCTTCCTAGGGTTTAGCTTCTTCTAATCAACTCTTCCTAGGGTTTAGCTTCTTCTAATCAACTCTTCCTAGGGTTTAGCTTCTTCTAATCAACTCTTCCTAGGGTTTAGCTTCTTCTAATCAACTCTTCCTAGGGTTTAGCTTCTTCTAATCAACTCTTCCTAGGGTTTAGCTTCTTTTAACAAACGCTTCTTACGATCTTAGCTTCTTCTAATCAACTATTCAAAATGAACAACACAACTAAAATATTATTAACAAACTTCTGTGCAATAAGGTTTTATTTCTTCGCATATTATTTCTATTCTTAGATATAAAATGTGTGGTGAATGAGTAGTATGTTTTCATGAGAACATCAATAAGGTAGTGCAATGGGGCAACAGCATGAAAATGTTAAACTGATGTTAAACTGATGGTAAGGATGAAATGGGAAAAAATGGGGAAAAAATGGGGTACAGGTAAAGCTTTATGTGAGTGAGGAACAAGACAAAATAAAAATGAGTACAATTAATACACTGGCCTGGTGATTAAGTGAATATAAGGTCACATGTCCTTTGCAGAACGTTATTTTCAACACAGCTCCTCTGAAAAAAAATCTCTCTCTAGCCCGATTTCCCACATAACGTAGCGTTCACCACAGCCCTTCTGAAAGAGTCTCTATCTCTAGCCATATCTCCCACAGAACGTTGTATTCACCACAGCCCGTTTGAAAGAGTCTCTGTCTCTAGCCAGATCTCCCACAGAACGTTGCATTCACCACAGCCCGTTTGAAAGAGTCTCTGTCTCTAGCCAGATTTCCCACAGAACGTTGCATTCACCACAGCCCTTCTGAAAGAGTCTCAGTCTCTAGCCAGATCTCCCACAGAACGTCGCAATCATCACAGCCCTTCTGAAAGAGTCTCTGTCTCTAGCCAGATCTCCCATAGAACGTTGCAATCACCACAGCCCTTCTGAAAGAGTCTCTGTCTCTAGCCAGATCTCCCACAGAACGTTGCAATCACCACAGCCCTTCTGAAAGAGTCTCTGTCTCTAGCCAGATCTCCCATAGAACGTTGCAATCACCAATACCCTTCTGAAAGAGTCTCTGTCTCTAGCCAGATCTCCCATAGAACGTTGCAATCACCACAGCCCTTCTGAAAGAGTCTCTGTCTCTAGCCAGATCTCCCACAGAACGTTGCATTCACCACAGCCCGTCTGAAAGAATCTCTGTCTCTAGCCAGATCTCCCACAGAACGTTACATTCACCACAGCCCGTCTGAAAGAATCTCTGTCTCTAGCCAGATCTCCCACAGAACGTTACATTCACCACAGCCCGTCTGAAAGAATCTCTGTCTCTAGCCAGATCTCCCACAGAACGTTACATTCACCACAGCCCGTCTGAAAGAATCTCTGTCTCTAGCCAGATCTCCCACAGAACGTTGCATTCACCACAGCCCGTCTGAAAGAATCTCTGTCTCTAGCCAGATCTCCCACAGAACGTTACATTCACCACAGCCCGTCTGAAAGAATCTCTGTCTCTAGCCAGATCTCCCACAGAACGTTGCATTCACCACAGCCCGTCTGAAAGAATCTCTGTCTCTAGCCAGATCTCCCGCAGAACGTTACATTCACCACAGCCCGTCTGAAAGAATCTCTGTCTCTAGCCAGATCTCCCACTTCTTCTGTTATGTTCACGGTGTTCTTGATGTCTTGAAACCACCTCTGTGGTCTGTCCCTGTTGTGTCATCCAGGAACCATGACTTTAATTCTCTCTCTCTCTCTCTCTCGCTATCTCTCTCTCTCTCTCTCTCTCTCTCTCTCTCTGTGTGCGATCAAGGCTCAATCAGAGTAGGATTCCAGACTCTCATGAAGTCAGCTGTCTGTTTAAGTGAGTCGATTGCCCCATATAATTTCTCTTCCAGGGAGGTGGCTGTGGACCACATTGCTCTTCTCAGGTCTGTGTACTGGGGGCAATCATGTAGAACATGTTTTGTTGTCATATTACTTTAATTCCAGGCTACTGTGTCTTTTGACGTGGCTATCATCATCGTCATCAAGTACCGGGCCTAGTGGCGTAGGTGATCATGTCTCTCCACAACATTCGATTTTGGCAGATGTTTATCATTTCTGTTGTTGACCTTCTGCCGAGCCATTCTCTTAAGCTGTCTGTTATTTTTTCTCTTTGCTTCCCTCTATCTCTTCGTCCCTCAATGTTTCCAGTTGTTACAATATATTCAAGTTGTTTTCTTCTCATTACATGGCCAAAAAATGATGATTGTCTCTTCCTAACATGGGAAATTAGCTCTCTTTTTGCTTTGACCTTTCTCAGAACCTCTTCATTACTCTTCTTAGCTGTCCTTGGTATTCTCAACATTCTTCTGTAAAACCACATTTCTACAGACTCCAGTGATTTTCTTGTCTGTTGTCCTATTGTCCATGATTCGCATCCGTATGTTAAGACTGGCTCTACGTAACATTTAAGAACTCTTTTTCTTGTTTCTATTGTCAAAAATGGATTGCATAGTATTTTCCTCATTTTTTGGAAAGCTGCTTTTGCCTGAGCCATTCTGCATCTCACCTCTTTTGTATATCTTCCGTCTGAGGTTAACAAAGTTCTCAAATATTTAAATTCATTTACCTGTTTTAATATTGTTCCACTTGTCTTTATTTTGCACTGAGGTGATGTCTTTTTCTTTGTTGTTACCATTACCTCTGTCTTTTTGCCATTATGGCTGAGTCCTTTATTTTTGCTTTCCTTCACTACATTGTGCAACATTTCTTGTAACTCATTTTCACTCTTAGCGATTACTGCATCATCAGCATACCTTAGATTATTTATATTAGTGTTTTAATTTTCTCTGTAGAATAGTGTTTATAAGCCACTTCTTTAATCTCTAATCCTTTTAATATGTCTTCATTACTCTTTTCATTATGCAAGGTATCTTAGTGATTGTTCTGTAGCATTTTGTTTCAAATGAATAGATATTCATCTTTGCAGTTTTCGAGATTATGATTCTTCTTCTTTCCTTCCTCTGCTGCCGTTGGCGTCGAGGGGAGATACAATCTGCGATTCTTTGCTCTTCTGTTGGCCTCTTCTGGTGTTATTCCTCCTAGTGACTCTAGTATTCCCTTTATCCATCTCTTTCTCGGTCTTCCTCTTAATCTGGCGTTTTCGTAACGTTTATTTAAGGCTCTTTGAGTCATTGTTAGTTCTTTTTGTCTTGTTATGTGGCCGAACCAATTTATCTGTTGTTTCCTTATGTATTCGATGGCTGGTTCAATTTCGAGTTTCTTCCTCATGTCAGTGTTTCTTACTCTGTCCCTTAAGCTGTTTCCTGTCATTCTTCTGACACATTTAATTTCGGTGGTCGTTATCTTTCTTATTGTTCTAGAGTCCAGCGTCCAATTCTGGCACTGATAACTCAGAGTTGGTAGAAAAATTGATTTATATATTGCACTTTTTGCTTCCGTAGTTATTGCTTTGTTTTTCAAAAGTGTTGATACTTGGCCTATAATTTGGTTATTATCTATAGATTATGATTAAGTGAACAAATGTCCTAATGCAGCCTAACCCTCTTTATCTGACCTGTCTGAGACAGAAATGAGCGATCACGTTCTCAGTATGTGTACAATTTAGTTTAGTCGACAGTTCATCCTCATTGCACATCGGACAAGTCCATAAATGCTAAGATCTCTTATGAAGAATATTCATCAACGTTATTGTAATTGTAGTTAGTCAGAGGCCCCGGCATCACTGCAAACGATTAAAAATCGTGATAATCTCGTGATCATTGATAAGTTACCCTGCTTGACATCTTTCCAGCAATGTGACATATTGTGTTTAAAACATTGATAAGTTCCCTTACTTGACATCTTTCCAGTAATGTGACATATTGTGTTTCAAACATTGATAAGTTCCCTTACTTGACATCTTTCCAGCAATGTGACATATTATGTTTCAAACATTGATAAGTTCCCTTACTTGACATCTTTCCAGTAATGTGACATATTATGTTTCAAACATTGATAAGCTACCCTGCTTGACATCTTTCCAGCAATGTGACATATTATGTTTCAAACATTGATAAGTTACCCTGCTTGACATCTTTCCAGCAATGTGACATATTATGTTTCAAACATTGATAAGTTACCCTGCTTGACATCTTTCCAGCAATGTGACATATTATGTTTCAAACATTGATAAGTTACCCTGCTTGACATCTTTCCAGCAATGTGACATATTGTGTTTCAAACATTGATAAGTTACCCTGCTTGACATCTTTCCAGCAATGTGACATATTGTGTTTCAAACATTGATAAGTTACCCTGCTTGACATCTTTCCAGCAATGTGACATATTGTGTTTCAAACATTGATAAGTTACCCTGCTTGACATCTTTCCAGCAATGTGACATATTATGTTTCAAACATTGATAAGTTACCCTGCTTGACATCTTTCCAGCAATGTGACATATTATGTTTCAAACATTGATAAGTTACCCTGCTTGACATCTTTCCAGCAATGTGACATATTGTGTTTCAAACATTGATAAGTTACCCTGCTTGACATCTTTCCAGCAATGTGACATATTGTGTTTCAAACATTGATAAGTTACCCTGCTTGATATTTTTCCAGCAATGTGACATATTGTGTTTCAAACATTGATAAGTTACACTGCTTGACATTTTTCCAGCAATGTGACATATTGTGTTTCAAACATTGATAAGTTACACTGCTTGACATTTTTCCAGCAATGTGACAAAAAGGTTCTCAAAAGATACACCGTATGTCCTCATCTACCGGAAACTTGACTTTGGGGGTCAGAGTTGTAATACGGAGAATGATCCAATCTTGGCACCAGATTTGAGAGATGCTGTCATTAAAGATAATGAAGCCTATCTTAAGGTAACGTATCACATGACATATATATGTTATAAATGTGTGTTATGAATTATATTGGTAGATGTACAGCTGAGGTGAGGAAGAAAATCACCATCATCATCAAGTACCAGGCCTACTGGCGTAGGACAGTTATTTAACATTTCTGTTGTTGACCTTCTGCCAAGCCACTCTCTTAAGCTGTCTGGTATTTTTTTCTCTTTGCATCCTCTATCTCTTCATCCCTCAATTTTTCCAGTTGTTACAATATATTGCAGTTGTTCCCTTCTCATTACATGGCAAAAAAATGATGATTGTTTCTTCCTAATATTGGAAATTAGCTCTCTTTTTGCTTTAACCTCTTTCAGAACATTTTCATTACTCTTCATTAGCTGTCCATATTTCTACAGACTCCAAGAGGAATAAAATAGTTCGGTCAAAAACAACATTCCAAATAATGAAAAATATATTTTGCACCCCATCTTTGTTAGCTGAAGTAAGAAAAGGAATTTCTTCTCTTTTGTTATGTTGAGTCAGTCTTTGACATATGGTAGTAAATCATGGACAGTATATCAAATATTAGGAAAGAAAATTAAATGAATATACAGAAATGTGATTTACAGAAGAATGATGGCAATACTACGGACAGCTGAACAGAGGAACATGGATACTTGAAAAGGGAAAAAAAAAATTGAAAGCATATTATTATATTGGGAGCCGCGATAGCCTCAGTGATTAGTGAACTGGACTACAAAGGACAAGAAGTAGGGCTCGACCCCTAACTGACGGCTTCCGGGATCACCCAGTCTTTAATGGGTACCGGATTTTTTTCTGAGAAAGTAAAGTGGCAAGGGTGTATTACCGAACACATTACCCCAAAAATCATGTGCCGAAGGTTTGTAAAAATGATGGTCACAAACACCATATTCCATATACGCCACTTGGCGTAACGGGGGGCACTTTACCTTTTTTTTTTTTACATTATTATATTAAAAGGAAATAAACATAATTTGTTGGCCATGAAATGAGAAGGGAACAATTGGAATATACTGTGAGAGCTGACAAAATTGAGGGACGAAGAGATAGGATAGAGAGAAAAGACACCAGACAGTTCAAGTGAATCGATGGATATAAATCAACAGCAGAGGAGACTGAATCCCCTAGAACATTCAAAACCAAGGTGTTTAACACGCAGTTGTCAGGAGGGTTTTTCGCAATTTTTTGTAGAGTTGGAAGTAACAGCAAGGAAACAAATTACATTTGTTTTTTTTTTAAACACTTGGTTTGTTCAGACGTTTTGATCAGGAGGTCAGAAAAAAGGTTAAATGGGAGAAAGTTCAAGGTTTCAGTGGAAATATAATTGCGGAAACGTCAGTAAATTAAAAGCGCAAAACACAGCTACTGGGTTTCCCATCTCAGTTACTAGAGACGCATTCTGTCGCTCCTGGTATAAAAAAAAAAAGTAAAGAGCCCTCGTCACACCAAGTGGCGTATAGGGAATATGGTGTTAGTGACCATAAATTTTACAGACCTTCGGCACATGATTTTTGGGGTAATGTGGTCGGTATTACGCCCGTGCCGCCTTAATTCTCCCCCCCCCCCCCCCCCCCCCAAAAAAAAATTAAAATCCGGTACCAATTTAAGGCTGGGTGAACCCGGAAACCGTCGGTTGGGATCGAACCCTACCCCTTGTCCTTTGTAGTCCAGTTCACTAACCACTGAGCTATTGCGGCTCCGCTCCTGGTAAGGGAAGTGTTAGAGGTAAGATAGAACAGAAAGGTGTGGGATCAAATCCTGCCATAGTTAGTTGACATTTTCACATCGAATCCATGGTTTCTTTATGGCTTTACCCTCCACTGTTGTCTGGGTAGTGAGGTTTAATGTCTAGCCCTCTCTGGGTAGTGACATCACTGATGTCTAGCCCTCTCTGGGTAGTGAGATTTGATGCCTAGCAATCTCTGGGTAGTGATATCTGGTGCGTAGCCCTCTCTGGGTAGTGAGATCTGATGCCTAGCCCTATCTGGGTTGTTTGATCTGATGCCTAGCCCTCTCTGGGTAGTGAGATCTGATGCCTATCTTTTCTGGGTAGTGAGATCTGATGCCTAGCCCTCTCTAATGTTTGTTGAAGATGTATGCTCCACAGGGAGCTGAAAGTGTTTGTTGAAGATGTATGCTCACACAGGGAGCTGAAAGTGTTTGTTGAAGACCTATGCTCACACAGGGAGCTGAAAGTGTTTGTTGAAGACCTATGCTCACACAGGGAGCTGAAAGTGTTTGTTGAAGACCTATGCTCCACAGGGAGCTGAAAGTGTTTGTTGAAGACCTATGATCCACAGGGTTCTGAAAGTGTTTGTTGAAGATGTATGCTCCACAGGGAGCTGAAAGTGTTTATTGAAGACCTATGCTCCACGGGGAGCTGAAAGTGTTTGTTGAAGACCTATGATCCACAGAGAGCTGAAAATGTTTATTGAAGATGTATGCTCACACAGGGAGCTGAAAGTGTTTGTTGATGATGTATGCTCCAAAGGGAGCTGAAAGTGTTTGTTGAAGATGTATGCTCCACAGAGAGCTGAAAATTTTTGTTGAAGATGTATGCTCCACAGAGAGCTGAAAATGTTTATTGAAGATGTATGCTCCACAGAGAGCTGAAAATGTTTATTGAAGATGTATGCTCACACAGGGAGCTGAAAGTGTTTGTTGAAGATGTATGCTCCAAAGGGAGCTGAAAGTGTTTGTTGAAGATGTATGCTCCAAAGGGAGCTGAAAGTGTTTGTTGAAGATGTATGCTCCAAAGGGAGCTGAAAAGTAGAAGAAGAAAGAAAGTATCGACATTAAGAATGAGTAAAACGTAGTTTCCTCCTGACATTTACACATGTCACCACATTTAAAGCAACCATAGGAGTAAAGATATCAATATGCACCATGATGCACCAAGATGAGAAACTGCTGTAAAGCTGACGATAATAATGACAATTTTTTTTAAAGGAGAAAAAAGCGGTATGGTAACAGCTTTACGTAGGCCAGAAACAAAATAAAAAGTCGACGTTTCGGCGAAGTAGGCCTTCAGCTGGAACAATCAACAACACAAAAATACACATAAGGATATGTACACAAATCTAACTACATGGCAATAATATGCTAGTTACTCAAGAAATAAAAAATGGAAAAAAAGTCACTTGCCTGTGGTCCAGAGCTTGGTCAGCCACTGACTGAACTAAAATAAATGGGCGGGCTGACAACCTATAAATCTCACTGACCAGGCAGTCAGGTGAGAAATAAATGGGAGGGTTCTAAAATTATGGGGAGGTGGGTACAAATTCCATACTTGAAAACAACCAGTTATGACTTTTCTGTCATTTTGTGAATTTCGATTTATCTTGCAGGAACAAGAAATGGAAGCCAGAAATGAAGAAAAACGTCGACGTCATCGATCATCTTCTGTCAGCTTTGTAGACTCCAATACTAGACATGACAGGTCATATATTGATGATGATGATGGCAGCCCTGAGGTGGGGCGCCACGGTTGTTGGGAAATGTTAGAACAGGGTTTTCATATTGACGAATCCAGATATATGTTCTAGAACAAAGGGATTTAATTTTGTTTATGGATATATCTTGGGGCGGCGTTAGCTCAGTGGTTAGTGAACTGAACAACAAAGGACAAGGGAATGAGTTCAATCCTGATCAACAGCTTTCAGAGTTCACAGGTCCTTAAATGAGTCATCATCATCGAGTGCCCTCTCCGCATCGAAGGTTGGCTACCATGGAGCGCCACTCCACTCTGTCTCTTGCTTTGATGGTGCAGATTGCCATAGGCTGACTTGTCCATCTTTTGATGTTACTCGTCCATGTTAGTCTTGGTCTGCCTCTGCCTCTTTTACGTTGTATTTTCCCTTCTAATATTACTTTTATTAGACTGTTGTGTCTTTTAACATGACCAAAAAATTTCATTTGTTTTGTTCTAATTGTGTTTAGTAGTTCTCTTTTCATTTTTAGTTGTTTTAAAACTTCTTCGTTTGTTTCCTTTTCTTTCCATCTAATTCTACCTATTCTTCTATAAATCCACATTTCAAAGGCTTCAATTTTATGTTCTTTAAATGAGTAGTGTATTAAAATGGTGTTAGAGGGTGAGGTTTACCATCTAGCTCATGCAAACCTTCGCGAGGCTACCCAGCCCCTCCATTTTACTATTCTACTCTATAAACAAAAATTACTATTACAATTTTGCTTTACTCAACTTTACTCAAATTTGTGTTATATATGCCAAAAATCTCTAAAAATTAAAAAAAATAAATGTTTATAATAATACAACTTTAGTTATAGTTAGTCGAAGGCCCGGTATCACTGCAAAAGAATGAAAATCCATAACTGTTCAACCGCCCGTTCCAGTGGAATCATCCGAATTAAAACTCATCTCATTGAAGGATCCAAACAAAGAAAGGCAACTGCAATTTCATTATATAAGCTACAGCACACGCCAAACGGGAACGAGAGTGAACTTATCTGAACTATCCGTCGTCATAAGATATCATCATTCATCATAAGCAATATAAATATAGAAACACAATCCAGATGAAAAGCATAGGTCAAGGTGTGCACAGAGTACTAAACTCAGTAGCTCTTGTACCCAGCCGGACTTGGGATATGAGGAAACTGCAACAAGGAATACTTTTTCAGACAGTGCCTCAACGGTTCCTTTTGCCTATCCAACATTATGACCCCGGAATCCAATAATAAAATTGTTCAATTTGATATTTAAATCTGTAATTATTTCAAAACAGATGTCAAGTGTTGTATACATGTAACTACATTCAGCAGAAGTGCGACTAAGACGATGTATACTGCAACTAAATGTCACTGTGCATGTCTTACTATCAAAGGGAATTCCCCTTCCTTTGGTTTACATTGATTTTCACTGATCTCTATCTTTAAAGTTATTTTTAATTTCAAAATTAAAGACTTAACAAGCGATGAAAACTTATTAAACAGACAAAACAGTCCGCATTTCTGCAATAAGATGGTCTCCCCTGATTGACCACACATATTTTAAGGTGTCAACTGTTTTAGTTTTTGTGCACTTAACTCTTTCAGCATCGAAGGCTTTTATCAATGCAACGGAAGAAATTTCAGAGCCAAAATTTTTCATGGTTTTAAATATCAATCTACATATTTATATTTATCTAATACCTAACATGTTATGAATAAATTTTTAGATAATTGAACAAAGAATTAGATTTCGCCAAGATGATACATGACATGTAAAAAGAATCTCATTTGATGGATAGTTCACATTAATCAAATTGAGAGTGACGCACTGTGCGGCTAAACGTACATGACCGAAGTCAGCATGACGTACAGTTCGTCGAAACGTAGGGGAAGCGTTTAATTTTATTTTTCTCAACAAGGATTAAGGTTAGGTTTAGGGTGTTCCTATCAAGTAGAACAATATTAAAACACTTAATGAATTTAAATATCTGGGAACAATGTTAACTTCAGATGGTAGATGTACAACAGAGGCGAGATGCAGAATGGCTCAGGTAAAAGCAGTTTTCCAGAAAAATGAGGAAGATGCTGTGCAATCTATTTTTTGACAATAGAAACAAGAAAAAGAGTTCTTAAATGTTATGTAGTGTAAGTCTTAACATGTGGATGTGAATCATGGACAATAGGGCAACAGACAAGAAAATCACTGGAGGCTGTAGAAATGTGGTTTTACAGAAGAATGTTTGAGAATACCATGGACAGCTAAGAAGAGTAATGAAAGCGTTCTGAAAGAGGCCAAAGCAAAAAGAGAGCTAATTTCCAATGTTAGGAAGAAACAATCATCATTTTTGGTTATGTAATGAGAAGAAGAGAACAGCTGGAATATATATTGTAACAACTGAGAAAATTGAGGGACGAAGAGATAGAGGGAAGCAAAAAGAAAAGATACCAGACAGCTTAAGGGAATGGCTTGGCAGAAGGTCAACAACAGAAATGATAAAAAAAACTGTCAAAATCGAAAGTTGTGGAGAGACATGATCACCTATGCCAGAAGGTTTTTACTTGATGATGATGAAAACAGGGATCTTCTAATAATAGATTAGAAAATGACAGAATAAAGTGCAAAGGGACTTTACTCCGAACAGAAATAATTTAGAACGCTAAACTAGTAAATAACCAAACAGTCCTTTATTACCAAAAAAGTATAAAAGGTTAGTAACTCTGATTCTATACTCGTAACAATATCTCCCCTCTCTTAAACAAAAAATGTATCCATACTACATAAATGGATATAAGTTTTTTTTCCTCGGAGAATTAAGCGGTACAGACGTAGTACTGACCACATTACCCCAAACAATAATGTGTCAAAGGTGTACAAAAAATATGGTCTCCAAAGCCATATTCCTTATACGCCATATGGCGTGACGGGGGCTCTTTATTTACTCCTTATGGTTATTCTTTATTAGATTTTGTATTCATGGTTGTCTGGAATATATTTATTTATAACCTGTGAATTAATCTATTTATTTATAACTTGTGAATGAATATATTTATTTATAACTTGTGAATGAATATATTTATTTATAACTTGTGAGTGAATAATTTATTTATAACTTGTGAATGAATATATTTATATATAACTTGTGAATGAATATATTTATATATAACTTGTGAGTGAATATATTTATTTATAACTTGTGAATGAATATATTTATTTATAACTTGTGAGTGAATAATTTATTTATAACTTGTGAATGAATATATTTATTTATAACTTGTGAGTGAATATATTTATTTATAACTTGTGAATGAATATATTTATTTATAACTTGTGAATGAATAATTATTTTGAATTATAATTTTTGAATGAATGAATGAATGATTAAACATATTTATTTATAACTTGTGAAAGAATAAATGAATAAATATATTTTGTATAACTTGTCACTGAAAAGATTGTTTACAACTTGCGAATATATTAATATAATTATTTATATTTTGTGAATGAAGGAATATATTTATTTATAATTTGCGGATGTATATTGTTAGATCTGTTGCTAAGACATCCAAACATTTCTATGCCAGCTAAACAACAAATTATAAATAGCATTTACATAACAACTTTGTGTTATGAAAGTCAAACATGGACCCTTTCTAAATCACAATTAAGAAAGATCAATACATGTGAGATGCGATGCTTGAGAAAAGTAACAAACAACACAAGAAGAGATAGAATACCAAATGAAACCATAAGAAAAATGGTAGGAACAAAACCCTGCCAAGAATATATAGAACAACAACAACTTAAATGGTTTGGCCACCTGGTCAGAATGAATCCTCACCAATCACCATCAAGGGCGTTCTTCTCGAGAATGCATGGAAAAAGACCAAGAGGAAGACCCAGAAGAAGATGGATAGATGCAGTGACAGAGACAAGTAACAACAAAGGAAAATCATTAATCCAGACAGTTCGAGCAGCTCAAGAACGACAAATTATATAAACCACGACACCTTTTAGGTATCAGTGAAAAGAGAAAATAAGAAGATGGATAGATGCAGTGACAGAGACATGTAACAACAAAGGAAAATCATTAATCCAGACAGTTCGAGCAGCTCAAGAACGACAAATTATATAAACCACGACACCTTTTAGGTATCAGTGAAAAGAGAAAATAAGAAGATGGATAGATGCAGTGATAGAGACATGTAACAACAAAGGAAAATCATTAATCCAGACAGTTCGAGCAGCTCAAGAACGACAAATGATATAAACCACGACACCTTTTAGGTATCAGTGAAAAGAGAAAATAAGAAGATGGATAGATGCAGTGACAGAGACATGTAACAACAAAGGAAACTCATTAATCCAGACAGTTCGAGCAGCTCAAGAACGACAAATGATATAAATCACGACACCTTTAAGGTATCAGTGAAAAGAGAAAAGTAGAAGATGAATAGATGCAGTGACAGAGACATGTAACAACAAAGGAAACTCATTAATCCAGACAGTTCGAGCAGCTCAAGAACGACAAATGATATAAACCACGACACCTTTAAGGTATCAGTGAAAAGAGAAAAGAAAAAGATGGATAGATGCAGTGACAGAGACATGTAACAACAAAGGAAAATCATTAATCCAGACAGTTCGAGCAGCTCAAGAACGACAAATGATATAAACCACGACACCTTTAAGGTATCAGTGAAAAGAGAAAAGAAAAAGATGGATAGATGCAGTGACAGAGACATGTAACAACAAAGGAAAATCATTAATCCAGACAGTTCGAGCAGCTCAAGAACGACAAATGATATAAATCACGACACCTTTAAGGTATCAGTGAAAGAGAAAAGAAGATGGATAGATGCAGTGACAGAGACATGTAACAACAAAGGAAAATCATTAATCCAGACAGTTCGAGCAGCTCAAGAATGACAAATGATATAAACCACGACACCTTTAAGTTATCAGTGAAAAGAGAAAAAAAAAGAAGAAAGAAGATCTTGTTAGATCTGTTATCCACGGATGTAATAGATACAATTATTTTTTGCATGCGGATACATCTTGTTAGGTCAGTTATCCATGAGTGCAAGGGATCTATTTTATATAGCTTGAAGATGTATAAAAATAATATTGGAAGGGAAAATACAGGGTAATAGAGGCAGAGGCAAAATAAGGATATCAAAAGCAAGAGGAGCATTTGTTGCACTGGGAAACATATGGAAGTACAAAGAAATTAGGTTAAATACAAAAATAAAAGGTGATAAATCACGGGTGATTTTGGAATAGAAATAATAACAAAAATATTGAATGATATCTACAACAGCGGATATATACCAGACGACATGCTCAAATCAATATTCATAGTCCTACCAAAGAAATCGGGTGCGATTGAATGCGATGATCATCGCACAATAAGCCTTATGAGTCATATGACCAAGATATTACTAAGAATCATCATGCGAAGAGTGCGAAGCAAAATCAGTTCAGAAATTAGCGATGAACAGTGTGGTTTTGTTAGAGATAAAGGAACGAAGTAAAAAAAAAGTAAAGTACCCCCGTCACGCCAAGTGGCGTATATGGAAATATGGTGTCAGTGACCTTATATTTTACAGACCTTCAGCACATGATTTTTGGGGTAATGTGGTCGGTATTACGCCCGTTCTGCTTTACTTTCCAAGAAAAAAATCCGGTACCCATTTAAGGCTGGGTGAACCCGGAGCCGTCGGTTGGGATCGAACCCTACCCCTTGTTCTTTGTAGTCCAGTTCACTAACCACTGAGCTATCGCGGGTCCTTATAGGAACAAGCAATGCCATTTATATCATAAGATCTTTAGTAGAAAGAGCCAAAGAGGTGAAAACAGATCTATACCTATGTTTCATAGATTATACCAAAGCATTTGACAAAGTAAAGCATCAAGAAATAATCAGAATTTTAGAAAGCATAAACGTACGCAGCAAAGATCTAAGAATAATAAAGAACATGTACTGGCAACAAACAGCGGCCATAATAACTGGAAACCAATTGGGAATGTTTCAACAAATAAAACAGGGTGTTAGACAAGGTTGTGTGCTGTCACCAGATTTGTTTAATATTTATAGTGAGATTATTTTAAGATCCATAAGGGGCATGCCTGGAATAACAATTGGAGGTCATAATATAAATTATCTAAGGTATGCTGATGATACAGTATTAATCGCTAAGAGTGAAAATGAGTTACAAGAAATGTTGGACATTATAGTGAAAGAAAGCAAAAATAAAGGACTCAGCCTTAATAGCAAAAAGACAGAAGTAATGGTAACAACAAAGAAAAAGACATCACCTCAGTGCAGAAGAAAGACAAGTGGAACAATATTAAAACAGGAATTAAAATGAATTTAAATATTTGGGTGTTAACCTCAGACGGAAGAGGTGAGATGCAGAATGGCTCAGGCAAAAGCAGCTTTCCAGAAAATTAGGAAGATACTATGCAATCCGTTTTTGACAATAGAAACAAGAAACAGAGTTCTTAAATGTTATGTAGAGCAAGTCTTAACATATGGATGTGAATCATGGACAATAGGACAACAGACAAGAAAATCACTCGAATCTGTAGAAATGTGGTTTTACAGAAGAATGTTGAGAATACAATGGACAGCTAAGAAGAGTAATGAAAATGTTATGAAAGAGGCCAAAGCAAAAAGAAAGCTAATTTCCACTATTTGGAAGAAACAATCATCATTTTTTGGCCATGTAATGAGAAGAGAACAACTGGAATATATTGTAATAACTGGAAAAATTATTGAGGGACGAAGAGATAGAGGGAAGCAAAGAGAGAAATTACCAGACAGCTTAAGAGAATGGCTTGGCAGAAGGTCAACAACAGAAATGATAAATGATAACGAACTGTCGAGATCGAAAGCTGTGGAGAGACATGATCACCTACGCCAGTAGGTCAGGTACTTGATGATGATGACTAAAATAAAAATTTTCATTCCAATGTTAAGTCAGTTCTGTTATATGGCTGTGAAACATGGAGAACAACAGAATTGACAATCATGAAGATACATAATTTCATTAATGAATGCTTACGCAGAATAAAAAGATGGAAATGGCAGGAAAAAAATCCCTAACATAGAATTATGGAAATGTACCAGTCAAATACCAGTGGATAAAGAGATACAGCGAAGACGATGGCACTGGATAGGACACACACGCATGGAAGCCAACTGAGGGTATTACATGACAGGCGCTTTTTTGGAATCCCCATAGGAAAACAAAAATATTCTCGGAGAAGACAAATGGAAACAGAGATGAAGATGATGGAGAAGACATGGAATGATATTAAAAGAATGGCAAGAAACAGAACGGCTTGAATAGTGTTTGTTGAAGACATATGCTCCACAAGCAGTTGAAAGAAAGATGAAAAAGACCCATAGATGTCATTGATTGTCATTTACTTTAATTAGTCAATCAATAAACAAATGAAAGCTATGAGACCTCCGTTCATCATCATCATAATGTGCCATACCGGTTGGCGTTGGCGATCATGTCCTTCTACAAACTTCTAACTACATCGTATCAGTTCTGTTATTGACTGTTTTCCATGCCGTGACACCAAGCTATCCAGTATTTTCTCTCTTTGTCGTCCGCAATCACTCTTTCCCTGTATTTTGACAGTTGTAACCAAATATTCCAACTTTCCTTTTCTCATGATGTGCCCGAAAAATGTTGATTGTTTCTTTCTGATATCTTTTAGGAGTTCCCCTTTTTGTGTTGGCCTCTTTAAGAATTCCCTCGTTGGTCTTTTTAGTTGTCCAGGGAACTCTCAACATTATTCTGATAAATCCGATCTCTGTGGCCTCTAATCATCTTTTCATTTCTTTGTAACGGTCCATGATTCGCTTCCTTAGGTCAGAATTGGATCTATAAAGCACAGATCAAGTCTCTTTATCACTTCTATTGACATAGATTTGTTGCATAATATTAAAAAAAAATATTCTGAAATATTGTTTTGGCGGGAGATATTCTGCTTTTTATTTCCGTGGTGCGTATTCCATCTGTTATTATTATTGTGCCCAAGTATTTGACGCGTTGCACTTGTTTGAGATTTGTCTCGTTTATTTTTATGGTGCATGATGGTGATGATTGTTTCTTTGATATGACCATTACTTCTGTTTTCTTACCATTCAGACTGAGACCTTTCTTGTTGCTTTCTTTTACTATTATGCCTCTCATTTCTTGTAGTTCATACACTGTCTCTGCTATTAAGACTGTGTCCTCCGCATTTCGCAATTTATTTATGTTGTGACCGTTGACTTCAATTCCTTCTATATCTACTATTAATCTCATAATATTTTTGTAGTAACGTGAAATGAAATCCGGTGACAGAACATATTTTCCTGCCCTGCTTTGTACATAGTGAAGAAATTGGTCTATTTCTTAATGTTAATTATCCACCTATATCACTGTCATTTTCCTGTCCAGCTGGTACATATTGACAGAATATGTGGTCCATTTCCTTGACGATAATCTCCCACACATACCACTGTCATTTTCCTGTCCTGCTAGTACACATTGACAGAATATGTGGTCCATTTCCTTGACGATAATCTCCCACATATACCACTGTCATTTTCCTGTCCTGCTGGTACATATTGACAGAATATGTGGTCCATTGCCTTGACGATAATCTCCCACATATACCACTGTCATTTTCCTGTCCTGCTAGTACATATTGAAAGAGTGTGTGGTCCATTTCTTTGATGATAATTTACTGATACAATATGTCACATTTGGTCATTTTATTACTTCTTACTAAACACTGTTCCAACCATCTGTGACTCTCTTGTACCTTCTGGTAGACTTACAAGCCACTATCGACCACTCCGTGTCTCCCACCTGTCATCATCATCACCATATTGTAATTTATTTATTTCTGCTCTCACAAGCTGAAGTGGTCAATCATTTTGGTTTTGCTCCTACACATCTATCATCAACACATCTATCATCAACACATATATCATCAACACATCTATCATCAACACATCTATCATCAACACATCTATCATCAACACATCTATCATCAACACATCTATCATCAACACTTCTATCATCAACACATCTATTATCCACACATCTATCATCAACACATCTATCATCAACACATCTATCATCCATACATCTATCATCAACACATCTATCATCAACACATCTATCATCAACACATCTATCATCAACACATCTAATCACATGACCTGGATCTGTTTTGTTGCAGAACACTCCAGATTGTAATTTTTTTCTCTTTTTGTGCTTACTACATATGCGCCTGTTCAAATCTATTCGCAAGTCATTACATTTGTTATCACAAAGGGTCACAGTACTGACGAGAAATGCAAGTTCGTATCCCTTGAGACGAAAGTGATGCTGATAGAGAAAGTGAACACAAATTTGTAACCAAAAGCAAAAATAAGCAGGGAACATATTTCCTCAAGCACTCGACAAACAATCCTGAAATACAGAAACAACATTGTAATGATGGCTATCTGCATCAAGCCCACCTTATGTTTGAATCCTTTCACCCCCATCTTTACCCTGAATCTGCCCTCCAACGAGTTCTCCCTGTTACCATCACCCACGATCTTACACCACGGCTCGTCCACCTTCTTAAAGAACTGTCCTCTCCTTTACCCACAACCCTCACAATCTGTCTACAGTCTGGATTTTAAAACGACACAAACCTATCCCCTACTCCGATCATACCACTCGTCTTCTATTCTCTGATATTCTCCCCTCCCCACCCCCCACCCACCACAATTTGTGGCTTTTAATCATGAAAGGAACCTTATTCCCGATTTTTATAAAATTCTAGAAGGTATCAAAGATACAGTCATCTATATAGACGGATCCGTAATACCACACCAAAGGAGTGCATGGGCGTTTACAGCACGCTCGGCAGGCAGAAATGTCGAAGAAGACAGTGGTGCATACGTTTTGACCACTAGTAGCATGACGATTGAGGTGATCGCAGTGTCCAATGCATTCTTCTGGTTAGAGTCACATGACTACACCCACACCTCTATACTGAGTGATTCGATGAGCATGATAAGAAAAGTGGAGGCGGGCTCTGTACACAGATAAGGGTAGAGTCATTGCAGAAGTCAAAAATACGTAATCACCCTTGTCTACTTCCCTGGACACGCTGGAGTATGGGGAAATGAAAGAGCGGACAGGTTGGCTAGCTGCGCTGTCGTTGAAGACGGTCAACCAATAGACTGGACGGGCATTATCAATGCCCTTCGAGATGTAGGAAAGGCACATAACTTCGACAACCATGAGTCTACGTCACTCCTTCGAATGAAAGAGATAGGAGTTAAGATGGGCACAGCCAGAAAAGAGAAACTTAGTGGATGTATAAGAGGACATGTCAATCAACACAGAACTGGAGTCGTCAGTCACTGGACACTGCGAGACTTGCTGAGGAGGGGATTTGAGCACCTTTGGTCATATTCGGAGTGCAATGATGATGACCCAGAAATAACTCAAAAACTCAAGTCTAATCAATATTTTGTGCTTGTCATGTTTATTTCATTATATATAAATACATATATATCTGTGTGTGTGTGTATGTGTGTGTGTGTGTGTCTGTGTGTGTGGTTATGGTTATGGAAGGCCCCGGTATCACTGAAAACGAATTAAAATCCATAATTGCACAACCACCCGTGCCAGTGGAATTATCCGAATTAATATATGTCTTCTCTCAAACAAAGAAAGGTAGCTGCAGTCCCCATCATAGCAATCTCTGCACACGCCAAAAGACATAAGGCGAAACCGCGCAGAAAGTGAACACAGCCAACTGTTCCCTGTCGTACGATATCATCATTCAACCTTTAACAATCGGAATATCGAAACATGATCAAAACGGATGAGACACACAGCTCACGGTGTGCACAGGACACTTAACTCAGTAGCTCCTGCAACAAGCCGGACTTGGAATATGAGAAAACTGCAACAAGGAACACTTTACAGACATAGCCTTTAATGGTTTCTGTCGACTATCCACCAAATTGATCGGAAGTTCACGTCCTCCTGAAAATGATGATCGTCATATTTTTTTTTTTAATGTATAGCGCTTGATGATGTTAGGACATCGGTTATATAATACACAACAGGTCTGCAATATGCCAAGACCCTAACAATCATATCAATCCTTAGAAACCGAAGGTTAAGATGGCTGGGGTACGTCCAGCGAATCGAAGAAAACCGCATTCATAAGCAAATACTATATGGTGAACTAATACACGGAAAAGGACAAATCGGTAGACCTAAACTACGATACAGAAGTATTTGTAAATCATCTCCGGGTGACTTTCCGATCTGTGAAAATGACTGGGAACATCAGGCAAGAGATTGCACATCATGGAGAGCCTGTATAAAAAATGTCATAACATCATTTGTGGCTGTACCATGGCAAAACATGAAAGAGAAACGACTCATGAAAAAAAAGATGGAAACCCTGTGTGTTTGTCAAACATTTGTAGAATCAGCCACTGGAGAAGCTGTTCGACAAAAACAATCCCCCCACCCCTTTCCACCCCCCCCCCCCAAAAAAAAAAAAATACACAATAGCCTTTAGAAAACCGTCTGACAAAAACGAAAAGGGCCATATTTATATAATATACACAGACAAGACATGTCAACTATTTTAACAACAAAATTAGCATATTTTTTAATAAGTAAAGTAAGGGTTCCCTCCACGCCTTTATAGGTGTATGGGGAATATGGTGTTAGTGACCATATTTTTTTATGACCACGGCACATTTTTGGGTGATGTGGTCTGTATCACTCCAGACCGCCTTTACTTTCCAAAAAATATCCGTGGTACCCATTTTTAGAGGCTGGGTGAATTCCGGAGCCTTGTCATCCTTTTCTTTATTGTTTTTTTCCAGATGACCAGTGTATGCATTGAATTATAAGAAGCACCGAATGCAACTGAAGTATAAAAGTTGAAACACCAGTTCTACCGCAACACACAGACTTTCCAAAATGGCTCCCACAAAACAACAGAAGGCTGTGGAGTACGCGTCGACTACGGAAAGAAATAAACAATTGACTATAAAAATCTTTGTCAAACAGGATAAAATAGTATGAGATATTACGTCACCTTTGGTACAAACAAGTATCCTAATATATCACATCAGGGGAAATGGTAATAATTTATTGAAAAAGGTACATTCTGTTTCCAATGTTCTGTACATTGCAACATCATCTCTGCCTTGAAGTCATCATCATCATTTAGTGCCGTCCCCGCATAAATCTCAGTTGTACATCTACCATCTGACCTGTTGTTATGCATTCTATAACTATCATCATCATCATCATCATCGAGTGCCTTCTCCGCATAAATCTCTGTTGTACATCTACCATCTGACCTGTTGTTATGCATTCTATAACTATCATCATCATCATCATCGAGTGCCTTCTCCGCATAAATCTCTGTTGTACATCTACCATCTGACCTGTTGTTATGCATTCTATAACTATCATCATCATCATCATCATCGAGTGCCTTCTCCGCAACGAAAGTTGGCTACCCTGGAACGCCATTATGCTCTGTGTCTTGCTTTGATGGTGCAGATTGTCATAGGCTTATTTGTCCATCTTTTGATGTTACTCGTACATGCTAGTCTTGGTCTGTCTCTGCTTTTCTTACCTTATATTTTCCCTTCCAATATTACTTTTAGTAGACTGTTGTTTCTTTTAACATGCCCCAAAAATTTCATTTGTCTTGTTCTAATTGTGTTTAGTAGTTCTCTTTTAATGTTTAGTTTTTTTAAAACTTCATCATTTGTTTACTTTTCTTTCCATCTAATTCCACCTATTCTTCTATATATCCACATTTCAAAGGCTTCAATTTTCTGTAAATTAATGCCTTGAATTAAGGACATAAAACATACAACAGGAAAATCAACAAAAACAAAAAAGAGAGGAAAAAAAAACAAAATACGTGGCAATTAGGAGAACGATGATTATCATCATCATCATCATCATCATCATGTGCCAAACCGGTTAGCGTATCTACAGTACATCGTTTTAGTTCTGTTGTTGGCTGTTTTAAAGGCTATGACACCAAAGCTATCCAGTATTTTCTTGCTTTGTCGTCCGCGATCTGTCTTTCCTTTTATTTTGCCGGTTGTAACCAAGTATTCCAACTTTCCTCTGCTCATGATGTGCCCGAAAAATGTTGATTGTTTCTTTCTGATGTTTTTTAGGAGTTCCCTTTGTATGTTGGCCTATTGGGAGAACGATACAAATTATAAATAAAGAAAGAGAGAACGCAAGTAAAATACAGGTATCATAGTTTAAATATGTAGGAACAGCATTCTATGACGGTGTCAACATTGATTAAGAAATTAACATTTGGTGCAATCTGGCAATCTAAGTAATGGGACAGCTATGCCCTCTCTTACAACACCAGGCAGTGCCTGCCACACGCAACCAAACATCTTACACAAAGCGTATTTATCTCCACTCTTATCTTCTTGGTCTAGATCCTTACCACGTTGCATAGGGCTCGTGGTGTTTTTGTCGCCATCCTTGTTTATTCTGGCTGAGATGCTCCATCTTGTCTTTGACACCATGTTACAGTGCCAACAATGGATACAACAAGTCAGAAAAGAAAGTTAGTCAGCTCAGGAATGAGATGTCTGAGATAAAAAAAGTTAGTCACCACAGAAATGAGATTTTTGAGAAAATAAAGTTAGTCACCACAGAAATGAGATTTTTGAGAAAATAAAGTTAGTCACCACAGAAATGAGATTTTTGAGAAAATAAAGTTAGTCACCACAGAAATGAGGTGTTTGAGAAAATAAAGTTAGTCACCACAGAAATGAGATGTCTGAGAAAAGAAAGTTAGTCACCACATAAATGAGATGTTTGAGAAAAGAAAGTTAGTCACCACAGAAATGAGATGTCTGAGAAAAGAAAGTTAGTCACCACATAAATGAGATGTTTGAGAAAAGAAAGTTAGTCACCACAGAAATGAGATTTTTGAGAAAAGAAAGTTAGTCACCACAGAAATGAGATGTCTGAGAAAAGAAAGTTAGTCACCACAGAAATGAGATTTTTGTGAAACGAAAGTAAGACAACACAGAAATGGGATTTTTTATAAAAGAAAGTTAGCACAGAAATGGGATTTTTGATAAATGAAAGTTAGACAACACAGAAATGGGATTTTTGGGAAAAAGCTGTGACCAGAAGTGACAGAATCAGAAACGATGTTATATGGTGAAAGTTGATCTACTATAAGAGAAAGTTGAACTATTATAAGAGAAAGTTGAACTATTATAAAAGAAAGTTGAAATATTACAAGAGAAAGTTGAACTAATGTTGAATTAAATACAAAGATAAGAAATGCAATGGATTCTTATTAAGTGAAGGTAGTGTCTAGTGTTTGCTATATCTTAAAATCCATACACAAACGAGAAGGTCACATAGCTCGAGGAAGACCCAATCTACGTTGGAGTGAGAAACTCTACAACAATATCAGGTATCTATTACTGAGGCTGTCAGAAAAGCAAGAACCGGAATATTGTTTCTCCCTCGACATCTGAAGTGGCAAAACAGAAAGAAAATAATGACAACGAAATTGCATTCTCCTCATTCTTAGAACTGATCTTCCATGAAAGTGGTTTCAATTTGTAATCTTACATAAACATGTAAATTATCAAGGTAAATATATTTGAGTAATAGTTGTATTAAAGTATAGAAAAAGCTTTTCAAAAGTCCGGCTTGTTGCAGGAGCTACTGAGTTTAATGTTCTGTGCACACCGTGAGCTGTGACTTTCATCCGCATCGTGTTTCGATATTCAGATTGATTACGATGAATGATGATATCGTATGACGAAGGACAGTTCGGTTGCGTTAACTTTCTTGGCGGCTACGCCTTTTGTCGTTGCTGTAGCTGTTATGATGTGGACTGTAGCTTCATTTCTTTGTTTGGATCCTTCAATGAGATGAGATGTAAATTCAGATGATTCCACTGGCACGGGCGGTTGAGCAATTATGGATTTTAATTCGTTTGATACCGGGGCCTTCGACTAACTACAACTACTACAATGCTTTTGAGAGAACAAAATATGGAGAAAAAAATAATAGAAATATATTTTAAAATACTTTAACATTTTTATTAAAATTTCGCTTTTTCTTGTGATACTTTCATCCTTCAGCAAATATATTTTAACAATGCTCTTTTAACTTCTTGTGATCAGCTTGAATGTGTAAACATAAGGATTAAAAGGTTTACATGTAATGCTTCTGAAACAAACAAAATAGCAAGACATAATGTACATCATACAGTTAGTGGTAAATACGTGATATAAATATATAAGGTTTTTTTTTCCAATTAGCAAATTCATTATATTTCAAGGTATAAAACAAAAATTGTGATTAGTCGTTAAGTTTAGTAAACTTGAATTTGATTGGTTTCTCTGACTCGATTAAAACTGAGTAGATGAATTTCATGTTCTGAGATTCAGGTTCGACATCAATTTTCAGTTTCTGCAAGGTCTGAAATAGAGAGAGGACTGTGTGAATTAGAAGTCAGGTACAAGTGGCTGGGCAGTTAAATGTAAGATAGATCTACAGGTAGACCTGACCTAAAAAAATTATCCTGGAAAATAAAATCCGGATGAAATATAAATATAAAACTATCACCTACAATAAGGAGAAAATGGTAAGCATATGTTGGCCATGTGATGAGAAGAGACAAGAGACTTTTACAACAAGCCTTCAAATGAGAGAATACAAATGTCAGATAAGAAGAGGTCGACCTAAATAAACTTTATAACTATCATCATCATCATCATCATCATCATCATCATCAGGTACGATGCCTGCTGGCGTAAGGGATCATGTCTTTCCACAACATTTGATCTCGACAGTTAATTATCATTTCTGTTGTTGACCTTCTGCCAAGCCATTCTCTTAAGCTGTCTGGTATCTTTTCTCTTTGCTTCCATCTATCTCTTCGCCCCTCAATTTTCCATAGTTGACACAAGTAAGTAATTGTAATGCGCAATCATAACTATATCCTGAACCGTAGCCTCGAAATAAATTGGCGAGGTGACAAAGATTTCGATGCTGTTCGTAAACCTACAGCCCAGGTACGACTACCGGATCTTCCTGCTAGTCTAGAGGTATGTTGTCTAAATTGAGGAATGCTACAAGGAGAAGACTTGTGAACCCGTTTATTGCTGAGGGGAGGTGGGAGGGGGAGGTTAATTTGAGGGCGCTTATGGATAGTTGATCTAACTATTCAATATTTGTAAAAAGTGAGTTCATTGAACATATCTTGAAAGTGTATCTTTTGACCACTTTCACGGTGTCTAACTTTATACAGCTAACCATAAAATATATTTGTCAGTCGGTAGTTTGGCACGCGGACTATATGACCTGCCAACCGTGTCTGTGCTTGTATCAGAATAGTGACAAAACTGAGAATATAAGCTCAGTCCAAAACGACTGTTTCTGTCATCTTCTATTCCCATTAAACGTCCTTGAACTTCCCAAGGCAATCTTTGTGGTGACCATTTAACTTATACATCATCATCAGGTCGCATGTCCTTTGCTGAACGTTGCATTCACTACAACCAGTCTGAAAGAATCTCTATCTCTAGCCAGATCAACCAGTTTTAATGGTATCATCTGCAAGGTCTCTTTAGTGTCTTGAAACAACCTTCTTCTTGGTCCGCCCATGATGTTTAACTTATACATTATCATCAGGTCGCATGTCCTTTGCTGAACGTTGCATTCACTACAGCCAGTCAGAAAGAATCTCTGTCTCTAGCCAGATCAACCACTTATAATGGTAATCTCTGTCTCTAGCCAGATCAACCACTTATAATGGTAATCTCTGTCTCTAGCCAGATTAACGACTTATAATGGTAATCTCTGTCTCTAGCCAGATCAACCACTTATAATGGTAATCTCTGTCTCTAGCCAGATCAACCACTTATAATGGTAATCTCTGTCTCTAGCCAGATCAACGACTTATAATGGTAATCTCTGTCTCTAGCCAGATCAACCACTTATATAGGTAATCTCTGTCTCTAGCCAGATCAACCACTTATAATGGTAATCTCTGTCTCTAGCCAGTCAACCACTTATAATGGTAATCTCTGTCTCTAGCCAGATCAACCACTTATAATGGTAATCTCTGTCTCTAGCCAGATCAACCACTTATAATGGTAATTTCTGTCTCTAGCCAGATCAACCACTTATAATGGTAATCTCTGTCTCTAGCCGGATTAACGACTTATAATGGTAATCTCTGTCTCTAGCCAGATCAACGACTTATAATGGTAATCTCTGTCTCTAGCCAGATCAGCCACTTATAATGGTAATCTCTGTCTCTAGCCAGATCAACCACTTATAATGGTAATCTCTGTCTCTAGCCAGTCAACCACTTATAATGGTAATCTCTGTCTCTAGCCAGATCAACCACTTATAATGGTAATCTCTGTCTCTAGCCAGATCAACCACTTATAATGGTAATCTCTGTCTCTAGCCAGATCAACCACTTATAATGGTAATCTCTGTCTCTAGCCAGATTAACGACTTATAATGGTAATCTCTGTCTCTAGCCAGATCAACGACTTATAATGGTAATCTCTGTCTCTAGCCAGATCAACCACTTATAATGGTAATCTCTGTCTCTAGCCAGATCAACGACTTATAATGGTAATCTCTGACTCTAGCCAGATCAACCACTTATAATGGTAATCTCTGTCTCTAGCCAGATCAACCACTTATAATGGTAATCTCTGTCTCTAGCCAGATCAACCACTTATAATGGTAATCTCTGTCTCTAGCCAGATCAACCACTTATAATGGTAATCTCTGTCTCTAGCCAGTCAACCACTTATAATGGTAATCTCTGTCTCTAGCCAGATCAACCACTTATAATGGTAATCTCTGTCTCTAGCCAGATCAACCACTTATAATGGTAATCTCTGTCTCTAGCCAGATCAACCACTTATAATGGTAATCTCTGTCTCTACCCAGATTAACGACTTATAATGGTAATCTCTGTCTCTAGCCAGATCAACGACTTATAATGGTAATCTCTGTCTCTAGCCAGATCAACCACTTATAATGGTAATCTCTGTCTCTAGCCAGTTCAACCACTTATAATGGTAATCTCTGTCTCTAGCCAGTCAACCACTTATAATGGTAATCTCTGTCTCTAGCCAGATCAACCACTTATAATGGTAATCTCTGTCTCTAGCCAGATCAACCACTTATAATGGTAATCTCTGTCTCTAGCCAGATCAACCACTTATAATGGTAATCTCTGTCTCTAGCCAGATTAACGACTTATAATGGTAATCTCTGTCTCTAGCCAGATCAACGACTTATAATGGTAATCTCTGTCTCTTGCCAGATCAACCACTTATAATGGTAATCTCTGTCTCTAGCCAGATCAACGACTTATAATGGTAATCTCTGTCTCTAGCCAGATCAACCACTTATAATGGTATGATCTTCAAGGTCTCTTTAATGTCTTGAAACCACCTTCTTCTTGGTCCGCCCCTGATGTTCAACATACACATATAAAACATACACATATAAAACAAACTCATATAAAACAAACTCATATAAAACAAACTCATATAAAACAAAATCATATACAGAAAAAAAACAAAACCTTAGCAGCTGCCAGAAACATTTCCTGCTCAGCAAATCGGCGACCTACGCAGTTTCTCGGCCCGTACCCAAAGGGTAAAGATGCCATCTTGGGAATATCTTCTTGTTCACCGTCTGAAGACCGTAGCCATCTCTCGGGAATGAACTTATCCGGGTTGGCGAAGTAGACTTGACAAGACTTAGGGTTGTGTAAACAGATTAAATTCTAGAATGAAAAAGATGATCTTTACGTTCACGTTGCAAGCAATTATTATTTTTAAATACCGGAACCTAACGTGTGGAATATCATCATCATGTACCATACCGGTTGGCGTAGGCGATCATGTCCTTCCACAATCTTCTATCTACAGTCCATCGTATCAGTTCTGTTGTTGACTGTTTTCCATGCCACGACACCAAGCTATTTTCTCTCTTTGTCGTCCGCGATCTCTCTTTCCTTTTATTTTGCCAGTTGTAACCAAGTATTCCAACTTTCCTCTTCTCATGATGTGCCCGAAAAATGTTGACTGTTTCTTTCTGATGTTTTTTAGGAGCTGCCTTTTTGTGAACTTCCTCATTGGTCTTTTTAGCTGTACAGAGAATTTTCAACATTCTTCTGAGAAATCCCATCTCTGTGGCCTCTAATCGTCTTTTCATTTGTTTCTCTACTGTCCTTGATTCCCTTCCATAGGTCAGAATTGGCTCTATACAGCACCGATGAACTCTCTTTCTCATTTCTATTGACATAGATTTGTTGCATAAGATATTAAATTCTAGAATGAAATATAACACATTTTTTTTTAAAAGTAAAGAGCCCCCGTCACGCCAAGTGGCGTATAGGGAATATGGTGTTATTGACCATAAATTTTACAAATCTTCAGCACATGATTTTTGGAGTAATGTGGTCGGTATTACGCCCGTGCCGCTTTACTTTCCCAGAAAAAAATCCTGTACCCATTTAAGGCTGGGTGAACCCGGAAGCCGTCGATTGGGATCGAACCCTAACCCTTGTCCTTTGTAGTCCAGTTCACTAACCACTGAGATATCGCGGCTCCCTACTTGTGCTCTAGCCGATGATTAAAGGAATACGCTTATTTGTCATCCGACACCGAGAGGACATTTAGTGAGCGTAGATGACATGTGATTTCGTTTGTTCTGGAACAGTGATATTTGCGCCTTTCGGCTCAATACATCCGACATCAGCAAGGCTTTTGTGAGTACCGGGTTGATTTCTCTCTTGATTCCTACTCATTTAGTTATGCTGGACTAGTTAGTCTGTTTCTACGGTCACCACGAAGAGGTGGAGTATGGTTTAGATAGCTCTTGTTCACCGATCCTCATGCAAGCCATCAGCTATGGTTCGTTGACAGTTTTCAGCTCTGTTGCTCATCGTGGCCTAATCAAGTTCTTTTAACTTATTTAATGACCATAAACAAAAAAATAGGAATGGCAAAAAGTAATTTTAATGCCATGAAAAATATACTTACATCAAAACAAATAACACCAGGGCTAAATCAAAGAATAGCAAAATGTTTTATCTTCTCAACATTTCTATATGGTTCAGAAACATCGACATTATATAAGAAAACAGAACAGAGAATTGGAGCCTTTGAAATATGGATTTATAGAAGAATAGGTAGAATTGAATTGAAAGAAAAGAGAACAAACTATGAATTCTTAAAACAACTAAAAATGAAAAGAGAACTACTAAACACAATTAGAACAAAACAAATGCGATTTTTGGGCCATGTTAAAAGACACAACAGCCTAATAAAAGTAATCTTGGAAGGGGAAATTCAGGTAAAAGAGGCAGAGGCAGACCAACACTAACGTGAACGAGTAACATCAAAAGATGGACAAGTCAGTCTATGACAATCTGCACCATCAAAGCAAGAGACAGAGTGAAATGGCGCTCCATGATAGCCAACCTTCTTTGCGGAGGTGGCACTCGATGATGATGAATGGCTATAACATTAGAGTAGGAACTGGTAGCATCTTCTTCATCGTTCAAGTCTTGTGTTCATGCGAACTTGATTCTTTGTCTTGTTTCACGAAGGTAGGGCATGAACAACATCACGACACACGATGATCTGGTCGCACGGTCAGTACTCTTATTTGCCTGTGAGTCCTGATTTTCCCCCTAAACCTGCGCTGTGGCTGACACACTTCGTCTCCGGCAGTCTGGATATAAATTTGACTTAGGAATTTTCTATCTCGTGGATGCCTACCAAAGCAATTGGGCCCACTCTGTCCGTGGTTACTGTCTGGGTGTTCGTCCATAGCATACTTTCTCAGAACTGGTAGCTATTTTAGTTGTGAATTACTTATAAAAATATATCTCTTAATTACTTAAATATAGTTAATTACTTAAATATATCTCACAATTACATATAAAAACTTCTCTAAATTACCTGTAAAATATATCTCTTAAATACTTATATATATATATATATATATATATATATATATATATATATATATATATATCTAAATAACTAATACAAACATATCTTTATAACATATAAAATATCTCTCCAAATTACTTATAAAATATCTCTCCAAATTACTTATAAAATATCTCTCCAAATTACTTATAAAATATCTCTCCAAATTACTTATAAAATATCTCTCCAAATTACTTATAAAATATCTCTCCAAATTACTTATAAAATATTTCTCTCCAAATTACTTATAAAATATTTCTCTCCAAATTACTTATAAAATATCTCTCCAAATTACTTATAAAATATTTCTCTCCAAATTACTTATAAAATATCGCTCCAAATTACTTATAAAATATTTCTCTCCAAATTACTTATAAAATATCTCTCCAAATTACTTATAAAATGTTTCTCTCCAAATTACTTATAAAATATCTCTCCAAATTACTTATAAAATATCTCTCCAAATTACTTATAAAATATATCTCTCAATTACATCTAAAATACTTATTTTTGGACTTTAAAAACCACTAAAAATCCCTGTTATAGTTAGGCAACAGTCACTAAGATAAACAACACTCGCTGAGACAGACAATACTCACTAAGATAAACAACACTCACTGATTCAGACAACATTCACTGAGCTGAGACAGTCAATGCTCACTAAAGCACACAACATGCACTGAGACACACATCACTCGCTGAGACAGACAGCACTCACTGAGACAGATAACACTCAGTGAGAAAACGTTCACTGAGACAGATAGCATCATTGAGACAGACAACACTCACTGAGACAACGTTCACTGAGACAGATAGCATCATTGAGACAGACAACACTCACTGAGACAACGTTCACTGAGACAGATAACACTCACTGAGACAGATAACACTCACTGAGATAGACAACACTCACTGAGATAGATAGCACTCACTGAGACAGACACCACTCACTGAGACAAATAACACTCACTGAGACAGACAACACTCACTAAGACAGAAAACACTCACTGAGACTGACAATCTGGTAGACCTGCTGTACCTGAAGAAAAATGTCTAGATATCCAAGACATAATCTTGAAAAGTCCAAGCAAATCCTTAAGAAAAATGTCGCAACAAGTGAACGTATCAGTGGGCACAGCGCACACAATTCTTAAACACCGTTTACATTTTTATCCATACAGGATTTCTGTTGTGTCTGAGCTAAAAGAGTGTGACTATCAATCCAGGGTCAACTACTGCATGTGGGTTCAAGCATTTTTAGCTGAAGTAGACGAATCGATTCTTGATGTAACATTCTTCTCTGATGAGGCATGGCTTCAACTATCTGGATGCGTTACTAGCCAAAATAATCGTATTTGGAGCAGTTTTAATCGCAATGCATTTCATGAAGTGTCTCTACACGATACAGAAATTGGGGTATGGTGTGCCGTCAGTAGAATACGTTTAACTGGACCAATTTTCTTCTATCCATCTATCTATTGACTTTTCGAGCCGTAGCCGGCCCATATGGTGTAGACTAAGATACTCCTTCTCTTATCTAAATTTTTATTCTAGCAGTTTTCAATTCTTTTAAAGATATTTTATCAAATAGCTCCATTTGTCTCTGTTCTGCGCAAGCAGCTCTATCTCATTGAGGGAATCGATTCCTGCTGCTCTTGCCACTCTCATCAGTGTTCTTCTCAGTGTCTCTCTGCGTCTTTCTCTTTTCCGCTTACCTGTTGTTTCCCGCATCAAGGCCTGTTTTGCTATTCGATTATTATCTCTCCTCATGACATGTCCAACATATGACCATCGTCTTTTCTTGATTACTGAAGATATTAGTGGGTGATTGGCGACATTGTCTTCTACAACACTATTAATGCCGATCGGTACCGTTCTGATATACTGGAACTTTTGTTAGAACAGCTGAATGAACATGAAATTGAGGAAGCGTCGTTCCAGCAAGATGGTGCAGCTGCACACACAGCTATAGCATCACTGCATTTTTTGGAGAACATTTTCACAAATCGTATAATATCAGATGGAATTTGGCCCCCAGATCTAACAACATTAGGTTATTATCTATGGGTTTCTTGAAAGGAAATCTTTTCAAAAATAATGTACACACAAATGAGGGCCTGAAAGAATCAATAAGAATTACCATTCAAGAAATAACAACAGACACGTTACTGAAGGTATTTGACAATATGAAGAGACATGTACAGTCATGTCTTGAAGCCCGTGGTGGACATTTACAACACCTTTTACAATGAATATTCTATTGGTACTTCACAGATAGCTCAATACAGCATTAGACCATACCAGTAACTATTTTAAGTAATTTAATGACTTTTTCAGCACAGTTTTTGATGACAACATTTCCTTTTTTTTTTCAAATGTGTTCTATATACAAAGTGTAGTGAGACTTCACGAACACATTGTATATATATATATATATATATATATATATATATATATATATATATATATATATATATATATAATATATATATATATATATATAATCAACACATAATAAAGAAACAAAATAAAAGGGAACTCACTCCTGCCGGTACTTTGTATCCACCCAGAACAACATCTTTAGGTAACACTCTCCTTGTTCCAGTCATTGTAGGATACAACAATCTAATGGAATCAGTTGTCTATTAAAATCACGTTGTACAGCTAATATGAGGTAGTATCAAACGTTTATCTCAAATTATCTATATTCAAATCATTATCAATGTTAGAAAACATGCCCTAAAAGTGCTACAAAGAAACTGTCCTACTATATGGAAGCGAATCATGGACGATAAGTAAGCTAATGTAAAAGGTAAAGTACGAGACTTAAATCGGCGTCTTAGCACGCAAATTTTCACCCCATGTGTAAAATGTATGGTCACTAACACCATATTCTCTATACGTCACTTGACGTGACGGGTCACTAACACCATATTCTCTATACGCCACTTGGCGTGACGGGTCACTAACACCATATTCTCTATACGCCACTTGACGTGACGGGTCACTAACACCATATTCTCTATACGCCACTTGACGTGACGGGTCACTAACACCATATTCTCTATACGCCACTTGGCGTGACGGGTCACTAACACCATATTCTCTATACGCCACTTGGCGTGACAGGTCACTAACACCATATTCTCTATACGCCACTTGACGTGACGGGTCACTAACACCATATTCTCTATACGCCACTTGACGTGACGGGTCACTAACACCATATTCTCTATACGCCACTTGGCGTGACGGGTCACTAACACCATATTCTCTATACGCCACTTGGCGTGACGGGTCACTAACACCATATTCTCTATACGCCACTTGGCGTGACGGGTCACTAACACCATATTCTCTATACGCCACTTGACGTGACGGGTCACTAACACCATATTCTCTATACGCCACTTGGCGTGACGGGTCACTAACACCATATTCTCTATACGCCACTTGACGTGACGGGTCACTAACACCATATTCTCTATACGCCACTTGACGTGACGGGTCACTAACACCATATTCTCTATACGCCACTTGGCGTGACGGGTCACTAACACCATATTCTCTATACGTCACTTGGCGTGACGGGTCACTAACACCATATTCCCTATACGCCACTTGACGTGACGGGTCACTAACACCATATTCTCTATACGTCACTTGGCGTGACGGGTCACTAACACCATATTCTCTATACGCCACTTGACGTGACGGGTCACTAACACCATATTCTCTATACGTCACTTGACGTGACGGGTCACTAACACCATATTCTCTATACGCCACTTGACGTGACGGGTCACTAACACCATATTCTCTATACGCCACTTGGCGTGACGGGATCTTTAATATTTTTTATTACTTATGATCATAAACAAAGAAAATACTCAAAACAAAACCTACAAGTGGATATCAAATGTGAAGGAATAGACCTGGAGACAGTTCACAACGACAACTACCGTGGACATACTATAACCAGTGATGGGAAATGTGCAACTGAAATAAACAAAAGAATAGAAATGGCAAAAAGAAATTTTAATGTCAAGAAATTTATGCAAACATCAAAACAAATAGCACAGGGCTAAAACTAAGAATAGCGAAATGTTATATATCTTCTCAACATTCCTATATGGTGCAAAAACATGGACAATAGGCAAGCAATTAGAACAGAAAATTGGACCCTTTGAAATGTGGTTATATAGAAGAATAGGTAGAATTGGATGGAAAGAAAAGAAAACAAATGATGAAGTCTTAAAACAATTAAAATGAAAAGAGAACTACTAAACCCTACTAAACACAATTCACACAAGATAAATGCGATTTTTGGGGCATGTTAAAAAACACATCAGCCTACTAAAAGTAATCTTGGAGGGGAAAATACAAGGTAAAAGAGGCATAGGCAGACCAAGACTAACATGGACGAGTAACATCAAAAGGTGGACAAGTCAGCCTATGACAACCTGCGCCATCAAAGCAAGAGACAGTGGAATGGCGCTCCATGGTAGCCAACCTTCTTTGCGAAGACGGCACTCGATGAGGATGAAAAATTTATCAGTGCATTGACTTTACCTGTCTTTAATTTTTTTAAAATTTAGTATGATTGAACATGATGTAGTCGATCTCAAAATGTTAAATTATGTAATGACGAGAGAATCTAAGCACACATGCATTTGTCTAACATAAAATGAGATTAACTGAGAACACCTAACTAACTAACTAACTAACTAACTAACTAACTAACTAACTAACTAACTAACTAACTAACTAACTAACTAACTAACTAACTAACTAACTAACTAACTAACTAACTAACTAACTAACTAACTAACTAACTAACTAACTAACTAACTAACTAACTAACTAACTAACTAGCTAGATACCTAACTAACTAACTAACTAACTAACTAACTTACTAACTAACTAACTAACTAACTAACTAACTAACTAACTAACTAACTAACTAACTAACTAACTAACTAACTAACTAACTAACTAACTAACTAACTAACTAACTAACTAACTAACTAACTAACTAACTAACTAACTAACTAACTAACTAACTAACTAACTAACTAACTAACTAACTAACTAACTAACTAGATACCTAACTAAATAACTAACTAACTAACTAACTAACTAACTAGCTAGATACCTAACTAAATAACTAACTAACTAACTAACTAACTAACTAGCTAGATACCTAACTAACTAACTAACTAACTAACTAACTAACTAACTAACTAACTAACTAACTAACTAACTAACTAACTTACTAACTAACTAACTAACTAACTAACTAACTAACTAGCTAGATACCTAACTAACTAACTAACTAACTAACTAACTAACTAACTAACTAACTAACTAACTAACTAACTAATTAACTAACTAACTAACTAAGTAAGTAAGTAAATAACTAACTAACTAACTAACTAACTAACTAACTAACTAACTAACTAACTAGCTAACTAACTAAGTAAGTAAATTAGTAATTAACTAACTAACTAACTAACTAACTAACTAACTAACTAACTAACTAACTAACTAACTAACAAACTAACTAACTAACTAACTAACTAACTAACTAACTAACTAACTAACTAACTAACTAACAAACAAACAAACTAACTAACTAACTAACTAACTAACTAACTAACTAACTAACTAACTAACTAGCTAGATACCTAACTAACTAACTAGCTAGATACCTAACTAACTAACTAACTAACTAAGTAAGTAAGTTACTAACTAACTAACTAACTAACTAGCTAGATACCTAACTAACTAACTAACTAACTAACTAACTAACTAACAAACAAACTAACTAACTAACTAACTAACTAACAAACTAACTAACTAACTAACTAACTAACTAACTAACTAACTAACTAACTAACTAACTAACTAACTAACTAACTAACTAACTAACTAACTAACTAACTAACTAAGTAACTAACTAACTAACTAACTAACTAAGTAAGAAAATTACTAACTAACTAACTAACTATATAACTAACTAACTAACTAACTAACTAACTAACTAGCTAACTAACTAAGTAAGTAAATTACTAACTAACTAACTAACTAACTAACTAACTAGCTAACTAACTAAGTAAGTAAATTACTAACTAACTAAATAAATAAATAACCAATTAACTAACTAGCTGCCTAGCTAACTAATTAACTAGATAACTTGCTAGATACCTAACTAACTAACTAACTAGCTAACTAAGTAATTTACTAGCTAACTACCTAACTATCTAACGTGCTAGCTAACTAAGTAACTAACTAACTAGCTAGCTAACAAACTAACTAACTAACTTGCTAACTAACTAACTAATTAGCTAACTAACTAGCTAGCAAACTAACTATTTAACTAACTACGAAGATAACTAACTAACTGGCTAGATAACTAACTAATTACTTAACTAGCTAGCTGACTAACTAACTAACTAGCTAAATAGCTAGCTAACGAACTAATTAGCTAGCTAGCTAACGAACTAATTAGCTAGCTAGCTAATTAACTAACTAGCTAACTAATTAACTAACTCATCATCATGTGCCTTACCGGTTGGTGTAGGTGATCATGTCCCTCCACAATCTTCTATCTACAGTGCATTGTATCAGTTCTGTTGTTGACTGTTTTTCATGCCACGACACCAAGCTACCCTGTATTTTCTCTCTTTGTCGCCCGCGATCTCTCTTTCCTTTTATTTTGCCAGTTGTAACCAAGTATTCCAACTTTCCTCTTCTCATGATGTGCCCGAAAAATGTTGATTGCTTCTTTCTGATATATTTTTAAGAGCTCCCTTTTTGTGTTGGCCTCTTTGAGAACGTCCTCATTGGTCTTTTTAGCTGTCCAGGAAACTTTCAACATTCTTTGGAGAAATCCCATCTCTGTAGCCTCTAACCGTCTTTTCATTTGTTTGTCTACTGTCCAAGATAACTAACTAACTAGCTAGCTAATTAACTAACAAACAAACTAGCTGTCTAATTGAATAAATAACTAACTAGCTAGCTAATTAACTAACTAACTAACTAATTAACTAATTATCTAGCTAATTAACTAACTAACTAGCTAACTAATTAACTAACTAATTACCTAACTAACTAACTAGCTAGCTATCTAATTAACTAACTAACTAACTAGCTAGTTAATTAACTAACTAACTAAGTAGCTAGCTAATTAACTAACTAGCTAATTAACTAACTTGCTAGCTAATTAACAAACTAACTAACTAAATAGCTAATTAACCTACTAGCTAGCTAATTAACTAACTAACTAACTAGCTAGCTAATTAACTAACTAACTAGCTAGCTAATTAACTAACTAACTAACTAACTAACTAGCTAGCTAGTTAACTAACTAACTAACTAACTAGCTAGCTATTTAACTAACTAAATAACTAGCTAGCTAATTAAATAACTAACTAACTAGCTACCTAGCTAGCTAACTAACTAACTAACTAACTAGCTAGCTAACTAACTAGCTATCTAACTAACTAACTAACTAGTTAACTAGTTAACTAACTAACTAACTAGATAACTAACTAACTCGCTAGCTAACTAACTAGCTAGCTAATTAACTAACTAACTAGCTAGCTAATTAAATAACTAACTAGCTAGCTAATTATTTAACTAACTAACTAGCTACCTAATCAACTAACTAACTAACTAATTTGCTAGCTAATTAACTAACTAACTAACTAGCGAACTAACTAAGTAGCTAGCTAATTAACTAACTAACTAACTAAAGAAAAAGACAGCACCTCAGTGCAAAATAAAGACAAGTGGAACAATATTAAAACAGGTAAATTAATTTAAATATTTGGGAACTTTGTTAACCTCAGACGGAAGATGTACAAAAGAGGTGAGATGTAGAATGGCCCAGGCAAAAGCAGCTTTACAAAAAATGAGGAAAATACTATGCAATCCATTTTTGACAATAGACACAAGAAAAAGAGTTCTTAAATGTTAAGTAGAGCAAGTCTTAACATATGGATGTGAATCATGGACAATGGGACAACAGACAAGAAAATCACTGGAGTCTGTAGAAATGTGGTTTTACAGAAGAATGTTGAGAATACCATGGACTTGGAACAGAAGAGTAATGAAGAGGTTCTGAGAGAGGTCAAAGCAAAAGGAGAGCTAATTTCCAATGTTAGGAAGAAACAATCATAATTTTTTGGCCATGTAATGAGCAGAGAACAGCTGGAATATATTGTAACAACAGGAAAAATTGAGGGACGAAGAGATAGAGGGAAGCAAAGAGAAAAATAACAGACAGCTTAAGAGAATTGCATGCAGAAGGTCAACAACAGAAATGATAAATAGCTGCCGAGATCAAAAGTTATGGAGAGACATGATCACCTACGCCACTAGGCCTGGTACTTGATGATGATGATCTAACTAGCTAGGTAATTAACTAACTAACTAAATAGCTAGGTAATTAACTAACTAACTAAATAGCTAGCTAATTAACTAACTAACTAACTAACTAGCTAATTAACTAACTATCTAACTAACTAACTAGCTAAATAGCTAGCTAGCTAACTAACTAACTAGCTAGCTAACTAACTAACTAACTAACTAGCTAGCGAGCTAGCTAACTAACTAGCTAGCTAAGTAGCCCGCTAATTAACTAACTAACTAACTAGCTAGCTAACTAATTAACGATCTATCTAGCTAACCAGCTAATTAGATAATTAATTAACTAATTAACTAACTAAATAACTTAATAATTAACTAACTAACTAATTAACTACCTAACTTACTAACTAACTAACTAATTAACTAACTAACTAATTAACTAACTAGCTAACTAACTAATTAACTAATTAACTAACTAACTAAGTATCCCCTTTGACGTCATGACAGACGGCTGGTAGCAAGCACTGATGATAAGTCAGTAGTTAAAGAACCCACAGCAGTTAAAATCGAAAAAAGTAGGCCATAAATATGGCCGCTGCTCCAGCAAAATTGTCTGCATAAACCTACTCACACTGTGGTTCCCAGGCCGTGCTACGGAGTTCGCGTATGTGGGCCAGGATTATCCTCTGATTTTCTCGACATTCTCGGGGGAGATATCAGAGCACCTATAGGTTCGTCAAGTGTGCAGTGATGACGATCCTAACAACTAATTATATTAAGCAACAAGTTGGCTACCAAACTATAGTCCGTCCAGAAATTCATAATCACACCTGAATTATTTTTGCGTGATAACCATTTGTTATTTTGCTTTCAAAATTTGCATGCAATCTTAGAATATTGATGACGTTATAGAAATATTTTTTGCTCTGAGAAATTTGATCTAGTTTAAAAGTTTTCTTCTTTAGGCTATATTAAATTCACCCTGTTCGAATATGACACCATTTTAGGATATATACATTAATTTGGTGCGGTCGTTCACGTAAAATAGTTTGGCTATTGCAGAAACACTAACTTCAGGAAAATCCCGTGCACAAAACTGAATTGTTATTGAACGACATGACGCACCACGGCCTGGGCATTAATTACCGAAGGGAAGGCGTATCTTTATTAATTTTGTGAAGACTCAGTAGACAATTTTTTGACTTTAAATACCAACATTTATATCTAAATTACAATGAGTTTGAAATGCAAATTTATAACTCTGCAAAAAGTTACTGTTTTACTATATCAGCACTTCCTTAGGGAATCCAAGATGGGGCATTTATATTGTGATATTCATGACCCAGAGAGACGAACGCAACTCGTTCTTGGTCTTAATAAATCGTCATTTTCTCGTTGGATTAAACAAGACTCAGAGTGCACTCATGTCAATCAAGGAAGGAAAAGGAAAGTCGACAGCTTTGACATGGATGTCATAAAACGTGAGATATTGAACATTTTTGCTAATAATGTACTTGTTACTCTCAGGAATTTGAAATTAAAATTGCATGCAGACTGCAATATTGACATTTCTAAAAGTACTCTATGGAAGATTGTGCGAGGAGCCGGCTTCACTTTCAGAAAAACTGTTGGGGTGCAGGAATATTATTTGTGAAAAACCACACTTGGTCATTGCTCGAAGCAAATACCTGAGACAGATTCGTGAGCTGTGGAGTAAACGGTATGATATTGTATATTTGGACGAATCATGAGTCAACGCACACCACACCTATGCTAAAGAATGGCAGTCAGTAAATGGCAAACTCGAAAGAACAATTCCGAGCAGCAAAGGCCAGCGCATTATATTAACGCATGCTGGAAGCACTGAAAACAGCCTTGTCCATGATGCGGGACTTATTTTCCAATCAAAAAGTACCGATGAATGGAATGAATGGAAACATTTTCAGGCACTGGTTGGAGAACGATCTTTTACCAATCCTGGAGAGACCTTCATGCATAGTCATGGATAATGCATCATACCACAATGTCGTATCAGAGGAAGACAAAGTGCCTACTGCATCAAATACAAAAGAGCAAATTAGGACATGGCTTGCGAATGAAAATGTCAAATTTGACGACACATATTTAAAACCCGAATTGTTACAACTTATGAAGAATACGAATAAGAAAAAGGTGTACCATGTTGACAAAATCATTGAGAAATACGGCCACACCTCTCTTCGACTCCCTGCATATCATGCGCACCTTAATCCAATCGAACTTGTCTGGGCTCACGTCAAAGGACAAGTTGCAGAACAGAACAGGACGTTTAAAATGTGTGATGTTGAAGTTCTGACACGCGAGTCTCTCTCAAAAATAGACATTCCATTCTGGAAAAAGTGTGTTGAACATGTGCTGCGGGTGGAAGATGAGTACTGGAAACGAGTTTCCTTATGTTCCTAGTCCGGCTTGTTGCTGGAACTACTAAATTTAGTGTTCTGTGCGAACTGTGAGCTGTGATTTTCATCCGGATCGTGTTTCGATATTCCGATTGATTACGGTGAATGATGATATCGTATGACGAAGGACAGTTCAGATGCGTTCACTTTCGGTTCGGTTACGCCTTATGTCTTTTGGCATGTATTGTAGCTACTATGACGGGGGACTGCCGCTGCCTTTTCTTTGAATCCTTCAATGAGATGAAATTTAATTAGGATGATTCCACTTTCACGGGCGGTTCAGCAATTATGGATTTTAATTCGGATGATTCCACTGCCACGGGCGTTTGAACAATTATGGATTTATTTTGCTTGCAAGGATACCATGGCCTTCGAGCAACCATAACCATTTACAATTTGTATATGTGGCTGCTCTTATTACTTTTGGCCAGGTAATGAGAAGGAAACAACAAGAACATATAATGATAGATTAACTTTACTCTACCTCCCATTGGTGCTTCCGAAAAAAAAGACTAACTAGTCTGGTCCAAACGAGTAGGGAAGGTAACCAGTACGCATAAATGTTATGTTGAAGGAGGATGTGTGGGGGTGAAAAGCGCAAACATCACGGCTATGCCGTAAATTAGCGACGCAACGAACATACGCCCATTTAACATCATTTTAAGGACATCCGATGGAGAGGTGCATTATTTGACAACAAGTGAACCTATAAGAAAGGGAGGGGGGGCAGAACTGTATCTCCAACAACAGTCAAACGGGTACATGACATGAAGGTGAGAAAGAAAAAAAAAGAAAGAAAGAAAACTAAAATACTAATTTGAGATGAAATAAATTATGTGAAGTATGTCGGATCTTCAGAGACCTGTATATTTATGATATTTCGTTTTACGGGACAGATGTCAGATCTTTAGAGAGCTGTAGTTTTATGATATATCGTTTTACGGGACAGATGATAGATCTTTAGAGAGCTGTAGTTTTATGATATATCCTTTTACGGGACATATGTCAGATCTTCAGAGAGCTGTAGTTTTATGATATATCCTTTTACGGGACAGATGTCAGATCTTCAGAAAGCTGTAGTTTTATGATATATCCTTTTACGGGACAGATGTCAGATCTTCAGAGAGCTGTAGTTTTATGATATATCCTTTTACGGGACATATGTCAGATCTTCAGAGAGCTGTAGTTTTATGATATATCCTTTTACGGGACAGATGTCAGATCTTCAGAGAGCTGTAGTTTTATGATATATCGTTTTACGGGACAGATGTCAGATCTTCAGAGAGCTGTAGTTTTATGATATATCGTTTTACGGCACATATGTCAGATCTTCAGAGAGCTGTAGTTTTATGATATATCGTTTTACGGGACAGATGTCAGATCTTCCGAGACCTGTAGATTTATGATATTTCGTTTACGGGATATAATGTCAGATCTTCAGAGAGCTGAAGTTTTATTTTTGGTTTTATGGGTAGAATGTCAGATCTAAGGTTGTGATTGTTCATGATTATTCCAATCAATTTAAGAAGGTAGTTTCCCATTCTTTTCCTTCTTGGCAGTGACTAGTAGTATGTCAGATCTACTGGATAGCTTGGTGTCATGGAATAGAAAACAGTCAACAACAGAACTGATACGATGCACTGTAGATAGAAGATTATGGAGGGACATGATCACCTATGCCAACCGGTAAGGCACATGATGATGATGATGTCAGATCTTCAGAAAGCTGTAGTTTTATGATAAATCGTTTTATGGGATATGATGTCAGATCTTTTGTAAAATTTTATTTATTAGAAAGCACTGCATGTAAGTTTATCCAAATGAATTGAGAGGTTTGTAGCAGAAGACGTCAGTCTTTGGACAAGAAGGTCTCAGTTCGAACCGTGACATTGGTGGTGGGAATATTTCCTTTCGAATCTATGGTTTCTTCGCGCGTTACCCTCCCCGTGTCCCTGGGTAGTGAGATCCGATATCTAAAAATCTCTGGGTAGTGAGATCTGATGTCTAACCCTCTCTGGGTAGTGAGATCTGATGTCTAAATTTCTCTGGGTAGTGAGATCTGATGCCTAACTTTCTCTGGGTAGTGAGATCTGATGTCTAACTTTCTCTGGGTAGTGAGATCCGATGTCTAACCCTCTCTGGGTAGTGAGATCTGATGTCTAACCCTCTCTGGGTAGTGAGATCTGATGTCTAATTTTCTCTGGGTAGTGAGATCCGATATCTAAACCTCTCTGGGTAGTGAGATCTGATGTCTAACCCTCTCTGGGTAGTGAGATCCGATGTCTAACCCTCTCTGGGTAGTGAGATCTGATGTCTAACCCTCTCTGGGTAGTGAGATCCGATGTCTAACCCCCTCTGGGTAGTGAGATCTGATGTCTAACCCTCTCTGGGTAGTGAGATCCGATGTTTAACTCTCTCTGGGTAGTGAGATCCGATGTCTAACCCTCTCTGGGTAGTGAGATCCGATGTCTAACCCTCTCTGGGTAGTGAGATCTGATGTCTAACCTTCTCTGGGTAGTGAGATCTGATGTCTAACCCTCTCCGAGTAGTGAGATCCGATGTCTAACTTTCTCTGGATACTGCGATCTGATGTCTAACCCTCTCTCGATAGTAAGATCCGATGTCTAACCCTCTCTGGTTAGTTAGATATGATGTCTAGCCTTCCTCTGGGTAGTGAGATTTGATGTTTAACCCTATGTGGGTAGTGAGATATGATATATAACCGTCATTGGGTAATGGGATCTGATATTTAACCCACTCAGGGTAATGAGATCCGATGTCTAACCTTCTCTGGGAGTTAAATCCAATGTCTAACCTTCTCTGGGTAATGAGATTCGTTGTCTAAACTACTCTGGGTAATGAGATCCGATGTCTAACCCTCTCTAGGTAATGAGATCAAATGTCTAACCCTCTCTGGGTAATGAAATCGGATGTCTAATCCTCTCTGGGTAATGAGATCCTATGTCTAAACCTCTTTGAGTAATGAGATCCGATGTCTAAACCTATTTAGGTGATAAGATCCGATGTATAATCCTCTCTGGGTAATGAGATTCGTTCTCTACACATTTCTGGGTAATGAGACTTGATGTCTAACCCTCTCTAGGTAATGAGATCCGATGTCTAACCCTCTCAAGGTAATGCGATCCGATGTCTAACCCTCTCTGGGAAATGAGATCCGATGTCAAACACTCTCTGTGTAATGAGATCCGATGTCTAACCCTCTCTGGGTAATGAGATCTTATTATCTAACCTTCTCTGGGGAGTGAGATCCGATGTCTAACCTTCTCTGGGTAGTGAGATCCAATGTCTAACCCTCGATGGGTAATGAGATCCGATGTCTAACCCTCTCTGGGTAATGAGATCTTATTATCTAACCTTCTCTGGGGAGTGAGATCCGATGTCTAACCTTCTCTGGGTAATGAGATTCGATGACTAACCCTCTTTGGAGTAATGAGATCAAATGTTTAACCTTCTCTGAGTAATGAGATCCTATGTCTAACATTCTCTGCGGAGTAAGATCCGATGATTTACCCTCTCTGGTTAATGAGATCCGATGTCTAACCCTCTCTGGGAAATGAGATCCGATGTCAAACACTCTCTGGGTAATGAGATTCGATGTCTAACCCTCTCTTGGTAATGAGATCATATGTCTAACCTTCTGTGGGAAGTGATATACAATGTCTAACCCTCGCTGGGTAATGAGATCCGATGTCTAACCTTCTCTGGGGAGTGAGATCCAATGTTTATTTCACGTTGGGTAATGAGATCCGATGTCTAACCCTCTCTGGGTAATGAGATTTGATGTATAACCTTCTCTGGGGAGTGAGATCCAATGTCTATCCCTTTTTGGGGAATGGGATCCGATGTCTAACCCTCTCTGGGTAATGCGATCCGATGTCTAATCCTGTCTTGGACAATTAAAAATCGAAAAGAGGAAAAAATGAACGCTGTCAGGGAGAAATTAATGAAAAGACGGAGATCTCGGTTCGAAAGTTACAGATTTCGGGGCAGTGTCGCAAATTAGCAACACAGCGGATCTACGTCCAAATAACGAACTATTGTTGAGGTGACATAAAGTAAAGAGCCACATCACGTTAAGTGGCGTATAGGGGAATATAGAATTAGTGACCATAATTTGTATAGTAAAAAGGAAAGTACCCCCGTCACGCCAAGGGGCGTATAGGGAATATGGTGTTAGTGACCATAAATTTTACAGACCTTCAGCACGTGATTTTTGGGGTAATGTGGTCGGTATTACGCCAGTGCCGCTTTAATTTCCCAGAAAAAAATCCGGTACTCATTTAAGGCTGGATGAACCCGAAAGCTGTCAATTGGGATCGAACCCTACCTCTTGTCTGCTGTAGTTCAGTTCTCTAACCACTGAGCTATCGCGGCTCCCATAATCTGTATAGACCTTCGGCATATGATTTTGGGGGTAACGTGGTCGGTATTACGCTCATGCCACTTTACTTTCCCATTAAAAAAAATCAGGTATCCAATTAGGGCTGGAGAAACATGGTAGCCGTTGATCAGGATCAAACCAGACTTCTTGTCCTTTATAATGCAATGCACTAACCAGCGAGCTATCGTGGCTCTCTATGATGACAAGGAGAAAGTACATTCAAGATTCACTAACCTGATGATTCTTTCACAGACGCTTTTAAATATGGTAACTTTGTCAGCGCTTCAGGAGTCACTGGTTGATCCATGCCAAGTACTCTGTGAACCTCTTCACGCAGCTTTTCTTGTTTCTCTGGATTCACTGCCAGGTTGTAGAAGAAAGTCTGCAGATTTTTAGCTGTCTGGATAGAGAGTAAGAATTCAGGGCCATTAATTCACAATAAAGAATGTCCTCAACGTCAGTGATATGTTCCTGAATTGAAAACAAAAGCTGAAACACAGTTACGGGAAACCGTTTTCATTATACCTGACAACAGTAAAAGTCTTCGTATAACTCAACATCTCGATGAAGGGGAGTGTGTCTCACCATTATACCAGCTCGAGATATTTCTTCACTCGAAAGTATACCGTTAGCACGGACGTCCCGCTAGTGAATGGAATGGTTTTTCCATGTTCGTTGGCGAAAAGGATTTCCATGGTATCGAAGGAAAATCTACTCAGGGGTAGGTAGTGAGGCTTAAATCACGTAATATCGTAGATCTGAAACACCGCTGTGTGATTTCTATTGAAAACAGGCACGCTCCTGAGGAGAGGCACCATCACATCCCCGTTGGTCTGGGGAAACGAGATCGCAGTAGACGTAGACATTCTTCGCAACACTTTCCAAGTCAATTACGCCCACGCTGTAGATATCGGGAGTCGTGTCTGATATAGAGGTCGTGGGGAAGGCTAACATGTTTTTAAAAGTGTCGCTTATGGTAACACTGACACCTTTTTCGTAAAGTTTCAAGATGGCTTTATTCACCTCATTTGCGTAAATGAATCTCATTTTTTTCGCTTTCACATCCCCGTTCGACTCATCCTCCGCCTCCGCTTTTATAATCAACGCATTCAACGCGCCGATGAACGCATCGGGTTTCTTGTATAACCCAGGCTCCAGGCTCACTTTGAAATGAAATCTAGCGTCGCAGATATCGTCGTTAGCGAGAGATTCGTACCGAATCCAGACATCACCCTCTATTACACTGAAATAATTTAGCAGAAATATCTCCACCAGTGCGATCTTATACTGCGGCGAAATGTCAATGGTCTGAGGGAGTTTAACGAAAAAGTGGCCGAGGTTATTATCCTTAAAAAGTTCCATAGATGCATTGCTTTGTAGGGTGACATAAAAACTCATTTTACTCGTTTCACCGTCGCCTCTACAAGTTTGGATTCGGTAGCATGTAACCCAAACAGCTGCTCAGTAGGGCTATCCACAGTTTTCCCTCATTTGCGTCTGGCTTTTCGGTAGTCATATTGCTACAACTGTATATATAACTACCACTTGACAAATAAAGACAAGTTCTAAGTAGGGAGATAGTTTCCCAAACATCGACCTCAGTGTGGTTCGCTCTCTCCTCACTCCCGAGTTTACGGCTCGCAAATCGGGCTCTCCAAAAGTTACCACTTCTTCTTCCTCTTCCTCTTCTTCTTCTTCTCTCACATCTAGTTTTTGTATCTGACAATGTCCTTGGTCGGTATCCAAGTGTTAAATGAGGAATCGTACCCAAACCATTTAACTAAACTCTCTTTTCGCCCAAATGATGTGCGACGCTCGGTTATGATACTCTCGATTCTGTACGATTCTGCTTGTCTCCAACTTTTTAAATTTCTGGTGTGTAGAATGACCTTTCTATCTCATCGCCCTTATCGTCTTTCAACACATATTTAACGGGGTTTGTTTCATTTACTCGACTGATGGAAAACAGTTCCTCCGTCCAAGCCGGGCATAACCCTTTTTAAAATTGGCTCTGCCCAGGACCAGTCTAACTCGATCATCAGGCTTATACAGGGGTCTTTCAAATTTAAAGTTGCGTTTGCTATTATACAACGTGTTCCATACCTGTTCTTGATTGTGTGCGTTGACGTCGACCGGTGCCATTTTTATACTTCTGTGATACGAATGGTTATAACTTCGAAGTAGGGCGGGTAGGACTCGGACATAAGACAGTTTATTGGATTTCATGAAATATCGCCACATCCGTTGTTTCAGAGCCCTATTAAAGCGTTCCACCACGGCGGCCTTAATATCTTCGTTATGTGTAGTGAAAAAGTGAACGTTGTTGTCAGCGAGGAATTTCTTAAATGTTCTGTTCAGAAAATCTGACCCCTTATCCGTTTGAAAACCCACGGGTTTCCCATCGAGAAATATCTTACCGACGGCTTCCACTAAGGATTTCCCCGTTTTGGTTCGTATTGGTACAGACCACGCGAATTTACTGAAAACGTCCACGCAAGAAACCAAATAGGAATACCCATCGTTGTGGTTTTTTCAAATGTCTCAAATCAATTAGGTCTGCCTGATATTGCTGTTGGGGGCCACTCGTTATAATGGGACGTCTTTCAAATCTGCGACGAATTGGTTTATGAAGGGTATAGGTATCCTGATGACTCAACCATTGTTTGATCTTTGCGAGTCCCAGTGTGGTGTTACGTTGCAGGGCCGTTGCACCACTATACGCCCCTGATCGACTAGGGTCAAAGTAATGACGTCTCAATATTTTCTCCACCGTTTCCATTTTGGTGTTCCAATTTTGAGATTCCGCTCTTTCTTTTTTTAGGTCTCATGTTATAAGTGGTTACGGGCGGAGTGGTTTCATTACCTAGCTTTGGGGTTTCCGGTGGTGGTGGTGGTGTCTTGCTCTGCTCTGGTGATACCTCGAGTGATGGTGCTGGTGGTGGTGGTGGAGAAGGTGTTTTTCTGTTGCCGTGTTGTGTTGAATGAGATCGACCGAGCCCAATGAGCGTCGTTTATACTGCTCCAATCTAGTTAAATCGTGCTGCAGGGCACGTTGGTACATTCTGGCCTTATCAGCGGGTGCTAAATCATCGCGGAATAGGATACGATGCATTTAATCATCTAAATCTCTCAAGTTGTCACCGATCGCATCGGGCGGGGTATACGTGCTAGTAGTCTGTTTCAGACCCTCAAGGAATCGAGGATCCATCAAGATCATTTGTTGGCCATTGTTACGCACTTAGTACTCCACCGAGAAAACTTAATATAGGACGAAGCATGGCATCTATGAACCCACCGGTTTGTAGAATCCCTTTCCGCCGCTTAAGATTCGGTTTCTTTTTAGTGAGAAGTCTCAACTTGTTCTTGTGTCGACGTAGCTCGCACTTCTGTCGCTGAGTGAGTCTAACATTACCTTTTAATATGTTATGACAACACTCGCACAAAAAGTTAATGAGTTTGGGAGAGGCTGTTTTTAATATGGCTCTAAAACCGCTCGGCGAGGCGGCGCGCATACATTTCAACATTTCACCGTGCCGTCTAAGTGATTCATCACACATGATTCTCTACTTTGGCACGTAGACGATTTGTCTCTCCCCTGGGAATATTTTTGTTCTCAATCTAAGATTATCAGGTGTGTCCTGACGAAGATCGACCAGCAAATAACCGTGAGGAGACGCTGTCGCGTCCTTAAAACTATCTTAGAGGTACCCCACCTGTCCTGGGTACATTTGTTTAGCCAGATTGATAATTTGACTCCCGTCTCTCGGGTTCTTGAAAAGGACTAAATAGTGCGTATTGAGACTTATGGTTCGATGTTCTTTATTTTCTCCGAACAGATTTTGAACAATGTACAACACACTAATATCTCTGTGATGACAACCTTTGGTGAATAATTTTGTTACCCGCTCGTCCGTCTCAGACATCAAGTCATCGATGCCCATCAGGATGTCTGATCAGAAAGACCAGGAAGTCTTCTCTTCTTACCACCTTCCAATTTATCGACGTCTGGTAGACCCTCGATAAATCTCACTGACCCCATAGTCTCGTATATCGGTTGCCATTCCTCATAACACCATATAACTTCCTCCTGTACGGGGACAGCTAACTCGTGAAGGTTCTGTATAAACTTTTGCACAAATACCGTTTTTCCACACCCTGTAGAACCGGCTATCAGAGCTGTGAAGGAATGATTCCATCGGGGATCCATCATCACAAGTGCTACCAACTTTAGTGATTATACCACCGACAAAATAACAACGAGTGATTTTAGGTTAGCGCGCGAGGTTTCCCCTCTTCAACTAACACCTATTTTAAAATCCACATCCTATATAAAGACTACAGGGGTTTCCTTGTCTCAAGCCGCATTACCAGAGACCGAATTGGTACACGCACATACATACACAATTATTTCACGCATCATCGTCCAGGTCAGCTGGGGATTTCCCACACATCACCCTATTTTGGTTCAGTTCCAGGGGTCACTGAACATGTCGCAACATAACGTATTACCACGCCTGATAAAGTATTGCGTTCGCTGCTATAAATATACGGTCCTCGACCCGATAACCGTAAGGGTATAAAGCCCCAGTCGATCAGTGTACACACACACACATAGATAATCAGCGTCTGTTACCAGGTGGCTTGTATTTGTTTTCTTTGAATATGGAGTCGTGTAACTTGAATACGCCAACTTCGTTTGATGTCAGTGACCAGCGCATATTTATGCCACGTGGAAATGAGACTGTATTTCCATTGTCAAAAGATGGCGTTAAGGCAGTCTCGGTTTGTATTTTTCGTTACAGACCATTGATAAATATAAGGACGTATAGCGGTGATAGTTTTTTGAAGTTTCCTACCAGAACTGGGATAACACTATCGAGAGAGGAATTTATCACGTTAGTTGAGATGCGAGAGGAAATTTTAACCGCTTATGCTAACCTCAACTACACGCCACCTCTCGTTAACCAGAACTACACGTCACCTCTCGTTAACATGAACTACACGCCACCTGTCGCTAATCACCAGAACTACACGCCATCTCTTGTTAACCACCAGAACTACATACCATTCTTGTTAACCCGAATCTCATCAACTACACGACCCCTTTTGTTAACCAAGGGGACCTCACTCTTGTTAATCAGACGACAGATCTGGCAGTCAATATGGATGCCCCGGGTGTTTCAGCAGAGTCACCAATTACCTATTTCAGCTTTGATCAAGGTTTTGTCAAAATGGAAGGCGGTTGTGTTTTGAAGGCTAATGAAACTTCCTATGCACCTGTGTTTGATAGACATTTAAGACAAACAAAAGTACCACCAAAACAGGAGGAGGAAACCCAGACGCTTAAAATTATCAACAATCGGACAGTAATATATTTTCAAATATGTGTTGAATTAATAAAAACTGTGAAATATAGAACGAATTTTGTTTTGCTTTATCATGAATATGAAAGAGAGAGAGAAACACAGAGAGAGAGAGAGAGAGACAGAGAGAGAATTTTGCTTTACATTGAATGTGAAAGAGAGAGAGAGAGAGAGAGAGAGAGAGAGAGAGAAAATTTTGCTTTACATTGAATGTGAAAGTGCGAGTTCGTCACTATTTAATGTTAGATTATTAGCACAATCTTACGCCAATCGACACATGATGATACTAATAACACACTCGACCAATAAAGGCACCCTTTCCCCAAGTTTTAGAACCTCTACACCTCTGTTTCCCCCCTTTCCCCAAGTTTTAGAACCGCTATAATAACACCTGGCACATGATGATAACGATGTTAGCGATACTACATTTCGACCAATAAGGCACCCTTTCCCAAGTTTTAGAACCGCTCTAATAACACGTCAGCATTGTAGCGCCCCTATCCCCACGCCGCGACGCACGCCATGACCCGACCACCGAGCCGTCAAGCCCCACCGCACGCCGAGCCGTCACGCCCCACCGCACGCCGAGCCGTCACGCCCCACCGCACGCCAAGCCGCGGACAATTTTGCACGGTGCGGTTTCGGTGCAAAATCCATTGTCTTTGGTGCGGTTTCGGTGAATGTTATTGCACTTTTGTTGCGCATTAACAGCCACCAATACTACTGCCGCTTTATTTTCCCAGAAAGAAATCCAGAACCCATTACAGGCTGGTGAACCCGGAAGCCGTCGGTTGGGATCGAACCTTACCCCGTGTCCTTTGTAGTCCAGTTCACTAACCACTGAGCTATCGCGGTTCCCAATAACGGACAGTAGACAAATGAAAAGACGATTAGAGTTCACAGATATGTTATTTCTCAGAAGAATGTTGAAAGTTCCCTGGACAGCTGAAAAGACCTACGAGTTAATTCTCATGGAGACCAACACAAAAAGAGAGCACGTAAAAAACATCAGAAAGGAACAATCAACATATCACGGGCAAATATTAAGAAGTGGAAAGTTGGAATACTTGGTTACAACTGGCAAAATACAGGGAAAGAGAGATCGCGGTCGACAAAGAGAGAAGTTGCTAGACAGCTTGGTGTCGTGGCATAGAAAACTCTCCACAACATAGTTGATACTATGTATTGTGAATAGAGAATTACAGAAGGACATGGTCGCCTATCACCCGATATATGTAAGTAGATAAGTAAAGTACCCCCGTCACGCCAAGTGGCGTATAGGGAATATGGTGTTAGTGATCATAAATTTTACAGACCTTCGGCACATGATTTTTGTTGTGATGTGGTCAGTATTACGCCTGTGCCGCTTTACTTTCCCAGAAAAAAAATCCGGTACCCATTTAAGGCTCGGTGAACCCGGAGCCGTCGATTTGGATCGAACTCTAACCCTTGTGCTTTGTAGTCCAGTTCACTAACAACTGAGCTATCGTTGCTCAAACCCGGTATATGACACACGATTAATTATTTTTTAAAAAAATATAAATACATGAGATCAGGTAATTATAGCTTGTTTCATAACTCGTGCCCAACTTTTAAAATCGATAGCTTTTTAAGCGCTTGTTGTAAGTTGTTCAAAATTTGCATGTAAAGTTATAATGATTAGAACCCAACAGGGAATTAATTTTATTTTAAAAAAAACATTTGGTTATTATTGTTGCTTATTTGATTTATATCAATTTATAACGACCCATTGATGTAGTCAAAACTTAATGTTTACAGTATTTTAAGTTAAAAATAGCGAGTAAAAATCTATACACGGTAAAATTGACGTGTTTGCACGCTTTCGCCATGGTTTTTTTTTTTGACACAATTAGACACTTGAGAAATTGTGTGTTCCATTTCCGTTCATTCATAGGTGTAGACGTGGAACGATAACATTTATCATGAGTCTTAAAATGAAAATCTGCAGTTTACAAAACATCGCAATAAAAATGTATGACTATTTTTGCAAAGAGACTAAACGAGGAAGATTATTTCATTCTTTAGAAAACCCTGAGAATAGGACAAGACACATTTTGGATTTATCTAAACGGTCATTTAATCGCTGGATTCAAGCACGTGACCGTCAATGTTCAAAATATACAAAATCACAAGGAAGAGCAAAAATGTTGGATAATTTCGACAGTGAACTTATTAGAAGTGAAATTCGCAAAATGTTGGGTATGAATGAAACTGTTACAATAAAAAAATTAAAAGTATCGCTGAAAAAGAACAACAGTATTGAAATATCAAAGTCTACATTATGGAGGAATGTGAGAGCTGCAGGCTTTACATTCAGAAAGTATTCAAATGGACGAAACATCATCTGTGAGAAGCCACATATAGTAGTCATGAGAAGCAAGTACTTACATGAAGTAAAAGAGGTGCGCGAGCAAGGTTATGATATTGTGTACTTGGATGAAACATGGATCAATGCTCACCACACTAACCAAAGGGAATGGCAGTCATCAGATATAAAGATTAAGAGATTAATACCTAGCAGCAAAGGACAGCGCTTGATAATTGCTCATGCAGGTAGTCGACAACATGGACTAATACAGAATGCAGAGCTCATTTTTCTTTCAAAATCCATAGGCAATCGGGATTATCACTCTGAGATGAATGGTCACATATTCAGACATTGGATTGAAAATTCTGTTCTCCCATCACTAGATCGACCATCTTGCCTGATAATGGACAATGCAGCGTACCACAACATTGTTGCACTTGAAGATAAAGTCCCGACGTCATCCAGTACAAAAGATGATATTAAGATATGGCTCACAAAGGAGCACATACAATTTAATAACATGTACTTAAAACCTGAATTACTATCTCTAGTAAAGCAAAAACAAAGGACAAAGATTTTTCAAATAGATAAGATTATCCAAGAGCATGGTCATATAAGTTTGAGGCTGCCACCTTACCATGCTCATTTAAATCCAATAGAACTAATCTGGGCAAAATTAAAAGGACAAGTGGCAGATGAAAATACAACATTCAAAATATGCGATGTAAAGACTCTTGATAATCTCGCTTTATTAAATATAGACAAAGATTATTGGGCTAAATGTGAAGACCACGTCTTAAAACAGGAAGAGGAATATTGGAAAAGTGATGAACCCCAAACAGTTATTAATCTTTTAGACTCGTCTGATTCAGAATGAAAGTATATAGCCCCCACAATGTTGGCCCCTATATTACCTTAAATTAGTTCAACAAACGGTCCTTTTCAGGACCACACAACTATGAAAATTGGACATACAGGTATACCTTGATATTATCGTCCGTCCTCGAACTGAGAAGACAATAATTCTCCTGGTGTTTTGTTTTATTCAGTTATTTCCCCATTACGGCCACGCCTTTACCTAGTGAAAATTAATTATAGACCAGCAACTAAGGTAATATCTATTATTTAGGGGTTCACAATTTACAATTTTGACAAACATCAAAGAAATTCGCCGCTTTAAGAAAACTGCAGCTGCAAGATATTTGTTAAATATATATTTAAAGGGTCTTTTGCATTCTAATAACATTTGGAAAATTTCAACAGTTTTTAACAAACGGTTACTGAGTAATAGCGTTTTGAAGTTGGGCACGTGATTTGAAACGAGCTATAATAATTATTTTAACGTTTCAATACCGAATCAATTCCAGCAATATGGAGGGCTTCCATTGAAACAAGAATGTCTTCAAAATCCATTGTTTTGTCAGAGAGAAGCGAGTGAATAAGATTCGGCTCATCCGGATTCAATGTTCCATTTCTTCTCCGATCTTCTAGAATATTTTGAGCTTCTTTGATATGCATCAGCGTGTTCCTAGAAAACAGCATGGAAGAAAATAGTTTCATTCGAATCAAAACATTACAGGCAAAACAAATTTAACATAACTTAAATAATGAAAAAGAGCAATGAAGACATACTAAAAGATTTTAACATTAAAAAGAACTGGCTTATAAACGCGATTCTACATAGTAAATTAAAATACTATAACCACGTTAAAAGACAGCAGGTTAGAAAGAACAATAATGAAAGGCTTTGTTCTTGGGTGACGTATCAGGGGCAGGCATAAATAGGTGATCTCAAGACATCAAGGTGACCTTGAACATGACATCATAAGAAATTGGTGATCTGACTAGAGACAGAGATTCTTCCAGACAGGCTGTGGTGAATGGAACGTTGTGTGGGAGATCTGGATAGAGACTGATTCTTTCAGACAGGCTGTGGTGAATGGAACGTTGTGTGGGAGATCTGGATAGAGACTTTCAGACAGGCTGTGGTGAATGGAACGTTGTGTGGGAGATCTGGATAGAGACTGATTCTTTCAGACAGGCTGTGGTGAATGGAACGTTGTGTGGGAGATCTGGATAGAGACTGATTCTTTCAGACAGGCTGTGGTGAATAGAACGTTGTGTGGGAGATCTGACTAGAGACTGATTCTTCCAGACAGGCTGTGGTGAATGGAACGTTGTGTGGGAGATCTGACTAGAGACTGATTCTTTCAGACAGGCTGTGGTGAATGGAACGTTGTGTTGGAGATCTGGATAGAGACTGATTCTTTCAGACAGGCTGTGGTTAATGCAACGTTCTGTGGGAGATCTACCTAGAGACAGCGATTCTTCCAGACAGATTTTGGTGAATGCAACGTTCAGTGGAAGATCTGGCTAGATACAGCGATTCTTTCAGACAGGTTGTGGTGAATGCAACGTTCAGTGGAAGATCTGGCTAAAGACAGCGATTCTTCCAGACAGGCTGTGGTGAATGCAACGTTCTGTGGAAGATCTAGCTAGATACAGCGATTCTTCCAGACAGGCTGTGGTGCATGCAACGTTCAGTGGAATATCTGGCTATAGTCAGCAAATTCTTCCAGACAGGCTGTGGTTAATGCAACGTTCTGTGGGAGATCTACCTAGAGAAAAGTGATTCTTCCAGACAGGCTGTGTGAGTGCAACGCTCTGTGGGAGATCTAGCTAGAGTCAGCGGTTCTTCCAGACAGGCTGTGGTGAATGCAACGTTCTGTGGGAGATCTGGCTAGAGACAGCGATTCTTCCAGACAGGCTGTGTGAATGCAACGTTCTGTGGGAGATCTGGCTAGATACAGCGATTCTTCCAGACAGGCTGTGGTGAATGCAACGTTCTGTGGGAGATCTAGCTAGAGACAGCGATTCTTCCAGACAGGCTGTGGTGAATGCAACGTTCTGTGGGAGATCTGGCTAGAGACAGTGATTCTTCCAGACAGGCTGTGGTGTATGCAACGTTCTGTGGGAGATCTAGCTAGAGACAGCGATTCTTCCAGACAGGCTGTGGTGAATGCAACGTTCTGTGGGAGATCTACCTAGAGACAGCGATTCTTCCAGACAGGCTGTGTGAGTGCAACGTTCTGTGGGAGATCTGGCTAGAGACAGCGATTCTTCCAGACAGTCTGTGGTAAATGCAACGTTCTGTGGGAGACCTGACTAGTGACAACGATTTTTTCGGACACAGCAAAATAAGAAGAAACATTTGTGTTGTGACTTAATCACACCAAAGTATCAGACCTTTTAGACTACACTCAGTGAAACAGACAACAGACACATCTCTAAACAAAGACAACAGACACATCTCTAAACAACGAGAAACATTTCTGTTGTGACTTAATCACACCAAAGTATCAGACTTTTTAGACTACACTCGGTGAAACAGACAACAGACACATCTCTAAACAAAGACAACAGACACATCTCTAAACAAAGACAACAGACACATCTCTAAACAACGAGAAACATTTCTGTTGTGAGTTTATCAGACAAAAATCGCACGATGAGTTGTTATTACTTACGCTCTCAGAAACAGTCTGCAGTGCTCATAGCCTCTGTAAACTTTGTTTCTGTAATAGTCATGGATGAAAGATTGGCCAATCAGAGACTGATACATATATTTTAACACTTCTTCGGGCAACTTAATAACCCGGACTTTACCCGGATCACTCATCGCGTCTGAGTCCAGAAACCCGTGTCGAGCGTTGAAGCAAAGTACGGCAAGGCCTAAAAAAAAAGGACAACATTTTTTTCTTTTGTGTTAAGTCTTTAATACTCAAAACCCACAGGTGGATAATAAAACAGAAGGAATAGACCTGGAGACAATTCAGAACTACAACCACCTTTGACATACTATAACCAATGATGGAAAATGTACAACTGAAATAAATAAAAGAATAGGAATGGCAAAAAGTAATTTTAATGTCACGAAGAACATACTAACATCAAAACAAACTAACACCAGGGCTAAAACTAAGAATAGCAAAATGTTACATCTTCTCAATATTCCTATAAGGTGCAGAAACATGGACATTAACAAGAAAACAGAACAGAGAATTGAAGCTTTTGAAATGTGGATATATAGAAGATTAGGTAGAATTGGATGGAAGGCAAATAAAACAAACGATGAAGTGTTAAAACAACTAAAAATGAAAAGAGAATTACTAAACACAATTCAAACAAGACAAATGCGATTTTTGGGCCATGTTAAAGGAACACAACAGCCTACCAAAAGTAATCTTGGAAGGAAAATACAAGGTAAAAAAGGGAGAGGCAGACCGAGACGAACATGGACGAGTAACATCAAAAGATGGACGAATCAGCCTATGACAACCTGCCCCATCAAAGCAAGAGACAGAGCAGAATGGCGCACCATGGTAGCCAACCTTCGTTGCGGAGACGGCACTCGATGATGATGAAAGTCTTGAGAAACAATTGGGAATGTTTACACAAATAAAACAAGATGTTAGACAAGGTTGTGTGTTGTCACCAGATTTGTTTAATATTTATAGTGAGATTATTTTAAGATCCATAAGGGGCATGCCTGGAATAACAATTGGAGGTCATAACATAAATAATCTAAAGAATGCTGATGATACTGTCTTAATCGCTAAGAGTGAAAATGAGTTACAAGAAATGTTGGACATTATAGTGAAAGAAAGCAAAAATAAAGGACTCAGCCTTAACAGCAAAAAGACAGAGGTTATGGTAAAAACAAAGAAAAATACATCACCTCAGTGCAAAATAAAAACAAGTGGAACAATATTAAAACAGGTAAATGAATTTAAATATTTGGGAACTTTGTTAACTTCAGATGGAAGATGTACAAAAAAGGGGAGATGCAGAATGGCTCAGACAAAAGCAGCTTTCCAAAAAATGAGGAAGATACTATGCAATCCATTTTTGACAAAAGAAAATAGAAAAAGAGTTCTTAAATGTTACGTAGAGCCAGTCTTAACATATGGAAGCGAAGCATGGTCAATACGACAACAGACAAGAAAATGAATGGAGTCTGTAGAAATGTGGTTTTACATAAGAATGTTGAGAGTACCATGGACAGCTAAGAAGAGTAATGAAGCTGTTCTGACAGAGGTCAAAGCAAAAAGAGAGCTAATTTCCAATATTAGGAAGAAACAATCATAATTTTTTGGCCATGTAATGAGAAGAGAACAACTGGAATATATTGTAACAACTGGAAAAATTGAGGGACGAAGAGATAGAGGGGAGCAAAGGGAAAAAAATATCAGACAGCTTAAGAGAATTGCTTGACAGAAGGTCAACAACAGAAATGATAAATAGCTGCAGAGATCGAAAGTTGTGGAGAGACATGATCACCTACGCCAGCAGGCCCGGTACTTGATGATGATAATGATGTTAGTAAGTTGAGCGATCTATTAGTTGGCTGATCAGCTGATTTAATGTTTTTAGTTTCTGGCTGGGTATGTAAGTTGGCTGGCTGGTTGGTTAGTTAGTTGGACAATTTATTAGTTAGCTGGTTAAACGTTTGGTTGATTGTTTGGTTAACTTGCTTTTTGGTTTATTGGTTAACTTGGTATTTGGTTAATTGATTAACTGGCGTATTGGTTGGTTCGTTAACTGGCTGTTTGGTTGGTTGGTTAACTGGCTGTTTGGTTGGTTGGTTAAATGGCTGTTTGGTTGGTTAACTGGCTGTTTGGTTCATTGGTTAACTGGCGTTTTCGCTGGTTGGTTAACTGGTGTTTTGGTTGTTTGGTTAACTGGCGTTTTGACTGGTTGGATAACTGGCTGTTTGGTTGGTTAACTGGAGTTTTGACTGGTTGGATAACTGGCTGTTTGGTTGGTTGGTTGGTTAACTGGCTGTTTGGTTCATTGGTTAACTGGCGTTTTCGTTGGTTGGTTAACTGGCTGTTTGGTTGGTTGGTTAAATGGCTGTTTGGCCGGTTGGGTAACTGGTGCTTTGGTTAGTTGGTTAACTGACCTTTTTTGTTGATTAGTTAACTGGCGTTTTGGTTGTTTGGTTAGTTAAATGGCTGTTTGGTTAACTGGCGTTTTGTTTTGTTGTTTAACTGGCGTTTTGGTTGGTTGGTTAACTGGCTGTTTAGTTGGTTAACTGGCGTATTTGTTGGTTGGTTAACTGGATGTTTGGTTCACTGGCTGTTTGGTTTGTTAGTTAACTGGCTATTTGGTTAACTGGCTGGTTGGTTAACTGGTGTTTTGGTTGTTTGGTTAACTGGCGTTTTGACTGGTTGGATAACTGGCTGTTTGGTTGGTTAACTGGAGTTTTGACTGGTTGGATAACTGGCTGATTGGTTGGTTGGTTAACTGGAGTTTTGACTGGTTGGATAACTGGCTGTTTGGTTGGTTTGTTGGTTAACTGGAGTTTTGACTGGTTGGATAACTGGCTGTTTGGTTGGTTGGTTGGTTAACTGGAGTTTTGACTGGTTGGATAACTGGCTGTTTGGTTGGTTGGTTGGTTGGTTAACTGGAGTTTTGATTGGTTGGATAACTGGCTGTTTGGTTGGTTGGTTGGTTAACTGGAGTTTTGACTGGTTGGATAACTGACTGTTTGGTTGGTTGGTTGTTTAACTACCGTTTTGGTTGGTTGTTTAACTGGCTGTTTTGGTTGGTTGTTTAACTACCGTTTTGGTTGGTTGGATGGTTAACTGAAGTTTTGACTGGTTGGATAACTGGCTGTTTTGGTTGGTTGTTTAACTGGCGTTTTGGTTGGTTGTTTAACTGGCTGTTTTGGTTGGTTGTTTAACTGGCGTTTTGGTTGGTTGGTTAACTGGCTGTTTTGGTTGGTTGGTTAACTGGCTGTTTTGGTTGGTTGTTTAACTGGCGTTTTGGTTGGTTGGTTAACTGGCAGTTTTGGTTGGTTGGTTAACTGGCTGTTTTGAATGGGTGGTTAACTGGCTGTTTTGGTTGGTTGTTTAACTGGCGTTTTGGTTGGTTGGTTAACTGGCTGTTTTGGTTGGTTGGTTAACTGGCTGTTTTGGTTGGTTGTTTAACTGGCGTTTTGGTTGGTTGGTTAACTGGCTGTTTTGGTTGGTTGGTTAACTGGCTGTTTTGGTTGGTTGGTTAACTGGCTTAATGGTTGGTTGGTTAACTGGCTGTTTGGTTGATTGGTTAACTGGCTGTTTTGGTTGGTTGGTTAACTGGCTGTTTTGGTTGGTTGGTTAACTGGCTGTTTTGGTTGGTTGGTTAACTGGCTGTTTTGGTTGGTTGGTTAACTGGCTGTTTTGGTTGGTTGGTTAACTGGCTTAATGGTTGGTTGGTTAACTGGCTGTTTTGGTTGGTTGGTTAACTGGCTTAATGGTTGGTTGGTTAACTGGCTGTTTGGTTGATTGGTTAATTGCCACTTTTGTTAGCTGGTTAACTACCGTTTTGGTTGGTTGGTTAACAGACTATTTGGTTGGTTGTTTAACTGGCTGTGTGATTAATTGGTTAACTGCCGCTTTGGTTAGTTGGTTTACTACCGCTTTGGTTGGTTAACTGGCAGTTTGATTGATTGGTTAACTGCCGCTTTAGTTGATTGGTTAACTGGCTGTTTGGTTGATTGGTTAACTGGCTGTTTGGTTGGTTGGTTAACTACCGCTTTGGTTGGTTGGTTAAATGGCTGTTTGGTTGGTTGGTTAACTGGCTGTTTGCTTAATTGGCTGTTTGGTTGGGTGGTTAACTGACACACGCGGTGTGCTGCTTGGATTTAGGGTTCTGCTATTGCTTGTTGTGGTTGTTTAACTTTTGGCAGGCTTGTGGTTGTTTAACCTCTGACAGGCTTGTGGTTGTTTAACCTCTGACAGGCTTGTGGAAGATGGAAAGTTTCATTGTTAAGAAGAAGAAGGTGATGAAGGTTTTAAAAAAATGAACATACATGAAAGACTAGCTTACATTCTGCAGTGTAGCGGCACAAAAGACATGACAATTCCTCGGGATTAAACTTTTGAGTCAATAGTAAATGAACGAAATCATCAGCAACAGCATTGTGTTGTGGAAGGTAATCTTTGGCGGAGTTAGCTTTCAATAACCGTTTGTTGAGCGCTGTTCTCACTACTTGCCATTTGTCACCATCTCTGTGTTTAAAATAGAGAAATATTACACAAGATAGACAGACAAGAGAGATAGACAGACAGACAAGATAGACAGACAAGAGAGATAGACAGACAGACAAGACAGATAGACAGACAGACAAGATAGACAGACAAGAGAGATAGACAGACAGACAAGATAGACAGACAAGAGGGATAGACAGACAGACAAGAGAGATAGACAGACAGACAAGATAGACAGACAAGAGAGATAGACAGACAGACAAGATAGACAGACAAGAGAGATAGACAGACAGACAAGATTGACAGACAAGAGAGATAGACAGACAGACAAGATTGACAGACAAGAGAGATAGACAGACAGACAAGAGAGATAGACAGATAGAAAGACAGACAAGATAGACAGACAAGAGAGATAGACAGACAGACAAGAGAGATAGACAGACAGACAAGAGAGATAGACAGACAGACAAGATAGACAGACAAGAGAGATAGACAGACAGACAAGATAGACGGACAGACAAGATAGATACAAAGACAAGATAGATAGAAAGACAAGAGAGATAGACAGACAGACAAAATAGATACAAAGACAAGATAGATAGATAGACAAGATAGGCAGACAAGATAGATAGACAGACAAGAGAGATAGACAGATAGACAAAATAGATACAAAGACAAGATAGATAGACAGACAAGATAGACAGACAGACAAGAGAGATAGACAGACACACAAAATAGATACAAAGACAAGATAGATAAAAAGACAAGAGAGATAGACAGACAGACAAAATAGATACAAAGACAAGATAGATAGATAGACAAGATAGATAGGCAGACAAGATAGATAGACAGACAAGAGAGATAGACAGATAGACAAATAGATACACAGACAAGATAGATAGACAGACAAGATAGACAGACAGACAAGAGAGATAGACAGACACACAAAATAGATACAAAGACAAGATAGATAGAAAGACAAGAGAGATCGACAGACAGACAAAATAGATATAAAGACAAGATAGATAGACAGACAAGATAGATAGGCAGACAAGATAATCAGACAGACAAGAGAGATAGACAGACAGACAAGAAAGATAGACAGACAGACAAGAGAGATGTACAGACAAGACAGATAGACAGACAAGATAGGCAGACAGACAAGATAGGCAGACAGATATGATAGGCAGGCAGACAAGAGTGATAGACACAAAGACAAGATAGATAGACAGACAAGATAGATAGGCAAACAAGATAGGCAGACAGACAAGATAGATAAAAAGACAAGATAGATAGACAGACAAGATAGACAAGATAGATAGACAGACAAGAAAGATAGACAGACAGATAAGAGAGATTGATAGACAGACAAGATAGATAGACAGACTAGATAGACCAACAGATATATAAGAAAACAGATAGAAAGATAGATAGATAGATAAATAGATAGATAGATAGATAGATAGATAGATAGATAGATAGATAGATAGATAGATAGATAGATAGATAGATAGATAGATAGATAGATAGATAGATAGATAGATAGATAGATAGATAGATAGATAGATAGATAGATAGATAGATAGATAGATAGATAGATAGATAGATAGATAGATAGATAGATAGATAGATAGATAGATAGATAGATAGATAGATAGATAGATAGATACATTTTACACACGAATTAACTGATATAAAACTTTCATTCCTTTATACGCGGGTTAGGCTATCTTCCATATTTTCCGAGGACCAGATCTCAAAAACTTTGAAGTCGCCGTGAGCCAGATACTATCATCTAATGAAGCCATTATATACATTTCCTTATCTGCATTCACAAGCGATTGTACTGTAAAAATGTTGGGGATTTGAGCGTCTTGTCATTTTAAAATCAAGCACAAGAACCGGTTAAAATTGCTTGGCTGGCCAACTCCGGCCCTCGGGCTTTATGTTGCCCACCACTTCCTGTGAACAATATAACACCATTGAGATCATTCAAAGCTTGCCACAAGATAAGTTATTACGTCAGAGTTGAATCCCGTGAAAATGATCTAGTTTATATAGCGGTATATTTAAAATGTACCTTGTGTCAAGACTTGATTACCCAAGTTTGAACATAATTTTCACAAATAAAGGTTTTATCACTAACTGTGATTCACTAGCTAGGACTGAAAAATTAATAGAGATAAGACCAACATTATAAGACTTAATGCAGTTGGCAATAACCAAATAAAATTATGAGAAATACCTCTACTAGACGTACAATCTTACATATATCTGGGTAGTAATATAGATAAAGAGGGAGGAACAGAAAATGAAACCAAAATATGGAAATATCAAAAGCAAGAGGAGCTTCCGTTGCACTGGGAAACATATGAAAGTCCAAAGAAATTTAGGTTATACAGAAAAAAAAAATTTCAACTTCAATGTTAAGTCAGTCCTGTTATATGGCTGTAAAACATGGAGAACATCAAACTCTACTTCTTTTTTTTTTAAAGAGATACAGCGAAGACGATGGCGCTGGATAGGACACACACTGCGGAAGCCAACTGAGAGTATTACACAACAGGCCCTTTTTGAAATCCCCAGGGGAAAAGACAAAGAGGAAGACAAAGGAATTCTTGGAGAAGACAGATAGAAGCAGATATCAAGATGATGGGGAAGGCATGGAATGATTTTAAAAGAATGGCAAAAACAGAACGACTTGGAAAGTGTTTGTTGAAGACCTATGCTCCACTGGGAGCTAAAAAGGTAGAAGAAGAAGTGATTCACTAGATGTGAGGGAAATATCTGACGTTTGAAATACCGACAGTTCAATGGAATGGAGTTCCGAGCTGACCTATCTTTTTTACCTATTATCAGTTACCGACTCCTCCTTCCTGCCGAGTTACGTCATGACAAGAAGCAGCGTGTGCGCATAGTATATAAAAAGACGTTCCAAATACAAAACCATTTCAGACTTCTGCCACCACAAAGAGGACATCAATGTGCTGGCGTCCAGCTCTCACGGAGCATAGGTTTTCGAGAAACACTCCAGGTCGATCTGTTTCTTGCAATTTTTTAAAGATCGCTCTATGTTTTCCTTTGCTCTTTATCACTACTTTCAATTGTCTTCTACAAGTACATTTTGGTTTTCCTCCTTGTCTCCTCCTCTGGTGATTCCCAAAAACGGGCTTGTCGTGCAATACTCTCAGTTGGCTTCCCTAGTGTGTGTCCTATCCAGTGCCATCGTCTTCCCTGTATCTCTTTGCCCACTGGTATTTGACTGGTCCTTTCCCATAATTCTATGTTAGTGATTTTGTCCTATCATGTTCATCTTTTTATTCTGAGTAAGCATCCATTAATGAAGGTCTGTATCTTCATGATTGTCATCTTTGTAATTGTCCATGTTTCACAGCCATATGATAGTATTGATTTAACATTGGAGTTGAAAATTGATATTCTTTCGTATTTAACCTACTTTGTTTGGGTTTCCATGTTTTCTAGTGCAATGACCGCTTCTCTTGTTTGCTGTATCCTTATTTTGCAATCAACATAGAACTGTTAGTTTGCTCGAAATTAAATAAAAATATTTTTAACTTTCTCTTCAGTAGTTGCTGCTAATATTGGTGTATAGGTGAGCTCACACTTATTGTGGAGCTCATCATAATCAGGTGCCATCTCCGCAACGAAGGTTGGCTACCATGGAACGCCATTCTGCTTTCTCTCTTGCTTTGATGGTGCAGGTTGTCATAGGCTGGTTTGTCCATCTTTTGATGTTACTCGTCCATGTAAGTCTTGGTCTGCCTCTGCCTCTTTTATCTTGTATTTTCCTCTCCAGTATTAATTTTAGTAAGCTGTTGTGTCTATTAACATCGCCCAAAAATCACATCTGTCTTTTTATGAATTGTGTTTAGTAGTTCTCTCTTCATTTTTAGTTGTTTTAAGACTTCATCTTTGTTTTCTTTTCCTTCCATCCAGTTCTACCTATTCTTCTATATATCCACATTTCAGAGGCTTTAATTCTCTGTTCTGTTTTCTTGTCTAACGTCCATGTTGAGGAGCTGGTGATAGTGGAGCTGGAGATAGATTATTCATTCGGACACTCCTATTGGCGTGGTCTATTGAGCTGCTAAGTCTGTTGTGTACAGCAAATCATAACTCATGAACGCGGGAATTTATGGGTTCTGTCTTTGCCAGAAGGATTAATTTCTCTACTTGACCGCGCCACAAACTGCCACAAAAGTTTCGTGTCCTGCAAAGTAATGATGTCGACCTGTAGCTGTTTCTTTTCCAAGTCAATAAAGGTTGTTATTTTTCAAATGTGTTCGATTTTTGACAAGTAGTCTGTCGAGTCAAGGTCAATACACTCGAGAGAAAAGCTGAGTTTAGTATTCAGATTTAGACCTTTCTTGTTGATTTATTTTATTACTATAAAATAATAAGTTGTTAGTGAACGTATTTTATATGATCACTGCACATGTTTGATTCACGAGGTCGGTATTACGCCAGGCCATAATTAATTGCCAGTAAAATATTACATATTTCATCGTCTTAGTACATTCAGAAGGAAATGCACCCCACCGGTTTTATCGAGAACCGCTAATTTAAAAAAGTATGAAATTTGTACACACTCTTCTTCTTCTTCTCTTCTTCTTTCCTTCCTCATCTGCCTTTCAGCGTCGAGGGGCTTTGTACACATTATATATGGATATGTCATGTAAATATCTATATCGTTCAACATAATCCCCATCCACATGTACAGCTTTACGCCAGCGCGCAACAAGTGCATGTATTCCTAGCCTGTACTAATCTTTGTCTTGATCGTGCAGCCATTTCTTTGCTGCATGAATCCCTCCTTCATCGTCTTCTAACCTTGTTCTAAAGGGGATCCTTAAGTGGACCACAGAGATGGAAATCAGAGGGGACGAAATCAGGGCTGTATGGTGGATGGGGGAGTACATTTCAACCCAATCTGGTGATAGCTGTTTCTTTTCCACGTCAATGAGGGTTGCCATTTTTCAAATGTGTTCGACTTTTAACCAGTCTAGTTTGTCGAGTCAAAGTCCATACATTCGAGAGAAAAGCTGAGCTGTAGGGGATGCCAGGACTATGGCAGTAAGTAACCTAAAGGTTCCCTCATCTGTCTTGCTAGATGTATAGGGAATAAGGTGGTCATTATTATATCCTACCCATCGTGCATCGTATCAAGTCTGTTGTTGACAGTTTTACATGCCATGAAACCAAGTTATCAAGTATCTTTTCTCTTTGTCGTCCGAGATACACTTTTCCCTGTATTTTGCCGGTTGTAACCAAATATTCCAACTTTCCTCGTCTCATGATGTGCCCGAAAAATGTTGATTGTCTATTTCTGATGTTTCGTAGGAGCTTCCTTTTGTGTTGGCCTCTTTATGGAAGATGGTTAAGGACAATTTTTGGAAGACAGTTAAGGACAATCTATGGAAGATAGTTAAGGACAATATATGGAAGATAGTTAAGGACAATATATGGAAGATAGTTAAGGACAATTTTTGGAAGACAGTTAAGGACAATCTATGGAAGATAGTTAAGGAAAATATATGGAAGATAGTAGAGGACAATATATGGAATATAGTTAAGGACAATGTATGGAAGATAGTTAAGGACAATCTATGGAAGATAGTTAAGGAAAATCTATGGAAGATAGTAGAGGGCAATATATGGAAGATAGTTAAGGACAATCTATGGAAGATAGTAGAGGACAATATATGGAAGATAATTAAGGACAATCTATGGATGATAGTAGAGGAAAATATATGGAAGATAGTTAAGGACAATCTATGGAAGATAGTTAAGGATAATCTATGGAAGATAGTTAAGGACAATCTATGGAAGATAGTTAAGGAAAATATATGGAAGATAGTTAAGGACAATCTATGGAAGATAGTTAAGGATAATCTATGGAAGATAGTTAAGGAAAATATATGGAAGATAGTTAAGGACAATCTATGGAAGATAGTTAAGGATAATCTATGGAAGATAGTTAAGGAAAATATATGGAAGATAGTTAAGGACAATCTATGGAAGATAGTTAAGGACAATCTATGGAAGATAGTTAAGGAAAATATATGGAAGATAGTTAAGGAAAATATATGGAAGATAGTAGAGGACAATATATGGAAGATAGTTAAGGTCCATCTATAGAAGATAGTTAAGGACAATATATGGAAGATAGTTAAGGACAATCTATGGAAGATAGTTAAGGACAATCTATGGAAGATAGTAGAGGACAATATATGGAAGACAGTTAAGGACAATCTAATGAAGATAGTTAAGGACAATATATGGAAGACAGTTAAGGACAATCTATGGAAGATAGTTAAGGACAATCTATGGAAGATAGTTAAGGACAATCTATGGAAGATAGTTAAGGACAATCTAATGAAGATAGTTAAGGACAATCTAATGAAGATAGTTAAGGACAATCTATGGAAGATAGTTAAGGACAATCTATGGAAGATAGTTAAGGACAATCTAATGAAGATAGTTAAGGACAATCTATGGAAGATAGTTAAGGACAATCTGTGGAAGATAGTTAAGGACGATCCATGGAAGATGAAAGAACCACCATATTGTAATAGTATCAATGCAAAGTTTTCAGCTACATTGAACATCGAAGAGTTGGAGATACAATGTACACCTGCGCACGTTAAACAACCTTGACATTTAAATCTTGTAAATAGTAAACCAAGAATGGCAGCTGTCCAGGAATATAAAATGTTAAGCAAATCTATCCTTGGCCTAGACGGTCCGAGAGTCTGGTGAAATCTAAGAAGAAGAAGAAGAATAATGAAGGAATATGCATTCGCTTCATCGCTAGACCAGGGAGTTATCAATCACTATGATATTGCCAATTTCTGAAGGAAAACCCACAAGAAACTAAATTTAAGCTATTTTTTTTTTTTATTCTCGTCAAACCAGTTCTAAGAAAACTGTAACCGTAAACAAAATAAAATAAAGGGACATTTTAAAAAGAAGAAATTATCTTCAAAGACAGTTCCATGAAAACGGAAACGATAAACAAAAATACGAAAGCGGACAGCATGCACACACCTTTACTCACAGGTCAGTTATGTTAAATTTGAAACCGTTACGGACAGCGTACAGTTTAGAAATGGATGTGAAGGGTCGTACTGGATGTTTTCCTTCATTTCTGTAAACAGTTTCAATGTCTTCTGGTTGATAAACCATAACTCGTGGAACCCCAAGTTGAAATTTTACCACTGGTCCATACGTGTCGATCAATCGATCCAATAACCGATTTGCTGTTTCTGGCCCTACATTCGCTGTTAGAGGGAAATATGAAGAAAAGTTTGTTTAGAAAAAAAGAAAATCGAAAAAATAATTTTAAAAAAAGCGAAGGCAGCAATGACTTTCAGAAACCTCGATCATCATCATCATCGAGTGCCATCTTCGCAATGAAGGTTGGCTACCATGGAGCGCCATTCTGATCTTTCACTTGCTTTGATGGTGCAGGTTGTCATAGGCTGATTTGTCCATCTTTTTATGTTACTCATCCATGTTAGTCTTGGTCTGCTTCTGCCTCTTTTACCTTGTATTTTCCCCTCCAGGACTACTTTTAGTAGGCTGTTGTGTCTTTTAACATGGCTCAAAAATCGCATGTCTTTTTAAAAAAAATTATGTTTAGTAGTTCTCTCTTCATTTTTAGTTGTTTTAAGACTTCATCGTTTGTTTTCTTTTCTTTCCATCCAATTCTACCTATTCTTCTATGTATCCACATTTCAAAGGCTTCAATTCTCTGTTCTGTTTTCTTGTCTACTGTCCATGTTTCTGCACCATATAGGAATGTTGAGAAGACATATCATTTTGCTATTCTTAGTTTTAGTCCTGTTGTTATTTGTTATCGAGAAACCGCGATAAAATGTGAACATCAAAATTCATCATTATCATGTACCACGTCGATTGGCGTAGGCGATCATGTCCTTCCACAATCTTCTATCCACAGTACATCCTATCAGTTCTTTTGTTGACTGTTTTCCATGCCCTGACACCAAGCTATCCAGTATTTTCTGTCTTTGTCGTCTGCGATGTCTTTTTCCTTTTATTTTGTCAGTTGTAACCAAGTATTTCTACTTTCCTCTTCTCATAATGTGCCAGAAAAATGTTGATTGTTTCTTTTTGATGTTTTTTTGGAGTTCCCTTTTTGAGTTGACCCCTTTGAGAACTTCGTCATTGGTCTTTTTAACTGTCCAGGGAACTTTCAACATTCATCTGAGAAATCCCATCTCTGGGGCCTCTAATCGTCTTTAAAAAGATCAAAATCAAAATTACTAAGCACAAAAAGAAAGCTCAGGATTTTCAAATTAACTGTACTAATCATCCTTACGCATGCATGCGGCAGCTGGAAAACAACTAAAGAAATAGAAAATAAACTGGATGATTTTAGAAACAAATGCCCGAGGAAAATACTTCGTGTACCTTGGAATGAGCTCAAGACTCCTCATCATCATCATGTGCCTTACCGGTTGGCTAAGGTGATCATGTCCTTCCACAATCTTCTATCTACAGTGCATCGTATCAGTTCTGTTGTTGACTGTTTTCCATGCCATGACACCAAGCTATCCAGTATTTTCTCTCTTTGTCGTCCGCGATCTCTCTTTTCCTTTCATTTTGCCAGTTGTAATCAAGTATTCCAACTTTCCTCTTCTCATAATGTGCCCGAAAAATGTTGATTGTTTCTTTCTGATGTTTTTTAAGAGCTCCCTTTTTGTGTTGGCCGAGCTCAAGACTAGTGCAGAAATAAGAGAAATGATAAAGAATTTTTAAAACTCAACTATAATCAAGCGAAGAAGATGGTCATATGTTGGTCTTGTGATGATAAGAAACAACGAAAGAATATCAAAACGGGCGCTCGAATGGGAACCAGAGTGTAAAAGAAAACGAGGCCGACCTAGAGAGACACGAAAAAGAACATCAAAGAGAGAGGCAACACAGCAGGCATCAGGTCCTTCGCAAAGATTTAGCAATTCGCTCAGAATATAGTTATCTCACGAAACACAAAGCAGGTCGTATGCAAGATGTGATTGCTGAAGGGCCATCGGATACAAGAGTCTAGAATTTCACACAGAACTCTTTACTGTCGTCCATCATGATGACGAAGCACATACTACAATGGATGCGCCCATAACGCCCGATTCGCTCAAAAGAATGTACACGCACGAAGCGCCGTGGAGATGCCGGAAAATCATTGTAGTTTAACTTTCAGTTGATGTGGCAGAACAATCTATACTAAGGAGTTGTGAGTCATTAGCACTGAACAATTCTAAGGACGGTTAATGAACAGCTCTCAATTTCGAAACTAAACCGCATATCGACTTCAGGATATGGAAAAGGTCGCATTTACACTTGACTTGATAAAGAAGCCCGCTGCCAAGCAAACATACTCAGTAGCCACGGCGTCAATCCGTTAAGTGGAACTCTAACGTTACGAACTGCATTGTGGAGCCGAAATCAATGAGTCTCCAAACGCAAATCCTGCAGTGCTCTATACCACTATCTTGGAACCGGAATTCCAGTTAGCTTGTTTTTCCATGTCACCCAGTTCATTTATTAATTCGTTTCGATAGTTAGTTCTTAATTTATACAACTGTTCTGGATTCCATTCAGTTCATTAATTATTTCGTTTTGATAGTTCCTAATCTATATTGTTTGTTTAAGCCGTGCAGTTGGTTCATTACTTCGTTTTGATAATTAGTTCCTACTTTATATGGTTTAGTTTTGTAAGTCAGACAGTTGGTTGGTTAATTAGACCTTTTATTGTAAATTTCTATTCTGGATGTCAAGTGACTAGTTTAATAGCTAGCTTTTGTGTCAGATCGTTGATAAACAAACGCCGAAATTCAACGGCAGTACTTACTGAGTCATCAGAAATTAACATAATCTGAATTTCACAGCCAGTGCTTCCTGAATTAATAATAGTTGAATTTCAACGGCAGTACTTACTGCGTAATTAGAAATTAATAAAATTTGAATTTCACAGGCAGTACTTCATGAACCAACAAAAGCACTACTTACTGAATGGTTTGAAGTGAAGCATAGTACCAAGTATAGGTAACTGATAAATACCCCTGGGACCTGGTATATCCTTGAATGGCTTGGCATTTGATAAATCCACTTTCGACTGTGTATCTTGTGCTGCATAGCCCTTCTTAAGTTGAATATTTCCGTTGGCTAAAGACCGTTGAATGAGAGCATTATTGTAAACTCTTCTGCTAATCTGATGTAAAAGAGTCATTTTGTTTTTGAAGAGAGGCCAAAACCTTTTCAAATTGGCTTAAAAATTAAACTTGTGTTTTTGATGCATGTAATAATGTTAAATGTTTCCTGCCTTTTTTAATTAAATTTAATTTTTGTAGACGCAATATTTTTGTAATAGTGTTTCTTGATAAAATGTTGTATCTGTAAGACAAAATGGTAGTCATCAGTATTTAGTTTTAGAAATGAGAAAAAAAAAATGATAAAGGTTGTCACATAGCAATTGCTGGTGGATATATAATGAACTATCTGGAAAGAGTGGGGGGGGGGGGGGAATAAATGTTTCCTCCTCTGCGTTACCTGGTATATGGTTTTTTCTGTTCTTTTCCTTTTTTTGGGGGGGGGGATGGGTAGATAATGGAGCGGAATCTGGGTAGCCCTGGTTTACCGATACAGGTGTAAGCGCTCACCTATGACTAGATATACAGGTGTCAGCGCTCACCTATGACTAGATATACAGGTGTCAGCGCTCACCTATGACTAGATTAACACTTTTAGTTCTTGTAGGAACACATGCAATCCTTCAGCAACGGTAATTACATCATTAACACAGAGGAATGAAAAGGTCCGTCTGATAACAATTTAACAATCATGTATCTTTAAATACACAAGCATCAATAACATGTATATGGGAATATGGCGACCATATTTTTTTATGACCACATTTTTGACTGATGTGGTCACTATATATAGAAATAGAAGCAGTATAGCAAAAAGTAAAAAAAAAAGTAAAGTACCCCCGTCACGCCAAGTGGCGTATAGGGAATATGGTGTTAGTGACCGTAAATTTTACAGACCTTCAGCACATGATTTTTGGGGTAATGTGGTCGGTATTACGCCCGTGCCGCTTTACTGTCCCAGAAAAAAAATTCGGTATCCATTAAAGGCTGGGTGAATTGGAAGCCGTCGGTTAGAATCAAACCCTACCTCTTGTCCTTTGTAGTCCAGTTCACTAACCACTGAGCTATCGCTGCCCCAAGTATAGCAGAAGCAGCATCAGATTAAAAAAAAAATACAAAAAAATAAAAATAAAAAGTAAAAAATCGGGACGAAATATGGAAATAAAGGGACTCAGCCAAAATAGCAAAAAGACAGAAGTAATGGTAACAAAAAACAATGAAAAAGACATCACCTCAGTGCACAATAAAGACAAGTGGAACAATATTAAAACAGATAAATGAATTAAAATTTTATTGGCCATGTAATGAGAAGAGAAGAACTGGAATATATTGGAACAACTGGGAAAATTGAGGGACGAAGAGACAGAGGGAAGCAAAGAGAAAAAATAACAGACAGCTTAAGAGAATGGCTTGGCAGAAGGTCAACAACAGAAACGATAAACGACTGTCGAGATCGAAAGTTGTGGAGAGACATCATTACATATGCCAGCAGGGATGGTACTTGATGATTATGATGATGATGATGATAATGATGATGATAATGATGATGATGATGATGATGATAATGATGATGATGATGATAATGATGATGTATTATCATAAACTTATTTGCGGTTCCGAAACAAAAATTGAGGATGTACTGAGTTACGTACAATTCACCCTAAAACAGTGAACAGAAAATTCAACATTTTTTTTTCTGTTGAAACACAGAGAACAATTAAGGGAGATAATAATGATACAAGCCGTCGTTCAGGATCGAACCTGACCTTTTGTCCTTTGTAGTCCATTTCACGAACCACTGAGCTATTGTGGCAAATAGAGGATGTACTGACTTACTATTCACCCTAAAAAATGTGAGCAGAACAGAACACAACAATTTGCAAATAGCTTGTAGAGACAATGAGAAACCATTCGACCAAGGACACCGAGAACAATTATAGGAGATAATAATATAGTAAATAAGCCAACATTTAACCAACTTATGTAAAGGTTTCTATATCTGCATCAGCTGCACAGTCAGAACACAGAGACGACTTCAAAGTTAGACCTGGAGTAAGAGATCGGTACGTACTGTCTCCCCTATCGTTTATTACTTACATGGACTATATACGTAAGTTAGTCAGCCCGTCAGAGAAAGAGGGGAGCAACGAGCTTCTATTTTCAAACAGTCAGTCACTAATCGCTGAGAAATAGATCACTGACAAGATCACATAAATAGATTTAATAGTACGGGCACTCAATACTATATGAAATCAACATAAACAAAACAGAAATAATAAATATCGCAAACGAGAAACACAATACCAACAATACGATTGACGACATATCATTAAAACAAGTGAAACAAAACTAGGAAGTCTAGAGACAAACGACAATACAGAAACAGCCGAAATAGACTCAACATACAACAAAGCTTGTCAAATCATCAGATAGCTATCATCACTGTTGTCCAGCAAGGAAATAACTCTAGAGGCAAAACGGGCACTCTACAATACAATCTTCATTCCAACGTTGTGCTACCAATGCCAGACCTGGACCCTAGATGAAAGAACAATAAGAAAATAACCACCAATGAGATGAAATGTGTGAGACGAATGACAGGTAACCATCATAGAGATAATATCAGAAATCAAGAACTGGGAAAAAGGGCTAGGAATAATTCCTTCCATAGAATACATATAGAAACCACATATAAAATGGTTTGGCAATGTGATAAGGCATACAAACCAAAAGACACCACAAGCCTTCTATAATTGTTGAGATATTACCAGACTTAAAAGTGAAATAAACAAAAGAATAGGAATGGCAAAAAGTAATTTTAATGTCATGAAGAACATACTAACGTCAAAACAAATAACACCAGGGCTAAAAATAAGAATAGCAAAATGTCTTCTCAACATTCCTTTATGGTGCAGAAATATGGACATAGATATGAAAACAGAACAGAGAATTGAAGCCTTTGAAATGTGGATATATAGAAGAATAGGTAGAATTGGATGGAAGGAAAGGAAAGCAATCTATGAAATCATAAAACAACTAAAAATGAAAAGAAAACTACTAAACACAATTCAAACAAGACAAATGCGATTTTTGGCCCATGTAAAAAGACACAACAGCCTACTAAAAGTAATCCTGGAGGAGAAAATACAAAGTAAAAGAGGCAGAGGCAGACCAAGACTAACATGACGAGTAACATCAAAAGATGGACAAATCAGCCTATGACAACCGGCACCATCAAATCAAGAGATAGACCAGAATGGCGCTCCATGGTAGCCAAACTTCGTTGCGGAGATGGCACACTTACATGATATCGTCTATTTATGAATGTTTATTTACAAATAATTAATATATTGTTTTATATTGAACTAAATTATTACGACCTAACTATTGAACTTTTAATCGTTCTTCATGTGACTAAAAGACAACATTGCCTCATTATAATGAACAAAGTTGGCGTTACAGACGCACCGGCCTTGAACGGAGTAAGCGGGACTTCCCAGTATGTAAATTATATATTCATTATAGTGAACAATGAAGAAACAAGAAAAAGAGTTCTTAAATGTTACGTAGAGCCAGTCTTAACATACGGATGCGAATCATGGACAATAGGACAACAGACAAGAAAATCACTGGAGTCTGTAGAAATGTGGTTTTACAGAAGAATGTTGAGAATACCATGGACAGCTAAGAAGAGTAATGAAGAGGTTCTGAGAAAGGCCAAAGCAAAAAGAGAGCTAATCTCCAATGTTAGGAAGATACAATCATCATTTTTTGGCCATGTAATGAGAAGAGAACAACTTGAATATATTGTAACAACTGGAAAAATTGAGGGACGAAGAGATAGAGGGAAGCAAAGATAAAAAATAACAGATAGCATAAGAGAATGGCTTGGCAGAAGGTCAACAACAGAAATGATAAATAGCTGCCGAGATCGAATGTTGTGGAGAGACATGATCACCTACGCCACTAGACCCGGTACTTGATGATGATGATAGTGAACGAACGCAAAAATTAAGGACTCGGTCGTAATAGCAAAAAGACAGAGGTAATAGTAATGACTAATATAATGAAATGAGAACAATGAAGACGTTCTGATAGGGGCCAAATAAAAAAGAGAGCTAATTTTCAATATAAGGAAGAAAAAATCCTTTTTTGGCCACGTAATGAGAAGAGAACAGCTAGAATATATTGTTACAACTGGGAATATTAAGGAATGAAGAGATAGAGGGAAGCAAAGAGAAAAGATAACAGACAGCTTAAGATAATGGCTTGGCAGAAGGTCAACAATAGAAATGATAAATAACTGTCGAGATGGAAAGTTGTGGAGAGACATGATCACATACGCCAGCAGTCCCGGCACTTGATGATGATGCAAACAGGGATCTTTTAATAACAGATTAGAGAATGACAGAATTAAGTGCAAGGGGACCTTACTCCGAACAGAAATAATTTAGAACGCTAAACTTGTAAATAAATAACCAAACAGTCCTTTATTACCAATAAAGTATAAAAGGTTGGTAACTCTGATTCTACACTGGTAACAATATCTCCCTTCTCTTAAACAAAAAATGTATCAATACTACATAAATGGATACCAGTTTTCTTTTTCCTCGGAGAATTAAGCGGTACAGACGTAGTACTGACCACAAAATATAATGTGTCAAAGGTGTACAAAAAACATGAGCTCCAAAACCACATTCCTTATACCCCATGTGGCGTGACGGGGGCTCTTTACTTACTCTTTATGGTTAATCTTTATTAGATTTTGTATCCATGGTTGTCTGGAATATATTTATTTATAACTTGTGAATGAATATATTTATTTATAACTTGTGAGTGAATAATTTATTTATAACTTGTGAGTGAATATATTTATTTATAGCTTGTGAATGAATATATTTATTTATAACTTGTGAGTGAATATATTTATTTATAACTTGTGAGTTAATATATTTATTTATAACTTGTGAGTGAATATATTTATTTATAGCTTGTGAGTGAATATATTTATTTATAGCTTGTGAATGAATATATTTATTATAACTTGTGAGTGAATATATTTATTTAAAAGTTGTGAGTGAATATATTTATTTATAACTTGCGATTGAATTAACATATATTAATTTATAATTTGTGAATGAATAAATATATTTATTTACAACTTGTGAGTGAATATATTTATTGATAACTTGTGAGTGAATATATTTATTTATAACTTGTGAGTGAATATATTTATTTATAATTTGTGAATGAATATATTTATTTATAACTTCTGAGTGAATATATTTATTTATAACTTCTGAGTGAATATATTTATTTATAACTTCTGAGTGAATATATTTATTTATAACTTGCGAATGAATTAACATATTTATTTATAACTTGCGAATGAATTAACATATTTATTTATAACTTGCGAATGAATTAACATATTTATTTATAACTTGCGAATGAATTAACTTATTTATATATAACTTGCGAATGAATTAAAATATTTATTTATAATTTGTGAATGAAAAAATATATTTATTTATAACTTGTGAAGGCATAAACATATTTATTTATAACTTGTGAAGGCATAAACATATTTATTTATAACTTGTGAATGAATAAATATATTTTGTATAACTTGTGACTGAAAAGATTATTTACAGCTTTGGAATATATTAATATAATTATTTATATTTTGTGAATGAAGGAATATATTTATTTTATTTGTGGATGTATCTTGTTAGATCTGTTATCCACGGATGTAATGGATACAATTATTTTTTGCATGCGGATACATCTTGTTGACTGAGAAAAGACAGTTAGTCAGCTCAGAAATTAGATGTTTGAGAAAAGAAAGTTAGTCAGCTCAGAAATTAGATGTTTGAGAAAAGAAAGTTAGTCAGCTCAGAAATGAGATGTTTGAGAAAAGAAAGTTAGTCAGCTCAGAAATGAGATGTTTGAGAAAAGAAAGTTAGACAACACAGAAATGAAATGTTTGAGAAAAAAAAAATTAGCATAGAAATGAGATTTTTGATAAAAGAAAATTAGCACAGAAATATAAATTTTGATAAAAGAAAGTTAGCACACAAATGGGATTTTTTTTATAAAAGAAAGTTAGCACAGAAATGGTATTTTTGATAAAAGAAAGTTAGCACAGATATGGGATTTTAGATAAAAGAAAGCACAGAAATGGGATTTTTGATAAAAGAAACTTAACACAGAAATGGTATTTTTGATAAAAGAAAGTTAGCACAGAAATGGGATTTTTGGGAAAAGCTGTGACTAGAAGTGACAGAATCAGAAACGAGGTTATATGGTGAAAGTTGAACTATTATAAGAAAAAGTTGAACTATTATAAGAGAAAGTTGAACTATTATAAGAGAAAGTTGAACAATTATAAGAGAAAGTTGGACTATTATAAGAGAAAGTTGAACAATTATAAGAGAAAGTTGAACTATTATAAGAGAAAGTTGAACTATTATAAGAGAAAGTTGAACTATTATATGAGCAAGTTGAACTATTATACGAGAAAATTTAACAATTATAAAAGAAAGTTGAAATATTACAAGAGAAAGTTGAACTAATGTTGAATTAAATACAAAGATAAGAAATGCAATGGATTCTTATTAAGTGAAGGTAGTGTCTAGTGTTTGCTATATCTTAAAATCCATACACAAACGAGAAGGTCACATAGCTCGAGGAAGACCCAATCTACATTGGAGTGAGAAACTCTACAACAATATCAGGTGTCTATTACTGAGGCTGTCAGAAAAGCAAGAACCGGAATAATGTATCTCCCTCGACATCTGAAGCGACAAAACAGGAAGAAACTAATAAAAAGAAGTTGCATTCTCCTCATTAAACAGCAGCTATACGAATTAACAACAAAACAGGACAATTTCAATATATAAAACAGGGGGTCAGACGAGGCTGTGTTCTGTCTCCAGATTTGTTTTCACTTTACAGCGAACATATTATGAGATCAATGGTAGACAAAAAAGGAATTGAAGTCAATGGTCACAACATAAATAACTTGCGATATGCGGATGACACAGTCTTAATAGCAGAGACAGAGCATGAACTACAAGAAATGATAGACATAATAGTAAAAGAAAGCAACAAGAAAGGTCTCAGTCTGAATAGTAAGAAGAACAGAAGTAATGGTTATATCGAAGAAACAATCATCACCATCATGCAGCATAAAAATAAAGAAGACAAATCTGAAACAAGTGCAACGCGTCAAATACTTGGGCACAATAATAATATCAGATGGAAGATGCACCACAGTAATAAAAGGCAGAATAGCTCAGGCAAAAATAGCATTTCAGAAAATGAAAAATATCTTATGCAACAAATCTATGTCAATAGAAAAGAGAAAAAGAGTTAATCGGTGCTATATAGAACCAATTCTGACCTATGGAAGTGAATCTTCGACAGTAGACAAATGAAAAGACAATTAGAGGCCACAGAGATGGGATTTCTCAGAAGAATGTTGAAAGTTCCCTGGACAGATAAAAAGACCAATGAGGAAGTTCTCAAAGATGCCAACACAAAAAGGGAGCTCTTAAAAAACATCAGAAAGAATAAATGAACATTTTTTCGGGCACATCATGAGAAGAGGAGAGTTGGAATACTTGGTTACAACTGACAAAATAAAAGTAGAGAGAGATCGCGGACGACAAAGAGAGAAAATACTGGATAGCTTGGTGTCATGGCATGGAAGACAGTCAACAACAGAACTGATACGATGCACTGTGGATAGAAGATTGTGGAAGGACATGATCGCCTACGCTAATAGCGTATGTGGCATGATGATGATGATGTCTCTCCTCATTCTTAAAATTGATCTTTCATGAAAGTGGTTTCACTTTATAATCTTATACAAACATGTGAATTATCAAGCTAAATATATTTTTGTAAGGGTTGTCGTAATGTAGAGAAATGCTTTTCACATGTCCGGCTTGCTGCAGGAACTACTGAGTTTAGTGCTCTGTGCACACCGTGAGCTGTGTTTTTCACCCGGATCGTGTTTCGATATTCAGATTGATTACGATGAATGATGATATCATATGACGAAGGACAGTTCGGTTGCGTTAACTTTCTTGGCGGCTACGCCTTTTGTCGTTGCTGTAGCTGCTATGATGTGGACTGCAGCTTCATTTCTTTGTTTGAATCCTTCAATGAGATGAGATATAAATTCAGATGATTCCACTGGCACGGGCGGTTGAGCAATTATGGATTTTAATTCGTTTGCAGTGATACCGGAGCTTTCGATTAACTATAACTACTACAATGCTTTTGAGAGAACAAAAAATGGAGAAAAAAATAATAGCAATATATTTTTTAATACTTTACACATTTTCATTAAAATTTTTTGCTTTTTCTTGTGATACTTTAATCCTTCAGTATATATATTTGTACAATACTCTTTTAACTTCTTGTGATCAGTTTGAATGTAGTCAAATAAGGATTAAAAGGTTTACATGTAATGTTTCTGTTACAAGCAAAATAGCAAGACAACTATACAGTTAGTGGTAAATACGTGATATAAATATATACAGTTTTTTTTTTCTAATTAGCAAATTCATTATATTTCAAGATATAAAACAAAGATTGTGATTAGTCGTTAAGTTTAGTAAACTTGAATTTGATTGGTTTCTGTGACTCGATAAAAAGTGCGTAGACGAATTTCATGTTCTGAGATTCTGGTTCAACATCAATTTTCAGTTTCTGCAAGGTCTGAAATAGAGAGAGGACTGTGTGAATTAGAAGTCAGGTACAAGTGGCTGGACAGTTAAGTGTAAGATAGATCTACAGGTTGACCTGACCTAAAAAAATTATCCTGGAAAATAAAATCCTGATGAAATATAAATATAAAACTATCACCTACAATAAGGAGAAAATGGTAAGCATATGTTGGCCATGTGATGAGAATAGACAAGAGACTTTTACAACAAGCCTTCAAATGAGAATACAAATGTCAGATAAGAAGAGGTCGACCTAAATAAACTTTATAACTATCATCATCATCATCATCATCAGGTACAATGCCTGCTGGCGTAAGGGATCATGTCTTTCCACAACATTTGATCTCGACAGTTAATTATCATTTCTGTTGTTGACCTTCTGCCAAGCCATTCTCTTAAGCTGTCTGGTATCTTTTCTCTTTGCTTCCATCTATCTCTTCGCCCCTCAATTTTCCAGAGTTGTCACAAGTAAGTAACTGTAATGAGCAATCATAACTATATCCTGAACCGTAGCCTCGAAATAAATTGGCGAGGTGACAAAGATTTCGATGCTGTTCGTAAATCTACAGCCCAGTTACGACAACCGGATCTTCATGCTAGTCTAGAGGTATGCTGTCTAAATTGAGGAATGTAACAAAGAGAAGGGGGAGAAGACTTGTGAACCCGTTTATTGCTGGGGGAGGTGGGAGGGGGAGGTTAATTTGAGAGCGCTTATGGGTAGTTGATCTAACTATTCAATATTTTAAAACAATGAGGTCTTGAACATATCTTGAAAGTGTATCTTTTGAACACTTTCACGGTGTATAACTTTATACAGCTAACCATAAAATATATTTGTCAGTCGGTAGTTTGGCACGCGGACTATATGACCTGCCAACCGTGTCTGTGCGTGTATCAGAATAGTGTCAAAACTGAGAATATAAGCTCAGCTCAAAACGACTGTTTCTGTCATCTTCTATTCCCATTAAACGTCCTTGAACTTCCCAAGGCAATCTTTGTGGTTGCGATTTAACTTATACATCATCATCAGATCGCATGTCCTTTGCTGAACGTTGCATTCACTACAACCAGTCTGAAAGAGTCTCTGTCTGTAGCCAAATAAACCACTTATAATGGTAATCTCTGTCTCTAGCCAGATTAACGACTTATAATGGTAATCTCTGTCTCTAGCCAGATCAACCACTTATAATGGTAATCTCTGTCTCTAGCCAGATCAACCACTTATAATGGTAATCTCTGTCTCTAGCCAGATTAACGACTTATTATGGTAATATCTGTCTCTAGCCAGATCAACCACTTATAATGGTAATCGCTGTATCTAGCCAGATCAACCACTTATAACGGTAATCTCTGTCTCTAGCCAGATTAACGACTTATTATGGTAATATCTGTCTCTAGCCAGATCAACCACTTATAATGGTAATCTCTGTCTCTAGCCAGATCAACCACTTATAACGGTAATCTCTGTCTCGAGCCAGATTAACGACTTATTATGGTAATATCTGTCTCTAGCCAGATCAACCACTTATAATGGTAATCTCTGTCTCTAGCAAGATTAACGACTTATAACGGTAATCTCTGTCTCGAGCCAGATTAACGACTTATAATGGTAATCTCTGTCTCTAGCCAGATCAACCACTTATAATGGTAATCTCTGTCTCTAGCCAGATCAACCACTTATAACGGTAATCTCTGTCTCGAGCCAGATTAACGACTTATTATGGTAATCTCTGTCTCTAGCCAGATCAACCACTTATAATGGTATCATCTTCAAGCTCTCTTTAATGTCTTGAAATCACCTTCTTCTTGGTCCGCTCCTCATGTTCAACATACACATATAAAACAAACTCATATAAAACAAACTCATATAAAACAAACTCATATAAAACAGACTCATATAAAACAAACTCATATAAAACAAATTCATATAAAACAAACTCATATAAAACAAACTCATATAAAACAAATTCATATAAAACAAACTCATATAAAACAAACTCATACACAGAAAAAACAAAACCTTAGCAGCTGCCAGAAACATTTCCTGCTCAGCAAATCGGCGACCTAAGCAGTTTCTCGGTCCGTACCCAAAGGGTAAAGATGCCATCTTGGGAATATCTTCTTGTTCACCGTCTGAAGACCGTAGCCATCTCTCGGGAATGAACTTATCCGGGTTGGTGAAGTAGACTTGACAAGTCTTAGGGTTGTGTAAACAGATTAAATTCTAGAATGAAAAAGATTATATTTACGTTCACGTTGCAAGCAATGATTATTTTTAAATACGGGAACTTAACATGTGAAATATCATCATCATGTACCACGTCGATTGGCGTAGGCGATCATGTCCTTCCACAATCTTCTATCCACCGTGCATCATATCAGTTCTGTTGTCTGTTTTCCATGCAATGACACCATCTATCCAGTATTTTCTCTCTTTATCGTCCGCGATCTCTCTTTCCTTTTATTTTGCCAGTTGTTACCAAGTATTCCAACTTTCCTCTTCTCATGATGTGCCCGAAAAAATGTTGATTGCTTCTTTCTGATGTTTTTTAAGAGCTGCCTTTTTGTGTTGGCCTCTTTGAGAACTTCCTCATTGGTCTTTTTAGCTGTCCAGGGAACTTTCAACATTCTTCTGAGAAATCCCATCTCTGTGGCCTCTAATCGTCTTTTCATTTGTTTGTCTACTGTCCATGATTCGCTTCCATAGGTCAGAATTGGTTCTATACAGCACCGATGAACTCTCTTTCTCATTTCTATTGACATAGATTTGTTGCATAAGATATTAAATTCTAGATTGAAATATAATACATTTTTTTAAAAAGTAAAGATACTGGGGGTACGCCCAGTGGCGTATAGGTGGTGTATATTTTCAGACCTTCGGCACATGATTTTTGGGGTAATGTGTTCGGTATTACGCCCGTGCCGCTTTACTATCCCAGAAAAAAAATCCGGTACCCATTTAGGGCTGGGTGAGCCAGGAAGCTGTCGATTGGGATCGAACCCTACCCTTTGTTCTTTGTAGTCCAGTTAACTCCACTGAGCTATCGCGGCTCTCGATTTCGTTTGTTCTGGAACAGTGATATTTGCGTCTTTCGGCTCAATACATCTGACATCAGCAAGGCTTTTGTGAGTACCGGGTTGATTTCTCTCTTGATTCCTACTCAGTTATGCTGGACTGGTTAGTCTGTTTCTACGGTCACCACGAAGAGGTGGAGTATAGTTTAGATAGTTCTTGTTCACCGATCCTGGTGCAAGCCATCAGCTATGGTTCGCTGACAGCTTTCAGCTCTGATGCTCACCTTGGCCTTGTCAAGTTCTTTTAACTTTGTTAATGCCCATAAACAAAAGAATAGGAATGGCAATATAAAATTTTAATGCCATGAAAAATATACTAGCATCATAACAAATAACACCAGGGCTAAATCAAAGAATAACAAAATGTTTTATCTTCTCAACATTCCTATATAGTGCAGAAACATCGACATTATATAATAAAATAGAACAGAGAATTGAAGCCTTTGAAATGTGGATATATAGAAGAATAGGTAGAATTGGATGTAAAGAAAAGAGAACAAACTATGAATTCTTAAAACAACTAAAAATGAAAAGAGAACTACTAAACACAATTAGAACAAGACAAATGCGATTTTTGGGGCATGTTAAAAGACACAACAGCCTACTAAAAGTAATCTTGGAAGTAGTAGTGATGGCTGTGAACTCAGGGGAAAAGTGGAATAACATGCACCGAAATACAATAGATTTGGCACCGACTTTGCACCGACTTTGCACCGAAAAAAAAAAAAAATTTTTTTCGAATTCGCGATTTTTTCGAACTTCAATATTTTTTTTGGGAAAAATTTTTTTTTTGGTGTTCGTCAGTTTGTCGAAATGGTTCACTGCGTCTGTAACCGCAGGTAAATTCAATAGAGACTCGGTGCTAATCCGTGTCCGGTGATCGCGCTCCGTGTCCGGTGATCGCCTCGCTCGTGTTAGAAATTTGTGAAAGAGTATTTTAAAAGAGTATATTTGTGAAAGTGATAAAAAATACGAAATGTTTCAAAACGTTAAGAAATATAGTTAAATGTGATAAAACTGATTTTAAAAAAAGGCGAAATAATAAAAACTATGAAAAAAATAAGTTAAAATACTGACGGAAAACTGTATGTTAAGTCAAGAAACTGGAATGACATGGCAGCTTTTGTTGACTGGGCGGCTAGTGGTACTTGAGGAATGCTATTGTTAGGAAAAATCGCTTATTATTGTCAAGGAATCGTGGTCATTGTTAGGAAAATATGCTGACGGTCATTGTTAGGCATGTGACTGAAACATGTAAAAATTCAGAATTAATCAATATTTTAAAAAAAAAAAAAAAAAAAAACTTAAAATGAAGGGAAATTTAAAATATAGGCGATCGCGTAAATGATTGGGTCGCGGATCTCGCACTACATTTTGGTGTCGTGTAGTAAGGTGTGCTAATATTAAATAGTGACGCTCGCTCTTTCTCATTCAATGAAAAGCAAAACAAAATTCTATATTTCACAACTTTATTAATACATCATATATATATATATATTACTGTCCGGTTGTTGATAATTTTAAGCGTCTGGGTTTCCTCCCTCCTGTTTTGGTGGTACTGTTTGTTAAATGTCTATCAAACACGGGTGCATAGGAAGTTTCATTAGCCTTCAAAACACAACCGCCCTCCATTTTGACAAAACCTTGATCAAAGCTGGAATAGGTAATCGAGGACTTGGCTGAAACATCCTGGTCATCCATACTGGCTGCCGGAGCTGTCGTCTGATTAACAAGAGTGAGGTCCCCTTGGTTAACAGAAAAGGGCGTGTAGTTGATGTTAGCATAAGCGTTTTCGAGACTACCTTAACGCCATGTGCCACCCTCAACACCATCCTCTCTCTCTCTCTCTCTCTCTCTCTCTATCGCATATCCAAGCTAACTCAAGTCAAATAAAAATCATCACCAAGCCACACAAATTGACACATCATCATCATGGGCCACCCTCAACACTATCATCATCATCATCCACCCTCATCACCCCTTCCTATCATCATCATGTGCCACCCTCAACACTATCATCATCATCATCCACCCTCATCACCCCTTCCTATCATCATCATGTGCCACCCTCAACACCATCCTCTCTCTCTCTCTCTCTCTCTCTATCACATATCCAAGCTAACTCAAGTCAAATAAAAATCATCACCAAGCCACACAAATTGACACATCATCATCATGTGCCACCCTCAACACCATCCTCTCTCTCTCTCTCTCTCTCTCTCTCTCTCTATCGCATATCCAAGCTAACTCAAGTCAAATAAAAATCATCACCAAGCCACACAAATTGACACATCATCGTCATGTGCCACCCTCAACACTATCATCATCATCATCCACCCTCATCACCCCTTCCTATCATCATCATGTGCCACCCTCAACACCATCCTCTCTCTCTCTCTCTCTCTCTCTCTATCACATATCCAAGCTAACTCAAGTCAAATAAAAATCATCATCATGTGCCACCCTCAACACCATCATCCCTTCATGTCCTATCATCATCATGTGCCACCCTCAACACTAGCATCATGTGCCACCCTCAACACTAGCATCATGTGCCTCAACACTATCATCTTGTGCCTCAACATCACCCTTCAAGTCCTATCATCATCATGTGCCACCCTCAACACCATCATCAGCCCTTCAGGTCCTAGCATCAAACCACACAAAGTATCAACCAGCGAAATTCTCTCTCTCTCTCTCTCTGTCTCTCTCACATTCATGGTCAAGTCAAATAAAAATCATCATCATGTGCCACCCTCAACACCATCATCCCTTCATGTCCTATCATCATCATGTGCCACCCTCAACACTAGCATCATGTGCCACCCTCAACACTAGCATCATGTGCCTCAACACTATCATCTTGTGCCTCAACATCACCCTTCAAGTCCTATCATCATCATGTGCCACCCTCAACACCAGCATCAGCCCTTCAGGTCCTAGCATCAAACCACACAAAGTATCAATCAGCGAAATTCTCTCTCTCTCTCTCTCTCTCTCTGTCTCTCTCACATTCATGGTAAACCAAAACAAAATAAATCACTAAGATTTTACCACCATAACACACAAATATAGGGTCATATTAAAAAAAGTCGACCTTAAAACCATACAAATCTACTCCCATACTCATAAAAGTTAGACACCTCAAACAGATAATTACTTCCAAACTCCAAAAAAAAAAAAAAAAGTTAGACCAAACACGCCTCGATCGTTCTCTAACATTCCCTCGATCGTTCTTTAACATTGCCTCCAGCGTTCTTTAACATTGCCTCCAGCGTTCTTTAACATTGCCTCCAGCGTTCTCTAACATTGCCTCCAGCGTTCTCTAACATTGCCTCGATCGTTCTTTAACATTGCCTCCAGCGTTCTTTAACATTGCCTCCAGCGTTCTGTAACATTGCCTCGATCGTTCTTTAACATTGCCTCCAGCGTTCTCTAACATTGCCTCCAGCGTTCTCTAACATTGCCTCGATCGTTCTTTAACATTGCCTCCAGCGTTCTTTAACATTGCCTCCAGCGTTCTGTAACATTGCCTCGATCGTTCTCTAACATTGCCTCGATCGTTCTTTAACATTGCCTCCAGCGTTCTCTAACATTCCCTTGCTCGTTCTTTAACATTGCCTCCAGCGTTCTCTAACATTCCCTTGCTCGTTCTCTAACATTTTCATTAGTTGGAGTCTTTGTGTTGCCTTCTTAGTGAGATTCTCTACGTGTTTCTTCAGGCTCAATTGTCAGTCTAGTTGTATTCCTAAAAAATCTACTTCCATACTGATACTAGTTAGACACAATGATCAGATAGTTACATCCAAATCGCAAACATTTTACCCCAGAACACAAAAATTTAGGGTCATACTAAAAAAGTCGACCTAAAAATCCCAAAGGGCAGAAACTTAGGAGGCAAGGGCAGAAACCTAGGAGACAAGGGCAGAAACCTAGGAGGCGAGGGCAGAAACCAAAGAGGCAAGGTCAGAAATCTAGGAAGTTGTGTTAGAAAACAAGGAGGGAAGGTCAGAAACCTAGGAGGCATGGTCAGAAATCTAGGAAGCTGTGTTAGAAAACAAGGAGGGAAGGTCAGAAAGGACATGCTCACCTATCGGAACTTTTGTCCCTCATATGCTATTTCAAAAGTTGTCTTCGTCAATTTAGGGAAGGTCAGAAAACTAGGAAGCAAAGGCTGAAAACAAGGAGGGAAGGTCAGAAACCTAGGAAGCAAAGGCTGAAAACAAGGAGGGGAGGTCAGAAATCTAGGAAGCTGTTTTAGAAAACAAGGAGGGAAGGTCAGAAACCTAGGAGGCATGGTCAGAAATCTAGGAAGCTGTGTTAGAAAACAAGTAGGCAAGGTGAGAAAACAAGGAGGGAAGGTCAGAAATCTAAGAGGCGAGGGCAGAAACCTAGGAGACAAGGGCAGAAACCTAGGAAGCAAAGGCTGAAAACAAGGAGGCATGGTCAGAAATCTAGGAAGCTGTGTTAGAAAACAAGGAGGGAAGGTCAGAAACCTAGGAGGCATGGTCAGAAATCTAGGAAGCTGTGTTAGAAAACAAGTAGGCAAGGTGAGAAAACAAGGAGGGAAGGTCAGAAATCTAAGAGGCGAGGGCAGAAACCTAGGAGACAAGGGCAGAAACCTAGGAAGCAAAGGCTGAAAACAAGGAGGCATGGTCAGAAATCTAGGAAGCTGTGTTAGAAAACAAGGAGGCGAGGGCAGAAACCAAAGAGGCAAGGTCAGACATTTTCATTATTTGGAGTCTTTGTATTACCTTCTTAGTGAGATTCTCTACGTGTTTCTTCAAAAAGCTACTCTCATTCTCATACTAGTTAGACACATCGAACCGTTCGTTATTTCTAAAGCCAAAAAAAAAAAAGTTTGGCCAAATCACTAACAATTTACCCACAGAACAAAATAAATATAGACTCATATTAAAAAAGTCGACCTCAAAACCATAAAAATCTACTCCCACACTCATCTAAAAGTTACACCAAAACCGCACGAGATTTGCACCGTGCAAAAACATGCACAAGTTTGACACGCGCACAAGTTTGACACGCGCACCAGTTTGGCACAATGCACCAATAGACATCCCCATACCAAAAAAAAAAAAAATTTACTTAAAAATCACTTTTATGATTGTTACGCCCCTTACGAATGCTGATTGTTACGCCCTTTACGAATGTGCATTGTGCCAAACTGGTGCGCGTGCCAAACTGGTGCGCGTGTCAAAACTTGTGCATGTTTTTGCACGGTGCAAATCTCGTGCGGTTTTGGTGTAACTTTTAGATGAGTGTGGGAGTAGATTTTTATGGTTTTGAGGTCGACTTTTTTAATATGAGTCTATATTTATTTTGTTCTGTGGGTAAATTGTTAGTGATTTGGCCAAACTTTTTTTTTTTTGGCTTTAGAAATAACGAACGGTTCGATGTGTCTAACTAGTATGAGAATGAGAGTAGCTTTTTGAAGAAACACGTAGAGAATCTCACTAAGAAGGTAATACAAAGACTCCAAATAATGAAAATGTCTGACCTTGCCTCTTTGGTTTCTGCCCTCGCCTCCTTGTTTTCTAACACAGCTTCCTAGATTTCTGACCATGCCTCCTAGGTTTCTGACCTTCCCTCCTTGTTTTCTAACACAGCTTCCTAGATTTCTGACCATGCCTCCTTGTTTTCAGCCTTTGCTTCCTAGGTTTCTGCCCTTGTCTCCTAGGTTTCTGCCCTCGCCTCTTAGATTTCTGACCTTCCCTCCTTGTTTTCTCACCTTGCCTACTTGTTTTCTAACACAGCTTCCTAGATTTCTGACCATGCCTCCTAGGTTTCTGACCTTCCCTCCTTGTTTTCTAACACAGCTTCCTAGATTTCTGACCATGCCTCCTTGTTTTCAGCCTTTGCTTCCTAGGTTTCTGCCCTTGTCTCCTAGGTTTCTGCCCTCGCCTCTTAGATTTCTGACCTTCCCTCCTTGTTTTCTCACCTTGCCTACTTGTTTTCTAACACAGCTTCCTAGATTTCTGACCATGCCTCCTAGGTTTCTGACCTTCCCTCCTTGTTTTCTAACACAGCTTCCTAGATTTCTGACCTCCCCTCCTTGTTTTCAGCCTTTGCTTCCTAGGTTTCTGACCTTCCCTCCTTGTTTTCAGCCTTTGCTTCCTAGTTTTCTGACCTTCCCTAAATTGACGAAGACAACTTTTGAAATAGCATATGAGGGACAAAAGTTCCGATAGGTGAGCATGTCCTTTCTGACCTTCCCTCCTTGTTTTCTAACACAGCTTCCTAGATTTCTGACCATGCCTCCTAGGTTTCTGACCTTCCCTCCTTGTTTTCTAACACAACTTCCTAGATTTCTGACCTTGCCTCTTTGGTTTCTGCCCTCGCCTCCTAGGTTTCTGCCCTTGTCTCCTAGGTTTCTGCCCTTGCCTCCTAAGTTTCTGCCCTTTGGGATTTTTAGGTCGACTTTTTTAGTATGACCCTAAATTTTTGTGTTCTGGGGTAAAATGTTTGCGATTTGGATGTAACTATCTGATCATTGTGTCTAACTAGTATCAGTATGGAAGTAGATTTTTTAGGAATACAACTAGACTGACAATTGAGCCTGAAGAAACACGTAGAGAATCTCACTAAGAAGGCAACACAAAGACTCCAACTAATGAAAATGTTAGAGAACGAGCAAGGGAATGTTAGAGAACGCTGGAGGCAATGTTAAAGAACGAGCAAGGGAATGTTAGAGAACGCTGGAGGCAATGTTAAAGAACGATCGAGGCAATGTTAGAGAACGATCGAGGCAATGTTACAGAACGCTGGAGGCAATGTTAAAGAACGCTGGAGGCAATGTTAAAGAACGATCGAGGCAATGTTAGAGAACGCTGGAGGCAATGTTAGAGAACTCTGGAGGCAATGTTAAAGAACGATCGAGGCAATGTTACAGAACGCTGGAGGCAATGTTAAAGAACGCTGGAGGCAATGTTAAAGAACGATCGAGGCAATGTTAGAGAACGCTGGAGGCAATGTTAGAGAACGCTGGAGGCAATGTTAAAGAACGCTGGAGGCAATGTTAAAGAACGCTGGAGGCAATGTTAAAGAACGATCGAGGGAATGTTAGAGAACGATCGAGGCGTGTTTGGTCTAACTTTTTTTTTTTTTTTTTTGGAGTTTGGAAGTAATTATCTGTTTGAGGTGTCTAACTTTTATGAGTATGGGAGTAGATTTGTATGGTTTTAAGGTCGACTTTTTTTTAATATGACCCTAAATGTGTGTGTTATGGTGGTAAAATCTTAGTGATTTATTTTGTTTTGGTTTACCATGAATGTGAGAGAGACAGAGAGAGAGAGAGAGAGAGAGAGAATTTCGCTGATTGATACTTTGTGTGGTTTGATGCTAGGACCTGAAGGGCTGATGCTGGTGTTGAGGGTGGCACATGATGATGATAGGACTTGAAGGGTGATGTTGAGGCACAAGATGATAGTGTTGAGGCACATGATGCTAGTGTTGAGGGTGGCACATGATGCTAGTGTTGAGGGTGGCACATGATGATGATAGGACATGAAGGGATGATGGTGTTGAGGGTGGCACATGATGATGATTTTTATTTGACTTGACCATGAATGTGAGAGAGACAGAGAGAGAGAGAGAGAGAGAGAGAATTTCGCTGGTTGATACTTTGTGTGGTTTGATGCTAGGACCTGAAGGGCTGATGATGGTGTTGAGGGTGGCACATGATGATGATAGGACTTGAAGGGTGATGTTGAGGCACAAGATGATAGTGTTGAGGCACATGATGCTAGTGTTGAGGGTGGCACATGATGCTAGTGTTGAGGGTGGCACATGATGATGATAGGACATGAAGGGATGATGGTGTTGAGGGTGGCACATGATGATGATTTTTATTTGACTTGAGTTAGCTTGGATATGTGATAGAGAGAGAGAGAGAGAGAGAGAGAGAGAGAGAGAGAGAGAGAGAGGATGGTGTTGAGGGTGGCACATGATGATGATAGGAAGGGGTGATGAGGGTGGATGATGATGATGATAGTGTTGAGGGTGGCACATGACGATGATGTGTCAATTTGTGTGGCTTGGTGATGATTTTTATTTGACTTGAGTTAGCTTGGATATGCGATAGAGAGAGAGAGAGAGAGAGAGAGAGAGAGGATGGTGTTGAGGGTGGCACATGATGATGATGTGTCAATTTGTGTGGCTTGGTGATGATTTTTATTTGACTTGAGTTAGCTTGGATATGTGATAGAGAGAGAGAGAGAGAGAGAGAGAGAGAGAGAGAGAGAGGATGGTGTTGAGGGTGGCACATGATGATGATAGGAAGGGGTGATGAGGGTGGATGATGATGATGATGATAGTGTTGAGGGTGGCACATGATGATGATAGGAAGGGGTGATGAGGGTGGATGATGATGATGATGATAGTGTTGAGGGTGGCCCATGATGATGATGTGTCAATTTGTGTGGCTTGGTGATGATTTTTATTTGACTTGAGTTAGCTTGGATATGCGATAGAGAGAGAGAGAGAGAGAGAGAGAGGATGGTGTTGAGGGTGGCACATGGCGTTAAGGTAGTCTCGAAAACGCTTATGCTAACATCAACTACACGCCCTTTTCTGTTAACCAAGGGGACCTCACTCTTGTTAATCAGACGACAGCTCCGGCAGCCAGTATGGATGACCAGGATGTTTCAGCCAAGTCCTCGATTACCTATTCCAGCTTTGATCAAGGTTTTGTCAAAATGGAGGGCGGTTGTGTTTTGAAGGCTAATGAAACTTCCTATGCACCCGTGTTTGATAGACATTTAACAAACAGTACCACCAAAACAGGAGGGAGGAAACCCAGACGCTTAAAATTATCAACAACCGGACAGTAATATATATATATATGATGTATTAATAAAGTTGTGAAATATAGAATTTTGTTTTGCTTTTCATTGAATGAGAAAGAGCGAGCGTCACTATTTAATATTAGCACACCTTACTACACGACACAAAAATGTAGTGCGAGATCCGCGACCCAATCATTTACGCGATCGCCTATATTTTAAATTTCCCTTCATTTTAAGTTTTTTTTTTTTTTTTTTTTTAAATATTGATTAATTCTGAATTTTTACTTGTTTCAGTCACATGCCTAACAATGACCGTCAGCATATTTTCCTAACAATGACCACGATTCCTTGACAATAATAAGCGATTTTTCCTAACAATAGCATTCCTCAAGTACCACTAGCCGCCCAGTCAACAAAAGCTGAAGGGGATAATAGAACAAAGAAGTATGTGTTAGCACTCGGAAAAATTGACAGACAAACAACAATAGAAAAAAACGAAGAACAATATATGGTCCGAAGTGGGATCGAACCCGTACTCAGTGGCACCGCGCCTTGCCACGAGAAGCCGAACGCTTGGTACACTGCCACGCAGCCAACTAAAAAAATTGGCTATTGCAGTAGTGTCTTCCACGAAAGGCGATCTCAATGACTATAGCATAGGGTAACGATCACAGACCGGAAATAAATTGTATATTTGTACTTTCCTATTAATGTAAAAAAAAAAAAAAAAAAAAAAGCTGCCATGTCATTCCAGTTTCTTGACTTAACATACAGTTTTCCGTCAGTATGTTAACTTATTTTTTTCATAGTTTTTATTATTTCGCCTTTTTTAAAAATCAGTTTTATCACATTTAACTATATTTCTTAACGTTTTGAAACATTTCGTATTTTTTATCACTTTCACAAATATACTCTTTTAAAATACTCTTTCACAAATTTCTAACACGAGCGAGGCGATCACCGGACACGGAGCGCGATCACCGGACACGGATTAGCACCGAGTCTCTATTGAATTTACCTGCGGTTACAGACGCAGTGAACCATTTCGACAAACTGACGAACACCAAAAAAAAATTTTTTTCCCAAAAAAAATAATGAAGTTCGAAAAAATCGCGAATTCGAAAAAAAATTTTTTTTTTTTTTCGGTGCAAAGTCGGTGCAAAGTCGGTGCCAAATCTATTGTATTTCGGTGCATGTTATTCCACTTTTCCCCTGAGTTCACAGCCATCACTACTACTCTTGGAAGGGGAAATACACGTAAAAGAGGCAGGTAATGGCGCTCCATGATAGCCAACCTTCTTTGCGGAGGTGGCACTCGATGATGAACAATGACTATAATATTAACGTAGGAACTGGTAGCATCTTCATCGTTCAAGTTTTGTGTTCATGCGAACTTGATTCTTTGTCTCGTTTCACGAAGGTAGGGTATGAACACCATCACGACACACGATGAGCTGGTCGCACGGTCAGTACTCTTATTTGCCTGTGAGTCCTGATTTTCCCCTAAACCTGCGCTGTGGCTGACACACTTCGTCTCCGGCAGCCTGGATATAAATTTGACTTAGGAATTTTCTTTCTCGTGGATGCCGGCCAAAGCGATTGGGCCCACTCTGTCCGTGGTTACTGTCTGGGTGTTCGACCATAGCCTTCTTTCTCAGAACTGGTAGCTATTTTAGTTCTTAATAACTTATAAAATATATTTCTTAATTACTCAAATATATCTCACAATTACATATACAAAAATCTCTAAATTACCTGTAAAATATATCTCCTATATACTAATTATATATATATATATATATATATATATATATATATATATATATATACAATTTTATATATATATATATATGTATATATCTAAATAACTAATACAAACATATCTTTATAACTTATAAAATATCTCTCCAAATTACTTGTAAAATATCTCTCCAAATTACTTGTAAAATATCTCTCCAAATTACTTATAAAATATCTCTCCAAATTACTTATAAAATATCTCTCCAAATTACTTATAAAATATCTCTCCAAATTACTTGTAAAATATCTCTCCAAATTACTTATAAAATATCTCTCTCAATTACATATAAAATACATATTTTTGGACATTAAATACCTATAAAAACTCCTGTTATAGTTAGACAATACTCACTATGATAAACAACACTCACTGAGACTGACAACATTAACTGAGCTGAGACAGTCAATGCTCACTAAGGCACACAACATGAACTGAGACAGACAACACTCGCAGAGGCAAACAACACTCACTTAGACAAACAACACTCACTTAGACAAACAACACTCACTTAGACAGACAACACTCACTGAGACAGACAACACTCGCTGAGACAGACAACACTCACTAAGATAAACAACACTCACTGAGACAGACAACACTCGCTGAGACAGACAACACTCACTAAGATAAACAACACTCACTGAGACAGACACCATTCACTGAGCTGAGACAGTCAATGCTCACTAAGGCACAAAACATGAACCGAGACCGACAACACTCGCTGAGAAAGACAACACTCACTGAGATAAACAACACACACTGCGACAACATTCACTGAGACAGATAACACTCATTGAGACAACATTCACTGAGACAGATAGCACTCACTAAGACAGATAACACTCACTGAGACAGATACCACTCACTGAGACAGGTAACACTCATTGAGACAACATTCACTGAGACAGATAGAACTCACTGAGACAGACAAAATTCATTGATACAATGTTCACTAAGACAGATAACATTCACTGAGACAGATAACACTCATTGAGACAACATTCACTGACACAGATACCACTCACTGAGGCAACATTCACTGAGGCAAATAGAACTCACTGAGACAGACACAATTCACTGATACAATGTTCACTGAGAAGGATAACACTCACTGAGACAGATAACACTCATTAAGACAGAAAACACTCACTGAGACAGACAACACTCACTAAGACAGAAAACACTCACTAAGAAAGAAAATACTCACTGAGACAACGTTCACTGAGATATATAACACTCACTGAGACATACTCCAATCACTGAGACAGAAAACACTCACTGAGACAACACTCACTGAGACTGATAACACTCACTGTGACAGACAACACTCACTAACATAAACAACACTCACTGAGACAGACAACACTCGCTGAGACAGACAACACACACTAAGATAAAAAACACTCACTGAGACAGACAACATTCACTGAGCTGAGACAGTCTATGCTCACAAAGTCACACAACATGAACTGAGACAGACAACACTCACTAAGATAAACAACACACACTGAGACAGACAACACTCACTAAGATAAACAACACTCACTGAGACAGACAACATACACTGAGCTGAGACAGGCAATGCTCACTAAGGCACACAATATGAACTGAGACAGAAACACTCGCTGAGACAGAAAACACTCACTGAGACAGATAACACTCATTGAGACAACATTCACTAAGACAGATAGCACTCTCTGCGATAGACAACACTCACTGATGCAATGTTCACTGAGACAGATAACAGTCACTGAGACAGGTAACACTCACTAAGAGAGAAAACACTCACTGAGACAGACAACACTCACTGAGACAGACAACACTCACTAATACAGAAAACACTCACTGAGACAGAAAACACTCACTGAGACTGAAAACACTCACTAAGACAGAAAACACTCACTAAGAAAGAAAACATTCACTGAAACAGATAACACTCACTGAGACAGACAAGACTCATTAAGACAGAAACCATTCACTGAAACAACTTTCACTGAGACAGATAACACTCACTGAGACAGACAAAACTCACTGAGACAGACAAAACTCACTGAGATAACGTTCACTGTGACAGATAACACTCACTGAGACAGACACCACTAACTGAGACAGCCAACACTCACTGAGACAGACAATCTTGTATGCCCGCTGTACCTGAAGAAAAATGTCTAGATATCCAAGACATAATCTTGTAAAGTCCAAGCAAATCCTTAAGAAAAATGTCTAGATATCCAAGACATAATCTTGTAAAGTCCAAGCAAATCCTTAAGAAAAATGTCGCAACAAGTGAACGTATCAGTGGGCACAGCACACACAATTCTTAAACACCGGTTATATTTTTATCCATGCAGGATTTCTGTTGTGTCTGAGCTAAAAGAGTGTGACTATCAATCCAGGGTCAACTACTGTACTGGTTTCAAGCATTTTTAGCTGAAGAAGGCGAATCGATTCTTGATGTAACATTTTTCTCTGATGAGGCATGGCTTCATCTATCTGGATGCGATAATAGCCAAAATAATCGTATTTGGAGCAGTTTTAATCGCAATACATTTCATGAAGTGCCTCTACACGATGCTGAAATTGGGGTATGATGTGCCGTCAGTAGAATGCGTTTAACTGGACCAATTTTCTTCTGTCCATCTATCTATTGACCTTTCGAGCCGTAGCCGGCCCATAGGGTGTAGACCAAGATACTCCTTCTCTAAATTTTTATTCTAGCAGTTTTCAATTCTATTCAAGATATTTTATCAAATCGCACCATTTGTCTCTGTTCTGCTCAAGCAGGTCTATCTCATTGAGGGAATCGATTCTTGCTGCTCTTGCCTCTCTCATTAGTATTCTCAGTGTCTTTCTGCGTCTGCCTCTTTTCCTCTTACCTGTTGTTTCCCGCATGAAGGTCTGCTTTGCTATTCGATTATTATCTCTTCTCATCACATGTCCAACATATGACCATCGTCTTGTCTTGATTACTGAAGATATTAGTGGGTGATTGGCGACATTTTCTTCTACATACAACACTATTAATGCCGATCGGTACCGTTCTGATATACTGGAACCTTTGTTAGAACAGCTGAATGAACATGAAATTGAGGAACGGAAGCGTCGTTCCAGCAAGATGGTGCAGCTGCACGCACAGCTAGAGCATCACTGCATTTTTTGGAGAACATTTTCACAAATTGCATATCACCTGGAATTTGACCCCCAGATCTAACAACATTAGATTATTATCTATGGCGTTTCTTGAAAGGAAATGTTTTCAAAAATAATGTACGCACAATTGAGGACATGAAAGAATCAATCTGAATTACTATTCAAAAAATAACAACAGACACGTTACAGAAGGTATTTGACAATATGAAGAGACGTGTACAGTTAAGTCTTGAAGCCCGTAGTGGACATTTACAACACCTTTTGCAATGAATATTCTATTGGCACTTCCCAGATAGCTCAATACAGCATTAGACCATCTCTTCTACCTTTCAGCTCCCTGTGGAGCATAGGTCTTCAACAAACACTTTCCAAGTCGTTCTGTTTTTTGCCATTCTTTTAAGATCATTCCATGTCTTCCCCATCATCTTCATCTCTGCTTCTATCTGTCTTCTCCAAGAATTCCTTGTTCTTCCTCTTTGTCTTTTCCCCTGGGGATTCCAAAAAAGGGCCTGTTGTGTAATACTCTCAGTTGGCTTCCGTAATGTGTGTCCTATCCAGCTTCATCGTCTTCGTTGTATCTCTTTATCCACTGGTATTTGACTGGTACATTTTCATAGTTCTATGTTAGTGATTTTGTCCTGTCATTTCCATCCTTTTATTCTGCGTAAGCATCCATTAATGAAAGTCTGTATCTTCGTGATTGTCAATTTTGTTGTTCTCCATGTTTCACAGCCATATAATAGGACTGCCTTAACATTTTAGTCGAAATTCTTTTTTTTTGTATTTAACCTAATTTCTTTGGATTTCCATGTTTCCCAGTGCAATGAAAGCTCCTCTTGCTTTTGATATCCTTATTTTAGTATCATTTTCTGTTCCTCCCTCTATATCTATATTACTGCCCAGATATATGTAAGATTGTACATCTAATAGAGGTATTTCTCCTTGTTTTATTTGGTTATTGCCAAGTGCATTAATTCTCATAATGTTGGTCTTATCTCTATTATTCTTCAGTCCTAGCTGTTGCGCTCTCTCATCAAGTATGCTCATTTTATCCTCCATCTGTTGATGGCTGTGTGATAGGAGAGCTATGTTATCAGCAAAGTCTAAATCATCAAGTTGTTTGGTCAGTGACCACTGGATTCCATCTCTGCTGTTTTGGGTTATTTCCATAATCCAATCTATGGCCAGTAGAAAGAGAAATGGAGACAGAAGGTATCCCTGCCTTACTCCTGTTCTTATTTCAAATGCTTCTGTAAGCTGTCCTTCATGCACCACACCACATTTCGTTACTTCATACATTGTTTTTATCAGGTTAATAAACTTTATGGAGATTCCGTAATGACTCAGCAACTTTCAAAGCATTCTTCTGTCTAAACTATCAAATGCCTTTTCGTAATCTATGATTAATGAAAATGATAAATGATATCATTTACTTATTTTTTGTTTCAAATGTGTTCTATATACAAAGTGTAGTGAAACCTTACGAACACCTTGTATATAAATATATATATATATATATATATAATCAACACATAATAAAGAAACAAAATAAAAGGGAACTCACTCCTGCCGGTACTTTGTATCCACCCAGAACAACATCTTTAGGTAACACTCTCCTTGCTCCAGTCATTGTAGGATACAACAATCTAATGGAATCATTTGTCTATTCAAATCACGTTGTACAGCTAATATGAGGTAACATCAAACGTTTATCTCAAATTATCTATATTCAAATCATTATCAATGTTAGAAAACGTGTCCTAAAAGTGCTACAAAGAACCTGTTCTACTATATGGAAGCGAATCATGGACGATAAGTAAGGTAAGGTAAAAGATAAAGTACCAGACTTGAACTGGCGTTCTAGAACGCGATTTTTCACCCCTATGTGCTTGGTCGCCTATCCAGAAGTGTCCGGAAACTTCTGGATAATAGCATTTCTCTCTCTCTCTCTCTCTCTCTCTCTCTCTCTCTCTCTCTCTGCGTTCAGGACTCAATCAGAGTAAGGATTCCAGACTCTCATATGAAGTCAGCTGTCAGGCTAAGTGTGTAGAACGCCCCCACAGACAGAACATCACAATTAGAGTCTGTCAGATCCACTCTGACTGAACACCCGTTAATACGTTGCATTGTGTTATGCGCCAGTGGCACAGTGCATCCGATTTCAGCCAGCATTTTATTCGGGTTTGCTTTCCTTAGCCTTTGATTGTCCCCAATCTTCCTGCAAGGCAGCAGATTATCTTTTCTGTAGGGGGATTCTGCCCTTAGATGGTAGGCCCTCCCAGGTTTACGAGCACCATCTGCCCGAGTCACTAGAGGTGACTAACACAGACATGCACACACAAAGATGTGAGATGTGGCTAACACAGACATACACACACAAAGATGTGAGATGTGACTACACAGACATACACACACAAAGATGTGAGATGTGACTAACACAGACATACACACACAAAGATGTGAGATGTGACTAACACAGACATACACACACAAAGATGTGAGATGTGACTAATACAGACATGCACACAGCGATACGAGGCATGACTAACACTGACACACATCAAGATATATGACACATGACTAACATAAACATGCACATAAAGATATGAGATATAACTGACATTGACATGCACACACAAAGATATGACACATACCTAACATAGACATGCACACAAAGATAAGAGATATGACTAACATAGATATGCACACACAAAGATATGAGACATGCCTAACATAGACATGCACACAAAGATAAGAGATATGACTAACATAGATATGCACACACAAAGATATGAGATGGGACTAACATAGCCATGCACACACAAGGATATGAGATGTGACAAACACAGACCTGCATACACAAAGATATGAGATATGACTAAAATAAACATGCACACAAAGATATGAGATATCATTAACCCAGACATGCACACACAAAGATATGACATATGACTAACACTGGTACACACTAAGATATGAGATATGACTAAACACAGACACACATAAAGATATGAGACATGATTAACACGGACACACCGAGATATGAGATATGACTAACAAGACACACACCAAGATATGAGCCATGGCCAGCACACACAAGCTAAGATATGAGCTATGGCTAGGACAGAAACACATTAAAGTGCCCATATGCTTAGGCTTGTTGTAGTCGGCAGACTCTTCTGAACGTGGGAATCACAGGTTTCGTTAAACAGTTGCCCGGAGATTTGAGAGTGCAGTCTGACCCATAGAACGTTCTCTTGCATGTACAGATTCCCGATCGACTGTTGACAGGTGTCATTGAAACAGTTGTCCGGACATGTGAGAGTACATATGATGTCACAGCCATCAGAACACATCTGTTCGCACTGTAGGCCAACATTTCCATCGGGACAAGTGTCATTACAGGTATAGCCAAGATGTTTACATTGTAGGCATTTTCCAGATTTTTCCTAAAATAAAGGACAGACACTGAGACTAGACCCGGAACAGTCGTGTCCATAGATCGATCCCATGTGAACAATAGACGTGACAAGTACCGATGATGACATTGCAGCCTTTACTACACCCACTACACACTGCACAAAACGACCAAGAATGCTCGTCCAGACAATAGGTGTCTGTAAATGTTTGCACCTCACATACCGTCAGTGCACTGTCGGCCCGCGAAATGGTCGGTGAGAACTCAATCTTAATGTGTGCCATTGACGTTTGTGTTTTGACTACAATAGTGTTCACAGATAAATTATGGTATGATATATCATTATACTGGAACACTACTCCGCCACTGTCAGAGAAAGCCTTTAGAGTGGCATTCTTTACCCGAATCATAGTGCTAGCTCGATGATAGATTCGAATGATGTGAGTCTTCTGGGGCGTTGCAAAGTTCAGATACCAGTAAACAGAATTGGTTCCACTTCTCCATTGTGTGAGTGTGCAGTCATTATCATAGAGATTGGTCTTTGCTTTGCTATTAACTGCGGCCTCTGGTCCACATCCGTCTCCTGTATAACAATCATCAAATTTGTCGGTCTGATTTGTGATCTGTTTGAGAGCCATTTTCCGACCCCGCCAATGTAGATGGAGCAGATATTTGCAACTATCGCCCTTTCAATCCGTAACTTGTTGATCAGACCAGCTCCAGGGCAGAAGGCATCAATCTCGTGCGGACTAACTACAAACCTTGATACATTGTTACATGAGGCAGAACCATTCAGTTTTTACCGTGAAACTGTCCGGATATTTAAAGTCATTCGCATAAATCCTAAACCAGGAGCACGGCAAAGATTGATTGAGAGTTGCCTCAACTGATGTAGAATCTGTGTCCGGATTACATATGGTGTCGTTGTTATCAAACAGGAAAGTAGGCTCAGATTTTTGGGCATATTTGCAAATAAAATCCAAGTACTGACACTGGGGTCCGAAAATTTTGTGCTGACAACTGTCATTGTTTGGGCATGTCCCTGTTGTTCCGTCACAAACCAAGCCATTATAGCAGTGACACTGTAACGTACAATTCGCCCCAAACCAACCGTCGGCACAAGTAAGGTCACCAGCCTCCATGGTTGCTAACGATGCCAGCGAACAAAGACTTGATCCACAGCGATGGTTAACGAACTGTGTACACACACTTATTATCAAACCCGTGATCACATTAAAAAAAAACCGCCAGACAGCGTGAAATTCTCTAATAGAATGAGATAAACCGTTGGAGACAAGGAAAGTCAACATTGTTTACATGGCTTGGACGCAAGAAGCGTCCATTTTTCATAGCAATTCTAAAAAGAAAGAAGAAATAAGTGGTATGGTGACAGCTTTACGTGGTAATGGACAAAACAAAAGTCAACGTTTCGACCACGTAGGCCTTCTGTTGGAACAACAAACAATATATATAAGGAAATGTAAACAAATCAAACTTCATGGCGATAATATGCTAGATACTCAGGAAAGGAAATAAAAAAAAGGGATCAATTCCCTGTGTTCCAGAGCGTGGTCAGCTACTAAATGGACTAAAATGAGAAGGCTGGATAAAGTCCATTCAGAAGCTGACCACGCTCTGTGAGTGAAATTATTACATGCATGTAGGACTGAAAGATTTGGAATGAGATGATCGCCTACGCCTACCGGCATGGCACCCGATGATGACCTATGTTCTCTATATGTGTATCCTGTACCCCGTTCCGAACTGTTTTTATCCATTTGGGTTAGAATAAAGAATGTGATCTAATCTACAGCTTTCTAAAAGTCAAATAACATACTACTACAAGCAGAAAATCCTGAAGATATATATCAATTACTTAATGAAATAAACATGACAAGCAAACAATATGGATTTAGATATAAATATAAAAAAGACTAAAACTATGATAATAAGGGAGCCGCAATAGCTCAGTGGTTAGTAAACTGAACTACAAAGGACAAGGGGTAGGGTTCGATCCCAACCGAAGGCTTCCGGGTTCACCCAGCCTTAAATGGGTACCTGATTTTTTTTCTGGGAAAGTAAAGCGGGGCGGGCGTAATACCGACCACATTACCCCAAAAATGATATGCTGAAGGTATGTAAAATGTGGTCACTAACACCATATTCCCTATACACCGCTTGACGTGACGGGGCTCTTTACTATTTTTTTTTACTTATGATCATAAACAAAGAAAATACTCAAAACAAAACCTACAAGTGGATATCACACGTGAAGGAATAAACCTGGAGACAGTTCAGAACTACAACTACCTTGGACATACTATAACCAGTGATGGAAAATGTGCAACTGAAAGAAACAAAAGAATAGGAATGGCAAAAAGTAATTTTAATGACAAGAAATATATGCAAGCATCAAACCAAATAGCACAGGGCTAAAACTAAGAATAGCAAAATGTTATATATCTTCTCAACATTCCTATATGGTGCAGAAACATGGACAATAGACACAAAAATAGAACAGAATATTGGACCCTTTGAAATGTGGTTCTATAGAAGAATAGGTAGAGTGGAATGACGATCCATGGTAGCCAACCTTCTTTGTGAAGACGGCACTCGATGATGATGAAAAGTCTAATCAGTGCATTCACTTTACCTGTCTTTATTTTTTTTTTTTTATTTACAATGATTGAACATGATGTAGTCGATCTCAAAACGTTAAATTATGTAATGACGAGAGAATCTAAACACGCATACATTTGTCTAACATAAAATGAGATTAACTGAGAAGAACAACTAACTAACTAACTAACTAACTAACTAACTAACTAACTAGCTAGCTGACTTTATGAGTAGTATGTCAGAACTTCAGAGAGCTGTAGTTTTATGATATATCGTTTTATGGGATATGATGTCAGATCGTTTGTAAACTTTTATTTATTAGAAAACACTGCATGTAAGTTTATCCAAATGAAATGACAGATTTGTAGCATAAGACGTCAGTCTTTGGATAAGAAGGTCTCAGTTCGAACCGTGACATTGGTGGTGGGAATTTTTCATTTCGAATCTGTGGTTTCTTCGTGCGTTACCCTCCCCGGGTCTCTGGGTAGTGAGATCCGATGTTTAACCTCTCTGGGTAGTGAGATTCGATGTTTAACCCTCTCTGGGTAGTGAGATCCAATGTCTAACCCTCTCTGGGTAGTGAGATCTGATGTCTAACCCTCCCTGGGTAGTGAGATCCGATGTCTAACCCTCTCTGGGTAGTGAGATTCGATGTTTAACCCTCTATGGTTAGTGAGATCCAATGTCTAACCCTCTCTGGGTAGTGAGATCTGATGTCTAACCCTCCCTGGGTAGTGAGATCCGATGTCTAACCCTCTCTGCGTAGTGAGATCTAATGTCTAACCCTCTTTGGGTAATGAGATCAGATGTCTAACCCTCTCTGGATAGTGAGATCTAATGTCTAACCCTCTTTGGGTAATGAGATCAGATGTATAACCATCTCTGGGGAGTGAGATCCAATGTTTAACCCTCTCTGGGTAGTGAGATCTGATGTCTAACCCTCTCTGGGTAGTGAGATCTGATGTCTAACCCTCTTTGGATAATGAGATCAGATGTCTAACCATCTCTGGGTAATGAGATTCGATGTCTAACCTTCTCTGGGTAATGAGAACCGATGTCTAACCCTCTCTGGGTTATGAGATCCGATGTCTAACCTTCTCTGGGTAATGATATCCGATGCCTAACCTTCTCTGGGTAATGAGATCCGATGTCTAACCTTCTCTGGGTAATGAGATCCGATGTCTAACCCTCCCTAGGTAATGAGATCCGATGTCGAACCCTCTCTGGGTTATGAGATCCGATGTCTAACCTTCTCTGGGTAATGATATCCGATGTCTAACCTTCTCTGGGTAATGAGATACGATGTCTAACCTTCTCTGGGTAATGAGTTCCGATGTCTAACTTACGCTGGGTAGTGCAATCCGATGTCTAACACTCTCTGGGTAATGAGATACGATGTCTAACCTTTTCTGGGTAATGAGATCCAATGTCTAACCTTCTCTGGGTAATGAGATCCGATGTCTAACCTTCTCTGGGTAATGAGATCCGATGTCTAATCTTCTCTGGGTAGTGAGATTCAATGTCTAACCTTCTCTGGGTAATGAGATCCGACGTCTAACCTTCTCTGGGTAGTGAGATCCAATGTCTAAACTTTTCTTGGTAATGAGATCCGATGTATAACATTCTGGGTAATGAGATCCGATGTCTACCCGTTTCTGGGTAATGAGATCCGATGTCTACCCGTCTCTAGGTAATGAGATCCGATGTCTACCCGTCTCCAGGTAATGAGATCCGATGTCTACCCGTCTCTAGGTAATGAGATCCGATGTCTACCCGTCTCTAGGTAATGAGATCCGATGTCTACCCGTCTCCAGGTAATGAGATCCGAAGTCTAAACCTGTCTTGGACAATTAAAAATCGAAAAGAGGAAAAAAATGCACGCTTTCAGTGAGAAATTAATGAAACGACTGAGAACGTGGTTTGAAAGGTACAGGTATCAGGACATTGTCGTAAACTATCAACACAACTGATCTACGTCCAAATAACGAACGATTACTGATGTGACATAAAGTAAAGAGCCACATCACATTAAGTGACGTATAGGGGGATATAGAATTAGTGACCATAATTTGTATAGAAGAAAGTAAAGTTCCCCCGACACGCCAAGTGGCATAAGGGTAATATAGAGTTAGTGACCATAATTTATATAGTAACATGTAAAGTACCCCCGTCACGCCAAGTGACGTATAGGGAATATGGTGTTAGTGACCATAAATTTTACAGACCTTCAGCACATGATTTTTGGGGTAATGTTGTCGGTATTACGCCCGTGCCACTTTAATTTCCAGAAAAAAATCCGGTACCCATTTAAGGCTGGGTGAACCCGAAAGCTGTCAATTGGGATCGAGCCCTACCTCTTGTCCGTTTTAGTTCAGTTCTCTAACCACTGAGCTATCGCGGCTCCCATAATCTGTATAGACCTTCGGCATATGATTTTGGGGGCAACTTGGTCGGTATTAGGCCCATGCCACCTTACTTTCCCAGAAAAAAAAAATCAGGTACCCAATTAAGACTGGAAAAACATGGTAGCCGTCGATCAGGATCAAACCAGGCCTCTTGCCCTTTATAGTCCAACGCACTAACCAGCGAGCTATCGTGTCCTTCTAAGATGAAAAGGAAAAAGTACATTCAAGAGTCACTAACCTGAATGATTCTTTCACAGACGCTTTTAAATATGGTAACTTTGTCAGCGCTTCAGGAGTCAATGGTTGATCCCTGCCAAGTACTCTGTTAATCTCTTCACGCAGCTTTTCTTGTTTCTCTGGATTCACTGCCAGGTTGTAGAAGAAAGTCTGCAGATTTTTAGCTGTCTGGGATAGAGAGTAAGAATTAAGGGCCAATAATTCACAATAAAGAATGTCCTCAACGTTGGTGATATGTTCCTGAATTGAAAACACGAGCTGAAACACAGTTAGGGGAAACCGTTTTCATTATATAAATTATAATAGAGAGAGAGACTCGATGGCTGAGTGATTAGTGTGCTCGCTTTCTGATCAGAAAGATACGGGTTTGATCACCAGAAGAGGCGGATTTTTTTTTTTTCCTGATTGAAAGGGCTCCAGGATTCACCAAGCCACTAAAAATAGGTACCAGAGATTTTTCGAGGAAGTAAAAGCGGTCTGGCGCGACACCAGTCACATTACTTAAAATTGTGCCATTGTCATAGGAAAAAATTGGCATTAATATTATATTCTCCATACACCTACCTAAACAGGGGCGGTAACCTTTACTTTCATACACACACACACACACATATATATATATATATATATATATATATATATAATAGATGGTAGATACACAACAGAGGTGGAATTGTATATGTACAACAGAGTTGAGATGGTAGGTGTACAACAGAGGTCAGATTATAGGTATACAACAGAGATGGGATGGTAGATGTACAACAGAGATGAGATGGTAGATGTACAACAGAGATGAGATGGTAGATGCACAATAGAGGTCAGATACAGAATGGCTCAGGCAAAAGCAGCTTTCCAAAAAGTGAGGAAGAAACTTGCAATCCACTTTTGACAATAGAAACAAGACTACAAGTTCTTAAATATTATGTAGAGCCAGTCTTAACACATGGATGTGATATATGGACAATAGGACAACAGACAAATAAAGTATCGGAAGCTGTAGAAATGTGGTTTTACAGAAGATTGTTGAGAATTTGGCGACCAATGCGATGAGTTTTGCCTGTACTTCCGGGCAATATGGCGGACAGACGTCAGGGAATCGCCGAGGCACTGTCTGAAAAGTGTTCATTGTTGCAATTTCCTAAAATTCCAAGTCCGGCTTGTTACCGGCGTTACAGAGTAGTACTCTATGCCAGTGGCGTATTCTCTATGCTACCGCAGCAACTGCCGGTAGCCTGAACATATTAACGAAATACATAAGGAAATGAATAATTTATTATATTTTTTCATAATTATATTGCAAATTTTCGAATATTCTATTTCACATTTCGTAGGCCAATATGATTTATTTGCTTTGATTTGCATTTATTAAAGCAAGGTTTTCCTAGGGCCACTATAACGTTTGTGAATGAAACCGTAGCTAAGAAAGTACATGAAACCGCTAATAAGCAGCGGTACAGTTCTCTTCTCTCCGACTTTGAATTAATGACCTTAACATTAAAAAACTCCAGTGAAAATAATACGGCGAGAGCTACCTATACAAAATTCGGTTTCATGGGTTATTTTTAGCTCTAGCCAATCAGAAGCGTCAAAAAGTGAAAGTGAAACTATGTCTGATTACCGGAACTTCCTAACCTATTTATAACTACGTTATGTGCATCATCATCTGTTGAAAGAACTATTTCTGCTCTCAACAGAATCAAATCTTATTGTCGCTCAACTCAGACACAAGAACGCTTATCTGGTTTGGCAATAATGTCCATTGAGAAATCATTCCTTCAAAAACTTAGAAACCAACCCAACAGTACTTTCAATGACAAAGTCATCAAGACATTTTCGTCCCAAACAAGACGGATAGAGTTTACATATAAATAAGTAAGTAATTTAAAATGTAGTGAAGTCATTAGAAAATATTACTTTATGTTAACCTACTGAATAAAATGTATGTCTTTATTTATTATGTCAGCGGTAGCCCAGACCCCAAAACCAGTATAGGCCACTACTCTATGCACACCGTGAGCTGTGGCATCCTGATGTGTTTCTATATCCTTATTGTTTATGATGGATGATGATACCGTATGACGAAGGACAGTTTAGATGCGTTCACTGTAGGTGCTATAATACGCCTTATGTCTTTTGACGTGTACTGTGTTTCCTACGATGGGTACTACAACTACATTTCTTTGTTTGGATATTCGATGAGATGTTCCTTCCGATGATTCCACTGACACGGGCGGTTGAGCAGTTGTGGATTTTCATTCCTTTGCTGTGATACCAGGGGCCGTTGAGAATACCATGGACAGCTTAGAAGAGTAATGACAACGCAATGAAAGAGACCAAATAAAAAAGATCGCTAATTTTCAATACTAGGAAGAAACAATCATCATTTTATGGCCATGTAATGAGACGGGAACAGGTGGAGTATATTGTGACAAGTGGACAAATTGAGGGACGAAGAGATAGAGGGAAGCAAAGAGAGAAGATAGCCGTTATAGCTCAGTGGTTAGTGAACTGGACTACAAAGGACAAGAGGTAGGGTTCGATCCCAACCGACGGCTTCCGGTTCACCCAGCCTGTAATAGGTTCTGGATGTTTTTCTAGGAAAGTAAAGCGGCACGGGCGTTATACCGACCACATTACCCCAAAAATCATGTTCCAAAGGTCTGTAAAATTAATGATAACTAACACCATATTCCCTATACGCCACTTGGCGTGACGAGGGTACTTTACTTTTTTTTTTTACTAAAGAGAAAAGATACCAGACAGCTTAAAAGAACGGCTTGACAGAAGGTGAACAATTGAAATGACAAATAACTGTCGAGATCGAAAGTTGTGGAGAGACATGATCACCTACGCAAGCAGACATGGTACTTGATGATATAGATATATATATATATATATATATATATATATATATAATTCCAAGTCATAGCGCAATTACAGTGGTTCTCAAATACTAAATATTACCTCAACGTTCATCACTTACGCCATTTATTTTATTATGGGGTTCGGATAACGAAACCAAGGACTTTACTCTGGCGTTGTCTCTCTTTTCTCTACAGTTAGGGGTCATCTAATGACAGTCTAGAGAACCATCGAATAAAATACGATGTTAGTCAAGAAAACGTTATTCTTACGAACTGAAATAATTTATGTCTCTAAAATAGGACTTTACATTATATATATATATATATATATATATATATATATATATATATATATATATATATAATCGTCAGACCTAAACTACGATATAGAGATATCTGTAAATCATCTCTGAATGACTTCTCTATCTGTGAAAATGACAGGGAACATCTGGCAAGTGATAGCACATCATGGAAAGCATGTATAAGGAATGGTATAACATCACTTGAGACTGTGTGCTAAGGCAAAACTTAGAAGAAAATAGACTCATGAAAAAAGGATGGAAAACCCTGTGGATCAGTGGGCCTGACTTGTTCATTCTGTGGCCGTGCGTGTTTGTTAAACATTGGTAGATTTAGCCACGAGAGAAGCTGTTCGACAAAAACAAAACCTCAAAAAAAGAGTTACACAATATCCTCCACCAGACCGTCTGACAAGACGAAAAGGGCCATATATTATAATATATATATATATATACACACACATACACACATATAACTACCAGTCAATATGGCGGATAGGCAGACGGAACCTTTGAGGCACAGTGTGAAAAGTGTTCTCTATTGCAGTTTCTTAATATTCCATACCTGCTTGCTGCTGGACTGAGTTTAGTGCCATGTGCACACTGTAAGCTGTGGTTTTTCATCCGGATCGGGATATTTCGATTGTTTACGATGAATGATGATATCGTTTGAAGAACGACAGTTTGGCTGCGTTTACTTTCGGTGCGGTTACGCCTTATATTTTATGACGTGTACTGTAGCTGCGACGACCGGGAATGCAGCTGCCTCTTTTTTAATCATTAAATGCGATGAGATGTTAACTCCAATGATCCCACAGGCACGGGCGGTTGAGCAATTATTGATTTTAATTCGCTTTCAATGATACCGGGACCTTCGGCTAACTACAACTACAACAATATTGTAAGTGAAATCATTACCACCTTGCAACATAAATATAGACGGGACAAATCGGATACAAATGCAGAGCCTCAAATACTTGGTCGTAATAGTAACATCAGATGCTACAAATAAATAAAGAGTTGAATAGAACAGCCAAAAGCAGCATTTCAGAAAATGAAAAACGTCTTATGCAACAAGTCTGTGTCAAAAGAAGTGAGAAAGAGAGTTCATCAATGCCATATAGAGGCAGTGCTGACCTATGGAAGCGAATCACGGACAGTAAAAATAAATAAAAGTAAAGTACCCCCGTCACGCCAAGTAGCTTATAGGGAATATGGTGTTAGTGACCGTCAATTTTACGGGCCTTCGCCGCTCGATTTTTGGGGTAATGTGGTCAGTATTACGCCAGTGCCGCTTTACTTTCCCAGAAAAAAGTCCGGTACCCATTAAATGCTGGGTGAACCCGGAAGCCATCGGTTGGGATCGAACCCTACCCCTTGTCCTTTGTAGTCCAGTTCACTAACCACTGGAGCTTTCGCAACTCCCAATAACGGACAGTAGACAAATGAAAAGACGATCACAGATATGTTATTTCTCAGAAGAATGTTGAAAGTTCCCTGGACAGCTAAAAAGACCTACAAGTAAATTCTCAAGGAGACCAACACAAAAAGAGAGCTCGTAAAAAACAACAAAAAGAAACAATCAACATATTTCGGGCATATATTGAGAAGAGGAAAGTTAGAATACTTGGTTACAACTGGCAAAATACAGGGAAATAGAGATCGCGGTCGACAAAGAGAGAAGATGCTAGACAGCTTGGTATCGTGGCACAGAAAACTCTCCACAACAGAGTTGAGACGATGTATTGTGAATAGAGAATTGCAGAAGGACATGGTCGCCTATCACCCGGTATATGTAAGTAGATAAGTAAAGTACCCCCGTCACGGCAAGTGGCGTATAGGGAATATGGTGTTAGTGATCATAAATTTTACAGACCTTCGGCACATGATTTTTGGGAAAATGTGTTCGGTAATACACCCGTGCCGCTTTACATTCCCAGAAAAAAATCCGGTACCCATTTAAGGCTCGGTGAACCCGGAAGCCGTCGATTTGGATCGAACTCTAACCCTTGTCCTTTGTAGTCCAGTTCACTAACAACTGAGCTATCGCGGCTCCCACCCGGTATATGGCATACGATTAATTATTTTGTAAACAAATATGAATACATGAGATCAGGTAATTAACAATTATTCTAACGTTTCAATACCGAATCAATTCCAGCAATATAGAGGACCTCCATTGAAACTAGAATGTCTTCAAAGTCGATTGTTTTGTCAGAGAGAAGCGAATGAATAAGATTCGGCTCATCAGGATTTAATGTTCCATTTCTTCTCCGATCTTCTAGAATTTTTTGAGCTTCTTTGATATGCTTCAACGTGTTCCTAGAAAACAGCAAAGAAGAAAATAGTTTCATTCGAATCAAAACGTTACAGTCAAAACATTAAGATAACTTAAATAATGAAAAAGAGCAATGAAGACATACTAAACGATTTCAACACTAAAAAGAACTGGCTTATAAACGCGATTCTACAGAGGTAATTAAAATACTATGACCACGTTAAAAGACAGCAGGTTAGAAAGAACAATAATGAAAGGCTTTGTTCTTGGGTGACGTATCAGGGGCAGGCTAAATAAAGGTGATTTCAAGACATCAAGGTGACCTTGAACATGACATCATAAGAAATTGGTGATCTGACTAGAGACAGAGATTCTTTCAGACAGGCTGTGGTGAATGGAACGTTCTGTGGGAGATCTGGATAGAGACAGAGATTCTTTCAGACAGGCTGTGGTGAATGGAACGTTCTGTGGAAGATCTAGCTAGAGACAGAGATTCTTTTAGACAGGCTGTGGTGAATGGAACGTTCAGTGGAAGATCTAGCTAGAGACAGAGATTCTTCCAGACAGGCTGTGGTGAATGGAACGTTATGTGGAAGATCTAGCTAGAGACAGAGATTCTTCCAGACAGGCTGTGGTGAATGGAACGTTCTGTGGGAGATCTGGATAGAGACTGATTCTTCCAGACAGGCTGTGGTGAATGGAACGTTCTGTGGAAGATCTAGCTAGAGACAGAGATTCTTTTAGACAGGCTGTGGTGAATGGAACGTTCTGTGGGAGATCTAGCTAGAGACAGAGATTCTTTTAGACAGGCTGTGGTGAATGGAACGTTCTGTGGGAGATCTGGATAGACACTGATTCTTCCAGACAGACTGTGGTGAATGGAACGTTCTGTGGGAGATCTAGCTAGAGACAGAGATTCTTTCAGACAGGCTGTGGTGAATGGAACGTTCTGTGGGAGATCTGGATAGAGACAGAGATTCTTTCAGACAGGCTGTGGTGAATGGAACGTTCTGAGGGAGATCTGGATAGAGACTGATTCTTCCAGACAGGCTGTGGTGAATGGAACGTTCTGTGGAAGATCTAGCTAGAGACAGAGATTCTTTTAGACAGGCTGTGGTGAATGGAACGTTCTGTGGGAGATCTGGATAGAGACAGAGATTCTTTTAGACAGGCTGTGGTGAATGGAACGTTCTGTGGGAGATCTGGATAGAGACAGAGATTCTTTTAGACAGGCTGTGGTGAATGGAACGTTCTGTGGCAGATCTGGATAGAGACTGATTCTTCCAGACAGGCTGTGGTGAATGGAACGTTCAGTGGAAGATCTAGCTAGAGACAGAGATTCTTTTAGACAGGCTGTGGTGAATGGAACGTTCTGTGGAAGATCTAGCTAGAGACAGAGATTCTTTTAGACAGGCTGTGGTGAATGGAACGTTCTGTGGAAGATCTAGCTAGAGACAGAGATTCTTTTAGACAGGCTGTGGTGAATGGAACGTTCTGTGGGAGATCTGGATAGAGACAGAGATTCTTTTAGACAGGCTGTGGTGAATGGAACGTTCTGTGGGAGATCTAGCTAGAGACAGCGATTCTTTCAGACAGGCTGTGGTGAATGGAACGTTCTGTGGGAGATCTGGATAGAGACAGAGATTCTTTTAGACAGGCTGTGGTGAATGGAACGTTCTGTGGGAGATCTGGATAGAGACAGAGATTCTTTTAGACAGGCTGTGGTGAATGGAACGTTCTGTGGGAGATCTGGATAGAGACAGAGATTCTTTTAGACAGGCTGTGGTGAATGGAACGTTCTGTGGGAGATCTGGATAGAGACAGAGATTCTTTCAGACAGGCTGTGGTGAATGGAACGTTCTGTGGCAGATCTGGATACAGACTGATTCTTCCAGACAGGCTGTGGTGAATGGAACGTTCTGTGGAAGATCTAGCTAGAGACAGAGATTCTTTTAGACAGGCTGTGGTGAATGGAACGTTCTGTGGGAGATCTAGCTAGAGACAGCGATTCTTTCAGACAGACTGTAGTGAATGGAACGTTCTGTGGGAGATCTGGATAGAGACTGATTCTTCCAGACAGGCTGTGGTGAGTGGAACGTTCTGTGGGAGATCTAGCTAGAGACAGAGATTCTTTCAGACAGGCTGTGGTGAATGGAACGTTCTGTGGGAGATCTGGATAGAGACAGAGATTCCTTCAGACAGGCTGTGGTGAATGGAACGTTCTGTGGGAGATCTGGATAGAGACTGATTCTTCCAGACAGGCTGTGGTGAATGGAACGTTCTGTGGAAGATCTAGCTAGAGACAGAGATTCTTTTAGACAGGCTGTGGTGAATGGAACGTTCTGTGGGAGATCTGGATAGAGACAGAGATTCTTTCAGACAGGCTGTGGTGAATGGAACGTTCTGTGGCAGATCTGGATAGAGACTGATTCTTCCAGACAGGCTGTGGTGAATGGAACGTTCTGTGGAAGATCTAGCTAGAGACAGAGATTCTTTTAGACAGGCTGTGGTGAATGGAACGTTCTGTGGGAGATCTGGATAGAGACAGAGATTCTTTTAGACAGACTGTGGTGAATGGAACGTTCTGTGGGAGATCTAGCTAGAGACAGCGATTCTTTCAGACAGGCTGTGGTGAATGGAACGTTCTGTGGGAGATCTGGATAGAGACAGAGATTCTTTTAGACAGGCTGTGGTGAATGGAACGTTCTGTGGGAGATCTGGATAGAGACAGAGATTCTTTTAGACAGGCTGTGGTGAATGGAACGTTCTGTGGGAGATCTGGATAGAGACAGAGATTCTTTTAGACAGGCTGTGGTGAATGGAACGTTCTGTGGGAGATCTGGATAGAGACAGAGATTCTTTTAGACAGGCTGTAGTGAATGGAACGTTCTGTGGGAGATCTGGATACAGACTGATTCTTCCAGACAGGCTGTGGTGAATGGAACGTTCTGTGGGAGATCTAGCTAGAGACAGCGATTCTTTCAGACAGACTGTAGTGAATGGAACGTTCTGTGGGAGATCTGGATACAGACTGATTCTTCCAGACAGGCTGTGGTGAATGGAACGTTCTGTGGGAGATCTAGCTAGAGACAGCGATTCTTTCAGACAGACTGTAGTGAATGGAACGTTCTGTGGGAGATCTGGATACAGACTGATTCTTCCAGACAGGCTGTGGTGAATGGAACGTTCTGTGGGAGATCTAGCTAGAGACAGCGATTCTTTCAGACAGACTGTAGTGAATGGAACGTTCTGTGGGAGATCTGGATACAGACTGATTCTTCCAGACAGGCTGTGGTGAATGGAACGTTCTGTGGGAGATCTGGATAGAGACTGATTCTTCCAGACAGGCTGTGGTGAATGGAACGTTCTGTGGGAGATCTGGATACAGACTGATTCTTCCAGACAGGCTGTGGTGAGTGCAACGTTCTGTGGGAGACCTGACTAGTGACATCGATTGTTTCGGACACAGCTAAATAAGGAGAAACATTTCTGTTGTGACTTTATCACACCAAAGTATCGGACTTTTTAGACTACACTCAGTGAAACAGACACATCTCTAAACAAAGACAACAGACACATCTCTAAACAACGAGAAATATTTCTGTTGTGAGTTTATCAGACCAAAATCGCACGATGAGTTGTTATTACTTACGCTCTCAGAAACAGTCTGCAGTGCTCATAGCCTCTGTAGACTTTGTTGTTTCTGTAATAGTCATGGATGAAAGATCGGCCAGTCAGAGACTGATACATATATTTTAACACTTCTCCTGACAACTTAATAACCCGGGCTCTACCCGGATCACTCATCGCGTCTGAGTCCAGAAACCCGTGTCGAGCGTTGAAGCAAAGTACGCCAAGGCCTAAAAAAAAAAGGACAACATTTTTTCTTTTGTGTAAAGTCTTAAATACTCAAAACCCACAGGTGGATAATAAAATAGAAGGAATAGACCTGGAGACAGTTCAGAACTACAGCTACCTTGGACATACTATAACCAGTGATGGAAAATGTACAACTGAAATAAACAAAAGAATAGGAATGACAACAAGTAATTTTAATGTCATGAAGAACATACTAACATTTTAAAAAAATAACACCAGGGCTAAAACTAAGAATAGCAAAATGTTACATCTTCTCAATATTCCTATATGGTGCAGAAACATGGACATTAGACAAGAAAACAGAACAGAGAATTGAAGCCTTTGAAATGTGGATATATAGAAGAATAGTTAGAATTGGATGGAAGGAAAATAAAACAAACGATGAAGTCTTAAAACAACTAAAAATGAAAAGAGAACTACTAAGCACAATTCAAACAAGACAAATGCGATTTTTGAGCCATGTTAAAAGACACAACAGCCTACTAAAAGTATTCATGGAGGGGAAAATACAAGGTAAAAAAGGCAGAGGCAGACCAAGACTAACATGGACGAGTAACATCAAAAGATGGACAAATCAGCCTATGACAATCTGCCCCATGAAAGCAAGAGACAGAGCAGAATGGCGCACAATGGTAGCCAACATTCGTTGCGGAGACGGCACTCGATGATGATGAAAGTCTTAAATGTGAAACACGTTTTGTAGACAAAATAGTTCGATAAAATAAATGATTGATTACCTTGATGAGTCTCTAGTTCGTTAGTTGATTTATCAGCTAGCAGAATGATTAAATGGTTGCTTTGCTAGTTTATTGTTGTTAGCTGTCTTCTTTAGATAAATATAAACTCTTACAACAGAAGCACGGATGACAGCTATAGACGGAATCTCTATAATAGAACAACTCGCCCCGAATAGAAACAAATGGCGGGATACTCAACGAGCCATATGGACGGTCTAACGGTACTGGAATGATTAAGATTAGAGACAAATGGTGGGATACTCAACGAGCCATATGGACGGTCTAACGGTACTGGAATGATTAAGATTAGAGACAAATGGTGGATACTCAACGAGCCATATGGACGGTCTAACGGTACTGGAATGATTAAGATTAGAGACAAATGGCGGGATACTCAACGAGCCATATGGACGGTCTAACGGCACTGAAAGGATTAAGATTAGAGACAATTGGAGGATACTCAACGAGCCATATGGAAGGTCTAACGGTACTGGAATGATTAAGATTAGAGACAATTGGCGGGATACTCAACGAGCCATATGGACGGTCTAACGGCACTGAAAGGATTAAGATTAGAGACAATTGGAGGGATACGCAACGAGCCATATGGAAGGTCTAACGGTACTGGAATGATTAAGATTAGAGACAATTGGTGGGATACTCAACGAGCCATATGGACGGTCTAACGGCACTGAAAGGATTAAGATTAGAGACAATTGGAGGGATACTCAACGAGCCATATGGAAGATCTAACGGTACTGGAATGATTAAGATTAGAGACAATTGGTGGGATACTCAACGAGCCATATGGACGGTCTAACGGTACTGAAAGGATTAAGATTAGATACAATTGGAGGGATACTCAACGAGCCATATGGAAGGTCTAACGGTACTGGAATGATTAAGATTAGAGACAATTGGAGGGATACTCAACGAGCCATATGTGCGGTCTAACGGTACTGGAGGATCAATTTGTCTGGGTTGTTAGCGAAGAGTGCGAAAGAAAATCAGTTCAGAATTTAGCGATGAACAGTGTGGTTTTGTTAAAGATAAAGGAACAAGCAATGCCATTTAATTCATAAGATTTGTAGTAGAAAAATCCATTGAGGGGAAAACAGATCTATACCTATGTTTCATAGATTACACCAAGGCATTTGACAAAGTAAAGCACCAAGAAATAATCAACATTTTAGAAAGCATAAACGTAGACAGCAAAGATCTAAGAATAATAAAGAACATGTACTGGCAACAAACAGCGGCCATAAGAACTGGAAACCAAATGGGAATGTTTCAACAAATAAAACAGGGTGTTAGAGAAGGTTGTGTGCTGTTACCAGGTTTGTTTAATATTTATAGTGAGATTATTTTAAGATCCATAAGGGGCATGCCTGAAAAACAATTCGAGGTCATAACATAAATAATCTAAGGTATGCTGATGATACAATCTTAATCGCTCAGAGTGAAAATGAGTTACAAGAAATGTTGGACATTATAGTGAAAGAAAGCAAAAATAAAGGACTCAGCCTTAAAAGCAAAAAGACAGAGGTAATGGTAAAAACAAAGAAAAAGACATCACCTCAGTGCAAAATAAAGATAAGTGGAACAATATTAAAACAGGTCAATGAATTTAAATATTTGGGAACTTTGTTAACCTCAGGCGGAAGATATACAAAAGAGGTGAGATGCAGAATGGCTCAGGCAAAAGTAGCTTTCCAAAAAATGAGGAAGATACTATGCAATCCATTTTTAACAATAGAAACTAGAAAAATGAGTTTCTTAAAACGTTTCTTAAATGTTATGTAGAGCCAGTCTTAACATATGGATGCGAAACATGGACAATAGGACAACGGACAAGAAAATCACTGGAGTTTGTAGAAATGTGGTTTTACAGAAGGTTGTTGAGAGTACCATGGACAGCTAAGAAGAGTAATTAAGATGTTTTGAGAGAGGTCAAAGCAAAAAGAGAGCTAATTTCCAATATTAGAAAGAAACAATCACCATTTTGTGACCATATAATGAGAAGAGAACAACTGGAATGTATTGTAACAACTGGAAAAATTGAGGGACGAAGAGATAGAGGGGAGCAAAGAGAAAAAAATAACAGACAGCTTAAGAGAATGGCTTGGCAAAAGGTCAACAACAGAAATGATAAATAGCTGCCGAGATCGAAAGTTGTGGAGAGACATGATCACCTACGCCAGCAGGCCCGGTACAAGATGATGATGATGATGTTAGTAAGTTGAGCGATCTATTAGTTTGCTGATCAGCTGATTTAATGTTTTTAGTTTCTGGCTGGGTTAGTAGGTTGGCTGGCTGGTTGGTTAGTTAGTTGAACAATTTATTAGTTAGCTGATTAAATGTTTGGTTTATTGTTTGGTTAACTGACATTTTGGTTTATTGGTTAACTGGCTGCTTGGTTAATTCATTAACTGGCGTATTGGTTGGTTTGTTAACTGGCAGTTTGGTTGGTTGGTTAACTGTATGTTTGATTGGTTAACTGGCTGTTTGGTTGGTTGGTTAACTGGCTGTTTGGTTGCTTGGTTAACTGGCTGTTTGGTTGCTTGGTTAACTGGCGTTGTCGTTGGTTGGCTAACTGGCTGTTTGGTTGGTTGGTTAAATGGCTGGTTGGGTAATTGGTGGTTTGGTTGGTTGGTTAAATGGCTGGTTGGGTAATTGGTGGTTTGGTTGGTTGGTTAACTGGCGTTTGGGTTGGTTAGTTGACTGGCGTTTTGATTTGGTTGGTTAACTGGCTATTTGGTTGGTTGGTTAACTGGCGATTTGGTTGGTTGGTTAACTGCCGTATTGGTTGGCTGGTTAACTGGCTGGTTGGTAAAATGGCGTTTTGGTTGGTTGGTTATCTGCCGTTTTGGTTGGTTGGTTAATTGACTGTTTGGTTGGTTGGTAAAATGGCGTTTTGGTTGGATGTTTATCTGCCGTTTTGGTTGGTTGGTTAATTGACTGTTTGGTTGGTTGGTAAAATGGCGTTTTGGTTGGATGTTTATCTGCCGTTTTGGTTGGTTGGTTAATTGACTGTTTGGTTGGTTGGTTAACTGGCGATTTGGTTGGTTGTTTATCTGCCGTTTTGGTTAGTTGGTTAATTGACTGTTTGGTTGGTTGGTAAAATGGCGTTTTGGTTGGATGTTTATCTGCCGTTTTGGTTGGTTGGTTAATTGACTGTTTGGTTGGTTGGTTAACTGGCGTATTTGTTGGTTGGTTAACTTAAGTATTTGTTGTTTGGTTAACTGGCTGTTTGGTTGAATGGTTAACTGGCGTATTTCTTGGTTGGTTAACTGGCTGTTTGGCTGATTGGTTTACTGGCTGTTTGGTTGGTTGTTTAACTGGCTGTTTGGTTGATTGGTTAACTGGCGTTTTGGTTCATTGGTTAACTGTCGTATTGTTTGATTGGTTAACTGTCGTATTGGTTGGTTGGTTAACTGGCTGTTTGGCTGTTTGATTTACTGGCTGTTTGGTTGGTTGTTTAACTGGCGTTTTGGTTGGTTAACTGGCTGTTTGGTTGGTTTTTTAAATGGCTGGTTTGTTAACTGGCGCTTTGGTTGGTTAGTTAACTGACTGTTTGGTTGGTTGGTTAACTGTCTGATTGGTTAACTGGTGTTTTGGTTGGTTGGTTAACTGGCGTTTTGGTTGGTTCGTTAAATGGAGTTTTGTTTGATTGGTTAACTGGCTGTTTGGTTGATTCGTTGGTTAACTGGCTGTTTGGTTGGTTAGTTATCTGCTGTTTTGGTTGGTTGGTTAACTGGCTGTTTAGTTGGTTGATTAACTGGCTGATTGGTTGATTGGTTAAGTGACGTTTTGGTTGGTTGGTTAATTTCTGTTTGGTTGGTTGTTTAACTGGCTGTTTGGTTGATTTATTAACTGCCGTTTTGGTTGGTTAGTTAACTGGCTGTTTGGTTGGTTGGTTAGCTGCTGTTTTGGTTGATTGGTTAATAGGTTGTTTTGTTGGTTGGTTAACTGCTGTTTTGGTTGGTTGGTTAACTGGCTGTTTAGTTAGTTGGTTAACTGGCTGATTGGTTGATTGGTTAACTGGCGTTTTGGTTGATTGGTTAACTGTCGTATTGGTTGGTTGGTTAACTGGCTGTTTGGCTGTTTAGTTTACTGGCTGTGTGGTTGGTTGTTTAACTGGCGTTTTGGTTGGTTAATTGGATGTTTGGTTGCTTTGTTAAATGGCTGGTTGGTTAACTGGCGCTTTGGTTGGTTAGTTAACTGACTGTTTGGTTGGTTAACTGGCTGGTTGGTTAACTGCTGTTTTAGTTGGTTGGTTAACTGGCGTTTTGGTTGGTCCGTTAAATGCAGTTTTGGTTGATTGGTTAACTGGCTGTTTGGTTGGTTGGTTAACTGGCGTTTTGGTTGGTTGATTAACAGGCTGTTTGGTTGGTTAACTACTGTTTGGTTGATTGGTTAACTGCCGTTTTGGTTGGTTAGTTAACTGGCTGTTTGGTTGGTTGGTTAACTGCTGTTTTTGTTGATTGGTTAACAGGTTGTTTTGTTGGTTGGTTAACTGCAGTTTTGGTTGGTTGGTGAACTGGCTGTTTAGTTGGTTGGTTAACTGGTTGTTTGGTTGATTTGTTAACTGGCTGTTTGGTTGGTTGGTTAACTGGCTGTTTGGTTGGTTGGTTAACAGGCTGTTTCGTTGATTGGTTAATTGGCTGTTTGGTTGATTGGTTAACTGGTTGTTTGGTTGGTTGGTTTACAGGCTGTTTCGTTTGATTGGTTAACTGACTGTTTGGTTGGTTGGTTAACTGGTTGTTTGGTTGGCTGGTTAACTGGCTGTTTGGTTGGTTGGTTAACTGGCTGTTTGGTTGGTTGGCTGGTTAACTTGCACACGCGGTGTGCTGCTTGGATTTAGTGTTCTGCTTTTGCTTGTTGTGGTTGTTTAACTTTTGGCAGGCTTGTGGATGGTGGAAATTTTCCTTGTTAAGTGGATATTTTCTTCTTTTCGATCGGGATAGACCTATCGATGACAGGTTATTGTTTTCACCATCGCATCGGCGAAGGACAGTATCTGACAGCGGCTTTCTCGAACAACTCACTCACTGCCTCGTGAGAAGACTCGGGAGAGTTTGAAGGCTACGGGAGTAAACCCAAACAGAAAATCTGGAGGGAGGGACCTTAAGGCAGTCGGTGGTGTATTATCCATCTTCTGGCATCCCCTGCAGCTCAACTTTGTTTCCGAACGTAGGGACCAAGTCTATGCTTCGGAACGCTTCAAAGAGGAGACGAGAGGGGGGTAGTGCGTTTTGGGCATAGCATTATCTCTAGTGACCCAGGCATAACAAGCAAGCTGAAATGTCAGTTCCATCCTCGATAGGAACCAGCAGGAGGAAGACACAATCTCTCCGGAAAGAGACCAAAGGGCAGACCAATGATGAGATATTAGGATGTTTGCAGGGCTTCCTTGAGGGAATTTTCTATAAGTGAAAAGAACTGGGAAAATGTGGCTGCGGATCGTAGCACATGGAGAGCAAACATAAAAAATAGCAGAGCAACTTTCGAGACAGTGCTGATGACAAGTTCAGAAGACAAAAGGCGCAAGAGAAAGGAGACAAGGCCGGGTACCGCGGGTACACCTTGCTCGTTCTGTGGATGGATCTGTCTGTCCAGGATTGGCAAATTCAGCCACGAGAAAAGATGTTCAGTAAAGCAGGACCCAATATGAGACACTAATGCTTTACCAAAGTACCGACTTATCAAGATTGCTTGCTACCAACCGTCTATCAAGACGCCAAAGGCCATATATAATATATGGATAGAATGAAAGACCCAGAAACATAGCAATAGAATATATATATATATAGAAAAACGCAAACGTTCGTATTTTTTGTAAAAATAAATTCAAAATGATATTAAGCAGCTAACGTAAGAGAGGGATGAGGAAAATACGACGTTTCGTAAAAGATTTCATCATGTACAAAAGAAAAGAATATGCAAAGATCAATAAATCATCATCATCAAGTACCATGCCTGCTGGCTTAGGTGATCATATCTCTCCACAACCTTCGATCTCGACAGTTATTTATCATTTCTGTTGCTGACCTTCTGCCGAGCCATTCTCTTAAGCTGTCTGGTATTATTTCTCTTTGTTTCCCTCTATCTCTTCGACCCTCAATTTTTTTCCAGTTGTCACAATATGTTCCAGATACTCCCTTATCATAACATTGCCAAAATAATGTTGATTGTTTCTTCCTATTATTGGATATTAGCTCTCTTTTCTGCTTTAGCCTCTTTCATGACGTTTTTATTGCCCTTCTTAACTGTCCATGGTATTCTCAACATTCTTTCGTAAAACCACATTTCTACAGCCTCCTGTGCCTTTCTTGTGTATTGTCCTATAGTCCATCATTCACATCCATATGTTAAGACAGGCTCTACATAGCATTTAAGACCTCTTTTTTCATGTTTCTATTGTAAAAAATGGATTGCATAGTATCTTCCTCATTTTTTTGGAAAGCTTCTTTTGCTTTAGCCATTCAGCATCTCACCTTCTGTTGTACATCTACCATCTGACCTCTGTTGTACATAAACCATCTCACCTCTGTTGTACATCTACCATCTCACCTCTGTTGTACATCTACCATCTCACATCTGTTGTACATCTACCATCTCACCTCTGTTGTACATCTACCATCTCACCTCTGTTGTACATCTACCATCTCACCTCTGTTGTACATCTACCATATGAGATTATCATTGTTCCTAGACGTTTAATGTCATTCCCCTATTTTAATATTGATCATTAAATACTATTCTAAAATAAACAAATACATGTAAACACTGAAACCAAGCACTGCTCTAAAAATGGCGGAATGAAACGGTGGCCATGATTCACCTAGTTGTCACGTGATTAATAGACATTAGGGCAGATAGGTTTTAATTTGACAAAAAGAAGCCAAACAGGGAAAATTAGAAAGGGGATGGCATGAGGATGGATGGAAAAGAGGGGTTCCATAGGGTTGGAAAAAAAGAGAGAAGAAAGAAAGAAAGAAAGAAAATAAGAAAGAAAGAAAATAAGAAAGAAAGAAAGAAAGAAAGACAGAAAAAGACAGAAAGAAAACAAAGGAAAGATAGAGAAGACAGGGGTAGGATGGGGGAATAAAAACAGGAGAGATATTAAAGACAGTGCAGGGAGGAATAAAGATAGGACACATGAAAGAATAGGAGAGGAGACCAGTGATGAAAGAAAAGAGTAAAAAAAAAAAAAACTTATAAAGACGTTTTTCCTAAAAGTCGTTTTCTTATGCAGTCTCTCTATTTGTTTAGCTGCTTAATACCATTTTGTATTTCTTTTACCTTGTTGCAGCTTTACTCTCGACCTAACCCGCACCACTTCCTCTCTCTGTTGATCCTTCCGCGCCATTAGACGCCGAATAGAGAGCTGAACCCTCCAAGGTTATGACTCTCAGGCGTCCACCTACCACTACATTGAACTCTTACAGGCTTACAATATATTCAACATAAAGTAACTACACTTATTCTATTCAACATAAAATAACTACACTTATTCTATTCAACATAAAATAACTACACTTATTCTATTCAACATAAAATAACTACACTTATTCTATTCAACATAAAGTAACTACACTTATTCTATTCAACATAAAATAACTACACTTATTCTATTCAACATAAAATAACTACACTTATTCTATTCAACATAAAATAACTACACTTATTCAATTCAACATAAAATAACTACACTTATTCTATTCAACATAAAATAACTACACTTATTCTATTCAACATAAAATAACTACACTTATTCTATTCAACATAAAATAACTACACTTATTCTATTCAACATAAAATAACTACACTTATTCTATTCAACATAAAATAACTACACTTATTCTATACAACATAAAATAACTACACTTATTCTATTCAACATAAAATAACTACATTTATTCTATTCAACATAAAATAACTACACTTATTCTATACAACACCTCTTGTCGTCTATAAGATTCAGTAACAAACCCGCGGTCACTGAAAGTGATAAATATTTCATATACTTAATGCATTCAGAAAGAATCGGCTCTCTCGGGAATCGCTAATTCATAAAAGTATCAAATTTTTACACAGTTTATATGGAAATGTTATGTAAACATCGATATCATTCAACATAATTCCCATCAACTTGTACAGCTTTACGCCAGCGCTCAACAAGTGCATGTATTCCTAGCCTGTACTAGTCTTTGTCTTGATCGTCTAGCCATTTCTTCGCTCCATGAATCACTCCATCATCATCTTCAAACCTTGTTCCATGGAGGGCATCTTTAAGTGGATCAAAGAGATGGAAATCAGAGAGAGCCAAATCGGGGCTGGATGGAGGATGGGGGAGTACAGTCCAACCCAATCTGGTGATTGCTTCCCGTGTTGCCAGACTTATGTGAGGGTGCGCATTGTCGTGAAGGAGATGCAGGTCTGCTGGATTCTTGTGCGGCCGAACTCTGCGAAAACGTTGATTTAGTTTTTTCAATGTTTTAATGTAAGCTTGCAGATTGATTGTCTCTCCTCTTGGCATAACATCCACGAGAATCACACCTTCAATGTTTTAATGTAAGCTTGCAGATTGATTGTCTCCCCTCTTGGTATAACATTCACAAGAATCACACCTTCAATGTGTTAATGTAAGCTTGCAGAAAGATTGTCTCTCCTCTTGGCATAACATCCACAAGAATCACACCTTCAATGTTTTAATGTAAGCTTGTGAGCTGATTGTCTCTCCTCTTGGCATAACATCCACAAGAATCACACCTTCAATGTCCCAAGAGACAGAGACCATGCCCTTTCCAGCTGAAGGTGATGCCTTGAATTTCTTTCTTCGCGGTGAGTGCGGATGATGCCACTCCATTGACTGTCTTTTTGTCTCAGGTTCAAAATAATGTGCCCAGGTTTTGCCAACAATCTTAGTCAAAAAGTTCTCTCCATCTACATTGAAATGCTCCAACAGTTCAGAAGAAATTGCTTTCATTTGCAATCTGTGCTCATTTGTGAGATTTCGTGGAACAAATCTTGCAGAAACTTTATGGAATCCGAGAGTTTTTATAATTGCATTTGCACTAATAATGTTGACTGACAACTTTAAAACCAATTATTAAATAGCGATGCGCCTATAAGCAAGAATAATGCCCTCAGCACATTTCAACATCTCTACATTGGTGGCTGTGGCAGGCCGTCCACAGCGTGGCCGATCAAGAAGCGCCGTATCTCCGCTTTCCGATTCTTTATTTTCTTAACCCGGCGACTTACAGTGCTCCTGTCGATTACAACACTTCCATACACATCACATCGGCGTTTGTGAATGTTCACAACAGTTTCCTTCTCTAAAACGAGAAATTATATCACAATTCGCTGCTTATAACGCAAGTTGTTAACATGTTCCATTTCAACTATTTAGTGTAGTCACATTTTCTGGCTCATTACAGTGCAATTTGGTACACACAATTGACACACGCCCCATTTAAAGTGTGCAAAATTTAATGCTTCTAAGTTTATTATTAGCTGAGAAACCCGATATGGTGCATTACCTTTTCAACGCCCCTCAAACGTGCTTATTCCTTTCTGTTTATTTCTTCAACGCCGAAAGGCAAACGTGAAGGGAAAGAAGTAGAAGATGATGAAGGTTTTAAAAAAAATGAACATACATGAAAGACTAGCTTACATTCTGCAGCGTAGCGGCACAAAAGACATGATAATTCCTCGGGATTAAACTTTTGAGTCAATAGTAAATGAACGAAATCATCAGCAACAGCATTGTGTTGTGGAAGGTAATCTTTGGCGGAGTTAGCTTTCAATAACCGTTTGTTGAGCGCTGTTCTCACTACTTGCCATTTGTCACCATCTCTGTGTTTAAAATAGAGAAATATTACACAAGATAGACAGACAAGAGAGATAGACAAAATAGGTAGACAAATAGACAAGAGAGATAGACAGACAGACAAGATAGACAGACAAGAGAGATAGACAGACAGACAAGATAGACAGACAAGAGAGATAGACAGACAGACAAGAGAGATAGACAGACAAGAGAGATAGACAGACAGACAAGAGAGATAGACAGACAGACAAGATAGACAAGATAGACAGACAGACAAGAGAGATAGACAGACAGACAAGATAGACAGACAAACAGACAAGATAGACAGATAGACATACAAGATAGGTTGACAGACAGAAAAGAGAGATAGACAGACAGACAAGATAGATAGGCAGAGAAGATAGATAGACAGACAAGAGAGAGACAGACAGACAAGATAGACAGACAAGAGAAATAGACAGACAGGCAAGATAGAAAGACAGACAAGAACGATAGACAGACAGGCAAGATAGATAGGCAGAGAAGATAGATAGACAGACAGGCAAGATAGACAGACAGACAGACAAGAGAGATAGACAGACATGCAAGATAGATAGGCAGAAAAGATAGATAGACAGACAGATATACAAGAAAACAGATAGAAAAACAGACAGACAGACAGACAGATAGATAGAGCGACAGACAGACAGACAGAGGACAATCTATGGAAGACAGTTAAGGACAATCTATGGAAGATAGTTAAGGACAATCTATGGAAGATAGTTAAGGACAATCTATGGAAGATAGTTAAGGACAATCTATGGAAGACAGTTAAGGACAATCTATGGAAGACAGTTAAGGACAATCTATGGAAGATAGTTAAGGACAATCTATGGAAGATAGTTAAGGACAATATATGGAAGATAGTTAAGGACAATCTATGGAAGATAGTTAAGGACAATATATGGAAGATAGTTAAGGACAATCTATGGAAGACAGTTAAGGACAATCTATGGAAGATAGTTAAGGACAATATATGGAAGACTGTTAAGGACAATCTATGGAAGATAGTTAAGGACAATATATGGAAGATAGTTAAGGACAATCTGTGGAAGATAGTTAAGGACAATCTGTGGAAGATAGTTAAGGACAATCTATGGAAGACAGTTAAGGGCAATCTGTGGAAGATAGTTAAGGACAATCTATGGAAAATAGTTAAGGACAATCTGTGGAAGATAGTTAAGGACAATCTGTGGCAGATAGTTAAGGACAATCTATGGAAGATAGTTAAGGACAATCTATGGAAGATAGTTAAGGACAATATATGGAAGATAGTTAAGGACAATCTATGGAAGATAGTTAAGGACAATATATGGAAGATAGTTAAGGACAATCTATGGAAGACAGTTAAGGACAATCTATGGAAGATAGTTAAGGATAATCTGTGGAAGATAGTTAAGGACAATCTGTGAAAGATAGTTAAGGACAATCTGTGGAAGATAGTTAAGGACAATCTATGGAAGATAGTTAAGGACAATCTGTGGAAGATAGTTAAGGAAAATCTATGGAAGATAGTTAAGGACAATCTGTGGAAGATAGTTAAGGATAATCTGTGGAAGATAGTTAAGGACAATCTATGGCAGATAGTTAAGGACAATCTGTGGAAGATAGTTAAGGACAATCTATGGAAGATAGTTAAGGACAATCTGTGGAAGATAGTTAAGGACAATTTATGGAAGATAGTTAAGGTCAATCTGTGAGGATAGTTAAGGAAAATCTATGGAAGATAGTTAAGGTCAATCTGTGGAAGATAGTTAAGGACAATCTATGGAAGATAGTTAAGGACAATCTGTGGAAGATAATTAAGGTCAATCTGTGGAAGATAGTTAAGGACAATCTATGGAAGAGAGTTAAGGACAATCTATGGAAGATAGTTAAGGACAATCTATGGAAGATAGTTAAGGACAATCTATGGAAGAGAGTTAAGGACAATCTATGGAAGATAGTTAAGGACAATCTATGGAAGATAGTTAAGGACAATCTATGGAAGATAGTTAAGGTCAATCTCTGGAAGATAGTTAAGGTCAATCTATGGAAGATAGTTAAGGATAATCTGTGGAAGATAGTTAAGGACAATCTATGGAAGATAGTTAAGGTCAATCTGTGGAAGATAGTTAAGGAAAATCTATGGAAGATAGTTAAGGACAATCTGTGGAAGATAGTTAAGGAAAATCTATGGAAGATAGTAGAGGACAATATATGGAAGACAGTTAAAGATAATCTATGGAACATTGTTAAGGACAATCTATGCATGATAGTTAAGGACAATCTGTGGAAGACAGTTAAGGACAATCTAATAAAGATATTTAAGGACGATCCATGGAAGATGAAAGAACCACCATATTGTAATAATATCAATGCAAAGTTTTCAGCTACATTGAACATCGAAGAGTTGGAGATACAATGTACACCTGCGCACGTTAAACAACCTTGACATTTAAATCTTGTAAATAGTAAACCAAGAATGGCAGCTGTCCAGGAATATAAAATGTTAAGCAAATCTGTCCTTGGCTGAAGAAGAAGAGTGAAGGAATGCATTCGCTTCATTGCTAAGCCAGGGAGTTATCAATCGCTACGATATTGCCAATTTCTGATGGAAAACACAAGAAACTAAATTTAAGTTATTTTTTTTTTAAATTCTCTTCAAGACAGTTCTAAGAAAACTGTAAACGTAAACAAAATAAAATAAATGGACATTTTAAAAAGAAGAAATTCTCTTCAAAGACAGTTCCTAGAAAACGGAAACGATAAACAAAAATACGAAAGCGGACAGCATGCACACACATTTACTCACATCTCAGTTATGTTACATTTGAAACCGTTACGAATAGCGTACACTTTGGAAATGGATGCGAAGGGGCGTACTGGATGTTTTCCTTCATTTCTGTAAACAGTTTCAATGTCTTCTGGTTGGTAAACCATAACTCTTGGAACCCCAAGTTGAAATTTTACCACTGGTCCATACGTGTCGATCAATCGATCGAATAACTGATTTGATGTTTCTCGCCCTACATTCGCTGTTAGGTGGGAAATATGAAGAAAAGTTTGTTTAGAAAAAAAAATCGAAAAAAGAATTTAAAAAAAAAGCGAAGGCAGCAATGACTTTCAGAAACCTCGATCATCATCATCATCGAGTACCATCTTAGCAATGAAGGTTGGCTACCATGGAACGCCATTCTGATCTTTCTCTTGCTTTAATGGTGCAGGTTGTATTAGTCTGATTTGTCCATCTTTTGATGTTACTCGTCCATGTTAGTCTTGGTCTGTTTTGCCTCTTTTATCTTGTATTTTCCCCTCCAGGATTTCTTTTAGTAGGCTGTTGTGTCTTTTAACATAGCCCAAAAATCGCATCTATCTTTTTTTTTAAATTGTGTTTAGTAGTTCTCTCTTCATTTTCAGTTGTTTTAAGACTTCATCGTTTGTTTTCTTTTCTTTCCATCCAATTCTACCTATTCTTTTATATATCCACATTTCAAAGGCTTCAATTCTCTGTTCTGTTTTCTTGTCTAATGTCCTTGTTTCTGCACCATATAGGAATGTTGAGAAGACATATCATTTTGCTATTCTTAGTTTTAGCCCTGGTGTTATTTGTTATCGAGAAACCGCGATAAAATGTGAACATCAAAATTCATCATTATCATGTGCCACGTCGACTGACGTAGGCGATCATGTCCTTCCACAATCTTCTATATACAGTGCATAGTATTAATTCTTTTGTTGACTGTTTTCCATGCCATGACATCAAGTTATCCAGTATTTTCTCTCTTTGTCGTCCGCGATCTCTTTTTCCTTTTATTTTGCCAGTTGTAACCAAGTATTTCTACTTTCCTCTTCTCATAGTGTGCCCGAAAAATGTTGATTGTTTTTTTTAAATGTTTTTTAGGAGTTCCCTTTTGAGTTGACCTCTTTGAGAATTTCCTCATTGGTCTTTTTAACTGTCCAGGGAACTTTCAACATTCTTCTGAGAAATCTTATCTCTGTGGCCTCTAATCGTCTTTAAAAAAATCAAAATCAAAATTACTAAGCACAAAAAGAAAGCTCAGGATTTTCAAATTAACTGTACTAACCATCCTTACGTATGCATGCGGCAGCTGGAAAACAACTAAAGAATTAGAAAATAAACTGGATGATTTTAGAAACAAATGCCCGAGGAAAATACTTCGTGTACCATGGAATGAGGAAGAGAAATGATAAAAGAATTTTTTTTTAATCAACTATAATCAAGAGAAGAAGATGGTTATATGTTGGCCTTGTGATGAGAAGAGACAACGAAAGAATATCAAAACGGGCGCTCAAATGGGAACCAGAGTGTAAAAGAGAATGAGACCGGCTTAGAGAAACACGAAAAAAAAAAAAAACCACTAAAGAGAGAGACAACACAGCAGGCATCAGGTCTTTCGTAAAGATTTAGCAATTCGCTCAGAATATAGCCATCTCACGAGACATAAAGCAGGTCGTATGCAAGCTATGATTGCTGAAGGGCAATCGGACACAAGAGTCTAGAATTTCACACAGAACTCTTTACTGTCGTCCATCATGATGACGTAGCACATACAACAATGGATGCGCCCATAACGCCCGATTCGCTCAAAAGAAGGTACACGCACGAAGCGCCGTGGAGATGCCGGAAAATCATTGTAGTTTAACTTTCAGTTGATGTGGCAGAACAATATATACTAAGGAGTTGTGAGTCATTAGCACCGAACAATTCTAAGGACGGTTAATGAACAGCTCTCAATGTCGAAACTAAACCGCATATCGACTTCACGATAGGGAAATGTCGCATTAACAACACTTGACTTGATAAAGAAGCCCGCTGCCGAGCAAATTTACCAAGTAGTCACGGCGTGAATCCGTTAAATGGAACTATAACGTTACGAACCTGCATTGTGGAGTCGAAATCAATGAGTCTCCAAACGCAAATCATGCAGTGCTATATACCACTATCTTGGAACCGGAAGTCCAGTTAGCTTGTTTTTCCATGTCACCCAGCTCATTAATTATTCCGTTTTGATAGTTCCTAATTTATATGGTTTGTTTAAGCCGTGCAGTTGGTTCATTACTTCGTTTTGATAATTAGTTCCTACTTTATATGGTTTAGTTTTGTAAGTCAGACAGTTGGTTGGTTAATTAGACCTTTTATTGTAAATTTCTATTCTGGATGTCAAGTGACTAGTTTAATAGCTAGCTTTTGTGTCAGATCGTTGATAAACAAACGCCGAAATTCAACGGCAGTACTTACTGAGTCATCAGAAATTAACATAATCTGAATTTCACAGGCAGTACTTACTGAACTAATAATAGCTGAATTTCAACGGTAGCACTTACTGAGTAATTAGAAATTAACAAAATCTTAATTTCACAGGCAGTGCTTTATGAACCAACAAACGCACTACTTACTGAATGGCTTGAAGTGAAGCATAGTACCAAGTATAGGCAATTGATAAATACCCCTGGGACCTGGTATATCCTCGAATGGCTTGGCATTTGATAAATCCACTCTCGACTGTGTATCTTGTGCTGCATAGCCCTTATGAAGTGGAATATTTCCATTGGCTAAAAATCGTTGAATGAGAACGTTATTGTAAACTCTTCTGCTAATCTGATGTAAAAGAGTCATTTTATTTTTGAAAATAGGTCAAATCCTTTTCAAATTGGCTTAAAAATTAAACTCGCGTTTTTGATGCATATAATAATGTTAAATGTTTCCTGTCTTTTTAAATTTTTTTATATTTTTGTGCACGCAATATTTTTGTAATAGTGTTTCTTGATAAAATGTTGTATCTGTAAGACAAAAAGGTAGTCATCAGTATTTAGTTTTGAAATTGAGAAAAAAAACATAAAGGTTGTCCCATAGCAATTGCTGGTGGATAGATAATGAACTATCTGGGAAGAGTGGGGGAAAAATAAACGTCTCCTCCTCTGCCTTACCTGGTATGTGGTCTTTTTTTTTTTCTTTTGGGGGGAGGGGGGTGGATGATGGAGCGGAATCTGGGTAGCCCTGGTTTATCGATACAGGTGTCAGCGCTCACCTATGAGTAGATATACAGGTGTCAGTGCTCACCTATGACTAGATATACAGGTGTCAACGCTCACCTATGACTAGATATACAGGTGTCAGCGCTCACCTATGACTAGATATACAGGTGTCAGCGCTCACCTATGTGTAGATATACAGGTGTCAGCGCTCACCTATGACTAGATATACAGGTGTCAGCGCTCACCTATGAGTAGATATACAGGTGTCAGTGCTCACCTATGACTAGATATACAGGTGTCAACGCTCACCTATGACTAGATATACAGGTGTCAGCGCTCACCTATGACTAGATATACAGGTGTCAGCGCTCACCTATGTGTAGATATACAGGTGTCAGCGCTCACCTATGACTAGATATACAGGTGTCAGCGCTCATCTATGACTAGATATACAGGTGTCAGCGCTCACCTATGACTAGATATACAGGTGTCAGCGCTCACCTATGACTAGGTATACAGGTGTCAGCGCTCACCTATGACTAGATATACAGGTGTCAGCGCTCACCTATGAGTAGATATACAGGTGTCAGCGCTCACCTATGACTAGATATACAGGTGTCAGCGCTCACCTATGACTAGATATACAGGTGTCAGCGCTCACCTATGACTAGATATACAGGTGTCAGTGCTCACCTATGACTAGATATACAGGTGTCAGCGCTCACCTATGAGTAGATATACAGGTGTCAGTGCTCACCTATGACTAGATATACAGGTGTCAGCGCTCACCTATGACTAGATACACAGGTGTCAGCGCTCACCTATGACTAGATATACAGGTGTCAGCGCTCACCTATGTGTAGATATACAGGTGTCAGCGCTCACCTATGTGTAGATATACAGGTGTCAGCGCTCACCTATGACTAGATATACAGGTGTCAGCGCTCACCTATGACTAGATATACAGGTGTCAGCGCTCACCTATGACTAGATATACAGGTGTCAGCGCTCACCTATGACTAGATATACAGGTGTCAGCGCTCACCTATGACTAGATATACAGGTGTCAGCGCTCACCTATGACTAGATATACAGGTGTCAGCGCTCACCTATGACTAGATATACAGGTGTCAGCGCTCACCTATGAAGTAGATTAACTCTTTTAGTTCTTGTAAGAACACATGCAATACTTCATCAACGGTAATTACATCATTAGTAGTATACAAGGGTCCAACTGGTTAGCATTTAGGCGCGAATTAACAAAGATATATAGCAGGCGCATTTTGCGCGAAATGTACACGGGAGACAAGGGGAGTTAACCATGACATTTCGTGTCGGGATGTTGACCTCTAGTCCCGGTGACCCCGGAAGTGACCTGTTTATGTCTGCTTTGTGCTGACTTTGGAGTTCTTGATGTACTTAATCGATAGTGATAGGTTAGTAGATTATACAACATCAATGAAAAACAATCAATATAAAACAAAAGACAAAAGCTATTTTTTATTCTTTTATTATCTCAATAGGTGTATAACATACAGTGGATATTATATAACATTACACAAATATTCAGTACAAGAAGTAAATATATAGTACATGGATAACATTTATTTATAGCTATGTAGTTGGTGTCGGCTTAGCTCTATGTCATCAATGAATCATAAGGGGTGAAACTGTTAGAGATTGCTGGGTAGTCTAAGCTGGTAGTGTAAAGAGTTAATTTATTTAGAGGCGTAGTCGAGACGTTATCATCAGCTACCTTTCTTTTTATATAGAAATAGGAAAGAGCATTTCTTGTTTGACTGTAGGAAAATATATAATTATTTAAGACTTTGAAACCTACATTCTCTTTCACTAGACTTCTGTCTCACTCCTAGACGTCTCTCTTACCATGCCAGCTTTCATCCTCTCTCTCTCTCTCTCTCTCCTAACATTCCACCCTCCATCGTACATTTAGCTTCCGTCATAGACTTCCCTCCATTGTAACACTTACTCATTCTCTCCATTTAAACCCATTAGCTCTTCATAGCTCCCCTAAATTTCTCTCTCTCTCTCTCTCTCTCTCTCTCTCTCTACTATTCCAGCCTAGATTTCCCGCCATTGAAACACTTACTCATTCTCACCATTTATCCCTATCATCTCGCCTTCTTTCTCATAGGCTTCTCTCTCTCGCTCTCTCTCTTCTAACCCCTACTAGACTTCTCTCCTACCATTCTACCTTTCTTCATCTCTCTCTCTCTCTCTCTCTTTCTCTCTCTCTCTCTTTCTCTCTCTCTCTTTACCTCTCCTAAAAAAGTATTATTTTAAATGTTGGAAAACCATGTTCACAAACATCACATTTGTATTCCGGACGCATATGTACACTCACAACATGTCGCTTTATGTCTCGGCTCCGGTTGAAAGTTTTGGAGCACAGATGACAAGTGTTAGGCATCTATAGAAAATAAAATTGAAACATTGCAACTAAAGAATAAACATTAAAGAAGAACTAAAATAACACTTACTTTTTATGTATTTGAAGGCGCGAGACACATTCAGAAACCTAAGAGGCAAGGGCAGAAACCTAGGAGGCAAGGGCAGAAACCTAGGAGGCAAGGGCATAAACCTAGGAGGCAAGGGCAGAAACCTTGGAGGCAAGGGCAGAAACCTAGGAGGCAAGGGCAGAAACCTAAGAGGCAAGGACAGAAACCTAAGAGGGAAGGTCAGAAATCTAGGAAGCTGTGTTAGAAAACAAGGAGGCAAGGGCAGAAACCTAAGAGGCAAGGGCAGAAACCTAAAGGCAAAGACAGAAACCTAGGAGGCAAGGTCAGAAACCTAGGAGGCAAGGTCAGAAACCTAGGATTTGTTCCTACGTTCATGTGTTCTAATTGCTAACCAGTTGTTCTTATATATCTTCCTAATATCTTCAGGTAACTTATTTAAAGAGTCTATTTCATTAATAAGTCTTGGTCTCTTTGAGGGCTCTTGAGTCGAACTCTTTACTGCCCGCTTGCGTGAGGTTGTCGATATCAGTGGGTCTGCTAACGTTGATGATGTCGAGATTTCCACAGCTGTGTCATGGCTAGCAAGATGTACTTGCAGATAGTTTACCCCAGTGAAGCTTTGTTGACAGATGTGGCAGATATGTTGGGTAGCACTGGTCTCTTTCGAAGGTACGTGACCTGTTGACACAGTGGTTGGTGAGGCAGGAACTACTGATGCAAGGGACAGGATGCGCTGTCTTGATATGTCTGGCAAGACTGTCTACTCTTGTATATACTCGTTCACATAAATTACATTTGTATTCATGACACGCATGTACACTAGCAACATGTCGTTTTATGTCCCGGCTACGGGCGAAAGTTTTGGAGCACAGATGACAAGTGTTAGACATCTGTAGAAAAGAAAATGAAACATTTCAACTAAAGAATAAAGAACAGCAAACATTACAACGGAAGAAAACCAGTAAATGTAATCAACGAGACTCACAACTTATCGAAAATAGGTTACTAAAGTAACATACTATAATATTAAAGAACTAAGATAACACTTACTTTTACGTGTCTGAAGGCGCGAGCCACAACCGTCCGCAACAACTGTATTCGTATATCTGATTACAAGCTTCTCAGATATATACACTTGAAACCCCAGAGGTGTTACTAAAAATAGAACTGACCTCTACGGCAATACCAGATGTGTTACTAAAAATAGTTTTTGACCGCTGACGCAATGCCCGTGGAGTTTCTAAAAATAGATTTGGACCTATTATGGCAATTTTATGATTTTACCTCCTGACCGTTTTTGGTGACTACGCCCCTGGATTCGACGAAAAGCGTAGATTTTCACTCTAGGCATACCCCAAACTTTATTTTAGACATCCCCACGCCAAAAATTTACTTAAAAATCACTTTTGAAATTGTTACCCCCTTAGCATTTTTTGAGGGCTACGCCCATGAATTCGGTAAAAATCGTAAATTTTCACGCTAGGCATACCCCAAACTTTATTTTAGACATCCCCATACCAAAAATTTACATTAAAAACCACTTTTAGGATTTTACCCCCTTATAATTTTTTGAGGGTTACGCCCCTGAAATCGATAAAAATCGTAAATTTAGCACGTAGGCTTACTTAAAACTTTATTTTAGACATCCCCACACCAAAAATTAACTCAAAAATCACTTTTTAAATTGTTACCCCCCATTACCATTTTTGAGGGTTACGCCCATGGAATCGATAAAAATCGTAAATTTATCACGTAGGCTTACCTAAAACTTTATTTTAGACATCCCCACACCAAAAATTATCTCAAAAATCACTTTTTAAATTGTTACCCCCTTAAAATTTTTGAGGGTTACGCCCCTGAAATTGATAAAAAATTGAAATATAACCTCAAGGCATACCTCCCACATAATATTTGACACCCCTACATATCAAATTCCAACAAAAAAAACATCAAAAAGCTAGTAGTAGCTGTGGCTGTGAACATACCCGACCATACTACTTCTCGTGCGGTTTTGGCACCGATACTGGACGAAACAGTATGGGTGCCAAATCTATTGTCTTTCGGTGCATGTTATTCCACTTTTGGGATGGGTTCACAGCCACAGCTACTACTAGCTTTTTGATGTTTTTTTGTTGGAATTTGATATGTAGGGGTGTCAAATATTATGTGGGAGGTATGCCTTGAGGTTATATTTCAATTTTTTATCCATTTCAGGGGCGTAACCCTCAAAAATTTTAAGGGGGGTAACAATTTAAAAAGTGATTTTTGAGATAATTTTTGGTGTGGGGATGTCTAAAATAAAGTTTTAGGTAAGCCTACGTGATAAATTTACGATTTTTATCGATTCCATGGGCATAACCCTCAAAAATGGTAAGGGGGTAACAATTTAAAAAGTGATTTTTTAGTTAATTTTTGGTGTGGGGATGTCTAAAATAAAGTTTTAGGTAAGCCTACGTGATAAATTTACGATTTTTATCGATTCCATGGGCGTAACCCTCAAAAATGGTAAGGGGGGTAACAATTTCAAAAGTGATTTTTAAGTTAATTTTTGGTGTGGGGATGTCTAAAATAAAGTTTAGGGTATGCCTTGAGGTTATATTTCAATTTTTTATCGATTTCAGGGGCGTAACCCTCAAAAATGGTAAGGGGGGTTACAATTTCAAAAGTGGTTTTTAATGTAAATCTTTGTATGGGGATGTCTAAAATAAAGTTTCGGGTATGCCTGGAGTGAAAATTTATGATTTTTACCGATTTCATGGGCATAACCCTCAAAAATGGTAAGGGGAGTTACAATTTCAAAAGTGATTTTTAAGTAAATTTTTGGTATGGGGATGTCTAAAATAAAGTTTGGGGTATGCCTAGAGTGAAAATCTACGCTTTTCGTCGAATCCAGGGGCGTAGTCACCAAAAACGGTCAGGAGGTAAAATCATAAAATTGCCATAATAGGTCCAAATCTATTTTTAGAAACTCCACGGGCATTGCGTCAGCGGTCAAAATCTATTTTTAGTAACACATCTGGTATTGCCGTAGAGGTCAGTTCTATTTTTAGTAACACCTCTGGGGTTTCAAGTGTATATATCTGAGAAGCTTGTAATCAGATATACGAATACAGTTGTTGCGGACGGTTGTGGCTCGCGCCTTCAGACACGTAAAAGTAAGTGTTATCTTAGTTCTTTAATATTATAGTATGTTACTTTAGTAACCTATTTTCGATAAGTTGTGAGTCTCGTTGATTACATTTACTGGTTTTCTTCCGTTGTAATGTTTGCTGTTCTTTATTCTTTAGTTGAAATGTTTCATTTTCTTTTCTACAGATGTCTAACACTTGTCATCTGTGCTCCAAAACTTTCGCCCGTAGCCGGGACATAAAACGACATGTTGCTAGTGTACATGCGTGTCATGAATACAAATGTAATTTATGTGAACGAGTATATACAAGAGTAGACAGTCTTGCCAGACATATCAAGACAGCGCATCCTGTCCCTTGCATCAGTAGTTCCTGCCTCACCAACCACTGTGTCAACAGGTCACGTACCTTCGAAAGAGACCAGTGCTACCCAACATATCTGCCACATCTGTCAACAAAGCTTCACTGGGGTAAACTATCTGCAAGTACATCTTGCTAGCCATGACACAGCTGTGGAAATCTCGACATCATCAACGTTAGCAGACCCACTGATATCGACAACCTCACGCAAGCGGGCAGTAAAGAGTTCGACTCAAGAGCCCTCAAAGAGACCAAGACTTATTAATGAAATAGACTCTTTAAATAAGTTACCTGAAGATATTAGGAAGATATATAAGAACAACTGGTTAGCAATTAGAACACATGAACGTAGGAACAAATCCTAGGTTTCTGACCTTGCCTCCTAGGTTTCTGACCTTGCCTCCTAGGTTTCTGTCTTTGCCTTTAGGTTTCTGCCCTTGCCTCTTAGGTTTCTGCCCTTGCCTCCTTGTTTTCTAACACAGCTTCCTAGATTTCTGACCTTCCCTCTTAGGTTTCTGTCCTTGCCTCTTAGGTTTTTGCCCTTTCCTCCTAGGTTTCTGCCCTTGCCTCCTAGGTTTCTGTCCTTACCTCCTAGGTTTCTGCCCTTGCCTCCTAGGTTTCTGACCTTGCCTTCTAGGTTTCTGATCTTGCCTCCTAGGTTTCTGTCTTTGCCTCTTAAGTTTCTGCCCTTGCCTCTTAGGTTTCTGCTCTTGCCTCCTTGTTTTCTAACACAGCTTCCTAGATTTCTGACCTTCCCTCTTAGTTTTATGTCCTTGCCTCTTAGGTTTCTGCCCTTGCCTCCTAGGTTTCTGCCCTTGCCTCCTAGGTTTCTGCCCTTGCCTCCTAGGTTTCTGCCCTTGCCTCCTAGGTTTCTGCCCTTGCCTCTTAGGTTTCTGAATGTGTCTCGCGCCTTCAAATACATAAAAAGTAAGTGTTATTTTAGTTCTTCTTTAATGTTTATTCTTTAGTTGCAATGTTTCAATTTTATTTTCTATAGATGCCTAACACTTGTCATCTGTGCTCCAAAACTTTCAACCTGAGCCGAGACATAAAGCGACATGTTGTTAGTGTACATATGCGTCCGGAATACAAATGTGATGTTTGTGAACATGGTTTTCCAACATTTAAAATAATACTTTTTAGGAGAGGTAAAGAGAGAGAGAGAAAGAGAGAGAGAGAAAGAGAGAGAGAGAGAGATGAAGAAAGGTAGAATGGTAGGAGAGAAGTCTAGTAGGGGTTAGAAGAGAGAGAGCGAGAGAGAGAAGCCTATGAGAAAGAAGGCGAGATGATAGGGATAAATGGTGAGAATGAGTAAGTGTTTCAATGGCGGGAAATCTAGGCTGGAATAGTAGAGAGAGAGAGAGAGAGAGAGAGAGAGAGAGAAATTTAGGGGAGCTATGAAGAGCTAATGGGTTTAAATGGAGAGAATGAGTAAGTGTTACAATGGAGGGAAGTCTATGACGGAAGCTAAATGTACGATGGAGGGTGGAATGTTAGGAGAGAGAGAGAGAGAGAGAGAGGATGAAAGCTGGCATGGTAAGAGAGACGTCTAGGAGTGAGACAGAAGTCTAGTGAAAGAGAATGTAGGTTTCAAAGTCTTAAATAATTATATATTTTCCTACAGTCAAACAAGAAATGCTCTTTCCTATTTCTATATAAAAAGAAAGGTAGCTGATGATAACGTCTCGACTACGCCTCTAAATAAATTAACTCTTTACACTACCAGCTTAGACTACCCAGCAATCTCTAACAGTTTCACCCCTTATGATTCATTGATGACATAGAGCTAAGCCGACACCAACTACATAGCTATAAATAAATGTTATCCATGTACTATATATTTACTTCTTGTACTGAATATTTGTGTAATGTTATATAATATCCACTGTATGTTATACACCTATTGAGATAATAAAAGAATAAAAAATAGCTTTTGTCTTTTGTTTTATATTGATTGTTTTTCATTGATGTTGTATAATCTACTAACCTATCACTATCGATTAAGTACATCAAGAACTCCAAAGTCAGCACAAAGCAGACATAAACAGGTCACTTCCGGGGTCACCGGGACTAGAGGTCAACATCCCGACACGAAATGTCATGGTTAACTCCCCTTGTCTCCCGTGTACATTTCGCGCAAAATGCGCCTGCTATATATCTTTGTTAATTCGCGCCTAAATGCTAACCAGTTGGACCCTTGTATACTACTATCATTAACACAGAGGTGAGTTGCAGAATGGCTCAGGCAAAAGCAGCTTTCCAAAAAATGAGGAAGATACTATGCAATCCATTTTTGACAATGGAAACTAGAAAAAGAGTTCTTAAATCTTATGTACAGCCTGTCTTAACATATGGATGTGAATCATGGACAATAAGACAACACACAAGAAAATCACTGGAGGCTGTAGAAATGTGCCTTTTACATAATAATATTGAGAATACCATTGACATCTAATTATGCTAATAAGAGTAATGAAATCGTTCTGAAAGAGGACAAAGCAAAAACAGAGCTAATTTCCAATATTAGGAAGAAACAATCATCATTTTTTGGCCATGTAATGAGAAGAGAACAGCTGGAATATATTGTAACAACTGGGAAAATTAAGGAACAAAGAGAAAGAGGGAAGAAAAAAGAGAAAAGATACCAGACTGCTTAAGAGAATGGCTTGGCATAAGGTCAACAACAGAAATGATAAACGACTATCGAGATCGAAAGTTGTGGAGAGACATCATTACATACGCCAGCAAGGATGGTAGTAAAAGTAAAGTACCCCCGTCACGCCAAGTGGCGTATAGGGAAATATGGTGTTAGTGACCCTATATTTTACAGACCTTCAGCACATGATTTTTGGGGTAATGTGGTCAGTATTACGCCCGTGCTGCTTTACTTTCCCAGACAAAAATCCGGTACCCATTTAAGGCTGGGTGAACCCGGAAGCCGTCGGTTGGGATCGAACCCTACCCCTTGTCCGTGGTAGTCCAGTTCACTAACCACTGAGCTATCGCGGCTCCCCCAGCAAGGATGGTACTTGATGATTATGATGATGATGATGATAATGGTGATGATGATAATGATGATATATTATCATAAATTTATTTGCGGCTCCGAAAAAAAAAATTGAGGATGTACTGAGTTACAATTCACCCTAAAACAGTGAACAGAAAATTCAACATTTTTTTCTGTTGAAACACAGAGAACAATTAAGGGAGATAATAATGATACAAGCCGTCGATCAGAATCGAACCCTACCTTTTGTCCTTTGTAGTCCATTTCACTAACTACTGATTTATCGCGGCACATAGAGGATGTACTGACTTACTATTCACCTTAAAAACGTGAGCAGAAAATTCAAAAGAACACACCAATTTGCAAATAGCTTGTAGAGACAATGAGAAACCATTCGACCAAGGACACCGAGAACAATTATCGGAGATACTAATATAGTAAGTAAGCCAACATTTAACCAACCTATGTAAAGGTCTCTATATCTGCATCAGCTGCACAGTCAGAACACACAGACGACTTCAAAGTTAGACCTGGAGTATGAGATCGGTACGTACTGTCTCCTCTATTGTTTATTTCCTACATGGACTATATATGTAAGTTAGTCAGCCCGTAAGAGAGACAGAGGGGAGGAACGAGCTTCTATTTTCAAATAGTCAGGCACTAATCACTGAGAAATAGATGACCGACAATATCACATAAATAGATTTAATAGCACGGGCACTCAATAATATATGAAATCAACATAAACAAAACAGAAATAATAAATATCGCAAACGAGAAACACAATATCAACAATACAATGGACGACATATCATTAAAACAAGTGAAACAAAACTAGGAAGTCTAGAGACAAACGACAACTCAGAAACAGCCGAAATAGTCTCAAGAAACACAAAGCTTGTCAAATCATCAGGCAACTATCACCACTATTGTCCAGCCAGGAAATAACTCTAGAGGCAAAACGGGCACTCTACATTATAATCTTCATCCCAACGTTGTGCTACCAATGCCAGACCTTGACCCTAGATGCAAGAACAATAAGGAAATAACCACCAATGAGATGAAATGTTTCAGACGAATGACAGGTAACCATCATAGAGTTAAAATCAGAAATCAAGAATTGGGAAAAAGGGCTAGGAATAATTCCTTCCATAGAATACATATAGAAACCACATATAAAATGGTTTGGCAATGTGATAAGGCATACAAACCAAAAGACACCACAAGCCTTCAATAATTGTTGAGATATTACCAGACTTAAAAGTGAAATGAACAAAAGAATAGGAATGGCAAAAAGTAATTTTAATGTCATGAAGAACATACTAACGTCAAAACAAATAACACCAGGGCTAAAACTAAGAATAGCAAAATATCTTCTAAACATTCCTATATGGTGCAGAAACATGGACATTAGAAAAGAAAACAGAACAGAGAATTGAATCCTTCGAAATGTGGATATATAGAAGAATAGGAAGAATTTGATGGAAGGAAAAGAAAACAAACGATGAAGTCTTAAAACAACTAAAAATGAAAAGAGAACTACTAAACACAATTCAAACAAGACAAATGCGATTTATGGGCCATGTTAAAAGACACAACAGCCTACTAAAGGTAATCCTGGAGGTGAAAATACAAGGTAAAAGAGGCAAAGGCAGACCAAGACTAACTTGCACGAGTAAAAGCCAAAAGATGGACAAATCAGCCTATGACAACCTGCACCATCAAATCAAGAGATAGACCAGAATGGCGCTCCATGATAACCAAACTTCGTTACGGAGATGGCACTCGATAATTGTGATGAATACCAGACTTAAAGGCCGACAACGAAAAGATAGATTGGTAGAATATTAGAGTATTATTTAACAGCAGCAGAGGCCAACAGAAGAGCAAAATACAGTAAATTATAACTCCCCTCGAAGCTGAGAGCAAATTATGGACAGAAGAAGATACTATGTAATTAAGAGATACCAAAACCTTATGATAGCATTTAATCTCCATAGCTGATATTTTATTCTGCAGCTTTGCTGTAAGGGTACATGTTTTACAAGTGTGTAGAAAAACTGACATACTCGTAGCAATGGCATGGCTCGCATCAGTCTGATTTTACAGCACAGACTGGTGTTCTTTTATGCTTAATTTGTTCAGTATCCAAACCAATAAAATACCTTACATGATTTCATCTATTCATGAATGTTTATTTATAAATAATTTATATGTTGTTTTGTATTGAACTAAATTATTACGACCCAACTATTGAATTTTTAATCGTTCTTCATGTGACTAAAAGACAACATTGCCTCATTATAATGAACAACGTTGACGTTACAGACGCACCGGCCTTGAACGGAGTAAGCGGGACTTCCCAATATGTAAATTATATATTCATTTAGTTAGTTAGTAGCCTCCGTCAATCATAGTTGACTATGGATTTTTCAGCGCCCCTAGAAATGTTATTTTTTCCTTTCTTTTCTTTCGCCGTGTATTCTCTTTCTCAATGAATCTGTCTGCTTCTTCTTTGAAGTTAACCTTCAGAGTGTGTTTCCAGAGATAGCAACTGCAGCTATGTCTTCCCATGCTGCAGGGTTTAATATATATATTCTAGTGAAAGATATCGATGAGACTTTTTAGTCAAAGGCTAGCGGAGCTTACAGTAAACAAACCGATGGAAGGCAACATAAAAATAGCCGTCGTAACTTCTTTGTAAAATCATGAATCGCCACATGTTGGACATTATAGAGAAATAAAGCAAAAATAGAGGACTCGGCCTTAATAGCAAAAAGACAGAGGTTATTGAGTTATTATTGAGTTATTACAGTAAACAGAGATGGTCTCTACAAGGTGTTAGAAGGCATAGGCTGCCCTCCTAAATTACTTAGGCTGATAATTTCCTTCCATGAAGACATGAATGGCAAAGTCCATTTTGATGGGAGTCCATCAGAGAATTTCAAAGTCAACAAAGGAGTGAAACAGGGATGTGTCCTCGCCCCCACCCTTTTTGGTATATTTTTTGCTGCCCTCCTAAATTACACCTTCGAAAACAGCTCAGGAGATATTTACATTCGCACTAGACCAGATGGCTCACTGTTCAACCTAGCACGACTAAGAGCAAAAACCAAAACAAATGTTGCCCTACTTAAAGAATTTTTATTTGCTGACGATGCAGCCCTAGTCGCTCATAGTGAGGCCACCCTACAGTCGCTGATCAACAACCTGGATAAAGCATGCGACCTTTTTTCACTGTCAATTAATGTTCAGAAGACAGTAATACTAAATCAAGGTGACTTCAAACCTATATCTATTACTCTAAAAGACTGCCCACTAGAATCAGTACAGAAATTTACATATCTTGGATCCACAGTTACGCAAACCATCTCTCTTGATGAAGAAATAAACTGTCGAATTGGTAAGGCAGCTACGACCTTCGGCAAACTCACAAAAAGGGCATGGAACAACACGAAACTAACTCAAAAGACTAAACTCTTAATATATCAAACTTGTGTGCTTAGCACACTACTATATGGATCCGAAACCTGGACAACATACTCAAACCAGGAAAAAAGACTAAATGTCTTCCACATGCGATGTCTCCGCAAAATAATGCACATCAAATGGCAGGACAAAACAACCAACTTAACTGTCCTGCAACGTGCTAAGACCCTAACAATCATGTCGATGCTCAGAAGTCGAAGGCTAAGATGGCTGGGGCATGTCCAACGGATGGAAGAAAAACGCATTCCTAGGCAAATACTATATGGCGAGCTAAAACACGGAAATAGACAAATCTGCAGACCTAAACTACGATATAGAGATTTCTGCAAATCATCTCTGAAAGACTTCGCCATCTGTGAAAACGACTGGCAACATCTGGCAAGTGATCGCACATCATGGAGAGCACGTATAAGGAACGGTATAACAACATTTGAGACTGTTCTAAGACAGGACTTAGAAGAGAAGAGACTCATGAAAAAGGATGGTAAACCCTGTGGACCAGCGAGCCTGACCTGTTCATTATGTGACCGCGTGTGTTTGTCAAACATTGGTAGAATTAGCCACGAGAGAAGCTGTTCGGCAAAAACAATACCTCAAAAAAATACGCAATAGCCTCCACTAGACCGTCTGACAAGACGAAAAGGGCCATATATATTGAGTTATTGAGTTATTTGCGGGTCATCATCATTGCACTCCGAACATGTCCATAGGTGCTCAGATCCCCTCCTCAGCAATTCCCTCAGTGTCCAGCGACTGACGACTCCAGTTCTATGTTGGTTGATAAGTCTTCTTACACGGCCACTAAGTTTCTCATTTCTGGCTGTGCCCATCTTAACTCCCATTTCCATCATCCGAAGAAGTGACGTTGATCTGTGTTTGTCGAAGTCCCGTGCTCTTCCCACATCTCGGAGTGCATTGATGATGTCCGCCCGATCCATCGGTTGCCCGTCCTCAACGACAGCGCAGCTAGCCAACCTGTCCGCTCTCTCATTTCCCCGCACTCCCGCATGTCCAGGGACATAGACAAAGGTGACCTTACGTATTTTGGATTTCTGCAACGAATCTACCCATTGCATGCGTACAAAGCCCGCCTCCACTTTTTTTATCATGCTCATCGAATCACTCAGTATACATGCGTGGATGTAGTCTTGTGACTCTAACCATTTGAATGCCTTGGTCACTGCCATCACCTCCATTGTCATGCTACTCGTGGTCATGGCGTATGCACCACTGTCTTCCTTGGCCATTCTGCCTGCCGAACGTGCTGTAAATGCCCATGCACTTCTTTCGTGTCGTCTTACAGATAGACAGAGGTAATGGTAATGACTAATATAATGAAATGAGAATAATGAAGACGTTCTGATAGCGGCCAAATAAAAAAGAGAGCTAATTTCCAATATAAGGAAGAAAAAATCCTGTTTTGGCCACGTAATGAGAAGAGAACAGCTAGAATATATTGTAACAACTGTGAATATTGAGGAATGCAGAGATAGAGGGAAGCAAAGAGAAAAGATATTAGACATCTTAAGAGAATGGCTTGGCAGAAGGTCAACAACAGAAATGATAAATAACTGTCAAGATCGAAAGTTGTGGAGAGACATGGTCACCTAAAGCAGGGAGATAAAAATAAAAGACAAGTCAGGGGGAAATAACAAAGAGAATTAGTGCGGGTCTAGGGAAGACAAGTGAGGGGGCGCAGTAGATGGGACTTTACTCCGAACAGATATAATTTAGAACGCTAAACTAGTAAATAACCAAACAGTCCTTTATTACCAAAAAAGTATAAGAGGTTGGTAACTCTGATTCTACATACGTAACAATATCTCCCTTCACTTAAACAAAAATTGTATCAATACTACATAAATGGATACCAGTTTTCTTTTTCCTCGGAGAATTAAGCGGTACAGACGTAGTACTGACCACATTACCCCAAACAATAATGTGTCAAAGGTGTACAAAAAACATGGGCTCCAAAACCATATTCCTTATACGCCATGTGGCGTGACGGAGCTCTTTACTTACTCTTTATGGTTATTCTTTATTAGATTTTGTATCCATGGTTGTCATGAATATATTTATTTATAACTTGTGAGTGAATATATTTATTTATAACTTGTGAATTAATCTATTTATTTATAACTTGTGAGTGGATATATTTATTTATAACTTGTGAGTGGATATATTTATTTATAACTTGTGAGTTGATATATTTATTTATAACTTGTGAGTGAATATATTTATTTATAAGTTGTGAGTGGATATATTTTTGTATAACTTGTGAGGGAATATATTTATTTATAACTTGTGAGTGAATATATTTATTTATAACTTGTGAGTGAATATATTTATTTATAAGTTGTGAGTGAATATATTTATTTATAACTTGTGAGTGGATATATTTTTGTATAACTTGTGTGGGAATATATTTATTTATAACTTGTGAGTGAATATATTTATTTATAACTTGTGAGTGAATATATTTATGTATAACTTGTGAGTGGATATATTTATTTATAACTTGTGAATGAATTAACAGATTTATTTATAACTTGTGAATGAATTAACATATTTATTTATAACTTGTGAATGAATTAACATATTTATTTATAACTTGTGAATGAAAAAATATATTTATTTATAACTTGTGAGTGGATATATTTATTTATAACTTGTGAGTGGATATATTTATTTATAACTTGTGAATGAATAAATATATTTTGTATAACTTGTGACTGAAAAGATTATTTACAGCTTTGGAATATATTAATATAATTATTTATATTTTGTGAATGAAGGAATATATTTATTTTATTTGTGGATGTATCTTGTTAGATCTGTTATCCACGGATGTAATGGATACAATTATTTTTTGCATGCGGATACATTTTGTTAGGTCAGTTATCCATGAATGTAAGGGATCTATTTTATATAGCTTGAAGATGTATAAAGGTAATATTGGAAGGGAAAATACAGGGTAATAGAGGCAGAGGCAAAATAAGGATATCAAAAGCAAGAGGAGCATTTGTTGCACTGGGAAACATATGGAAGTACAAAGAAATTAGGTTAAATACAAAAATAAAAATTTTCATTCCAATGTTAAGTCAGTCCTGTTATATGCCTGTGAAACATGGAGAACAACAAAATTGACAATCATGAAGATACAGACTTTCACTAATGGCTGCTTACGCAGAATAAAAGGATGGAAATGGCAGGACAAAATCACTAACATAGAATTATGGAAATGTACCAGTCAAACACCAGTGGATAAAGAGATACAGCGAAGACGATGGCGCTGGAAAGGACACACACAGCGGAAGCCAACTGAGAGTATTACACAACAGGCCTTTTTTGGAATCCCCAGAGGAAAACAAAAATATTCTCGGAGAAGACAAATGGAAACAGAGAAGAAGATGATGGGGAAAACATCCCACCTTATTAAAGAACGGTCCCCTCCTTTAGCCACAACCCTCACAATCTGTCTACAGTCTGAATTTTAAAACGACACAAACCTATCCCCTACTCCGATCATACCACTCGTCTTCTATTCTCTGATATTCTCCCCTCTCCTCCACCCAAATTGGTGGCTTTTAATCATGAAAGGAACCTTGTTCCCCACTCTTATAAAATGCTAGAAGGTATGAAAGATACAGTCATCTATACAGACGGATCCGTAATACCACACCAAAGGGTATTTGATGCATGGGCATTTACAGCAGGCTCGGCAGGCAGAATAGTCGAAGAAGACAATGATGCATACGTTATGACCACGTGTAGCATGACGATGGAGGTGATGACAGTGACAAAGCCATTCATCTGGTTACAGTCACAAGACTACACACACGCATGTATACTGATTCGATGAGCATGATAAGAAAAGTGGAGGCGGGCTCTGTACACAGATAAAGGGTAGAGTCATTGCACAAGTCAAAAATACGTAATCACCTGTGTCTACTTTCCTGGACATGCTGGAGTATAGGGAAATGAAAGAGCGGACAGGTTGGCTAGCTGCGCTGTCGTTGAATACGGTCAACCAATAGACTGAACGGGCAATAGCAATGCCCTTCGAGATGTGGGAAAGGCACATAACTTCGACAACCATGAGTCTACGTCATTCCTTCGAATGTAAGAGATAGGAGTTAAGATGGTCACAGCCAGAAAAGAGAAACTTAGTGGATGTATAAGAGGACATGTCAACCAACACGGAACTGGAGTCGTTAATCACTGGACACTGCGAGACTTGCTGAGGAGGGGATTTGAGCACTTTTGGACATATTCGGAGTGCAATGATGATGACCCAGAAATAACTCAAAAACTCAGTCTAATCAATATTTTGTGCTTGTCATATTTATTTAATTATATATATACATATATATCTCTGTGTGAGCGTGTATGTGTGTGTCTGTGTGTGTGGTTATGGAAGGCCCCAGTATCACTGCAAACGAATTAAAATCCATAATTGCACAACTAACCGTGCCAGTGGAATTATCCGAATTAATATATGTCTTCTCTCAAACAAAGAAAGGTAGCTGCAGTCCCCATAATAGCAATCTCACGACACGCCAAAAGACATAAGGCGAAATCGCACAGAAAGTGAACACAGCCATCTGTTCCCTGTCATACGTTATCATCATTCATAGTAAGCAATCGGAATATCGAAACATGATCAAAACGGATGAGACACACAGCTCACGGTGTGCACAGGACACTTAACTCAATAGCTCCTGCAACAAGCCGGACTTGGAATATGAGAAAACTGCAACAAGGAACACTTTACAGACATAGCCTTTAATGGTTTCTGTCGACTATCCACCAAATTGATCGGAAGTTCACGTCCTCCTGAAAATGATGATCGTCATATTTTTTTTTTTAATGTATAGCGCTTGATGATGTTAGGACATCGGTTATATAATACACAACAGGTCTGCAATATGCCAAGACCCTAACAATCATATCAATCCTTAGAAACCGAAGATTAAGATGGCTGGGGCACGACCAGCGAATCGAAGAAAACCGCATTCATAAGCAAATACTATATGGTGAACTAATACACGGAAAAGGACAAATCGGTAGACCTAAACTACGATACAGAGGTATTTGTAAATCATCTCCGGGTGACTTTCCATTCTGCGAAAATGACTGGGAACATCAGGCAAGAGATTGCACATCATGGAGAGCCTGTATAAAAAAATGTCATAACATCATTTGTGGCTGTACCATGGCAAAACATGAAAGAGAAACGACTCATGAAAAATGATGGAAAACCCTGTGTGTTTGTCAAACATTTGTAGAATCAGCCACTGGAGAAGCTGTTCGACAAAAACAATCCCTCCACCCCACCCCCCCCAAAAAAAAATACACAATACTCTTTACAAAACCGTTTGACAAATACGATAAGGACCATATTGATATAATACACACAGACAAGACATGATGTTAAGGTTCCCTCCACGCCTCACTAGGCATGTGGGGAATAAGGTGTTAGTGACCATATTTTTCTGTGACCACGGCACATTTTTGGGTGATGTGGTCGGTATCACGCCAGGTCGCCTTTACTTTCGTACCCATTTTTAGAGGTTGGGTGAATTCCGGAGCCTTGTCAGTCCGAAAAAAAAAAAATCAGTCACTGCTGGGGATCGATCCCGGACCGTTCTGGTTAAGAAGCGAGCACACTAACCACTCAGCCACCGACGCTCCCATTATTTATAATTATTAAATTGTTTATAAGCTTACCATATAAACTAGGCACATGAACAGAATCACCGGAAGTTAGACAATATTCTTTATTCAGAAAAAAAAAAAAAAAAAAAAATAACAGAAAGCATTTTGAACTGTTGAGTAGGCGTCGACTGTGGAAGGAAATAGACAATTGACTAGATATCTACCGTGTCACGAAGGGAGCTCATATTTAAATCTTTGTAAAACAGGATAAAATAGTATGAGATATTACGCCACCTTTGGTATAAAAAAGATCCTCATATCACATCTGGGGAAATGGCAATAATTTATTGAAAAAGGTACATTCTTTGTCGGATATTCTGTACATTGCAACATCTCTGCCTTGAATTCATCATCGTCATTGAGTGGTGCTGCATCGAAGGTTGGCTACTTTGGAGCGCCATTATGCTCTGTCTCTTGCTTTGATGTCATAGGCTGATTTATCTATCGTTTGATGTTACTCGTACAAGTTAGTCTTGGTCTGCCTCTGTCTCTTTTACCTTGTATTTTCCCTTCCAATATTGCCTTTAGTAGACTTTTGTGCCTTTTAACATGGCACACAAATTTCATTTGTCTTGTTCTAATTGAGTTTAGTAGTTCTCTTTTAATGTTTAGTTTGTTTTAAAACTTCATCATTTGTTTACTTTTATTTCCATCTAATTCCACATATTCTTCTATATATCCACATTTCGAAGGCTTCAATTTTCTGTAAATTAATGCCTTGAATTAGAGACATTAACAGACAACAGGAAAAATCAACAAAAAAAAGAGCAAAAAGGAATGGCAATAGGGAGACCGATACAAATTATAAATAAAGAATAGGAGAACGCAAGTAAAATACAGGTAGCATAGTTCAAGCATCGAGGAACAGCATTCTATGACGGTGTCAACATTGATTAAGAAATTAACATTTGTTGCAATCTGACAATCTAAGTAATGGGACAGCTATGCCCTCTCTCACAACACAAGCAGTGCCTGCCACACGCAACCAAACATCTTACACAAAGCGTATTTATCTCCACTCTTATCTTCTTGGTCTAGATCCTTACCACGTTGCATAGGGCTCGTGGTGTTTTTGTCGCCATCCTTGTTTATTCTGGCTGAGATGTGCGAGCTTGTCTATGACTCCATGTTACAGAACCAACAATGGACACAACAAATCAGAAAAGAAAGTTAGTCAGCTCAGAAATGAGATGTCTGAGAAAAGAAAGTTAGTCAGCTCAGAAATGAGATGTCTGAGAAAAGAAAGTTAGTCAGCTCAGAAATGAGATGTCTGAGAAAAGAAAGTTAGTCAGCTCAGAAATGAGATGTCTGAGAAAAGAAAGTTAGTCAGCTCAGAAATGAGATGTTTGAGAAAAGAAAGTTAGTCAGCTCAGAAATGAGATGTTTGAGAAAAGAAAGTTAGTCAGCTCAGAAATGAGATGTCTCAAAAAAGAAAGTTAGTCAGCTCAGAAATGAGATGTTTGAGAAAAGAAAGTTAGTCACCACAGAAATGAGATGTTTGAGAAAAGAAAGTTAGTCACCACAGAAATGAGATGTTTTAGAAAAGAAAGTTAGTCACCACATAAATCACATTTTTGAGAAAAGAAAGTTAGACAGCACAGAAATGAGATTTTTGATAAAACAAAGTTAGCACAGAAATGAGATGTTTAACTAAGGAAAGTTAGTCACCAAAGAAATGAGATTTTTGAAAAAAGAAAGTTAGACAACACAGAAATGGGATTTTTGATAAAACAAAGTTAGCACAGAAATGGGATTTTTGATAAAAGAAAGTTAGCACAGAAATGGGATTTTTGATAAAATAAAAGTTCGCACAGAAATGGAATTTTTGAAAAAAAAAATTAGAACAGAAATGAGATTTTTTTATAAACGAAAGTTAGCACAGAAATGGGATTTTCGATAAAAGAAAGTTAGCACACAAATGGGATTTTGATTTTTTTAAAAGTTAGCACAGAAATGGGATTTTTGATAAAAGAAAGTTAGCACAGAAATGGGATTTCTTATAAAAGAAAGTTAGCACAGAAATGGGATTTTGATTTTTTAAAAAGTTAGCACAGAAATGGGATTCTTGATAAAAGAAAGTTAGCACAGAAATGGGATTTCTTATAAAAAAAAGTTAGCACAGAAATGGGATTTCTTATAAAAGAAAGTTAGCACAGAAATGGGATTTTGATTTTTTAAACAGTTAGCACAGAAATGGGATTCTTGATAAAAGAAAGTTAGCACAGAAATGGGATTATTTACTTTGAAAAGTTGGTACAAAAATTGAATTTTTAATAAAAGAAAGTTAGCACAGAAATTAGATTTTTTTTATAAACGAAAGTTACCACAGAAATGATATTTTCGATAAAAGAAAGTTACCACAGAAATGAGATTTTTGATAGAAGAAAGTTAGCACAGAAATGGGATTTTCGATAAAAGAAAGTTAGCACAGAAATGGGATTTTCGATAAAAGATTAAATAAATTAAGCACAGAAATGGGATTTTTGATAAAAGAAAGTTAGCACAGAAATGGGAATTTTGATAAAAGAAAGCTAGCACAGAAATGGGAATTTTTATAAAAGAAAGTTAGCACAGGAATGGGATTTTTGATAAAAGAAAGTTAGCACAGAAATGGGATTTTTGAAAAAAGAAATTTAGCATAGAAATGAGATTTTTGATAGAAGAAAGTTAGCACAGAAATGGGATTTTTGATAAAAGAAAGTTAGCACAGAAATGGGATTTTTGATAAAAGAAAGTTAGCACAGAAATGGGATTTTTGATAAAAGAAAGTTAGCACAGAAATTGTATTTTTTATAAAATAAAAGTTCGCACAGAAATGGGATTTTTGAAAATAAAAATTAGAACAGAAATGAGATTTTTTTATAAACGAAAGTTAGCACAGAAATGGTATTTCTTATAAAAGAAAGTTAGCACAGAGATGGAATTATTGATTTTGAAAAGTTGGTACAAAAATTGGATTTTTAATAAAAGAAAGTTAGCACAGAAATGAGATTTTTGATAGAAGAAAGTTAGCACAGAAATTGGATTTTCGATAAAAGAAAGTTAGCACAGAAATGGGATTTTCGATAAAAGATAAAATAAATTTAGCACAGAAATGGGATTTTTTATAAAAGAAAGTTAGCACAGAAATGGGATTTTTGAAAAAAGAAATTTAGCATAGAAATGAGATTTTTGATAGAAGAAAGCACAGAAATGGGATTTTTGATAAAAGAAAGTTAGCACAGAAATGGGATTTTTGATAAAGGAAAGTTAGCACAGAAATGGGATTTTTGATAAAAGAAAGTTAGTAAGAAATGGGATTTTTGATAAAAGAAAGTTAGTAAGAAATGGGATTTTTGATAAAAGAAAGTTCGAACTGAATTGGGATTTTGGGAAAAGGAGTGACCAGAAGTGACAGAATCAGAAAGGAGGTTATATGGTTAAAGTTGAACTATTATAAGAGAAAGTTGAAGTATTATAAGAGAAAGTTGAACTATTATAAGAGAAAGTTGTTTAACTATTATATGAGAAATCTGAAATATTATAAGAGAAAGTTGAACTATTATACGAGAAAGTTGAACTATTATTAGAGAAAGTTGAACTATTATAAGAGAAAGTTTAACTATTATACGAGAAAGTTGAACTATTATAGAAGAATGTTGAAATATTACAAGAGAAAGTTGAACTAATGTTGAATTAAATACAAAGATAAGAAATAAAATGGATTCTTAAGTGAAGGTATTGTCTAGTGTTTGCTATATCTTAAAATCCATACACAAACGAGAAGGTCACAGAGCTCGAGGAAGACCCAATCTACGTTGGAGTGAGAAACTCATAAACAATATCAGGTATCTATTACTGAGGCTGTCAGAAAAGCAAGAACCGGAATATTGTATCTCACTCGACATCTGAAGTGACAAAACAGGAAGAAACTAATAAAAAGAAATTGCATTCTCCTCATTAAACAGCAGTTATACGAATTAACAACCAAACAGGACAATTTAAATATATAAAACGGAGTCAGACAAGGCTGTGTTCTGTCGCCGGATTTGTTTTCACTTTACAGCGAACATATTATGAGATCAATAGTAGACAAAAATGGAATTGAAGTCAATGGTCACAACATAAATAACTTGCGATATGCGGATGTAAATAAGTAAAGTAAAGTACCCTCGTCACGCCAAGTGGCGTATAGGGAAATATGGTGTTAGTGACACTATATTTTACAGACCTTCAGCACATGATTTTTGGGGTAATGTGGTCAGTATTACGCCCGTGCTGCTTTACTTTCCCAGAAAAAATCCGGTACCCATTTAAGGCTGGGTGAACCCGGAGCCGTCGGTTGGGATCGAACCCTACCCCTTGTCCGTAGTAGTCCAGTTCACTAACCACTGAGCTATCACGGCTCCCACTAATTTTTAGGGAATTAGTAAAACCCACGTGTCCTCGCCAGGGTACGAACCCCGGCTGTTGCCGTGGTAAGCCAACCGCATATCGATTGCGCTAACCGGACACCCGATATGCGGATGACACAGTCTTAATAGCAGAGACAGAGAATGAACTACAAGAAATGATAGACATAATAATAAAAGAAAGCAACAAGAAAGGTCTCAGTCTGAATAGTAATAAAACAGAAGTAATGATTATATAAAATAAACAATCATCGCCATCATGTAACATAAAAATAAACAAAACAAATCTGAAACAAGTGCAACGTTTCAAATACTTGGGCAAATAATAACATCAGATGGAAGATGCACCACAGAAATAAAAAGCAGAATAGACCAGGCCAAAATAGCATTTCAGAAAATGAAAAATATATTATGCAACAAATCTATGTCAATAGAAATGAGAAAAAGAGATTTCATCGATGCTATATAGAACCAATTCTGACCAATGGAAGTGAATCATGGACAGTAGACAAACAAATGAAAAGACGATTAGAGGCTACAGAGATGGGATTTCTCAGAAGAATGTTGAAAGTTCCCTGGACAGCTAAAAAGACCAATGAGGATATTCTCAAAGAGGCCAACACAAAAAGGGAGCTCTTAAAAAACATCAGAAAGAAACAATCAACATTTTTTCGGGCACATCATGAGAAGAGGAAAGTTGGAATACTTGGTTACAACTGGCAAAATAAAAGGAAAGAGAGATCGTGGACGACAAAGAGAGAAAATACTGGATAGCTTGGTGTCATGGCATGGAAAACATTCAACAACAGAACTGATACGATGCACTGTGGATAGAAGATTGTGGAAGAACATGATCGCCTACGCCAACCGGTATGGCACATGATGATGATGATTCTCCTTATTCTTAAAATTGATATTTCATGAAAGTGGTTTCACTTTGTAATCTTACACACAAACATGTGAATTATCAAGCTAAATATATTTTTGTAATAGTTATCGTAATGTAGAGAAATGCTTTTCACATGTCCGGCTTGATGCAGGAACTACTGAGTTTAGTGTTCTGTGCACACCGTGAGCTGTGACTTTCATCCGGATCGTGTTTCGATATTCAGATTGATTACGATGAATGATGATATCATATGACGAAGGACAGTTCGGTTGCGTTAACTTTCTTGGCGGCTACGCCTTTTGTCGTGTGCTGTAGCTGCTATGATGTGGACTGCAGTTTCATTTCTTTGTTTGGATCCTTCAATGAGATGAGATGTAAATTCAGATGATTCCACTGGCACGGGCGGTTGAGCAATTATGGATTTCAATTCGTTTGATACCGGGGCCTTCGACTAGCTACAACTACTACAATACTTTTGAGAGAACAAAATATGGCGAAAAAAAATAACAGAAATATATTTTAAAATACTTTACACATTTTCATTAAAATTTCGCTTTTTCTTGTGATACTTTCATCCTTCAGCAAATATATTTTTATATTGAGTTATTTGCGGGTCAACATCATTGCACTCCGAACATGTCCATAGGTGCTCAGATCCCCTCCTCAGCAATTCCCTCAGTGTCCAGCGACTGACGACTCCAGTTCTATGTTGGTTGATAAGATATATTTTATAATACTCATTCGACTTCTTGTGATACTTTCCTACTTATCAAATATATTTAACTAATATTATAATACTGATTTAACTTCTTGTGATCAGCTTGAATGTGTCAAATAAGGATTAAAAGGTTTACATGTTATGTTTCCGTTACAAGCATTATAGCAAGACAACTGTACAGTTAGTGGTAAATACGTGATATAAATATTTACGGTTCTTTTTCAATTAGCAAATTCATTATATTTTAAGATATAAAACAAATATTGTGATTAGTCGTTAAGTTTTGTAAACTTGAATTTGATTGGTTTCTCTGACTCGATAAAATTGTGTAGATAAATTTCATGTTCTGAGATTCTTGTTCGACATCAATTTTCAGTTTCTGCAAGGTCTGAAATAGAGAGAGGTCTGTGTTAATTAAAAGTCAGGTACAAGTGGCTGGACAGTTAATTGTAAGATAGATCTACAGGTAGACCTGACCTAAAAAAAATTATCCTGGAAAATAAAATCCTAATGAAATATAAATATAAAACTATCACCTACAATAAGGAGAAGAAGGTAGGCATATGTTGGCCATGAGATGAGAAGAGACAAGAGAATTTTACAACAAGCCTTCTAATGAGAATACAAATGTCAGATAAGAAGAGACCGACTTAAATAAACTTGATAACTATCATCATCATGTACGATGTCTACTGCCGTAGGGGATCACGTCTCTCCACAACTTTTGATCTCAACAGTTAATTATCATTTCTGTTGTTGACCTTCTACCAAGCCATTCTCTTAAGCTGTCTGGTATCTTTTCTCTTTGCTTCCATCTATCTCTTCGTCCCTTAATTCTCCATAATTGCCACAAAATATTCCAGCTGTTCCCTTCTCATTACATGGCCAAAGAATGATGATTGTTTCTTCCTAATATTGGAAATGAGCTCTCTTTTTCCTTTGGCCTCATTCATAAAGTTTGCATTACTCTTCTTAGCTGTCCATGGTATTCTCAAAATTCTTCTGTACTACATTTCTACAGACTCTAGTGGCTTTCTTGTCTGTTGTCATATTGTCCATGATTCACATCCATATGTTAAGACTGCCTCTACATAACATATAAGAACTCTTTTTCTTGTTTCTAGTGTCAAAAAATTGGTTGCACAGTATCTTCCTCATTTTTTGGAAAGCTGCTTTTGCATGAACCATTCTGCATCTCACCTCTGTTGTACATCTACCATCTCACCTCTGTTGTGCATCTACCATCTCACCTCAGTTGTACATTTACCATCTCACTTCTGTTGTACATCTACCATCTCACCTTTGTTGTACATCTAGCATCTCACCTCTGTTGTGCATCTACCATCTCACATCTGTTGTGCATCTACCATATCACCTCTGTTGTACATCTACCATCTCACCTCTGTTGTACATCTACCATCTCACCTCTGTTGTACATCTACCATCTCACCTCTGTTGTACATCTACCATCTCACTTCTGTTATACATCTACCATCTGAACTGTTAGTATGCATTATATAACTATCATCATCATCATCATCGAGTGCCATCTCCGCAACGAAGGTTGGCTACCATGGAGCGCCATTCTGCTCTGTCTCTTGCTTTGATGGTGCAGGTTGTCATAGGCTGGTTTGTCCATCTTTTGATGTTACTCGTCCATGTTAGTATTGGTGTGCCCCTGCCTTTTTTACCTGGTATTTTCGCCTCCAGGGTTACTTTTTTTAGGCTGTTGTGTCTTTTAACATGCCCCAAAAATCGCATTTGTCTTGTTTGAATTGTGTTCAGTAGCTCTCTTTTCATTTTTAGTTGTTTTAAGACTTCATCGTTTGTTTTCTTTTCCTTCCATCCAATTCTACCTATTCTTCTATAAATCCACATTATCAAAGGCTTCGATCCTCTGTTCTGTTTTCTTGTGTAATATCCATGTTTCTGCACCATATATGAATATTGAGAAGATGTAACAATTTGCTATTCTTAGATTTAGCCCTGGTGTAGGTAGGTAGGTAGGTAGGTAAGTAGGTAGGTATGTAGGTAGGTAATTAGGTAGGTAAGTAGGTAGGTAAGTAGGTAGGTAGGTAGGTAGGTAAGTAGGTAGGTAGGTAGGTAGGTAGGTAGGTAGGTAGGTAGGTGGGTGGGTGGGTGGGTGGGTAGGTAGGTAGGTAGGTAGGTAGGTAGGTAGGTAGGTAGGTAGGTAGGTAGGTAGGTAGGTAGGTAGGTAGGTAGGTAAGTAGGTAGACAGTACCCACTGCTTGCTCAAATGCCAATATGTACGAGCGAATGGGGGCTGGCATAGAAAAGTGATGCAAGGAGAACACGCTTTCACTGTAGTGTTACAGATTTCACGGGCCCAGAAGGCCTAACAAAAACTAGTATTCAAATCAACTACTAGAACCGAGGTTACTATATAGCAAGGGCAGACTAAAGAATAAGGGTAGGAGAGGAGTAAAAATCAATGATATCAGTGCCAGAAATCAGGTCCCCTCGTCACAATAAACATTCAATTAAAGTCTTTAAAGAACTAACGGGTAACAAGACCCATAGTAAAATAAAAAGTAAAGTACCCCCGTCACGCCAAGTGGCGTATAGGGAATATGGTGTTAGTGACCCTATATTTTTCAGACCTTCAGCACATGATTTTTGGAGTAATGGGGTCGGTATTACGCCCGTGCTGCTTTACTTTCACATAAAAAAATCCGGTGCCCATTTAAGGCTGGGTGAACCCAGAAGCCGTCGGTTGGGATAGAACCCTACCCCTCGTCCTTTGTAGTTCAGTTCACTAACCACTGAGCTATCGCGGCTCCCAACAAGACCCATGGGTGATGATATATTGCATAAACAGTTGTGTAAAATATCAAAATCCTGTTACCAGAGTTTTACACTACAAGGGACCATTCGTGTAAAACCTCACCAGAACGAACAGTGCCCACAGTAAAAGGTAAAATTTCCATTTTCATTTTGGATGGCAATTGTGGTTCAATATAACCTACTAGAAGACTTAGTCTGAGGTTGAACGGATTGTGTCTCGCCAATAATTAGGCAACCCCGTTCACCATTTTACTTCAAAGGAACTTTCAACTTAAAAGAACTTTCAACTTAAAAGAACTTTCAATTCCAAGATGGTGGAATAAAGTTTTATCGGAAACATCAGAATGCAGAAAAAGAGGAAGACCTGAAAAGACACTAAAAAGAACACTTATAAGATAAGCAAAGTTGGCAGGCGTGGATTCATAAGAGAAGAGTTTGTGTTCCATCAACCACTACAAGATTTACGTTTGGAGACTGATTGATATCAGTTTTCGAATGTAAAACGCTGAGTTAATTTTGAGCTGGATGCTTCACTTAACGGATTCGCACGTGTTACGTCTTTTGTGTACCTAACTGTGGTTCTTCTTTGGCGAATCTGGCAGTGTGTAGACGACCTTCCTCCGTCGTGAAGTCGGTGTGTTTTTTTACGTTTGACATTGAAATCTGTTTACAGACCACCGTTTGTTCGGTGTCGATTACTTCCAACTCATTCATATAGATCGTTATGCCAAATCAACCGAAGGTTTCATTTTAATGAATCTGCAACAGTGCTACGATCATCGTACATCTTACTACGGTTGTGAGAGTGAATTTAGCATTATGGGTAAAAGATATTGTGCGTGCACGTCATTGTAATGAGCAATCATAACTATATCCTGAACCGTAGCCTCGAAAAAAAAATGGCGAGGTGACAAAGATTTCGATGCTATATGTGAATCTACAGCCCAGGTACGACTACCGGATCTTCATGCTACTCTAGAGGTATGCTGTCTAAATTGAGGAATGTTACAAGGAGAAGGGGGAGAAGACTTGTGAACCCGTTTATTGCTGGGGGGGGGGGGGGAACGATAATTTGAGAGCGCTTATGGATAGTTGATCTAACTATTCAATATTTTAAAACAATGAGGTCTTGAACATATTTTAAAATGGTATCTTTTGACCACTTTCACGATGTTTAACTTTATACGCCTAATCAAAAATTATATTGGTCAGTCGGTAGTTTGGCACGCGGACTATATGACCTGCCAACCGTGTCTGTGTGTATATCAGAATAGTGTCAATACTGAGAATATAAGCTTTGTCTATAACGACTGTTTTCTGTCATCATCTATTCCCATTAAACGTCCTTGAACTTCCCAAGGCAATCTTTGTGGTGGCCATTTAAATTATACATCATCATCAGGTTGCATGTCCTTTGCTGAACGTTGCATTCACTACAGCCAGTCAGAAAGAGTCTCTGTCTCTAGCCAAATAAACCACTTATAATGGTAATCTATGTTTCTAGCCAGATCAACCACTTATAATGGTAATCTCTGTCTCTAGCCAGATCAACAACTTATAATGGTAATCTTTGTCTCTAGCCAGATCAACAACTTATAATGGTAATCTCTGTCTCTAGCCAGATCAACAACTTATAATGGTAATGTCTGTCTCTAGCCAGATCAACGACTTATAATGGTAATCTTTGTCTATAGCCAGATCAACCACTTATAATGGTATCATCTTCAAGGTCTCTTTAATGTCTTGAAACCACCTTCTTCTTGGTCCGCCCCTGATGTTCAACATACACATATAAACAAACTCATATAAAACAAACTCATATAAAACAAACTCATATACAGGAAAAAAAAAACCTTAGCAGCTGCCAGAAACATTTCCTGCTCAGCAAATCGGCGACCTACGCAGTTTCTCGGTCCGTACCCAAAGGGTAAAGATGCCATCTTGGGAATATCTTCTTGTTCACCGTCTGAAGACCGTAGCCATCTCTCGGGAATGAACTTATCCGGGTTGGTGAAGTAGACTTGACAAGTCTTAGGGTTGTGTAAACAGATTAAATTCTAGAATGAAAAAGATTATCTTTACGTTCACGTTGCAAGCAATAAAAAGTAAAAAAGTAAAGTACCCCCGTCACGCCAAGTGACGTATAGGGAAATATGGTGTTAGTGATCATAAATTTTACAGACCTTCAGCACTTGATTTTTGGAGTAATGGTGTCGGTATTACGATAAAAATTGCCCGTGCCGCTTTACTTTCCCAGAAAAAAATCCGGTACCCATGTTAAGGCTGGATGAACCCGGATGCCGTCGGTTGGGATAGAACCCTACAACTTGTTCTTTGTAGTCCAATTCACTAACAACTGAGATATCGCGGCGAAATATAATACATTACTTGTACTTTAAGTTCTTGCTTACTTACTTGCGCTCTAGCCGATGATTAAAGGAATACGCTTCTTTGTCATCAGACACCGAAAGGACAGTCAGTGACCGTAGATGACATGTGATTTCGTTTGTTCTGGAACAGTGATATTTGCGCCTTTCGGCTCAATACATCTGACATCAGCAAGGCTTTTGTGAGTACCTGTTTGATTTCTCTCTTGATTCCTACTCACTTAGTTATGCTGGACTGGTTAGTCTGTTCCTAGGGGCACCACGAATAGGTGGAGTATGGTTTAGATAGTTCTTGTTCACCGATCCTGATGCAAGCCATCAGCTATGATTCGCTGACAGCTTTCAGCTCTGCTGCACACCTTGGTCTAATCAAATTCTTTTAACTTTGTTAATGACCATAAACAAAAGAACAGGCAATAAGTAATTTTAATGTCAGGAAAAATGTACTAACATCAAAACAAATAACACCAGGGCTAAAACTAAGAATATCAAAATGTTATATCTTCTCAACATTTCTATATGGTGCAGCAACATGGACATTATACAAGAAAACAGAATAGAGAATTGAAGCCTTTAAAATGTGATATATAGAAGAATAGGCGAATTTGATGGAGAGAAAAAAAAAGAAATTATGAAGTCTTAAAACAGCTAAAAATGAAAAGAGAACTACTATAAACACAATTAGAACAAAACAAATACGATTTTTGGGGCATGTTAATAGACACAACAGCCTACTAAAAGTAATCTTGGAAGGGAAATACAGATAAAAGAGGCAAGGCAGACAAAGACTAAAGTGGACAAGTAACATCAAAAGATTTGGACTAGTAGCCTATGACAACCTGCACCATCAAAGCAAGAGACAGTGGGAAATGGCGCTCCATGGTAGCCAACCTTCTTTGCGGAGGTGGCACTCGATGATGATGAATGACTATAACATTAGGGTAGTAACTTGTAGCATCTTCTTCATCGTTCAAGTCTTGTGTTCATGCGAACTTGACTCTTTGTCCTGTTTCACGAAGGTGGGGCATGAACAACATCACGACACACGATGAGCTGGTCGCATGGTCAGTACTCTTATATGCGTGTGAGTCATGATTCTCCCCCTAAACCTGCGCTGTGGCTGACACATTCCGTCTCCGGCAGGGTGGATATAAATTTGACTTATAGCTTGTTTCATAACTCGTGCCCAACTTTTAAAATCGATAGCTTTTTAACCGCTTGTTGTAAGTTCTTGAAAATTTGCATGTAAAGTTATAATGATTAGAACCCAACAGGGAATTAATTTCATTAAAAAAAACATTTGGTTATTATTGTTGCTTATTTGATTTATATAAATTTATAACGACCCATTGATGTAGTCAAAACTTAATGTTTACAGTATTTTAAGTTAAAAATAGCGAGAAAAATCCATACACGGTAAAATTAACGTGTTTGCATGCTTTCGCCGTGGTTTTTTTGACACAATTAGACACTTGAGAAATTGCGTGTTCCATTTCCGTTCATTCAGAGGTGTAGACGTGAAATTCGCAAAATGTTGGGTATGAATGAAACTGTTACAATAAGAAAATTAAAAGTTTCGCTGAAAAAGAACAACAGTATTGAAATATCAAAGTCTACATTATGGAGGAATGTGAGAGCTGCGGGCTTTACATTCAGAAAGTATTCCAATGGACGAAACATCATCTGTGAGAAGCCACATATAGTAGTTATGAGAAACAAGTACTTACGTGAAGTAAAAGAGGTGCGCAAGCAAGGTTATGATATTGTGTACTTGGATGAAACATGGATCAATGTTCACCACACTAACCAAAGGGAATGGCAGTCATCAGATGGAAAGATTAAGAGATTAATACCTAGCAGCAAAGGACAGCGCTTGATAATTGCTCATGCAGGTAGTCGACAACATGGACTAATACAGAATGCAGAGCTCATTTTTCTTTCAAAATCCATAGACAATCGGGATTATCACTCTGAGTTGAATGGTCACATATTTAGACATTGGATTGAAAATTCTGTTCTCCCATCACTAGATCGACCATCTTGCCTAATAATAGACAATGCAGCGTACCACAACATTGTTGCACTTGAAGATAAAGTCCCGACGTCATCCAGTACAAAAGATGCTATTAAAATATGGCTCACAAAGGAGCACATACAATTTAATAACATATACTTAAAACCTGAATTACTATCTCTAGTAAAGCAAAAACAAAGGACAAAGATTTTTGAAATAGATAAGATTATCCAAGAGCACGGTCATATAAGTTTGAGGCTGCCACCTTACCATGCTCATTTAAATCCAATAGAACTAATCTGGGCAAAATTAAAAGGACAATTGGCAGATGAAAATACAACATTCAAAATATGCGATGTAAAGACTCTTGCTAATCGCGCTGTACTAAATATAGACAAAGATTATTGGGCTGAATGTGAAGACCACGTCTTAAAACAGGAAGGGGAATATTGGAAAAATGATGGTTTGTGGAATGTTCAACCCCAAACGGTTATTAATCTTTTAGACTCGTCGGTAGTAGTGGTGGCGGTATACCCGCACCTTAAGTGCACGAACATGTACCGAAACAGCACCAAAGACAATGGATTTTGCATCGAAACCGCACGAAACTGGCACCAAATCCGTGCAAAAGTCCGATAATCGGCTTATTATCTCGGTGGTCGGCTCGGCTTATCTCGTGACGGCTCGGTGGTAATCGGCTTATCGTGTGCGTGACGGCGTGCGAGTCGGCTCTCGCGGGGTCTGTCGCTCGCTGGCTATGGACACCAGTGGTTCTAAAACGTGTGTTTCAGCGGTTCTAAAACTTGCGCGCTCATGCCGGTTATCTCGGGCGGGACGTGCGGGTGGTGAAAGGGGGTGCCTTTATTGGTCGAGTGTGTTATTAGTATCGTTAGCATCATGTGTGAAGTGGGTATTAGGCAACAGGAGGCGACATGTAAAAAAAGTGCTGACAAGCAATGGTGTTGAAGTGGGGTATTGTTAGGAAAAGGTAAATACGACTATCTCGCGTGCGACGAGGGTGGGGGAACGGGGTTGGTCGGCACAGGGTGTGTTATTGTAGTATCGCTAACATCATGTACCAGGTGTGATTATAGCGATTTTTTTAGTAACACATCATCAGCATGTGCCACCCTCAACAGCAACATGTACCCTTCATGTCCTATCATCATCATCATGTGCCACCCTCAACAGCAACATGTACCCTTCATGTCCTATCATCATACCACACAAAGTATCAAACCGATTATTAGTGACACATCATCAGCATGTGATACCCTCAACAACATCATCAACCCTTTATGTCCTATCATCATCATCATCATCATCATCATCAAGCCACAAAAAGTATCAACCAGCGAAATTCTCTCTCTCTCTCTCTCTTTCACATTCATGGTAAAGCAAAACAACATTCGATCTATATTTTACACCTTTATTATTAATACAACAAAATATACAACATATATATATTACTGTCCGGTTGTTGACTTTGGGCATCCATGGGCCCCTCGAAGCCGAAGTATCCACGGGGTGAGCAAACGATAAATGATACGATCGTTTATGTGCTGTCTCGATGAAAAAGGCATGAGAATTCTGTTAATTTAGAGCCACGACACTTAAGAAGTATATAATAAACACAATATAGACCGCACGTGTTGCTAAACAAATCTTGCAACACCCGCGGGTTGTAGACGAATGGAACGTGTGAGTTTTGCTCTATAAAGTTTAAAATATCCACGTGTCTGGGAGGCAAACCGTAGGAATCGAAATACTCACATTCGAGGAGACCGTTGTAAAATAGGGCCACCCAATGCTCACCGGGTTCGTGGGCAGGGTCGGTGTTTATGACAAAGGCTGCGGTCGCCGTTGGGTCGATGCTGGGCGGTAAGTGTTTTCGTGGAATGACACTAAATAGGGAACAACGTCGAACGAAAATATCCGACATCAAAAGGTTGTAAATCTCCCTCGTGTTCATCTTCTTCTTCTTTCTCTCAAACGGCGAAGTCTGTTAGAATCTGCCTTGTCATTGACACCTCGAGCACCGAGTCCAACTCGGCGTAGACGATAACTTGTATGGGAGTAGTTGTGGGAGCGGCAAACTTGAGTTCTATCGACAAGGGTCCGCTTGTGGCTAGCTCAAAATGGGAGCCGTCCTTGAACTCTCTATAATCAACGTTATTCCCAGCGTCTTTACTAATCAGACCCATGGCCAGATTTGTGCCGAAAAAAGCTCTCGCGTATTGATTTCGTTCAAAGTCCATAGCTAGAGGCTTTCCCGAGATACATTTCCCGTCGACCGTCAGGTTCATATAAATCAGACCAAAGTGTTGAAAATTGAACGGGTTAGCTGTATAAACACCATTAAACGCACTGGCCGTAATCAGACCTATCACTATACGGGTCGGTGTTTGAGACAAAAATAAATTGTCTTGACTGTGAGAGAACATCCCGCTAGCGATGGAAAATGTCTTAATGGTAACCCTCTTGATCGGGTACCGCGCATTCCCGCTTAAGAGAGCCTTTTCGTTGGCCAGAGAAATCGCGGGGTTTAGCTTAGCTTTCCTGACCACGAGCGCGGCGTAGGTGATAACACTCTTATAACCCACAGAGCTATCGTGACCCGTGAGGTTGAACACATCCTTCGAGGGCGTGAGTTTTATCTTTACATTGACTCTGTTTAACATGTAACGATCCTGCACAAAGACATCAGAGTGCAAACGACCCATCATTTCAACCTCTTTACTACCCGAAGTCAAATCGCGCCGTGTTTTAAAACCCTCATTTTCTTTCAAGTCGTTGTGGTGGCCAGCTGTGTCTTTGTAGAACAGAGCGGCCGTCAAGTATCCCGTTTTCGCATCCTCCCCGTAATTTAGCGTGGCCTCAAACACTGCTCTAAAAGGATAGGTATTCTCCGACGGTGTAACCAACGTGTCGTTTAGCGATACGTCGACTTGTGAAAATAAACTGTGAAGATAATTGTTGACCGGTCCTACCTCAGCATCGGGTGGTACACTATCACCATTCGGGAGAGTGATCTTGACCCGCAGATGTAAAAACGTGTTGAAAAGATCTAGATACTCCTCGCTGTTTCCAGAAATGAAAATCTCTATCGGTGTGCTATGCGACAAGGCTGCGATCGGACGAATTTCAATAAACTGGCCAGAGTCTAGAGATGTCTGTGTGGGTGGAACGCTAAATAAATCCAAACCAGAGTGAAGACATTCGCACGATTTGGGGTGAATGAGGGGCATTATTAGTCGAAAATATCCTTTGCCACCCTCGTCTTCTTGCTGTTGTGCACCGAATGAAGGGGGGAGCCGTCTAGCTGTCGGTTTTATCCTTTTCGTAACGGGTTCTCCTGGTGGAGGTAACTTCATAACTCGCTTTCTGCTTTGTCGTAAACCACTTCTTGATTGGTTGTTAACACTCAGGTGGTCTACGGCCCCGTGTATCAACCGCTGACCGGCCTCCTTAGCTCGTTTTTTGAAAGCTTCACCGACATTTTTCCCGGCTAATGCGTCCTGTGCGACCTGCAGACCGGTCCCCAAGCTTTCTCTGAGCAAAGCCTTACCGCCGGTTTTTAACCAGGGTAAAATAGCCCTCCCGATTCCACCAAAGAAACTACCGATTCCTCGACCGCTCTGACTTCGACCTCCTATAAACACGGGCATTCCATCACCCGCCTGACAACAGTTAAAAGTCTTCGTATAACTCAACATCTCGATGAAGGGGGTATGTCTCACCATTATACCAGCTCGAGATGCTTCTTCACTCGAAATTGTACCGTTAGCACCGACGTCACGCTGGTGAATTGACGTCGACCGGTGCCATTTTTATACTTCTGTGATACGAATGGTTATAACTTCGAAGTAGAGTCCTATTAAAGCGTTCCACCATGGCGGCCTTAATATCTTCGTTCTGCGTAGTGAAAAAGTGAACGTTGTTGTCAGCGAGGAATTTCTGAAATGTTCTGTTCAGAAACTCTGACCCTTATCCGTTTGAAAACTCGCGGGTTTCCCATCGAGGAATATCTCACCGACGGCTTCCACTAAGGATTTCCCCGTTTTGGTTCGTATCGGTACAGACCACGCGAATTTACTGAAAACATCCACGCAAGAAACCAAATAGGAATATCCATCGTTGTGTTTTTTTCAAATGTCTCAAATCAATTAGGTCTGCCTGATATTGCTGTTGGGACCCACTCGTTATAATGGGACGCCTTTCAAATCTGCGACGAATTGGTTTATGAAGGGTATAGGTATCCTGATGACTCAGCCATTGTTTGATCTTTGCGAGTCCCAGTTTGGTGTTACGTTGCAGAGCCGTTGCACCACTATACGCCCCTGGTCGACTAGGGTCAAAGTAATGACGTCTCAATATTTTCTCCACCGTTCCCATTTTGGTGTTGGGATTCCGCTCTTTCTTTTTTTAGGTCTCAGTTAATACGTGGTTACGGGCGGAGTGGTTTCATTACCTAGCTTTGGGGTTTCCGCTGGTGGTAGTGTCTTTATCTGCTCTGGTGATACCTCGATTGATGGTGGTGGGGAAGGTGTTTTTTCTGTTGCCATGTTGTGTTGAATGAGATCGACCGAGCCCAATGAGCGTCGTTTATACTGCAACAATCTAGTTAAATATTGATGCAGGGCACGTTGGTACACTCTGGCTTTAACGGCGGGTGCTAAATCATCGCGTAATAGGATACGTTGCATTTCATCATCTAAATCTCTTAAGTTGTCACCGATCGCCTCGGGTAGGGTATACGTGCTAGTAGTCTGTTTAAGACCCTCGAGGAATCGAGGATCCTTCAAAATCATTTTTTTGGCCATTGTTACGCACCTAGTACTCCACCGAGAATACTTAATATAGTACGGAGCAAAGCACCTATGAACCCACCGGTTTGTAGAATCTCTTTCTGCCGCTTAAGATTCGGTTTCTTTTTAGTGAGAAGTCTCAACTTGTTCTTGTGTCCACGTAGCTCGCACTTCTGTCGCTGAGTGAGTCTAACATTACCTTTTAATATGTTATGACAACACTCGCACAAAAAGTTAATGAGTTTGGGAGAGGCTGTTTTTAATATGGCTCTTAAACCGCTCGGCGAGGCGGCGCGCATACATTTCAACATTTCACCGTGCCGTCTAAGTGCTTCATCACACATGATTCTCTACTTTGGCACGTAGACGATTTGTCTCTCCCCCGGGAATATTTTTGTTCTCAACCTAAGATTATCAGGTGTGTCCTGACGAAGATCGACCAGCAAATAACCGTAAGGAGACGCTGTCGCGTCCTTAAAACTATCTTGGAGGTACCCCACCTGTGCTGGGTACATTTGTTTAGCCAGATTGATAATTTGACTCCGGTCTCTCGGGTTCTTGAAAAGGACTAAATAGTGCGTATTGAGACTTATGGTTCGATGTTCTTTATTTTTTCCGAAGAGATTTTGAACAATGTACATCACACTAATATCTCTGTGATGACTACCTTTGGTGAATAATTTTGTTACCAGCTCGTCCGTCTCAGACATCAAGTCATCGATAACGATCAGTCTTCTCTTCTTACCACCTTCCAATTTATCGACGTCTGGTAGACCCTCGATAAATCTCACTGACCCCATAGTCTCGTATATCGGCTGCCATTCCGCATAACACCATTTAACTTCCTCCGGTACGGGGACAGCTAACTCGTGAAGGTTCTGTATGAACTTTTGCACAAATACCGTTTTCCCACACCCGGTAGGACCGGCTATCAGAGCTGTGAAGGGATGATTACATCGGGGATCCATCCTCACAAGTGCTACTAACTTTAGTGATTATACCACCGACAAAAATAACAACGAGTGATTTTAGGTCAGCGCCCAAGGTTTCCACTCTTCAACTAACACCTATTTTTAAAATCCACAACCTATATAAACACTACAGGGGGAGGAGTTTCCTAGTCTCAAGCCGCATTACATGAGACCGAATTGTTACACGCATCATATTTACCCACACATCACCCTATTGGGTCAGTTCCAGAGGTCACTGAACATGTCGCAACATAACGTATTACCACGCCTGATAACGTATTGCGTTAGCTACTATAAATAGACGGTCCGTAACGGGTATAAAAACCCCAGTCGATCAGTGTACACGCACATACATAACCAGCGTCTGTTGCCAGGTGGTTTGTGTTTGTTTTCTTTGAATATGGAGTCGTGTAGCTTGAATACGCCAATTTCGTTTGATGTCAGTGATCAGCGCATATTTATGTCACGTGGAAATGAGACTGTAGTTCCATTGTCTAAAGATGGCGTTAAGGCAGTCTCGGTTTGTGTTTTTCGTAACAGACCATTGATAAATATAAGGACATATAGCGGTGATAGTTTTTTGAAGTTTCCTACCAGAACTGGGATAACACTATCGAGAGAGGAATTTATCACGTTAGTTGAGATGCGAGAGGAAATTTTAACCGCTTATGTTAACCTCAACTACACACCGCCTGTTGTTAACCAGATCAACTACACGCCACCTCTCGTTAACCAGATCAACTACACGCCGCCTCTCGTTAACCACCAAAACTACACACCGCCTCTCGTTAACCACCAAAACTACACGCCACCTGTTGTTAACCACCAGAACTACATACCATCTCTTGTTAACCCGAATCTCATCGACTACACGCCCCCCTTTGTTAATCAAGGGAACCTCGCTCTTGTTAATCAGACGACAGATCCGGCAGCCAATATGAATGCCGCGGGTGTTTCAGCAGAGTCACCAATTACCTATTCCAGCTTTGATCAAGGTTTTGTCAAAATGGAGGGCGGTTGTGTTTTGAAGGCTAATGAAACTTCCTATGTACCCGTGTTTGATAGACATTTAACAAACAGTACCACTAAAACAGGAGGGAGGAAACCCAGACGCTTAAAATTATCAACAACCGGACAGTAATATATATATACTTTCAAATATGTGTTGTATATTTGTTGTATTAATAATAAAGCTGTGAAATATAGAACGAATTTTGTTTTGCTTTACCACGAATGTGAAAGAGAGAGAGAGATAGAGAATTTCGCTGGTTGATACTTTGTGTGGCTTGATGATGATGATGATGATAGGACATGAAGGGTACATGTTGCTGTTGAGGGTGGCACATGATGATGATGATAGGACATGAAGGGTACATGTTGCTGTTGAGGGTGGCACATGATGATGATGTGTCACTAAAACAATCGCTATAATCACACCTGGTACATGATGTTAGCGATACTACAATAACACAACTGTGCCGACCAACCCCGTTCCCCCACCCTCGTCGCACGCGAGATAGTCGTATTTACCTATTCCTAACAATACCCCACTTCAACATCATTGCTTGTCAACATTTTTTGTTACATGTCGCCTCCTGTTGCCTAAATACCCACTTCACACATGATGCTAACGATACTAATAACACACTCGACCAATAAAGGCACCCCCTTTCCCCACCCGCACGCCCCGCCCGAGATAACCGGAGTGAGCGCGCAAGTTTTAGAACCGCTGAAACACAAGTTTTAGAACCACTGGTGTCCATAGCCAGCGAGCGACAGACCCCACGAGAGCCGATCACGACCCGCACGCCGTCACGCACACGATAAGCCGATTACCACCGAGCCGTCCACCGAGCCCTCACGAGATAAGCCGATTACCGCCACGACCACCGAGATAATAAGCCGATTATCGGACTTTTGCACGGATTTGGTGCCAGTTTCGTGCGGTATCGATGCAAAATCCATTTTCTTTGGTGCTGTTTCGGTGCATGTGCGTGCACTTTTGGATGGGTATACCGCCACCCCTACTACTCTCGTCTGACTCAGAATGAAAGTATATAGTCCCCACAATGTTGGCCCCTATATTACCTTACATTAGTTCAACAAACGGTCCTTTTCAGGACCACACAACTATGAAAATTGGACATACAGGTATACCTTGATATTATCGTCCGTCCTTGAACTGAGAAGACAATAATTCTCCTGGTGTTTTTCCTTATTCAGTTATTTCCCCATTACGGCCACGCCTTTACCTAGTGAAAATTAATCATTGACCAGCAACTACGGTAATTTCTATTATTTAGGGGTTCACAATTTACAATTTTGACAAACATCAAAGAAATTCGCCGCTTTAAGAAAACTGCAGCTGCAAGATATTTGTTAAATATACATTTAAAGGGTCTTTTGCACTCTAATAACATTTGGAAAATTTCAACAGATTTTAACAAACGGATACTGAGCAATAGCGTTTTGAAGTTGGGCAAGTGATTTGAAACGAGCTATAGGAAATTTATTTCTCGTGGATGCCGGCCCAAGTGTTGGGCCACTCTGCCCGTGGTTTCTGTCTGGGTGTTCGTCTATAGCCTTCTTCCTCAGAACTGGTAGCTATTCTAGTTCTTAATTACTTATAAAATATCTCTCTGAATTACATAATTATAGCTAATTACTTAAATATATCTCACAATTACTTATTTAAATATCTCTCAATTACCTGTAAAATATATCTCATAAATACTTATAATATATATATAGATAGGGTAGATATATAGATAGGGTAGATATATAGATAGGGTAGATATATAGATAGGGTAGATATATAGATAGGGTAGATATATAGATAGGGTAGATATATAGATAGGATAGATATATAGATAGGGTAGATATATAGATAGGGTAGATATATAGATAGGGTAGATATATAGATAGGGTAGATATATAGATAGGGTAGATATATAGATAGGGTAGATATATAGATATAGAGGAAGATACTATGCAATACATTTTGGACAATAGAAACAAGAAAATTAGTTCTTAAATGTTATGTACAGCCAGTCTTAACATATGGATGCGAATCATGGGCAATAGGACAACAGACAAGAAAATCACTGGAGTCTGTAGAAATGTGGTTTTACAGAAGAATGTCGAGAATACCATGGACAGCTAGGAAGGTTAATGAAGAGGTTCTGAAAGAGGTCAAAGGAAAAAGAGAGCTAATTTCCAATATTAGGAAGAAACAATCATCATTTTTTGGCCATGTAATGAGAAGAGAACAACTGGAATATATTGTAACAACTGGGAAAATTGAGGGACGAAGAGATAGAGGGAAGCAAAGAGAAAAAATAACAGACAGCTTAAGAGAATGGCTTGGCAGAAGGTCAACAACAGAAATGATACATAGCTGCCGAGATCGAAGGTTGTGGAGAGGCATGATCATCTACTCCAGCAGGCAGGGTACTTGATGATATATATATATATATAAATATATATATATATAACTAATACAAACATATCTTTATTGCTTATAAAATTCCATATTTTTGGACATTAAAGACATATAAAAATCCCTGTTATAGTTAAACAACACTCACTAAGATAAACAACACTCACTGAGACAGACAACATTAACTGAGCTGAGACAGCCAATACTCACTAAGACAGACAACATTCACTGAGACAGATAACATTCACTTTGAGACAACGTTAATTGAGGCAGATAACACTCACTGAGACAGATAACATTCACTTTGAGACAACGTTCACTGAGACAGATAACACTCACTGAGACAGATAACATTCACTTTGAGACAACGTTCACTGAGACAGATAACACTAACTGAGACAGATAACACTCACTGAGACAGATAACACTCACTGAGACAGATAACATTCACTGAGACAGATAACACTCACTTTGAGACAACGTTCACTGAGACAGATAACACTCACTGAGACAGATAACACTCACTGAGACAGATAACACTCACTGAGAAAGATAACACTCACTGAGACAGATAACACTCACTGAGACAGATAACATTCACTTTGAGACAACGTTCACTGAGGCAGATAACACTCACTGAGACAGACAACACTCACTGAGACAGATAACACTCACTGAGACAGACACACTCACTGAGACAGACAACACTCACTGAGACAACGTTCACAGAGACAGTCAACACCCAATAAGACATGAAAACATTCACTGAGACAGACAACACTTGTTGACACAGACAACACTCACAGAGACAACGTTCACTGAGACAGACAACATTCACCGAGAAAGTCAACACTCACTAAGACAGACAACATTCAATGAGACAGACAACACACGTTGACACAGACAACACTCACTGACACAGACAACACTCACTGAGACAGACAACATTCACTGAGACAGTCAACACTCACTAAGACAGACAACATTCACTGAGACAGACAGCACCCGTTGACACAGACAACACTCACTAAGACAGATAATACTCACTAAGACAGTCCACATTCACTGAGACAGACAACACCCGTTTACACAGACAACACTCACTGAGACAGACAACATTCACTGAGACATAAAACACTAACTGAGACAAACGATATAGTAGGCCCGCTGTATCTGAAGAAAAATGTCTAGATATCCAAGACATAATCTTGTAAAGTCCAAGCAAGTCCTTAAGAAAAATGTCTACATACCCAAGACATAATCTTGTAAAGTCCAAGCAAATCCTTAAGAAAAATGTCTAGATATCCAAGACATAATCTTGTAAAGTCCAAGCAAATCCTTAAGAAAAATGTCGCAACAAGTGAACGTATCAGTGAACACAGGGCACACAATTCTTAAACACCGGTTACATTTTTATCCATACAGGATTTCTGTTATGACTGAGATAAAAGATTGTGACTATCAATCCAGGGTCAACTACTGCAAGTGGGTTCACGCATTTTTAGCTGAAGTAGACGAATCGATTCTTGATGTAACATTCTTCTCTGATGAGACATGGCTTCATCTATCTGGATGCGATAATAGCCAAAATAATCTTATTTGGAGCAGTTTTAATCGCTATTCATTTCATTAAGTGCCTCTATACGATACAGAAATTGGGATATGGTGTGCCGTCAGTAGAATACGTTTAATTGGACCAATTTCCTTTAACAACACTATTAATGCCGATCGGTACCGTTCTGATATACTGGAACCTTTGTTAGAACAGCTGAATGAACATGAAATTGAAGAAGCGTGGTTCCAGCAAGATGGTGCAACTGCACATACAGATGGAGCATCACATCATTTTTTGGAAGAAATTTTCGCAAATCTCATAATTTCACGTGTAAGTTGGCCTACTCGTTCACCATATCTCACTCCATTATATATTTTCTATGGGGTTTCTTGAAAGGAAATGTTTTAAAAAATAATGTACGCACAAATGAGGACCTGAAAGAATCAATAAGAATTACCATTCAAGAAATAACAACAGACACGTTTCAGAAGGTATTTGACAATATGAAGAGACGTCCACAGTCATGTCTTGAAGCCCGTGGTGGACATTTACAACACCTTTTGCAATGAATATTCTATTGGTACTTCACAGATAGCTCAATACAGCATTAGACCATACCAGTAACTATTTTAAGTAATTTAATGACTTTTTCAGTACAGTTTTTGATGACGTCATTTACTTTTTTTTATGTGTTCTATATACAGAGTGTAGTGAGACTTTACGAACACCTTGTATATATATATATATATATATATATATATATATATATATATATATATATATATATATATATATAAAATCAACACATAGTAAAGAAACAAAATAAAAAGGGAACTCACTCCTGCCGGTACTTTGTATCCACCCAGAACAACATCTTTAGGTAACACTCTCCTTGTTCCAGTCAATGTAGGATACAACAATCTAATGGAATCAGTTGTCTATTCAAATCACGTTGTACAGCTAATACGAGGTAACATCAAACGTTTATCTCAAATGATCTATATTCAAATCATTATCAATGTTAGTAAACGTGTCCTAAAAGTTACTGAGTTATTGAGTTATTTACGGGTCATCATCATTGCACTCCGAACATGCCCATAAATGCTCAGATCCCCTCTTCAGCAATTCCCTCAGTGTCCAGCAACTGACGACTCCAGTTCTATGTTGGTTGATAAGTCTTCTAACACGCCCACTAAGTTTCTCATTTCTTGCTGTGCCCATCTTAACTCCTATCTCTTTCATCCGAAGAAGTGACGTGGATCTGTGTTTGTCGTAGTCATGTGCTCTTCCCACATCTCGGAGGGCATTGATGATGTCCGCCCGATCCATTGGTTGCCCGTCCTCAACGACAGCGCAGCTAGCCAACCTGTCCGCTCTTTCATTTCCCCGTACTCCCGAATGTCCAGGGACATAGACAAAGGTGACCTAACGTATTTTGGATTTCTACAACGACTCTACTCATTGCATGCGTACAGAGCCCGCCTCCACTTTTTTATCACGCTCATCGAATCACTCAGTATACATGCGTGGGTGTAGTCTTGTGACTCTAACCATTTGAATGCCTTGGTCACTGCCATCGCCTCCATTGTCATGCTACTCGTGGTCATAACGTATGCACCACTGTCTTCCTTGACTATTCTGCCTGCCGAGCGTGCTGTAAATGCCCATGCACTTCTTTCGTGTCGTCTTACAGATCCGTCTGTATAGATGACTGCATCTTTCTCATCGGTGTTAATGCAGATGAGACCGTTGACCTCAGCATTAACCACGACCGGGTTCTGTTCCCTACTTTTCCTGTCGAGTGTGACAATACATGAGAAAGTCCCCTTGAATGACGTAGGCACCGGTCTCCACTCCTCACCAACGCTGATATTGGTAAGCCCACAGACCTGTTTGATGACATCTTCTGCTCGGCCCACCCATGATTTGCCTCTTTTTAGCCTGTCACCTTTCTCTGTGTTGAGCACGTGGTGCAATGGATGCTCTTTATCTGTACTAATATTCAGGTATACTCGTGCTCTCCAGATCTTGATTCTGTCATCCATGGTTGGAAAGTCAAGAAGATACCTCATTGCTACACAGGGAGTGTCCCTCGTACATCCCATGATAATGCGCATGGCTTCATTTTGTAATTTCTCAAGCCTATCAATTTGAATCGTACTGACAGTAAGAATTGCAAGGGCATACTCGATTGGTGCGAGGACTAATCCCTGGAACAGAAGAGAAAGTAGCCTCTGCTCAATTGGCAGCTGCCATGATCGTTAAGGCGGCTAAACCTTTCTGGGAATTTGTTATCACATGGTCGACGTGGTCGCGAAAACACAGGCTACGATCAAACTTAACTCCAAGGTATGTCATCAACTTGTCCCTGGTCACCTCATCAGCTCCCATTCGTACTACCGGTGCGGTCGTATTAACGATATGATTGTTAAGGGAGAACCTTGAAGCTGATGCTTTATTAGGATTAACCAAGGCACCTGAAACCCCACACCAGGAAGAAATGCGATCGAGTTCGTCTTGCTTTGTGGAGACGATTCCCCGTCTGTCTCTTCCCTGTCGATATACCAGAATATCATCAGCAGAAGTCATAGTTCTTCCCCTCCCATCCAGCTGTTGGGCCGTGATCGTTATTGTGTACACGTTAAATAGAACTGGTGACAATGGTGAGCCTTGTGGCAGCCCTGGACAAATGGATGTTGGCTCGGAAGACCAACTTCCGCATCTGAGTATCACCTTCCTCTGAAACAGTACCGCGGCGATCCATCTAATGATGAAGGCCGCCTGTTTGAGGAGCATATGCATGAGATATTCAAATGGTACCTGGTTGTATGCATCCTCCAGATCTATAGCAGCAGCACATGTCTCCTCTCGTCTGTGGAAGCCTTCGAAGACGTCATAGGCAAAGACTGCCGCATTGAGCCATGTCTCTTTGTTATATCTATAACCTCCGAGTGTGGATGGGAATACGCGTTTCTGTTCAAGGTGACAGGTGAGGACACGGGCAACTATTTTCTCCAGCAGCTTGCCCGCTGTGTTCTGCATTGTGATGATTCTGTAGGCACTGATCTGAAAATGGTCCTTGTTTGGCTTCGGTAGCGGTAGTAAGTAGATGTGTAGCCACTCCTCCTTAATCTGGCCACTCCGAATGCTGGTATTAAACTCATTGGCCAGTTTTGTCAAGTCGTCGTCAGCTAAATCGTCTATGTCATCGTACCGAACACCATCTGGACCAGGAGCAGTGTTGTGTGACCTTTTAAGTGTCGTGCGAATGGTATCGGTTGTGATTGTGAGATCTTCTTCTAGCCCTACATCCTTACACAATTTTGACAGCGGTCCCCGTATCCTCATTCTTACAGCCTCATTTCTTTGGTCCGTCTGCTCAATGTAGCGGGCAAGCAGCGCCTTCCCTTTCCTCTCATCAAATTTGTGCCATATCCGGCCTGTGCTCTGAAAGTCTGGTATGCCTCTGTGTCGTGTTGTGCCATTCATGCACTGATAAAGGCGCCAGAATCTAAAATCTTACAAGTGCTGCAAGGAACCTGTTCTACTATATGGAAGCGAGTCATGGACGATAAGTAAGGTAAGGTAAAAGGTAAAGTACCAGACTTGAACTGGCGTCCTAGCACGCGAGTTTTCACCCATATCTGCTTGGCTGTCTATCCAGAGGTGCCCGGAGCCTTCTAGATAGTGTCGCTTCAAGCATTGAAATTCACAATGCTAGACGGCACTCCTCACCTTCCTAGAGTACCACTACTCTGGTACACATTCCTGCCAGCGGCTGGGTCGACCGTGGGATTTTTTTTTCCTTTTTTCAACCATGAGTACAACTCACACAGCTTCCAGTGGGAATCGAACACGGGTTGTCAGAACGTCGGTAGTCCAGTGGGAATCGAACACGGGTTGCCAGAACGTCGGTAGTCCAGTGGGAATCGAACACGGGTTGTCAGAACGTCGGTAGTCCAGTGGGAATTGAACACGGGTTGTCAGAACGTCGGTAGTCCAGTGGGAATCGAACACAGGTTGTCAGAACGTCGGTAGTCCAGTGGGAATCGAACACGGGTTGTCAGAACGTCGATAGTCCAGTGGGAATTGAACACGGGTTGTCAGAACGTCGGTAGTCAAGTGGAAATCGAACACGGGTTGTCAGAACGTCGGTAGTCCAGTGGGAATCGAACACGGGTTGTCAGAACGTCGGTAGTCCAGTCGGGTGGTTTTTTCAACTAGGCTTCCGTGGTCCCCAAAAAACACAAAAAACATTAGAGGCAGTTGACATTTCTTTTTATCAGAGGAATGCTGCAAATTTCAAGGATAACAACAATTACAAATGGAGAATGTTTAAAATGAGCTGGATAAACTAGAAATACAATCAGAATCGTGAGGAAGAGCACTCTACATTTATTGGAATTATCATGCGAAAAGAAGACATTGAGAATACAAGATGCAGGATGAATAGAAAGAAGAACAGAGAAAAAACTAGAGAAAACCGGCATGGCCCCGATGATGACTTATATTCTCTATATGTGCATCTTGTCCCCCGTTCCGATCTTCTTTATCCATGTGGGTTCGAATCAAGAATGTGATCTAATCAACAGCTTTCTAACAGTCTAATAACATACTACTACAAGCAAAAATCATAAAGATGTACAACAATTACTTAATGAAATAAACATAACAAGCAACAAATATGGATTAGATATGAGTATCAAAAAGACTAAAACTATAATCATAAACAAAGAAAATGCTCAAAACCTACAAGTGGATATCAAAATTGAAGGAATAGACCTGGAGACAGTTCAGAACTACAACTACCTTGGCCATACTATAACCAGTGATGGAAAATGTAAAACTGAAATAAACAAGAATAGGAATGGCAAAAAGTAATTTTAATGTCATGAAAAATATACTAACATCAAAACAAATAACACAGGGCTAAAACTAAGAATAGAAAATGTTATATCATCTCAACATTCCTATATGGTGCAGAAACATGGACAATAGACAAGAAAGAAGAACATAAAATTGGAGCCTTTGAAATGTGGATATATAGAACAATAGGTAGAATTGGATGGAAGGAAAAGAAAACAAACGATGAAGTTTTAAAACAACTAAAAATGAAAAGAGAACTACTAAATACAATTCAAACAAGACAAATGCGATTTTTGGGCCATGTTAAAAGACACCTCAGCCTACTAAAAGTAGTCTTGGAGGGGAAAATACAAGGTAAATGAGGAAGCGGCAGACCAAGACTAACACGGACGAGTAACATCAAAAGATGGACATGTTAGCCTATGACAGCCTGCACCATCAAAGCAAGAGAAAGGGCTGATTGGCGCTCCATGGTAGCCAACCTTCGTTGCGGAGACGGCAACTATGATGATGATGATGATGATGATGATGATGATGATGATGATGATGATGATGAAAGTCTAATCAGTGCATCGACTTTACTTGTCTTTATTTTTTAAAAATTTAATATGATTGAACATGATGTAGTCGATCTCAAAACGTTAAATTATGTAGTAATTACGAGAGAATTTAAACACGCACACATTTGTCCAACATAAAATGAGATTACTTGAGGAGAATATCTAACTAACGAACTAACTAACTAACTAACTTACTAACTAACTAACTAACTAACTAACTAACTAACTAACTAACTAACTAACTAACTAACTAACTAACTAACTAACTAACTAACTAACTAACTAACTAACTAACTAACTAACTAACTAACTAACTAACTAACTAACTAACTAACTAATTAACTAACTAACTAACTAGCTAACTAACTAGCTAACTAACTAACTAACTAGCTAACTAACTAACTAACTAACTAACTAACTAGCTAACTAACTAACTAACTAACTAACGAACTAACTAACTAACTAGCTAACTAACTAACTAACTAACTAACTAACTAACTAACTAACTAACTAACTAACTAGCTAATTAACTAACTAACTAACGAACTAACTAACTAACTAGCTAACTAATTAGCTAACTAACTAACTAACTAACTAGCTAACTAACTAGCTAACTAACTAACTAACTAAATAACTAACTAACTTACTAGCTAGCTAACTAACTAACTAACTAACTAACTAACTAACTAACTAACGAACGAACGAACTAACTAACTAACTAACTAGCTAAATAACTAACTAACTAACTAACTAACTAACTAGCTAACTAACTAGCTAACTAACTAGCTAACTAACTAACTAACTAACTAACTAACTAACTAACTAGCTAACTTGCTAGCTAGCTAACTAACTAACTAACTAGCTAGCTAACTAACTAACTAGCTAGCTAACTAACTAACTAACTAGCTAACTAACTAACTACCTAACTAACTAGCTAACTAACTAAATAACTAACTAACTAACTAATTAACTAACTAGCTAACTAACTAACTAACTAGCTAACTAACTAGCTAGCTAGCTAACTAACTAACTAACTAACTAACTAACTAAATAGCTAGCTAGCTAACTAACTAACTAACTAACTAACTAACTAACTAACTAACTAACTAACTAACTAACTAACTAACTAACTAACTAACTAACTAACTAGCTAACTAACTAACTAGCTAACTAACTAGCTAACTAACTAACTAACTAACTAACTAGCTAACTGACTAACTAGCTAACTAGCTAACTAACTAACTAACTAACTAACTAACTAACTAGCTAACTAAATAACTAACTAACTAGCTAACTAACTAACTAACTAACTAGCTAACTAACTAACTAGCTAACTAACTAACTAACTAGCTAGCTAGCTAACTAACTAACTAACTAGCTAACTAACTAACTAGCTAACTAACTAGCTAACTAACTAACTCACTAGCTAACTAACTAACTAGCTAACTAACTAGCTAACTAACTAACTAACTAACTAACTAACTAACTAACTAGCTAACTAACTAACTAACAAACTAGCTAGCTAACTAACTAACTAACTAACTAACTAGCTAGCTAACTAAATAACTAACTAACTAACTAGCTAACTAACTAACTAACTAACTAACTAGCTAGCTAGCTAGCTAACTAACTAACTAACTAACTAACTAGCTAGCGAGCGAACTAATTAACTAACTAACTAACTAGCTATCTAACTAACTAGCTAACTAGCTAACTAACTAGCTAACTAACTAACTAACTAGCTAGCTAGCTAACTAACTAACTAGCTAGCTAGCAGACTAACTAACTAACTAACTAGCTAGTTAACTAACTAACTAACTAGCTAGCGAGCTAACTAACTAATTAACTAACTAACTATAAATCTCCTTTGACGTCATGACAGACGGCTGGTAGCAAGCACTGATGATAATTGAGTAGTTAAAGAACCCCCAGCAGTTAAAAATGAAAAAAGTAGGCCATAAATATGGCCGCTGTCCCAGCACAATTGTCTGCATAAACCTACTCACACTATGGATCCCAGCCCGTGCTACGGAGTTCGTGTATGTGGGCCAGGATTATCCTCTTATTTTCTCGACATTCTCGGCGGAGATATCAGAACACCTATAGGTTCGTCAAGTGTGCGGTGATGACGATCCTAACAGCTAATTATATTAAGCAACAAGTTGGCTAGCAAACTAGCTAAGTAAACCAGCTAACTAACAACCGACAGACTGAATTTCATCTTCACTGGTTGTTATCTTTCTTGTCTTGTAACGTCAGTGCTTGTTATTGTTTGATCATATTTAAACTTCTATTTCCGGTCAATATGGCGGATAGATGACATGAACTATTGAGGCATAGTCTGAAAAGTGTTCCTTGCAGTTCCCTCATGTTCCTAGTCCGGCTTGCTGTCGGAGCTAGTGAGTTCAGTGTTCTGTGCGCACCGTGAGCTATGTTTTTCATCCGGATCGTGTTTCGATATTCCGATTGCTTACGATGAATGATGATATCGTATGACGAAGGATAGTTCAGATGCGTTCACTTTCGGTTCGGTTGCGCCTTATGTCTTTTGGCATGTGCTGTAGCTGCTATGACGGGGGACTGACGCTGCCTTTCTTTCTTTAGATCCCTCAGTGAGATGAATTTTAATTCGGATGATTCCACTGGCACGGGCGGTTTAGCAATTATGGATTTTAATTCGCTTGCAACGATACTATGGCCGTCGAGTAACCATAACCATTTACAATGTGTTTATGTGGCTGTTCTTATTACTTTTGGCCAGGTAATGAGAAGGAAACAACTAGAACATATAATGATAGATTAACTTTACTCCATCTCCCATTGGTGCTTCCGAATTAAAAAAAAAAAAAAATACCTAGTCAGGTCCAAACGAGTAGGGATCGAAGAGGGAAGGTAATCCAGTACGCATAAATGTTATGTCGAAGGCGGATGTGTGGGGGTGAAAAGCGCAAACATTTCGACTATGCCGCAAATTAGCGACACAACGAACCTTCGCCCTTTTAACATCATTTCAAGGACATCAGGTGGAGAAGTGCATCATTTGACAACAAGTGAAATCATAAGAAGAGGAAGAACTATATCTTCCACGACACTCAAACGGTTACATGAGAAAGCGATGAAAGAAAGAAAGGAAAAAAAAAAACAAATAAAGGAAGAAAAAAAGAAAGAAAACTAAACTACACATTTGAGATGAAATAAACTATGTGAAGTATGTCGGATCTTCACAGACCTGTAGATTTATGATATTTTGTTTTAGGGTATAGGATGTCAGATCTTAAGAGAGCTAAAGTTTTAGGATATATCGATGTATGGGATAGGATGTCAGATCTTCAGATCTTCAGAGAGCTGTAGCTATATGATATATCGTTGTATGGGATAGGATGTCAGATCTTCAGAGAGCTAAAGTTTTATGATACATCGTTGTATGGGATAGGATGTCAGATCTTCAGAGAGCTAAAGTTTTATGATACATCGTTGTATGGGACACGATGTCAGATCTTCAGAGAGCTAAAGTTTTATGATACATCGTTGTATGGGATAGGATGTCAGATCTTCAGAGAGCTAAAGACTTATCATATATCTTTGTATGGGATAGGATGTCAGATCTTCAGATAGCTAAAGTTTTATGATATATCGTTATATGAGAGAGGATGTAAGATTTTCAGAGAGCTAAAGTATTATGATATATCGTTATATGAGAGAGGATGTAAGATTTTCAGAGAGCTAAAGTATTATGATATATCGTTATATGAGAGAGGATGTAAGATTTTCAGAGAGCTAAAGTTTTATGATATATCGTTATATGGGATAGGATGTCAGATCTTCAGAGAGCTAAAATGAAATTATACATCGTTGTATGGGATAGGATGTCAGATCTTCAGAGAGCTGTAGTTTTAAGATATATCGTTGTACGGAATAGAATGTCAGGTCTTCAGAGAGCTATAACTTTATGATATATCGTTGTATGGGACAGAATGTCAGATATTCAGAGAGATAAAGTTTTAAGATATATCGTTGTATGGGACAGAATGTCAGATATTCAGAGAGATAAAGTTTTAAGATATATCGTTGTATGGGACAGAATGTCAGATCTTCAGAGAGCTGTAGTTTTATGATATATCGTTGTATGGGATAGGATGTCAGATCTTTTGTAAACTTTTATTTATTAAAAAGCACTGCATGTATGTTGGGTGTCCGGTTAGCGCAATCGATAGGCGGTTGGCTTACCACGGCAACAGCCGGGGTTCGTACCCTGGCGAGGACACCTGGGTTTTACTAATTCCCTAAAAATTAGTGGGAGCCGCGATAGCTCAGTGGTTAGTGAACTGGACTACTACGGACAAGGGGTAGGGTTCGATCCCAACCGACGGCTCCGGGTTCACCCAGCCTTAAATGGGTACCGGATTTTTTCTGGGAAAGTAAAGCAGCACGGGCGTAATACCGACCACATTACCCCAAAAATCATGTGCTGAAGGTCTGTAAAATATAGGGTCACTAACACCATATTTCTCTATACGCCACTTGGCGTGACGTGGGTTACTTTACTGTTTTTTTTTTTTACTGCATGTATGTTAACCCAAATGGATTGGGTAGTTATGTTTGAAGATTTCTGGACAAGAAGTTTCGGTTCGGAAAGCGCCATTGGTGGTGGGAATTTTTCCTTTCGATTCTGTGATTTATTTGTAGTGTTACCCACTCCGGTTATCTGTGTAGTGAGATCCGATGTCTAACCCTCTCTGGGTACTGGGATCCGATGTCTAACCCTATCTGGGTAATGAGATTAGATGTCTAACCATCTCTGGGTAATGAGATCCGATGTCTAACCCTCTCTGGGTAATAAGATCCGATGTCTAACCCTCTCTGGGTAATGAGATCCGATGTCTAACCCTCTCTGGGTAATGAGATCCGATGTCTAACCCTTTTGAGTAATGAGATCAGATGTCTAACCCTCTCTGGGTAATGAGATCCGACGTCTGACCTTCTCTGTGTAATGAGATCCGATGTCTAAACTTCTCTTTTTAATGAGATCCGATGTCTATCCCTCTCTGGGGAGTGAAATAAGATGTAAAACCCTCTCTGGGTAATGAGATCCGATGTCTAACCTTTTCTGGGTAATGAGATCCGATGTCTAACCATCTCCAGGTAATGAGATCCGATGTCTAACCCTCTCTGGGGAGTGAAATCCGATGTTTAACCCTATCTGGGTAATGAGATCCGATGTTTAACCTTCTCTGGGTAATGAGATCCGATGTCTAACCCTCTTTGGACAATGAGATCCGACGTCTAATCCTCTCTGGGTAATGAGATCCGATGTTTAACCTTCTATGGGTAATGAGATCCAATGTCTAAGCCTATCTGGTAATGAGATCCGATGTATAACCTTCTCTGGGTAATGAGATCCGATATCCAACCCTCTCTGGGTAATGAGATCCGATGTCTAACCCTCTGTGGGTAATGAGATCCGATTTCTAACCCTCTCTTCGTAATTAGATCCGATGTCTAACCCTCTCTGGGTAATGAGATCCGATGTCTAACCCGCTCTGGTTAATGAGATCCTATTTCTAACCCTCTCTGGGTAATTAGATTCGATGTCTAACCCTCTCTGCGTAATGAGATCCGATGTCTAACCCTCTCTGGGTAATGAGATCCGATGTCTAACCCTCTCTGGGTAATGAGATCCGATGTCTAACCCTCTCTGGGTAATGAGATCCGATGTCTAACCCTCTCAGGGTAATAAGATCCGATGTCTAACCCTCTCTGGGTAATAAGATCCGATGTCTAACCCTCTCTGGGTAATGAGATCCGATGTCTAACCCTCTCAGGGTAATGAGATCCGATGTCTAACCCTCTCAGGTTAATGAAATCCGATGTCTAACCCTCTATGGGTAATGAGATCCAATGTCTAACCCTCTCTGGGTAATGAGATCCGATTTCTAACCCTCTCTCGGTAATGAGAACCGATGTCTAACCCTCTCTGGGTAATGAGAACCGATGTTTAACCCTCTCTGGGTAATGAGAACCGATGTCTAACCCTCTCTGGGTAATGAGATCCGATGTGTAACCCTCTCTGGGTTATGAGATCCGATGTCTAACGCTCTCTTGGAAAAGATAGAAAAAATGGAAAAGAGTAAGGAAAAATTGCATGATGTCAGGGAGACATTAATGAAAAAACGGATATTTCGGTTCGAAATGTTCAGGTATAGAGGCATTGTCGTAAACTAGCGACACAACTGATCTGCGTCGAAATAACGAACGATTGCTGATATGATAAAACGTAAAGGACAACACATTAAGTGGCGTAATGGGCAATATAGAGCTAGTGACCATAATTTGTATAGTAAAATGTAAAGTACTCCCGTCACGCCAAGTGGCGTATAGGGAATATGGTGTTAGTGACAATAAATTTTACAGACCTTCGGCAAATGAATTTTGAGGTAATGTGGTCTGTATTACGCCCGTGCCGCTTTACTTTCCCTGAAAAATATCCGGTACCCATTAAAGGCTGGATGAACCCGGAAGCGGTCGATTGGGATCGAACCCTACCTCTTGTCCTTTGTAGTCCAGTTTACTAACCACTGAGCTATCGCGGCTCCCATAATTTGTATAGACCTTCGGCATATGATTTTTGGGGTAAGGTGGTCGGTATTACGCCCATGCCACTTTACTTTCCCAGAAAAAAAAATCAGGTACCCAATTAAGGCTGGAAAAACATGGTAGCCGTCGATCAGGATCGAACCCGGTCTCTTGTCCTTTATAGTCCAATGCACTAACCAGCGAGCTATCGTGGCCCCCTAAGATGACAAGGAGAATGTACATTCAAGATTCACTAACCTGAATGATTCTTTCACAGACGCTTTTAAATATGGTAACTTTGTCAGCGCTTCAGGAGTCACTGGTTGATCCCTGCCAAGTACTCTGTGAACCTCTTCACGCAGCTTTTCTTGTTTCTCTGGATTCACTGCCAGGTTGTAGAAGTACGTCAGCAGATTTTTAGCTGTCTGGGGTAGAGAGTAAGAATTAAGGGCCAATAATTCACAATAAAGAATGTCCTCAACGTCGGTGAAATGTTCCTGAATTGAAAACACGAGCTGAAACACAGTTACGAGAAACCATTTTCACTATATAAATATATATAGAGTGAGACTCGTTGGTTGAGTGATTAGTGTGCTCGCTTCCTGATCAGAAAGGTACGAGTTTGATCACCAGAAGAGGCGGATTCTTTTTATGACTTAAATGGCTCCGGGGTTCACCCAGCCGCTAAAAATGGGTACCAGAGATTTTTCGGGGAAAGGAAAAAGCGGTCTGGCGCGATAACAGTCATGTAACTTTAAATTGTGCCATTGTCACAGGAAAAAAATGGGCATTAATACTATATTTTCCATATACCTAGCTAAGCAGGGGAGGTGAATTTACTTTTATACACACACACACATACATATATATATATATATATATATATATATATATATATATATATATATATATTATATATATATATATATATATATGTATATATATATATAGCCCTCATATGGGAAACAACAGGTAAAAGAAAAAGAGGAAGACCCAGGGAGACACTGAGAAGAACATTGATGAGAGAGGCAAGAGCAGCAGGAATCGGCTCCCTCAATGAGATAGAACTGCTTGCACAGAACAGAGACAGATGGCGAGATTTGATAAAATATCTTTAAAAGAAAACTGCTAGAACAAAAATTCATATAGGAGAAGGTGTATCTTGGTCTACGCCCTATGGGCCGGTTACGGCTCGAAAGGTCAATAGATAGATAGATATATATATATATGTATATGATAGATGGTAGATATGCAACATAGGTGGAATTGTAGATGTACAACAGAGGTGGGATGGTAGATGCACAACAGAGGATGATGATAGGTGTACAACAGAGGTGAGATGGTAGGTGTACAACAGAGGTGAGGTGGTAGATGTACAACAGAGGTTAGATTGTTGATGCACAACAGTGGTGAGATGGTAGATATACAACAGAGATGAAATTGTAGATGCACAATAGAGGTCAGATACACAATGGCTCAGGCAAAAGCAGCTTTCCAAAAAATGAGGAAGTTACTTGCAATCCATTTTTGACAATGGAAACAAGACTACAAGCTCTTAAATATTATATAGAGCCAGTCTTAACACATGAATGTGATATATGGACAATAGGACAACAAACAAATAAAGTACCGGAAGCTGTAAAAATGTGGTTTTACAGAAGAATGTTGAGAATTTGGCGACCGATGTGATGAGTTTTGCATGGACTTCCGGTCAATATGGCGGATAGACGACAGGAAACCGTTGAGGCACTGTCTGAAAAGTGTTCATTGTTGCAGTTTCATAAAATTCTAAATCCGGTTGGCTTACTGAGTAGTACTCTATGCACACCGTGAGTTGTGGCATCCTGATGTGTTTCTATATCTAGATTTTTTGTGATGAATGATGATACCGTATGACGAAGGACAGTTTAGATGCGTTCACTGTAGGTGCTATAATACGCCTTATGTCTTTTGACGTGTGCTGTGTTTCCTACGATGGGTACTACAACTAACTTTCTCTGTTTGGATATTCGATGAGATGTTAATTCCGATGATTCCACTGGCACTGGCGGTTGAGCAATTGTGGATTTTCATTCGTTTGTTGTGATACCAGGGCCTTCTAATAACCATAACCATGTTGAGAATACCATGGACAGCTAAGAAGAGAAAACATTCTGAAAGAGGCCGAAGCAAAAAGAGAGCTAATTTCCAATATTAGGAAGAAACAATAATTATTTTTGGTCATGTAATGAGAAGAGAACAATTGGAATATATTGTAACAACTGGGAATATTGAGGGACGAAGAGATAGAATAAACCAAAGAGAAAAGATACCAGACAGCTTAAGAGAATGGCTTGGCAGAAGGTCAACAACAGAAATGACAAATAACTGTCGAGATCGAAAGTTGTGAAGAGACATGATCACCTATGCCTGCAGACATGGTACTTGATGATATATATATATATATATATATATATATATATATATATATATATATATATATATATATTTATATATATGTCCGAGTCATAGCACAATTACAGTGGTTCTCAAATACCAAATATTATCTCAACGTTCATCACTTACGCCATTTATTTTATTATAGGGTTCGGGCAACGAAACCAAGGACTTAACTCTGGCGTTGTCTCTCTTTTCTCTACAGTTAGGGGTCATCTAATGACAGTTTAGAGAACCATCGAATAAAGTACGATGTTAAGAAAACGTTATTCTTACGAACTGAAATAATTTATGTCTCTAAAATTATAATTTACATTATATGTATATATATATATATATATATAATCGTCAGACCTAAACTACGATATAGAGATATCTGTAAATCATCTCTGAATGACTTCTCCATCTGTGAAAACGACAGGGAACATCTGGCAAGTGATCGCACATCATGGAAAGCATATTAAAGGAATGGTATAACATCACTTGAGACTGTGCTAAGGCAAAACTTAGAAGAGAAAAGACTCATGGAATAGGATTTAAAACCCTGTGGATCAGTGGGCCTGAGTTGTTCATTCAGTGGCCCTGCGTGTTTGTTAAACATTGGTGGAATTAGCCACGAGAGAAGCTGTTCGACAAAAACATAACCTCAAAAAAAAAAATTACACAATAGCCTCCACCAGACCGTATGACAAGACGATAAAGGGCCATATATTATATATATATATATATATATATATATATATATACATATATACACACACACATATAACTACCGGTCAGTATGGCGGATAGGCAGCAGGAACCTTTGAGGCACAGTGTGAAAAGTGTTCTCTATTGCAGTTCCTCAATATTCCATACCTGCTTGCTGCTGGACTGAGTTTAGTGCCATGTGCACACTGTGAGCTGTGTTTTTCATCCGGATCGTGTTTCGATATTCCGATTGTTTACGATGAAAGATGATATCGTTTGAAGAAGGACAGTTTGGCTGCGTTTACATTCGGTGCGGTTACGTCTTATGTCTTTTGACGTGTGCTGTAGGTGCTAGCATGGGTATTGCAGCTGTCTCTTTCTTTATCATTCAATGCGATGAGATGTTAACTCCAGTGATTCCACAGGCACGGGCGGTTGAGCAATTATTAATTTTAATTCGCTTTTAGTGATACCGAGGCCTTCGTCTAACTACAACTACAACCTTATTGTAAGTGAAATCATTACCACCATGCAACATAAATATAGTCGGTACAAATCGGATACAAGTGCAGAGCCTCAAATACTTGGCCATAATAATAACATCAGATGGAAGATGCTACAAATAAATAAAGAGTTGAATAGAACAGCCAAAAGCAGCATTTCAGAAAATGAAAAAACGTTTTATGCAACAAGTCTGTGTCAAAAGAAGTTAGAAAGAGAGTTCATCAATGCTACATAGAGGCAGTGCTGACCTATGGAAGCGAATCACGGACAGTAGACAAATTAAAAGACGATTAGAGGTCACAGAGATGGGATTTCTCAGAAGAATGTTGAAGTTCCCTGGACAGCTAAAAAGACCAATGAGGACATTCTCAAGGAGACCAACACAAAAAGAGAGTTCCTAAAAAACATCAGAAAGAAGCAATCAACATATTTCGGGCACATATTGAGAAGAGGAAAATCGGAATACTTGGTTACAACTGGCAAAATACGGAGAAAGAGAGATTGCGGTCGACAAAGAGAGAATATACTAGACAGCTTGGTGTCGTGGCATAGAAAACTCTCCACAACAGAGTTGAGACGAAGTATTGTGAATAGATAATTGCAGAAGCACATAATCGCCTACATCACCCGGTATATGTAAGTAGATAAGTAAAGTACCCCCGTCACGCCAAGTGTCGTATAGGGAATATGGTGTTAGTGATCATAAATTTACAGACCTTCAGCACATGATTTTTGGGGTAATGTGGTCGGTATTACGCCCGTGCTGCTTTACTTTCCCAGAAAAAAATCCGGTACCCATTTAAGGCTGGGTGAACCCGGAGCCGTCGAACCTTACCCCTTGTCCTTTGTAGTCCAGTTCACTAACAACTGAGCTATCGCTGCTCCCACCCGGTATATGGCACACAATTAATTATTTTGTAAACACATATGAATACATGAGATCAGGTAATTAACAATTATTCTAACGTTTCAATACCGAATCAGTTCCAGCAATATAGAGGACCTCCATTGAAACAAGAATGTCTTCAAAATCCATTGTTTTGTCAGAGAGAAGCGAGTGAATAAGATTCGGCTCATCAGGATTCAATGTTCCATTTTTTCTCCGATCTTCTAGAATTTTTTGAGCTTCTTTGATATGCTTCAACGTGTTCCTAGAAAACAGCAAGGAAGAAAATAGTTTCATTCGAATCAAAACGTTACAGTCAAAACATAAAGATAACTTAAATAATGAAAAAGAGCAATGAAGACATACTAAACGATTTCGACATTAAAAAGAACTGGCTTACAAACGCGATTCTACAGAGGAAATTAAAATACTATGACCCAGTGAAAAGACAGCAGGTTGGAAAGAACAATAATGGAAGGCTTTGTTCTTGGGTGACGTATCAGGGGCAGGCAAAATAAAGGTGATCTCAAGACATCAAGGTGACCTTGAGCATGACATCATAAGAAATTCGTGATCTGGCTAGAGACAGACATTTTTTCAGGCATGCTGTGGTGAATCGAACGTTCTGTGGAAGATCTGGCTAGAGACAGTGATTCTTCCAGACAGACTGTGGTAAATGCAACGTTCAGTGGAAGATCTGGCTAGGGACAGCGATTCTTCCAGACAGACTGTGGTAAATACAACGTTCAGCGGAAGATCTGGCTAGGGACAGCAATTCTTCCAGACAGACTGTGGTAAATACAACGTTCAGCGGAAGATCTGGCTAGGGACAGCGATTCTTCCAGACAGACTGTGGTAAATACAACGTTCAGCGGAAGATCTGGCTAGAGACAGCAATTCTTCCAGACAGACTGTGGTAAATACAACGTTCAGCGGAAGATCTGGCTAGGGACAGCGATTCTTCCAGACAGACTGTGGTAAATGCAACGTTCAGTGGAAGATCTGGCTAGAAACAGCGATTCTTCCAGACAGACTGTGGTAAATGCAACGTTCAGTGGAAGATCTGGCTAGGGACAGCGATTCTTCCAGACAGACTGTGGTAAATGCAACGTTCAGTGGAAGATCTGGATAGAGACAGCTATTCTTCCAGACAGGATGTGGTAAATGCAACGTTCTGTGGTGGATCTGGATAGAGACAGAGATTCCTTCAGAAAAGATGTGGTGAGTTCAACACTTTGTGGGAGACCTGGCTAGTGATAGATATTTTTTCAGACACAGCTAAATAAGGAGAAACATTTATATTGTAACTTTATCAGACCAAGATATCAGACTTTTTAGACTACACTCGGTGAAACAGACAACAGACACATCTCTAAACAAAGACAACAGACACATCTCTAAACAAGGAGAACCATTTCTGTTGTGAGTTTATCAGACCAAAATCGCACGATGAGTTGTTATTACTTACGCTCTTAGAAACAGTCTGCAGTGCTCATAGCCTCTGTAAACTTTGTTTCTGTAATAGTCATGGATGAGAGATTGGCCAGTCAGAGACTGATGTATATATTTTAACACTTCTCCAGACAACTTAATAAACTGGGCTCTACCCGGATCACTCATCGCGTCTGAGTCCAGAAACCCGTGTCGAGCGTTGAAGCAAAGTACAGCAACGCCTAAAAAAATTAAGACAGTTTTTTTTTTCTTGTGTGTAAAGTCTTAAATGTGAAACACGGTTTGCAGACAAAATATTTCTAGAAAATAAATGATTGATTAACTTGATGAGTCTCTAATTCGTTAGTTGATTTATCACCTAGCAGAATGGTTGCTTGGCTAGTTTATTGTTGCTAGTTGTATGGTTTAGATAAATATAAACTCTTACAAAAGAGGCAAAGGTGTCAACTCGCCCTCAATAGAGACAAATGGCGGGAGATTCAACGAGCCCTATGGGCGGTCTAAAGGAAATGGAAGGATCAAGAATAGAGAAAATGGTGGGAGATTCAACGAGCCCTATGGGCGGTCTAAAGGAAATGGAAGGATCAAGAATAGAGACAAATGGTGGGAGATTCAACGAGCCCTATGGGCGGTCTAAAGGAAATGGAAGGATCAAGAATAGAGACAAATGGCGGGAGATTCAACGAGCCCTATAGGCGGTCTAAAGGAAATGGAAGGATCAAGAATAGAGACAAATGGTGGGAGATTCAACGAGCCCTATGGGCGATCTAACGGGACTGGAAGGATCAAGTTGTCTAGGTTGTTAGTAAGTGGAGCGATCTATTAGTTGGCTGATCAGCAGATTTAATATTTTTTGTTTCTGGCTGGACATGTAGGTTGGCTGGCTGGTTGGTTAGTTAGTTGAACAATTTATTAGTTAGCTGGTTAGATGTTTGGTTGATTGTTTGGTTAACTGGCTCTTTGATTGGTTGGTTAACTGGCTGTTTGGTTGGTTGGTTAACTGGCTGTTTGGTTGGTTGGTTAACTGTCGTTTTGGTTGGTTGGTTAACTGGCTGTTTGGTTGGTTGGTTAACTGCCGTTTTTGTTGGTTGGTTAACTGGCTGTTTGGTTGGTTGGTTAACTGGCTGTTTGGTTGGTTGGTTAACTGGCTGTTTGGTTGGTTGGTTAACTGTCGTTTTGGTTGGTTGGTTAACTGGCTGTTTGGTTGGTTGGTTAACTGTCGTTTTGGTTGTTTGGTTAACTGGCGTTTTGGTTGGTTGGTTAACTGGCTGTTTGGTTGGTTAGTTAACTGGCTGTTTGGTTGGTTATTTAACTGGCTGTTTGGTTGGTTAGTTAACTGGCTGTTTTGTTGGTTAGTTAACTGGCTGTTTGGTTGGTTAGTTAACTGGCTGTTTGGTTGGTTAGTTAACTGGCTGTTTGGTTGGTTAGTTAACTGGCTGTTTGGTTGGTTAGTTAACTGGCTGTTTGGTTGGTTAGTTAACTGGCGTTTTGATTGGTTGGCTAACTGGCTGTTTGGTTTATTAACTGGCGTTTTGGTTTTTTAGTTGTATAGTTCTTTGGCTGGTTGGTTGATTCCATTGTTGGTTGATTAGTTGGCTGACTGGTTGTTCGGCTAATTTGTTGAACAATTAGAGCATGTATTTAATGTATTTCAAGAAGGTTTTAAAGGTCGAAGAATACCAGCCACATAAGAATATAAGACAATACTAGGAGTATAATATATGGATGCGTCCGTATGTGGATAGTAGGTCCCGTTACAGCGTGTGTTGTTTCGAAATACAGTTACACGCGGTGTCCATCTTGGATTTAGTGTTCTGCTATTGTCTGTTGTAGTTGTTTAACTTCCGACAGGCTTGTGGATGGTGGGAATTCTCGTTGTTAAGTGGATATTTTCTTCTTTTCGATCGGGATATACATATCGATGATAGGTCATTATTCTACCGGGTTGAGACTGGATTGGTCCGAACACTGTAGTGATATGTTAATTACTAATGAAACGATAATCTCCAATACAACTGTACTGAACCTTTATTCTTGTATTCTTGAAACACTGTTTATTAAATTCAATGACGAACTGTCAATCAATCAATTGTCAAACATTTCACTCAACATATATTAAGTTCTAAAATCATCAATGCCCTCCGAGATGTTGGAAGAGCACATGACTTCGACAAATACAGATCCACGTCACTTCTTCGGATGATGGAAATGGGAGTTAAGATGGGCACAGCCAGAAATGAGAAACTTAGTGGTCGTGTAAGAAGACTTATCAACCAACGTAGAACTGGAGTCGTCAGTCGCTGGACACTGAGGGAATTGCTGAGGAGGGGATCTGAGCACCTATGGACATGTTCGGAGTGCAATGATGATGACCCGCAAATAACTCAATAAGTTCTAAAAACAGTTCTCGCTACGTGATCTATTCAACTAAAGTTCAACAATGAAATAACAACCAAGATGGTTTTACATATAAAAACCTGCTTCTGAATATTATCAATTGTCCATGTTCACACTTTGTTAATTTCTTGGAGATGTCCAACCGACCACAACCCCTTGCACACGTTGCGAAGAGAGGTTTGTGTCAGATGCTCCGAAATCAAGACCAAGCCACACAGGCCCACTCTGGTCAGACTCGCATTACGACGAAAGGCACTCCTTGTCACGATTTTAGTTGAGATGTTGAGACACTGTTATATCATCCCATCAGTGAAGGCAACTGCTGGTCAGTACTGTTTGCCTAATGCAAACCATCAGTACCCAAGGCAGTGAGAGTCGCCACCATTAGACTTCAATCCAGGCGACAGCAGTTATTGGTCTTCTGTGCATCAGTATTGGCTGCATCACTGAGCAACCACCCCTTTCCACTGCACAGCTCCACTCTCACTCTGAGCTCTCTAACCGACTCTCTCCTAACTGACAAAACTCTCAACTGACAAAACTACATCATCCTATTTTTACGTCACTTTTCTCCCCCTTCGCACTGCACTGCAACAATTCTGTCTCTACCTATTTTGGCGCGCAACAATTCTGTCTCTACCTATTTTGACGCGCAACAATTCTGACTCTACCTATTTTGACGCGCAACAATTCTGTCTCTACCTATTTTGGCGCGCAACAATTCTGTCTCTACCTATTTTGACGTGCAACAATTCTGTCTCTACCTATTTTGACGCGCAACAATTCTGTCTCTACCTATTTTAACGCGCAACAATTCTGTCTCTACCTATTTTGGCGCGCAACAATTCTGTCTCTACCTATTTTGGCGCGCAACAATTCTGTCTCTACCTATTTTGGCGCGCAACAATTCTGTCTCTACCTATTTTGACGCGCAACAATTCTGTCTCTACCTATTTTGACGCGCAACAATTCTGTCTCTACCTATTTTGGCGCGCAACAATTCTGTCTCTACCTATTTTGACGCGCAACAATTCTGTCTCTACCTATTTTGACGCGCAACAATTCTGTCTCTACCTATTTTGTCGTGCAACAATTCTGTCTCTACCTATTTTGGCGCGCAACAATTCTGTCTCTACCTATTTTGACGCGCAACAATTCCGTCTCTACTCATTTTGGTGCGCAATTCCACGTTTACAATTGTTTTCACCATCGCATCGGCGAACGCCTATATCCGACAGCGGCTTTGTCGTCCAACTCACTCACTGCCTCGTGAGAAGACTCGGGAGAGTTAGTAGGCTACGGGAGTAAACCCAAACAGAAAATCCGGAGGGACGGACCCTAAGGCAGTCGATGGTGTATTATCCATCTTCTGGCATTCCCTGCAGCTCAACTTTGTTTCCGAACGTAAGGACCAAGTCCCTCCTTCGGAACGCTTCAAAGAGGAGACGAGAGGGGGGTAGTGCGTTTTGGGCATAGCATTATCTCCATATTATTGGCCCAGGCATAACAAGCAAGCTGAAATGGCAGTTCCATCCTCGTTAGGACACAGCAGAAGGAAGGCACAATCTCTCCGGAAAGAGACCAAAGGGCATACCAGTGCTGAGATATAAGGATGTTTGCAGGGCTTCCTTGAGGGAATTTTCTATAATTGAAAAAAAGAAACTGGGAAAATGTGGCTGCGGATCGTAGCACATTGAGAGCAAACATTTTAAAAATGGCACAGAAACTTTCGAGACAGTGCTGATGTCAAGTTCAGAAGACAAAAGGCGCAAGAGAAAGGAGACAAGCCGGGTACCGCGGGTACGCCTTGCTCGTTCTGTAGATGGATCTGTCTGTCCAGGATTGACAAATTTAGCCACGAGGAAAGATGTTCAGTAAAGCAGCACCCAGTATGAGATACTAATACTTTACCAAACTACTGACGTATCATGGTTGTTATTACTGTTAACTACTGACTTGTCATGTTATTTATAATTTCTGTAGTTGACCTTCTGCCAAGCCATTCTCTTAAGCTGTCTGGAATCTTTTCTCTTTGCTTCCCTCTATCTCTTCGTCACTCAGTTTTCCCATTTGTCACAATATGTTCCAGATATTCCCTTCTCATAACACGGCCAAAATAATGATGATTGTTTCTTCCTAATATTGGATATTAGCTCTCTTTTTCTGCTTTTGCCACTTGCAGAACGTTTTATTGCCATTCTTTGTTGTCCATGGTATTCTCAACATTCTTTCGTAAAACTAAATTTCTACAGCCTCCTGTGCCTTTCTTGTATGTTGTCCTATTGTCCATGATTCACATCCATATGTTATGACAGGCTCTACATAAAATGTAAGAACTCTTTTTTTTGTTTCTATTGTGAAAAATGGATTACTCAGCATCTTCCTAATTTTTGGGAAAGCTGCTTTTGCTTGAGCCATTCAGCATCTCACCTCAGTTGTACATCTATCATCTCACCTCTGTTTTACATCTACCATCTCACCTCTGTTGTACATCTATCATCTCACCTTTGTTGTAAATCTACCATCTCTCCTTTGTTGTACATCTACCATCTCACCTATGTTGTACATCTACCATCTCACCTCTGTTGCACATCTACCATCTCACCTCTGTTGTAAATATACCATCTCACCTCTGTCGTAGATATACCGTCTCACCTCTGTTGTACATCTATCATCTCACCTCTATTCTACATCTACCATCTCACATATGTTGTACATCTACTATCTCACCTCTGTTGTACATCTACTATCTCACATCTGTTGTACATCTACTATCTCACATCTGTTGTACATCTACCATCTCACCTCTGTTGTACATCTACCATCTCACCTCTGTTGTACATCTACCATCTCACCTCTGTTGTACATCTACCATCTCACATCTGTTGTACATCTACCATCTCACATCTGTTGTACATCTATCCTCTCACCTCTGTTCTACATCTACCATCTCACATCTGTTGTACATCTACCATCTCACCTCTGTTGTACATCTACCATCTCACCTCTGTTGTACATCTACCATCTCACATCTGTTGTACATCTACTATCTCACCTCTGTTGTACATCTACCATCTCACCTCTGTTGTACATCTATCATCTCACCTCTGTTTTACATCTATCATCTCACCTCTGTTGTACATCTATCATCTCACCTCTGTTGTACATCTACCATCTCACCTCTGTTGTACATCTATCATCTCACCTCTGTTTTACATCTACCATCTGAGATTATCATTGTTCCCAGACGTTTAAAGTCATTCCCCTATTTTAGTATTGATCATTAAATACTATTTTAAAATAAACAAATAAATGTAAACACTAAAACCAAGCACTGATCTAAAAATGGCAGAATGAAACGGTGGCAGATAGGTTTTAATTTGACAAAAAGAAGCCAAACAGGGAAAGTTAGAAAAGGGGTCTCATAAGGATGGATTGAAAAGAGGGGTCCCATGGGGTGAGAAAAAAGAGAGAAAGAAAGAATGAAAGAATGAAAGAAAGAAAGAAGAAAAGAAAGAGAGAAAGAGAGAAAGAAGAAAAGAAAGAAAGAAAGAAAAAAAAGAAAGAAAGATGGAAAGAAAGAAAGAAAGATGGAAAGAAAGAAAGAAAGAAAGAAAGAAAGAAAGAAAGAAAGAAAGAAAGAAAGAAAGAAAGAAAGAAAGAAAGAAAAAAAAAAAGAAAGAAAGAAAGATGGAAAAAGAAAGAAAACAAAGGAAAGAAAGACATAGAAGACAGTGGTAGCATAGGGATAGAAGAGCAGGAGAGATATTAAAGACAGTGCAGGGAGGAATAAAGATATTACACAGGAAAGAATAACCGACGGTTTCCGGATTCACCCAGCCTTAAATGGGTACCGGATTTTTTTTCTGGGACAGTAAAGCAGCAAGGGTGTAATACCGACCACATTACCCCAAAAATCATGTGCTGAAGGTCTGTAAAATATTGGGTCACTAACACCATATTTCCCTATACGCCACTTGGCATGACGGGGTACTTTACTTTTTTTTTTTACATAATGAATAGGAGAGGAGACCAGTGATTAAAGAAAACAGTTAAAAAAAAAAAAGGCTGATAAATACGTTTTTTCAGAAAAGTCGTTTTCTTGTGTAGTCAATCTATTGGTTTAGCTGCTTAATACCAATTTGTATTTCTTTTACCTTGCAGATTGACTCTCGACCTCTCCTCCCCCCCCCCCCCCCTTTCTCTCTCTCTCTGTTTATCCTTCCGCGCCGTTAGACATTGAACAGAGAGCTGAGCCCTCCATGATCATGATGACCAGGCGTCCACCTACCACTACATTGAACGTTAAGGACAATCTAATGAAGATAGTTAAGGACAATCTAATAAAAATAGTTAAGGACAATCTAATGAAGATAGTTAAGGACAATCTAATAAAAAGAGTTAAGGACAATCTATGGAAGATATTTAAGGACAATCTATGGAAGATAGTTTAGGACAATCTATGGAAGATAGTTAAGGACAATCTAATAAAAATAGTTAAGGACAATCTAATGAAGATATTTAAGGACAATCTAATAAAGATAGTTGAGGACAATCTAATGAATATAGTTAAGGACAATCTAATGATGATAGTTAAGGACAATCTAATGAAGATAGTTAAGGACAATCTAATGAAGATAGTTAAGGACTATTTAAGGAAGATAGTTAAGGACAGAAAGAGAGAAAGAGAGAAAGAAGAAAAGAAAGAAAGAAAGAAAAAAAAAGAAAGAAAGATGGAAAGAAAGAAAGAAAGATGGAAAGAAAGAAAGAAAGAAAGAAAGAAAGAAAGAAAGAAAGAAAGAAAGAAAGAAAGAAAGAAAGAAAGAAAGAAAAAAAGAAAGAAAGAAAGAAAGATGGAAAAAGAAAGAAAACAAAGGAAAGACATAGAAGACAGTGGTAGCATAGGGATAGAAGAGCAGGAGAGATATTAAAGACAGTGCAGGGAGGAATAAAGATATTACACAGGAAAGAATAACCGACGGTTTCCGGATTCACCCAGCCTTAAATGGGTACCGGATTTTTTTTCTGGGACAGTAAAGCAGCAAGGGTGTAATACCGACCACATTACCCCAAAAATCATGTGCTGAAGGTCTGTAAAATATTGGGTCACTAACACCATATTTCCCTATACGCCACTTGGCATGACGGGGTACTTTACTTTTTTTTTTTTACATAATGAATAGGAGAGGAGACCAGTGATTAAAGAAAACAGTTAAAAAAAAAAAAAAGGCTGATAAATACGTTTTTTCAGAAAAGTCGTTTTCTTGTGTAGTCAATCTATTGGTTTAGCTGCTTAATACCAATTTGTATTTCTTTTACCTTGCAGATTGACTCTCGACCTCTCCTCCCCCCCCTTTCTCTCTCTCTCTGTTTATCCTTCCGCGCCGTTAGACATTGAACAGAGAGCTGAGCCCTCCATGATCATGATGACCAGGCGTCCACCTACCACTACATTGAACTCTTACAGGCTTACAATGTATTCAACTTAAAATAACTACACTTATTCTATTCAACATAAAATAACTACACTTATTCTATTCAACATAAAATAACTACACTTATTCTATTCAACATAAAATAACTACACTTATTCTATTCAACATAAAATAACTACATTTATTCTATTCAACATAAAATAACTACATTTATTCTATTCAACATAAAATAACTTCACTTATTCTATTCAACATAAAATAACTACATTTATTCTATTCAACATAAAATAACTTCACTTATTCTATTCAACATAAAATAACTACACTTATTCTATTCAACACCTCTTGTCGTCTATAAGATTCAGTAACAAACCCGCGGTCACTGAAAGTGATAAATGTTTCATATACTTAGTGCATTCAGAAAGAATCGGCTTTCTCGGGAATCGCTAATTCATAAAAGTATCAAATTTTTACACAATATATATATTGAATTGTTATGCAAACACCGGTATCATTCAACATAATCCCCATCGTTCGTTAGTTCGTTCGCTTTCGTCAGCTTTGATCTCTGACGAAGTCCCACCCACTCAATTTTGTGGGACTGAATTTTGCGTGTAAAGTCTGTTTTATCCCATTACAGGATGCCCCTCGCCATGCAGGCAGATTTACTCCGACTTCAGAGGTACTAATTTTTTAGGGAATTAGTAAAACCCAGGTGTCCTCGCCAGGGTACGAACCCCGGCTGTTGCCGTGGTAAGCCAACCGCCTATCGATTGCGCTAACCGGACACCCATATAATCCCCATCAACTTGTACAGCTTTACGCCGGCGCTCAACAAGTGCATGTATTCCTAGCCTGTACTAGTCTTTGTCTTGATCGTCTAGCCATTTCTTCGCTGCATGAATCACTCCTTCGTCGTTTTCAAACCTTGTTCTACGGACGGCATCCTTAAGTAGACCACAGAGATGAAAAATAAATTGGTGCCAAATCAGGGCTGTATGGTGGATGGGGGAGTACAGTCCAACCCAATGTGGTGATTGCTTCCCGTGTTGCCAGACTTATGTGAGGGATGTATGGTGGATGGGGGAGTACAGTCCAACCCAATGTGGTGATTGCTTCCCGTGTTGCCAGACTTATGTGAGGACGCGCATTGTCGTGAAGGAGAAACAAGTCTGCTGGTTTCTTTTACGGCCGTACTCTGTGAAAACGTTGATGAGTTTGTCAATGTCTTAATGTAAGCTTGTGAGCTGATTGTCTCTCCTCTTGGCATAAATCCACAAGAATCACACCTTCAATGTCTTAATGTAAACTTTTGAATTGATTGTCTCTCCTCTTGGCATACCATTCACAAGAATCACACCTTCAATGTCTTAATGTAAGCTTGTGAATTGATTGTCTCTCCTCTTGGCATATCATCCACAAGAATCACACCTTCAATGTGCCAAAAGGCAGTGACTTTGGCCTTTTCAGCTGAAGGAGAATCTTGAATTTCTTTTTTCGTGGTGAGTGCGGATGATCACACTCCATTGACTGACAACTTTAAGGCCAATTGTTGAGTAGTGATGCGCCTATCAGCAAGAATAATGCTCTCAGTGCATTTCAACATCTCTACATTGGTGGCTGTGACAAGCCGTCCACAGCGTGGCCGATCAAGAAGCTCCGTATCTCAGTTTTCCGATTCTTTTATTCTCTGAACCCAGCGACTTACTCTGCCCCTGCCTGCCGCAAAGCGTCCATACACATCACATAGGCGCTTGTGAATGTTCACAACAGTTTCCTTCTCTAAAAAGAGAAATTATATCACAATTCGCTGCTTATAACACAAGTTGCTAACATGGTCCATTTCAACTAATTAGTGCAGGTGCATTTTTTGGCTCATTGCAGTGCACACAATCGACATACGCCCCATTTAAAGTGTGTAAAATTTAATGCTTCTAAGTTTATTATTAGCTGAGAAACCCGATATGGTGCATTACCTTTTCAACGCCCCTCAAACGTGCTTATTCCTTTCTGTTTATTTCTTCAACGCCGAAAGGCAAACGTGAAGGGAAAGAAGAAGATGATGAAGGTTTTAATTAAAATGAACATACATGAAAGACTAGCTTACATTCTGCAGCGTAGCGGGAAAAAAGACATGATAATTCCTCGGGATTAAACTTTTGAGTCAATAGTAAATGTACGAATTCATCAGCAATAGCATTGTGTGCTGGCAGATAACCTTGGGTGGAGTCAACTTTCAATAACCGTTTGTTGAGCGCTGTTCTCACTACTTGCCATTTGTCACCATCTCTGTGTTTACAATAGAGAAATGTTACACAAGAGAGACAGACAGAGAAGAGAGATAAACAGACAGAGAAGGTAGACAGACAGACAGACAAGATATATATACAAATAAGACAGACAGATTGACAAGATTGATAGACAGACAAAATTGATAGACAGGCAAGATAGACAGACAGACAGGCAGACAAGATATATATATATACAAATAAGACAGAAAAGATAGATAGACAGACAGATAAACAAGATAGATAGACAGACTAGATATTATAAAGATAGACAGACAGATAAACAAGATAGATAGACAGACAGGCAGACAAACAGATTGACAAGATTGATAGAAAGACAGATAAACAAGATAGACAGACATATAGAAAAGACAGACAAAAAGAAAGACAGACAGACAGATAGATAGATAGATAGATAGATAGATAGATAGATAGATAGATAGATAGATAGATAGATAGATAGATAGATAGATAGATAGATAGATAGATAGATAGATAGAAAGATAGATAGATAGATAGATAGATAGATAGATAGATAGATAGATAGATAGATAGATAGATAGATAGATAGATAGATAGATAGATAGATAGATAGATAGATAGATAGATAGATAGATAGAACAGACAGATAGACAAAAAGAAAGACAGGCAGACAGATATATAGATTGATAGATAGACAGACAGACAGGCAGACATATAGATAGATAGATAGATAGATAGATAGATAGATAGATAGATAGATAGATAGATAGATAGATAGATAGATAGATAGATAGATAGATAGATAGATAGATAGATAGATAGATAGATAGATAGAAGCTAGTTAAGGACAATCTGTGGAAGATATTTAAGGACAATATGTGGAAGATAGTTAAGGACAATCTAATGAAAATAGTTAAGGACAATCTAATGAAGATAGTAAAGGACAATCTAATGAAGATAGTAAAGGACAATCTAATGAAGATAGTTAAGGACAATCTAATGAAGATAGTTAAGGACAATCTAATGAAGATAGTTAAGGACAATCTAATGAAGATAGTTAAGGACAATCTAATGAAGATAGTTAAGGACAATCTAATAAAGATAGTAAAGGACAATCTAATGAAGATAGTAAAGGACAATCTAATGAAGATAGTAAAGGACAATCTAATGAAAATAGTTAAGGACAATCTGTTGTAATTATGTAAGGACATTCTAGTGAAGAGAGTTAAGGACAATCTATGTAAATTATTTAAGGACAATCTAATGAAGATAGTTCAGGACAATCTAATGAAGATAGTTAAGGACAATCTAATGAAGATAGTTAAGGACAATCTAATGAAGATAGTTAAGGACAATCTAATGAAGATAGTTAAGGACAATCTAATGAAGATAGTTAAGGACAATCTAATAAAGATAGTAAAGGACAATGTAATGAAGATAGTAAAGGACAATCTAATGAAGATAGTAAAGGACAATCTAATGAAAATAGTTAAGGACAATCTGTTGTAATTATTTAAGGACATTCTAGTGAAGAGAGTTAAGGACAATCTGTGTAAATTATTTAAGGACAATCTAATGAAGATAGTTCAGGACAATCTAATGAAGATAGTTAAGGACAATCTAATGAAGATAGTTAAGGACAAATTGTGGAAGATAGTTAAAGATAATCTAAGAAAGATAGTTAAGGACAATCTGTGGAAGATATTTAAGAACAATCTAATGAAGATAGTTCAGGACAATCTAATGAAGATAGTTAAGGACAATCTAATGAAGATAGTTAAGGACAAATTGTGGAAGATAGTTAAAGATAATCTAAGAAAGATAGTTAAGTACAATCTGTGGTAGATTTTTAAAGACAATCAAAGGAAAATAGTTCAGGATAATTTGTGGAAGATAGTTAAAGATAATCGATGAAAGATAGTTAAGGACAATCTATGGAAGATAGTTAATGATAATCGATGGAAGACAGTTCAGGACAATCTAAGGAAGATAGTTAAGGATAATCGATGGAAGATAGTTAAGGACAATCTAAGGAAGATAGTTAAGTACAATCTAAGGAAGATAGTTAAGGATAATCCATGGAAGATAGTTAAGGACAATCTAAGGAAGATATTTAAGGATAATCCATGGAAGATAGTTAAGGATAATCCATGGAAGATAGTTAAGGACATTCTAAGGAAGATAGTTAAGGATAATCCATGGAAGATAGTTAAGGATAATCCATGGAAGATAGTTAAGGACAATCTAAGGAAGATAGTTAAGGATAATCTATGGAAAATAGTTAAGGACAATCGAAGGAAGATAGTTAAGGATAGTCCATGGAAGATAGTTAAGGGCAATGTACTGAAGATTGTTAAGGAAAAAATAATGAAGATAGTTAAGGGCAATGTACTGAAGATTGTTAAGGGCAATCTAATGAAGATAGTTAAGGAAAAAATAATGAAGATAGTTAAGGGCAATGTACTAAAGATAGTTAAGGAAAAAATAATGAAGATAGTTAAGGGCAATTTACTAAAGATTGTTAAAGAAAAAAATAATGAAGATAGTTAAGGGCAATCTAATGAAGATAGTTAAGGGCAATGTACTGAAGATAGTTAAAAGAAAAAATAATGAACATAGTAAAGGGCAATGTAATGAAGATTGTTAAGGAAAAAATAATGAAGATAGTTAAGGGCAATGTACTGAAGATTGTTAAGGAAAAAATAATGAAGATAGTTAGAGGCAATGTACTGAAAATTGTAAAGGGCAATCTAATGAAGATAGTTAAGGAAAAAATAATGAAGATAGTTAAGGGCAATGTACTGGAGATTGTTAAGAAAAAAAATGAAGATAGTTAAGGGCAATGTACTGAAGATTGTTAAGGAAAAAATAATGAAGATAGTTAAGGGCAATGTACTGAAGATTGTTAAGGGCAATGTACTGAAGATAGTTAACGGCAATATAATGGAGCAAGATAAGGTCAATATAATGAAGATAGTTAAGGGCAATGTACTGAAGATTGTTAAGGAAAAAATAATGAAGATAGTTAAGGGCAATGTACTGAAGATTGTTAAGGAAAAAATAATGAAGATAGATAAGGGCAATGTACTGAAGATTGTTAAGGGCAATATAATGAAGATAGTTAAGGGCAATATAATGAAGAAAGATAAGAACAAAATAATGAAGATAGTTAAGGGTAATGTACTGAAGATTGTTAAGGAATAAATAATGAAGATTGTTAAGGGCAATGTACTGATGATTGTTAAGGGCAATCTAATGAAAATAGTTCAGGGCAATGTACTGAAGATTGTTAAGGGCAATCTAATGAAGATAGTTAAGAGCAATCTAATGAAGATAATTAAGGGCAATGTACTGAAGATTGTTAAGGAAAAAATAATGAAAATAGTTAAGGGCAATGTACTGAAGATTTTTAAGGGCAATCTAATAAAGACAATAAAGGGCAATTTACTGAAGGTTGTTAAGGCCAATCTAATGAAGATAGTTAAGGGCAATGTACTGAAGATTGTTAAGGGCAATGTACTGAAGATTGTTAAGGAAAAAATAATGAAGATAGTTAAGGGTAATGTACTGAAGATTGTTAAGGAAAAAAATAATGAAGATAGTTAAGGGCAATGTACTGAAGATTGTTAAGGGCAATCTAATGAAGATAGTTAAGGGCAATTTAATGACGAAATATAAGGACAATATAATGAAGAAAGTTAAGGACAATCTATGGAAGATAGTTAACGACAATCTATAGAAGATAGTTAACGACAATCTATGGAAGATAGTTAACGACAATCTATGGAAGATAGTTAACGACAATCTATGGAAGATAGTTAACGACAATCTATGGAAGATAGTTAACGACAATCTATGGAAGATAGTTAACGACAATCTATGGAAGATAGTTAACGACAATCTATGGAAGATAGTTAACGACAATCTATGGAAGATAGTTAACGACAATCTATAGAAGATATTTAAGGACAATCTATGGAAGATAGTTAAGGACAATCTAATGAAGATAGTTAAGGACAATCTAATAAAAATAGTTAAGGACAATCTAATGAAGATAGTTAAGGACAATCTAATAAAGATAGTTAAGGACAATCTATAGAAGATATTTAGGGACAATCTAATAAAAATAGTTAAGGACAATCTAATGAAGATAGTTAAGGACAATCTAATAAAAATAGTTAAGGACAATCTAATGAAGATAGTTAAGGACAATCTAATAAAAAGAGTTAAGGACAATCTATGGAAGATATTTAAGGACAATCTATGGAAGATAGTTTAGGACAATCTATGGAAGATAGTTAAGGACAATCTAATAAAAATAGTTAAGGACAATCTAATGAAGATATTTAAGGACAATCTAATAAAGATAGTTGAGGACAATCTAATGAATATAGTTAAGGACAATCTAAAGATGATAGTTAAGGACAATCTAATGAAGATAGTTAAGGACAATCTAATGAAGATAGTTAAGGACTATTTAAGGAAGATAGTTAAGGACAATCTTATGAAAATAGTTAAGGACAATCTAATGAAAATAGTGAAGGACAATCTAATGAAGATATTTAAGGACAATCTAATAAAGATAGTTAAGGACAATCTAATGAAGATAGTTAAGGACAATCTATGGAAGATAGTTAAGGACAATCAAATGAAAATAGTTAAGGACAATCTAATGAAGATAGTTGAGGACAATCTAATGATGATAGTTAAGGACAATCTAATGAAAATAGTTGAGGACAATCTAATGAAAATAGTTGATGACAATCTAATGAAAATATTTGAGAAAATCTAATGAAGATAGTTAAGGACAATCTAATAAAGATAGTTGAGGACAATCTAATGAAGATAGTTAAGGACAATCTAATGAAAATAGTTGAGGACAATCTAATGAAAATAGTTAAGGACAATCTAATGAAAATAGTTAAGGACAATCTAATAAAGATAGTTGAGGACAATCTAATGAAGATAGTTAAGGACAATCTAATGAAGATAGTTAAGGACAATCTTATTAAGATATTTAAGGACAATCTAATAAAGATAGTTGAGGACAATCTAATGAAGATTGTTAAAGACAATCTAATGATGATAGTTAAGGACAATCTAATGAAGATTGTTAAGGATAATCTGTGGAAGATATTTAAGGACAATCTAATGAAGAAAGTTAAAGACAATCTGCAGAAGATAGTTAAAGACAATCTGTGGAAGATATTTAAGGATAATCTAATGAAGAAAGTTAAAGACAATTTGCAGAAGATAGTTAAAGACAATCTAATGAAGATATTTTAGGACAATCTAAGGAAGATAGTTAAGGACAATCTAATGAAGGTATTTAAGGACAATCTAATGAAGATAGTTAAAGACAATATGTGGAAGATTTTTAAGGACAATATAATGAAGAAAGTTAAGGACAATCTAATGAAGAAAGTTAAGGTCAATCTAATGAAGATAGTTAAGGGCAGTGTACTGAAGATTGTTAAGGAATAAATAATGAAGATTGTTAAGGGCAATGTACTGATGATTGTTAAGGGCAATCTAATGAAAATAGTTCAGGGCAATGTACTGAAGATTGTTAAGGGCAATCTAATGAAGATAGTTAAGAGCAATCTAATGAAGATAATTAAGGGCAATGTACTGAAGATTGTTAAGGAAAAAATAATGAAAATAGTTAAGGGCAATGTACTGAAGATTTTTAAGGGCAATCTAATAAAGACAATTAAGGGCAATTTACTGAAGGTTGTTAAGGCCAATCTAATGAAGATAGTTAAGGGCAATGTACTGAAGATTGTTAAGGAATAAATAATGAAGATTGTTAAGGGCAATGTACTGATGATTGTTAAGGGCAATCTAATGAAAATAGTTCAGGGCAATGTACTGAAGAATGTTAAGGGCAATCTAATGAAGATAGTTAAGAGCAATCTAATGAAGATAATTAAGGGCAATGTACTGAAGATTGTTAAGGAAAAAATAATGAAAATAGTTAAGGGCAATGTACTGAAGATTTTTAAGGGCAATCTAATAAAGACAATTAAGGGCAATTTACTGAATGTTGTTAAGGCCAATCTAATGAAGATAGTTAAGGGCAATGTACTGAAGATTGTTAAGGGCAATGTACTGAAGATTGTTAAGGAAAAAATAATGAAGATAGTTAAGGGTAATGTACTGAAGATTGTTAAGGAAAAAAATAATGAAGATAGTTAAGGGCAATGTACTGAAGATTGTTAAGGGCAATCTAATGAAGATAGTTAAGGGCAATTTAATGACGAAATATAAGGACAATATAATGAAGAAAGTTAAGGACAATCTATGGAAGATAGTTAACGACAATCTATAGAAGATAGTTAACGACAATCTATGGAAGATAGTTAACGACAATCTATGGAAGATAGTTAACGACAATCTATGGAAGATAGTTAACGACAATCTATGGAAGATAGTTAACGACAATCTATGGAAGATAGTTAACGACAATCTATGGAAGATAGTTAACGACAATCTATGGAAGATAGTTAACGACAATCTATGGAAGATAGTTAACGACAATCTATAGAAGATATTTAAGGACAATCTATGGAAGATAGTTAAGGACAATCTAATGAAGATAGTTAAGGACAATCTAATAAAAATAGTTAAGGACAATCTAATGAAGATAGTTAAGGACAATCTAATAAAGATAGTTAAGGACAATCTATAGAAGATATTTAGGGACAATCTAATAAAAATAGTTAAGGACAATCTAATGAAGATAGTTAAGGACAATCTAATAAAAATAGTTAAGGACAATCTAATGAAGATAGTTAAGGACAATCTAATAAAAAGAGTTAAGGACAATCTATGGAAGATATTTAAGGACAATCTATGGAAGATAGTTTAGGACAATCTATGGAAGATAGTTAAGGACAATCTAATAAAAATAGTTAAGGACAATCTAATGAAGATATTTAAGGACAATCTAATAAAGATAGTTGAGGACAATCTAATGAATATAGTTAAGGACAATCTAATGATGATAGTTAAGGACAATCTAATGAAGATAGTTAAGGACAATCTAATGAAGATAGTTAAGGACTATTTAAGGAAGATAGTTAAGGACAATCTTATGAAAATAGTTAAGGACAATCTAATGAAAATAGTTAAGGACAATCTAATGAAGATATTTAAGGACAATCTAATAAAGATAGTTAAGGACAATCTAATGAAAATAGTTAAGGACAATCTAATGAAGATATTTAAGGACAATCTAATAAAGATAGTTAAGGACAATCTAATGAAGATAGTTAAGGACAATCTATGGAAGATAGTTAAGGACAATCAAATGAAAATAGTTAAGGACAATCTAATGAAGATAGTTGAGGACAATCTAATGATGATAGTTAAGGACAATCTAATGAAAATAGTTGAGGACAATCTAATGAAAATAGTTGATGACAATCTAATGAAAATATTTGAGAAAATCTAATGAAGATAGTTAAGGACAATCTAATAAAGATAGTTGAGGACAATCTAATGAAGATAGTTAAGGACAATCTAATGAAAATAGTTGAGGACAATCTAATGAAAATAGTTAAGGACAATCTAATGAAAATAGTTAAGGACAATCTAATAAAGATAGTTGAGGACAATCTAATGAAGATAGTTAAGGACAATCTAATGAAGATAGTTAAGGACAATCTTATTAAGATATTTAAGGACAATCTAATAAAGATAGTTGAGGACAATCTAATGAAGATTGTTAAAGACAATCTAATGATGATAGTTAAGGACAATCTAATGAAGATTGTTAAGGATAATCTGTGGAAGATATTTAAGGACAATCTAATGAAGAAAGTTAAAGACAATCTGCAGAAGATAGTTAAAGACAATCTGTGGAAGATATTTAAGGATAATCTAATGAAGAAAGTTAAAGACAATTTGCAGAAGATAGTTAAAGACAATCTAATGAAGATATTTTAGGACAATCTAAGGAAGATAGTTAAGGACAATCTAATGAAGATATTTAAGGACAATCTAATGAAGATAGTTAAAGACAATATGTGGAAGATTTTTAAGGACAATATAATGAAGAAAGTTAAGGACAATCTAATGAAGAAAGTTAAGGTCAATCTAATGAAGATAGTTAAGGGCAGTGTACTGAAGATTGTTAAGGAATAAATAATGAAGATTGTTAAGGGCAATGTACTGATGATTGTTAAGGGCAATCTAATGAAAATAGTTCAGGGCAATGTACTGAAGATTGTTAAGGGCAATCTAATGAAGATAGTTAAGAGCAATCTAATGAAGATAATTAAGGGCAATGTACTGAAGATTGTTAAGGAAAAAATAATGAAAATAGTTAAGGGCAATGTACTGAAGATTTTTAAGGGCAATCTAATAAAGACAATTAAGGGCAATTTACTGAAGGTTGTTAAGGCCAATCTAATGAAGATAGTTAAGGGCAATGTACTGAAGATTGTTAAGGAATAAATAATGAAGATTGTTAAGGGCAATGTACTGATGATTGTTAAGGGCAATCTAATGAAAATAGTTCAGGGCAATGTACTGAAGAATGTTAAGGGCAATCTAATGAAGATAGTTAAGAGCAATCTAATGAAGATAATTAAGGGCAATGTACTGAAGATTGTTAAGGAAAAAATAATGAAAATAGTTAAGGGCAATGTACTGAAGATTTTTAAGGGCAATCTAATAAAGACAATTAAGGGCAATTTACTGAATGTTGTTAAGGCCAATCTAATGAAGATAGTTAAGGGCAATGTACTGAAGATTGTTAAGGGCAATGTACTGAAGATTGTTAAGGAAAAAATAATGAAGATAGTTAAGGGTAATGTACTGAAGATTGTTAAGGAAAAAAATAATGAAGATAGTTAAGGGCAATGTACTGAAGATTGTTAAGGGCAATCTAATGAAGATAGTTAAGGGCAATTTAATGACGAAATATAAGGACAATATAATGAAGAAAGTTAAGGACAATCTATGGAAGATAGTTAACGACAATCTATAGAAGATAGTTAACGACAATCTATGGAAGATAGTTAACGACAATCTATGGAAGATAGTTAACGACAATCTATGGAAGATAGTTAACGACAATCTATGGAAGATAGTTAACGACAATCTATGGAAGATAGTTAACGACAATCTATGGAAGATAGTTAACGACAATCTATGGAAGATAGTTAACGACAATCTATGGAAGATAGTTAACGACAATCTATAGAAGATATTTAAGGACAATCTATGGAAGATAGTTAAGGACAATCTAATGAAGATAGTTAAGGACAATCTAATAAAAATAGTTAAGGACAATCTAATGAAGATAGTTAAGGACAATCTAATAAAGATAGTTAAGGACAATCTATAGAAGATATTTAGGGACAATCTAATAAAAATAGTTAAGGACAATCTAATGAAGATAGTTAAGGACAATCTAATAAAAATAGTTAAGGACAATCTAATGAAGATAGTTAAGGACAATCTAATAAAAAGAGTTAAGGACAATCTATGGAAGATATTTAAGGACAATCTATGGAAGATAGTTTAGGACAATCTATGGAAGATAGTTAAGGACAATCTAATAAAAATAGTTAAGGACAATCTAATGAAGATATTTAAGGACAATCTAATAAAGATAGTTGAGGACAATCTAATGAATATAGTTAAGGACAATCTAATGATGATAGTTAAGGACAATCTAATGAAGATAGTTAAGGACAATCTAATGAAGATAGTTAAGGACTATTTAAGGAAGATAGTTAAGGACAATCTTATGAAAATAGTTAAGGACAATCTAATGAAAATAGTTAAGGACAATCTAATGAAGATATTTAAGGACAATCTAATAAAGATAGTTAAGGACAATCTAATGAAGATAGTTAAGGACAATCTATGGAAGATAGTTAAGGACAATCAAATGAAAATAGTTAAGGACAATCTAATGAAGATAGTTGAGGACAATCTAATGATGATAGTTAAGGACAATCTAATGAAAATAGTTGAGGACAATCTAATGAAAATAGTTGATGACAATCTAATGAAAATATTTGAGAAAATCTAATGAAGATAGTTAAGGACAATCTAATAAAGATAGTTGAGGACAATCTAATGAAGATAGTTAAGGACAATCTAATGAAAATAGTTGAGGACAATCTAATGAAAATAGTTAAGGACAATCTAATGAAAATAGTTAAGGACAATCTAATAAAGATAGTTGAGGACAATCTAATGAAGATAGTTAAGGACAATCTAATGAAGATAGTTAAGGACAATCTTATTAAGATATTTAAGGACAATCTAATAAAGATAGTTGAGGACAATCTAATGAAGATTGTTAAAGACAATCTAATGATGATAGTTAAGGACAATCTAATGAAGATTGTTAAGGATAATCTGTGGAAGATATTTAAGGACAATCTAATGAAGAAAGTTAAAGACAATCTGCAGAAGATAGTTAAAGACAATCTGTGGAAGATATTTAAGGATAATCTAATGAAGAAAGTTAAAGACAATTTGCAGAAGATAGTTAAAGACAATCTAATGAAGATATTTTAGGACAATCTAAGGAAGATAGTTAAGGACAATCTAATGAAGATATTTAAGGACAATCTAATGAAGATAGTTAAAGACAATATGTGGAAGATTTTTAAGGACAATATAATGAAGAAAGTTAAGGACAATCTAATGAAGAAAGTTAAGGTCAATCTAATGAAGATAGTTAAGGGCAGTGTACTGAAGATTGCTAAGGAAAAAATAATGAAGATAGTTAAGGGCAATGTACTGAAGATTGTTAAGGAAAAAATAATGAAGATAGATAAGGGCAATGTACTGAAGATTGTTAAGGGCAATATAATGAAGATAGTTAAGGGCAATATAATGAAGAAAGATAAGTACAAAATAATGAAGATAGTTAAGGGTAATGTACTGAAGATTGTTAAGGAATAAATAATGAAGATAGTTAAGGGCAATGTACTGATGATTGTTAAGGGCAATCTAATGAAAATAGTTCAGGGCAATGTACTGAAGATTGTTAAGGGCAATCTAATGAAGATAGTTAAGAACAATCTAATGAAGATAATTAAGGGCAATGTACTGAAGATTGTTAAGGAAAAAATAATGAAGATAGTTAAGGGCAATGTACTGAAGTTTTTTAAGGGCAATCTAATAAAGATAATTAAGGGCTATATACTGAAGATTGTTAAGGCCAATCTAATGAAGATAGTTAAGGGCAATGTACTGAAGATTGTTAAGGGCAATGTACTGAAGATTGTTAAGGAAAAAATAATGAAGATAGTTAAGGTCAATGTACTGAAGATTGTTAAGGGCAATCTAATGAAGATAGTTAAGGGCAATTTAATGACGAAAGATAAGGACAATATAATGAAGAAAGTTAAGGACAATCTAAGGAAGATAGTTAACGACAATCTATGGAAGATAGTTAACGACAATCTATGGAAGATAGTTAACGACAATCTATGGAAGATAGTTAACGACAATCTATGGAAGATAGTTAACGACAATCTATGGAAGATAGTTAATGACAATCTATGGAAGATAGTTAACGACAATCTATGGAAGATAGTTAACGACAATCTATGGAAGATAGTTAACGACAATCTATGGAAGATAGTTAACGACAATCTATGGAAGATAGTTAACGACAATCTAATGAAGATATTTAAGGACAATCTATGGAAGATAGTTAAGGACAATCTATAGAAGATATTTAAGGACAATCTATGGAAGATAGTTAAGGACAATCTAATAAAAATAGTTAAGGACAATCTAATGAAGATATTTAAGGACAATCTAATAAAGATAGTTAAGGACAATCTATAGAAGATATTTAAGGACAATCTAAGAAAAATAGTTAAGGACAATCTAATGAAGATAGTTAAGGACAATCTAATAAAAATAGTTAAGGACAATCTAATGAAGATAGTTAAGGACAATCTAATAAAAATAGTTAAGGACAATCTATAGAAGATATTTAAGGACAATCTATGGAAGATAGTTAAGGACAATCTATGGAAGATAGTTAAGGACAATCTAATAAAAATAGTTAAGGACAATCTAATGAAGATATTTAAGGACAATCTAATAAAGATAGTTGAGTACAATCTAATGAATATAGTTAAGGACAATCTAATGATGATAGTTAAGGACAATCTAATGAAGATAGTTAAGGACAATCTAATGAAGATAGTTAAGGAATATTTAAGGAAGATAGTTAAGGACAATCTTATGAAAATAGTTAAGGACAATCTAATGAAAATAGTTAAGGACAATCTAATGAAGATATTTAAGGACAATCTAATAAAGATAGTTAAGGACAATCTAATGAAGATAGTTAAGGACAATCTATGGAAGATAGTTAAGGACAATCAAATGAAAATAGTTAAGGACAATCTAATGAAGATAGTTGAGGACAATCTAATGATGATAGTTAAAGACAATCTAATGATGATAGTTAAGGACAATCTAATGAAGATTGTTAAGGATAATCTGTGGAAGATATTTAAGGACAATCTAATGAAGAAAGTTAAAGACAATCTGCAGAAGATAGTTAAAGACAATCTGTGGAAGATATTTAAGGATAATCTAATGAAGAAAGTTAAAGACAATCTGCAGAAGATAGTTAAAGACAATCTGTGGAAGATATTTAAGGATAATCTAATGAAGATAGTTAAAGACAATCTAATGAAGATATTTTAGGACAATCTAAGGAAGATAGTTAAGGACAATCTAATGAAGATATTTAAGGACAATCTAATGAAGATAGTTAAAGACAATATGTGGAAGATTTTTAAGGACAATATAATGAAGAAAGTTAAGGACAATCTAATTCAGAAAGTTAAGGTCAATCTAATGAAGATAGTTAAGGGCAATATAATGGAGCAAGATAAGGTCAATGTAATGAAGATAGTTAAGGGCAATGTACTGAAGATTGTTAAGGAAAAAATAATGAAGATAGTTAAGGGCAATGTACTGAAGATTGTTAAGGAAAAAAATAATGAAGATAGTTAAGGGCAATGTACTGAAGTTTTTTAAGGGCAATCTAATAAAGATAATTAAGGGCTATATACTGAAGATTGTTAAGGCCAATCTAATGAAGATAGTTAAGGGCAATGTACTGAAGATTGTTAAGGAAAAAATAATGAAGATAGTTAAGGGCAATGTACTGAAGATTGTTAAGGGCAATCTAATGAAGATAGTTAAGGGCAATTTATTGACGAAAGATAAGGACAATATAATGAAGAAAGTTAAGGACAATCTAAGGAAAATAGTTAACGACAATCTATGGAAGATAGTTAACGACAATCTATGGAAGATAGTTAACGACATTCTATGGAAGATAGTTAACAACAATCTATGGAAGATAGTTAAGGACAATCTATAGAAGATATTTAAGGACAATCTATGGAAGATAGTTAAGGACAATCTAATAAAGATAGTTAAGGACAATCTAATAAAAATAGTTAAGGACAATCTAATGAAGATATTTAAGGACAATCTAATAAAGATAGTTAAGGACAATCTATAGAAGATATTTAAGGACAATCTAATAAAAATAGTTAAGGACAATCTAATGAAGATAGTTAAGGACAATCTAATAAAAATAGTTAAGGACAATCTAATGAAGATAGTTAAGGACAATCTAATAAAAATAGTTAAGGACAATCTATAGAAGATATTTAAGGACAATCTATGGAAGATAGTTAAGGACAATCTATGGAAGATAGTTAAGGACAATCTAATAAAAATAGTTAAGGGCAATCTAATGAAGATATTTAAGGACAATCTAATAAAGATAGTTGAGGACAATCTAATGAATATAGTTAAGGACAATCTAATGATGATAGTTAAGGACAATCTAATGAAGATAGTTAAGGACAATCTAATGAAGATAGTTAAGGACTATTTAAGGAAGATAGTTAAGGACAATCTTATGAAAATAGTTAAGGACAATCTAAAGAAAATAGTTAAGGACAATCTAATGAAGATATTTAAGGACAATCTAATAAAGATAGTTAAGGACAATCTAATGAAGATAGTTAAGGACAATCTAATGAAGATAGTTGAGGACAATCTAATGATGATAGTTAAGGACAATCTAATGAAAATAGTTGAGGACAATCTAATGAAAATCGTTGATGACAATCTAATGAAAATAGTTGAGAAAATCTAATGAAGATAGTTAAGGACAATCTAATAAAGATAGTTGAGGACAATCTAATGAAGATAGTTAAGGACAATCTAATGAAAATAGTTGAGGACAATCTAATGAAAATAGTTAAGGACAATCTAATGAAAATAGTTAAGGACAATCTAATAAAGATAGTTGAGGACAATCTAATGAAGATAGTTAAGGGCAATCTAATGAAGATAGTTAAGGACAATCTTATTAAGATAGTTAAGGACAATCTAATGAAGATAGTTAAGGACAATCTAATGAAGATAGTTGAGGACAATCTAATGATGATAGTTAAGGACAATCTAATGAAAATAGTTGAGGACAATCTAATGAAAATAGTTGATGACAATCTAATGAAAATAGTTGAGAAAATCTAATGAAAATAGTTAAGGACAATCTAATGAAAATAGTTAAGGACAATCTAATAAAGATAGTTGAGGACAATCTAATGAAGATAGTTAAGGGCAATCTAATGAAAATAGTTAAAGACAATCTAATGAAGATTATTAAGGATAATCTGTGGAAGATATTTAAGGACAATCTAATAAAGATAGTTGAGGACAATCTTATTAAGATATTTAAGGACAATCTAATAAAGATAGTTGAGGACAATTTAATGAAGATAGTTAAAGACAATCTAATGATGATAGTTAAGGACAATCTAATGAAGATTGTTAAGGATAATCTGTGGAAGATATTTAAGGACAATCTAATGAAGAAAGTTAAAGACAATCTGCAGATGACAGTTAAAGACAATCTAATGAAGATATTTTAGGACAATCTAAGGAAGATAGTTAAGGACAATCTGTGGAAGATATTTAAGGATAATCTAATGAAGAAAGTTAAAGACAATCTGCAGAAGATAGTTAAAGACAATCTAATGAAGATATTTTAGTACAATCTAAGGAAGATAGTTAAAGACAATCTGTGGAAGATATTTAAGGATAATCTAATGAGGAAAGTTAAAGACAATCTGCAGAAGATAGTTAAAGACAATCTAATGAAGATATTTTAGGACAATCTAAGGAAGATAGTTAAGGACAATCTAATGAAGATATTTAAGGACAATCTAATGAAGATAGTTAAGGTCAATCTAATGAAGATAGTTAAGGTCAATCTAATGAAGATAGTTAAGGTCAATCTAATGAAGAAAGTTAAGGACAATCTAATGAAGAAAGTTAAGGTCAATCTAATGAAGATAGTTAAGGTCAATCTAATGAAGATAGTTAAGGTCAATCTAATGAAGAAAGTTAAGGACAATCTAATGAAGAAAGTTAAGGTCAATCTAATGAAGATAGTTAAGGTCAATCTAATGAAGAAAGTGAAGGTCAAACTAATGAAGACAGTTACAGGCAATCTAATGAAGTTAGTTAAGGACTATGTAATGAAGATAGTTAAGGACAATCTAACGAAGATAGTTAAGGACAATGTAATGAAGATAGTTACAGGCAATCTAATGAAGAATTTTAAGGACACTCTAAAGAAGATAGTTAAGGACAATATAATGAAGATAGTTAAGGACAATCTAATGAAGATATTTAAGGACAATCTAATAAAGATAGTTGAGTACAATCTAATGAATATAGTTAAGGACAATCTAATGATGATAGTTAAGGACAATCTAATGAAGATAGTTAAGGACAATCTAATGAAGATAGTTAAGGACTATTTAAGGAAGATAGTTAAGGACAATCTTATGAAAATAGTTAAGGACAATCTAATGAAAATAGTTAAGGACAATCTAATGAAGATATTTAAGGACAATCTAATAAAGATAGTTAAGGACAATCTAATAAAGATAGTTAAGGACAATCTATGGAAGATAGTTAAGGACAATCAAATGAAAATAGTTAAGGACAATCTAATGAAGATAGTTGAGGACAATCTAATGATGATAGTTAAGGACAATCTAATGAAAATAGTTGAGGACAATCTAATGAAAATAGTTGATGACAATCTAATGAAAATAGTTGAGAAAATCTAATGAAGATAGTTAAGGACAATCTAATAAAGATAGTTGAGGACAATCTAATGAAGATAGTTAAGGACAATCTAATGAAAATAGTTCAGGACAATCTAATGAATATAGTTAAGGACAATCTAATGATGATAGTTAAGGACAATCTAATGAAGATAGTTAAGGACAATCTAATGAAGATAGTTAAGGACTATTTAAGGAAGATAGTTAAGGACAATCTTATGAAAATAGTTAAGGACAATCTAATGAAAATAGTTAAGGACAATCTAATGAAGATATTTAAGGACAATCTAATAAAGATAGTTAAGGACAATCTAATGAAGATAGTTAAGGACAATCTATGGAAGATAGTTAAGGACAATCAAATGAAAATAGTTAAGGACAATCTAATGAAGATAGTTGAGGACAATCTAATGATGATAGTTAAGGACAATCTAATGAAAATAGTTGAGGACAATCTAATGAAAATAGTTGATGACAATCTAATGAAAATAGTTGAGAAAATCTAATGAAGATAGTTAAGGACAATCTAATAAAGATAGTTGAGGACAATCTAATGAAGATAGTTAAGGACAATCTAATGAAAATAGTTGAGGACAATCTAATGAAAATAGTTAAGGACAATCTAATGAAAATAGTTAAGGACAATCTAATAAAGATAGTTGAGGACAATCTAAGGAAAATAGTTAAGGACAATCTAATGAAGATATTTAAGGACAATCTAATGAAGATAGTTAAGGTCAATCTAATGAAGATAGTTAAGGTCAATCTAATGAAGATAGTTAAGGTCAATCTAATGAAGAAAGTTAAGGACAATCTAATGAAGAAAGTTAAGGTCAATCTAATGAAGATAGTTAAGGTCAATCTAATGAAGATAGTTAAGGTCAATCTAATGAAGAAAGTTAAGGACAATCTAATGAAGAAAGTTAAGGTCAATCTAATGAAGATAGTTACAGGCAATCTAATGAAGAATTTTAAGGACACTCTAAAGAAGATAGTTAAGGACAATATAATGAAGATAGTTAAGGACAATCTAAGGAAGATAGTTAAGGACAATCTAAGGAAGATTGTTAAGGACAATCTAAGGAAGATAGTTAAGGACAATCTAAGGAAGATAGTTAAGGACAATCTAAGGAAGATAGTTAAGGACAATCTAAGGAAAATAATTAAGGACAATCTGTGGAAGATAGTTAAGGACAATCTATGGAAGATAGTTAAGGACAATCTGTGGAAGATAGTTAATTACAATCTATGGAAGATAGGTAAGGACAATCTGTGGAAGATAGTTAATTACAATCTATGGAAGATAGTTAAGGACAATCTGTGGAAGATAGTTAAGGACAATCTATGGAAGATAGTTAAGGACAATCTATGGAAGATAGTTAATTACAATCTATGGAAGATAGTTAAGGACAATCTGTGGAAGATAGTTAAGGACAATCTATGGAAGATAGTTAAGGACAATCTATGGAAGATAGTTAAGGACAATCTATGGAAGATAGTTAAGGACAATCTAATGAAGATAGTTGAGGACAATCTGTGGAAGATAGTTAAGGACAATCTATGGAAGATAGTTAAGGATATCTATGGAAGGTAGATAAGGACAATCTATGGAAGATAGTTAAGGATATCTATGGAAGATAGTTAATTACAATCTATGGAAGATAGTTAAGGACAATCTATGGAAGATAGTTAAGGATATCTATGGAAGATAGTTAAGGACAATCTATGGAAGATAGTTAAGGACAATCTATGGAAGATAGTTAAGGATAATCTATGGAAGGTAGTTAAGGATATCTATGGAAGATAGTTAAGGACAATCTATGGAAGATAGTTAAGGATAATCTATGGAAGATAGTTAAGGATATCTATGGAAGATAGTTAAGGACAATCTATGGAAGATAGTTAAGGATAATCTATGGAAGGTAGTTAAGGATATCTATGGAAGATAGTTAAGGACAATCTATGGAACATAGTTAAGGATAATCTATGGAAGATAGTTAAGGATATCTATGGAAGATAGTTAAGGACAATCTATGGGAGATAGTTAAGGATCATCTATGGAAGGTAGTTAAGGATATCTATGGAAGATAGTTAAGGACAATCTATGGAAGATAGTTAAGGATAATCTATGGAAGATAGTTAAGGACAATCTATGGAAGATAGTTAAGGACAATCTATGGAAGATAGTTAAGGATAATCTATGGAAGATAGTTAAGGACAATCTATGGAAGATAGTTAAGGACAATCTATAGAAGATATTTAAGGACAATCTATGGAAGATAGTTAAGGACAATCTAATGAAGATAGTTAAGGACAATCTAATAAAAATAGTTAAGGACAATCTAATGAAGATATTTAAGGACAATCTAATAAAGATAGTTAAGGACAATCTATAGAAGATATTTAAGGACAATCTAATAAAAATAGTTAAGGACAATCTAATGAAGATAGTTAAGGACAATCTAATAAAAATAGTTAAGGACAATCTAATGAAGATAGTTAAGGACAATCTAATAAAAATAGTTAAGGACAATCTATAGAAGATATTTAAGGACAATCTATGGAAGATAGTTAAGGACAATCTATGGAAGATAGTTAAGGACAATCTAATAAAAATAGTTAAGGACAATCTAATGAAGATATTTAAGGACAATCTAATAAAGATAGTTGAGGACAATCTAATGAATATAGTTAAGGACAATCTAATGATGATAGTTAAGGACAATCTAATGAAGATAGTTAAGGACAATCTAATGAAGATAGTTAAGGACTATTTAAGGAAGATAGTTAAGGACAATCTTATGAAAATAGTTAAGGACAATCTAAAGAAAATAGTTAAGGACAATCTAATGAAGATATTTAAGGACAATCTAATAAAGATAGTTAAGGACAATCTAATGAAGATAGTTAAGGACAATCTATGGAAGATAGTTAAGGACAATCAAATGAAAATAGTTAAGGACAATCTAATGAAGATAGTTGAGGACAATCTAATGATGATAGTTAAGGACAATCTAATGAAAATAGTTGAGGACAATCTAATGAAAATAGTTGATGACAATCTAATGAAAATAGTTGAGAAAATCTAATGAAGATAGTTAAGGACAATCTAATAAAGATAGTTGAGGACAATCTAATGAAGATAGTTAAGGACAATCTAATGAAAATAGTTGAGGACAATCTAATGAAAATAGTTAAGGACAATCTAATGAAAATAGTTAAGGACAATCTAATAAAGATAGTTGAGGACAATCTAATGAAGATAGTTAAGGGCAATCTAATGAAGATAGTTAAGGACAATCTTATTAAGATATTTAAGGACAATCTAATAAAGATAGTTGAGGACAATCTAATGAAGATAGTTAAAGACAATCTAATGATGATAGTTAAGGACAATCTAATGAAGATTGTTAAGGATAATCTGTGGAAGATATTTAAGGACAATCTAATGAAGAAAGTTAAAGACAATCTGCAGAAGACAGTTAAAGACAATCTAATGAAGATATTTTAGGACAATCTAAGGAAGATAGTTAAGGACAATCTGTGGAAGATATTTAAGGATAATCTAATGAAGAAAGTTAAAGACAATCTGCAGAAGATAGTTAAAGACAATCTAATGAAGATATTTTAGGACAATCTAAGGAAGATAGTTAAAGACAATCTGTGGAATATATTTAAGGATAATCTAATGAGGAAAGTTAAAGACAATCTGCAGAAGATAGTTAAAGACAATCTAATGAAGATATTTTAGGACAATCTAAGGAAGATAGTTAAGGACAATCTAATGAAGATATTTAAGGACAATCTAATGAAGATAGTTAAGGTCAATCTAATGAAGATAGTTAAGGTCAATCTAATGAAGATAGTTAAGGTCAATCTAATGAAGAAAGTTAAGGACAATCTAATGAAGAAAGTTAAGGTCAATCTAATGAAGAAAGTGAAGGTCAAACTAATGAAGACAGTTACAGGCAATCTAATGAAGATAGTTAAGGACTATGTAATGAAGATAGTTAAGGACAATCTAACGAAGATAGTTAAGGACAATGTAATGAAGATAGTTACAGGCAATCTAATGAAGAATTTTAAGGACACTCTAAAGAAGATAGTTAAGGACAATATAATGAAGATAGTTAAGGACAATCTAAGGAAGATAGTTAAGGACAATCTAAGGAAGATTGTTAAGGACAATCTAAGGAAGATAGTTAAGGACAATCTAAGGAAGATAGTTAAGGACAATCTAAGGAAGATAGTTAAGGACAATCTAAGGAAGATAATTAAGGACAATCTAATAAAGATAGTTGAGTACAATCTAATGAATATAGTTAAGGACAATCTAATGATGATAGTTAAGGACAATCTAATGAAGATAGTTAAGGACAATCTAATGAAGATAGTTAAGGACTATTTAAGGAAGATAGTTAAGGACAATCTTATGAAAATAGTTAAGGACAATCTAATGAAAATAGTTAAGGACAATCTAATGAAGATATTTAAGGACAATCTAATAAAGATAGTTAAGGACAATCTAATGAAGATAGTTAAGGACAATCTATGGAAGATAGTTAAGGACAATCAAATGAAAATAGTTAAGAACAATCTAATGAAGATAGTTGAGGACAATCTAATGATGATAGTTAAGGACAATCTAATGAAAATAGTTGAGGACAATCTAATGAAGATAGTTAAGGACAATCTGTGGAAGATAGTTAAGGACAATCAAATGAAAATAGTTAAGGACAATCTAATGAAGATAGTTGAGGACAATCTAATGATGATAGTTAAGGACAATCTAATGAAAATAGTTGAGGACAATCTAATGAAAATAGTTGATGACAATCTAATGAAAATAGTTGAGAAAATCTAATGAAGATAGTTAAGGACAATCTAATAAAGATAGTTGAGGACAATCTAATGAAGATAGTTAAGGACAATCTAATGAAAATAGTTGAGGACAATCTAATGAAAATAGTTAAGGACAATCTAATGAAAATAGTTAAGGACAATCTAATAAAGATAGTTGAGGACAATCTAATGAAGATAGTTAAGGACAATCTAATGAAGATATTTAAGGACAATCTAATGAAGATAGTTAAGGTCAATCTAATGAAGATAGTTAAGGTCAATCTAATGAAGATAGTTAAGGTCAATCTAATGAAGAAAGTTAAGGACAATCTAATGAAGAAAGTTAAGGTCAATCTAATGAAGATAGTTAAGGTCAATCTAATGAAGATAGTTAAGGTCAATCTAATGAAGAAAGTTAAGGACAATCTAATGAAGAAAGTTAAGGTCAATCTAATGAAGATAGTTACAGGCAATCTAATGAAGAATTTTAAGGACACTCTAAAGAAGATAGTTAAGGACAATATAATGAAGATAGTTAAGGACAATCTAAGGAAGATAGTTAAGGACAATCTAAGGAAGATTGTTAAGGACAATCTAAGGAAGATAGTTAAGGACAATCTAAGGAAGATAGTTAAGGACAATCTAAGGAAGATAGTTAAGGACAATCTAAGGAAGATAATTAAGGACAATCTGTGGAAGATAGTTAAGGACAATCTATGGAAGATAGTTAAGGACAATCTGTGGAAGATAGTTAAGGACAATCTGTGGAAGATAGTTAAGGACAATCTATGGAAGATAGTTAAGGACAATCTATGGAAGATAGTTAAGGACAATCTATGGAAGATAGTTAAGGACAATCTGTGGAAGATAGTTAATTACAATCTATGGAAGATAGGTAAGGACAATCTGTGGAAGATAGTTAATTACAATCTATGGAAGATAGTTAAGGACAATCTGTGGAAGATAGTTAAGGACAATCTGTGGAAGATAGTTAAGGACAATCTGTGGAAGATAGTTAATTACAATCTATGGAAGATAGGTAAGGACAATCTGTGGAAGATAGTTAAGGACAATCTATGGAAGATAGTTAAGGACAATCTGTGGAAGATAGTTAATTACAATCTATGGAAGATAGTTAAGGACAATCTGTGGAAGATAGTTAATTACAATCTATGGAAGATAGGTAAGGACAATCTGTGGAAGATAGTTAAGGACAATCTATGGAAGATAGTTAAGGACAATCTATGGAAGATAGTTAAGGACAATCTGTGGAAGATAGTTAATTACAATCTATGGAAGATAGGTAAGGACAATCTGTGGAAGATAGTTAATTACAATCTATGGAAGATAGTTAAGGACAATCTGTGGAAGATAGTTAAGGACAATCTATGGAAGATAGTTAAGGACAATCTATGGAAGATAGTTAATTACAATCTATGGAAGATAGTTAAGGACAATCTGTGGAAGATAGTTAAGGACAATCTATGGAAGATAGTTAAGGACAATCTATGGAAGATAGTTAAGGACAATCTATGGAAGATAGTTAAGGACAATCTAATGAAGATAGTTGAGGACAATCTGTGGAAGATAGTTAAGGACAATCTATGGAAGATAGTTAAGGATATCTATGGAAGGTAGTTAAGGACAATCTATGGAAGATAGTTAAGGATATCTATGGAAGATAGTTAAGGACAATCTATGGAAGATAGTTAAGGACAATCTATGGAAGATAGTTAAGGATATCTATGGAAGATAGTTAAGGACAATCTATGGAAGATAGTTAAGGACAATCTATGGAAGATAGTTAAGGATAATCTATGGAAGGTAGTTAAGGATATCTATGGAAGATAGTTAAGGACAATCTATGGAAGATAGTTAAGGATAATCTATGGAAGATAGTTAAGGATATCTATGGAAGATAGTTAAGGACAATCTATGGAAGATAGTTAAGGATAATCTATGGAAGGTAGTTAAGGATATCTATGGAAGATAGTTAAGGACAATCTATGGAACATAGTTAAGGATAATCTATGGAAGATAGTTAAGGATATCTATGGAAGATAGTTAAGGACAATCTATGGGAGATAGTTAAGGATCATCTATGGAAGGTAGTTAAGGATATCTATGGAAGATAGTTAAGGACAATCTATGGAAGATAGTTAAGGATAATCTTTGGAAGATAGTTAAGGATATCTATGGAAGATAGTTAAGGATATCTATGGAAGATAGTTAAGGATAATCTATGGAAGATAGTTAAGGACAATCTATGGAAGATAGTTAAGGACAATCTATGGAAGATAGTTAAGGATAATCTATGGAAGATAGTTAAGGACAATCTATGGAAGATAGTTAAGGACAATCTATGGAAGATAGTTAAGGATAATCTATGGAAGATAGTTAAGGACAATCTAATGAAGATTGTTAAGGATAATCTGTGGAAGATATTTAAGGACAATCTAATGAAGAAAGTTAAAGACAATCTGCAGAAGACAGTTAAAGACAATCTAATGAAGATATTTTAGGACAATCTAAGGAAGATAGTTAAGGACAATCTGTGGAAGATATTTAAGGATAATCTAATGAAGAAAGTTAAAGACAATCTGCAGAAGATAGTTAAAGACAATCTAATGAAGATATTTTAGGACAATCTAAGGAAGATAGTTAAAGACAATCTGTGGAAGATATTTAAGGATAATCTAATGAGGAAAGTTAAAGACAATCTGCAGAAGATAGTTAAAGACAATCTAATGAAGATATTTTAGGACAATCTAAGGAAGATAGTTAAGGACAATCTAATGAAGATATTTAAGGACAATCTAATGAAGATAGTTAAGGTCAATCTAATGAAGATAGTTAAGGTCAATCTAATGAAGATAGTTAAGGTCAATCTAATGAAGAAAGTTAAGGACAATCTAATGAAGAAAGTTAAGGTCAATCTAATGAAGAAAGTGAAGGTCAAACTAATGAAGACAGTTACAGGCAATCTAATGAAGATAGTTAAGGACTATGTAATGAAGATAGTTAAGGACAATCTAACAAAGATAGTTAAGGACAATGTAATGAAGATAGTTACAGGCAATCTAATGAAGAATTTTAAGGACACTCTAAAGAAGATAGTTAAGGACAATATAATGAAGATAGTTAAGGACAATCTAAGGAAGATAGTTAAGGACAATCTAAGGAAGATTGTTAAGGACAATCTAAGGAAGATAGTTAAGGACAATCTAAGGAAGATAGTTAAGGACAATCTAAGGAAGATAGTTAAGGACAATCTAAGGAAGATAATTAAGGACAATCTAATAAAGATAGTTGAGTACAATCTAATGAATATAGTTAAGGACAATCTAATGATGATAGTTAAGGACAATCTAATGAAGATAGTTAAGTCAATCTAATGAAGATAGTTAAGGACTATTTAAGGAAGATAGTTAAGGACAATCTTATGAAAATAGTTAAGGACAATCTAATGAAAATAGTTAAGGACAATCTAATGAAGATATTTAAGGACAATCTAATAAAGATAGTTAAGGACAATCTAATGAAGATAGTTAAGGACAATCTATGGAAGATAGTTAAGGACAATCAAATGAAAATAGTTAAGAACAATCTAATGAAGATAGTTGAGGACAATCTAATGATGATAGTTAAGGACAATCTAATGAAAATAGTTGAGGACAATCTAATGAAGATAGTTAGGACAATCTGTGGAAGATAGTTAAGGACAATCAAATGAAAATAGTTAAGGACAATCTAATGAAGATAGTTGAGGACAATCTAATGATGATAGTTAAGGACAATCTAATGAAAATAGTTGAGGACAATCTAATGAAAATAGTTGATGACAATCTAATGAAAATAGTTGAGAAAATCTAATGAAGATAGTTAAGGACAATCTAATAAAGATAGTTGAGGACAATCTAATGAAGATAGTTAATGACAATCTAATGAAAATAGTTGAGGACAATCTAATGAAAATAGTTAAGGACAATCTAATGAAAATAGTTAAGGACAATCTAATAAAGATAGTTGAGGACAATCTAAGGAAGATAGTTAAGGACAATCTAATGAAGATATTTAAGGACAATCTAATGAAGATAGTTAAGGTCAATCTAATGAAGATAGTTAAGGTCAATCTAATGAAGATAGTTAAGGTCAATCTAATGAAGAAAGTTAAGGACAATCTAATGAAGAAAGTTAAGGTCAATCTAATGAAGATAGTTAAGGTCAATCTAATGAAGATAGTTAAGGTCAATCTAATGAAGAAAGTTAAGGACAATCTAATGAAGAAAGTTAAGGTCAATCTAATGAAGATAGTTACAGGCAATCTAATGAAGAATTTTAAGGACACTCTAAAGAAGATAGTTAAGGACAATATAATGAAGATAGTTAAGGACAATCTAAGGAAGATAGTTAAGGACAATCTAAGGAAGATTGTTAAGGACAATCTAAGGAAGATAGTTAAGGACAATCTAAGGAAGATAGTTAAGGACAATCTAAGGAAGATAGTTAAGGACAATCTAAGGAAGATAATTAAGGACAATCTGTGGAAGATAGTTAAGGACAATCTATGGAAGATAGTTAAGGACAATCTGTGGAAGATAGTTAAGGACAATCTGTGGAAGATAGTTAAGGACAATCTATGGAAGATAGTTAAGGACAATCTATGGAAGATAGTTAAGGACAATCTATGGAAGATAGTTAAGGACAATCTGTGGAAGATAGTTAATTACAATCTATGGAAGATAGGTAAGGACAATCTGTGGAAGATAGTTAATTACAATCTATGGAAGATAGTTAAGGACAATCTGTGGAAGATAGTTAAGGACAATCTGTGGAAGATAGTTAAGGACAATCTGTGGAAGATAGTTAATTACAATCTATGGAAGATAGGTAAGGACAATCTGTGGAAGATAGTTAAGGACAATCTATGGAAGATAGTTAAGGACAATCTGTGGAAGATAGTTAATTACAATCTATGGAAGATAGTTAAGGACAATCTGTGGAAGATAGTTAATTACAATCTATGGAAGATAGGTAAGGACAATCTGTGGAAGATAGTTAAGGACAATCTATGGAAGATAGTTAAGGACAATCTATGGAAGATAGTTAAGGACAATCTGTGGAAGATAGTTAATTACAATCTATGGAAGATAGGTAAGGACAATCTGTGGAAGATAGTTAATTACAATCTATGGAAGATAGTTAAGGACAATCTGTGGAAGATAGTTAAGGACAATCTATGGAAGATAGTTAAGGACAATCTATGGAAGATAGTTAATTACAATCTATGGAAGATAGTTAAGGACAATCTGTGGAAGATAGTTAAGGACAATCTATGGAAGATAGTTAAGGACAATCTATGGAAGATAGTTAAGGACAATCTATGGAAGATAGTTAAGGACAATCTAATGAAGATAGTTGAGGACAATCTGTGGAAGATAGTTAAGGACAATCTATGGAAGATAGTTAAGGATATCTATGGAAGGTAGTTAAGGACAATCTATGGAAGATAGTTAAGGATATCTATGGAAGATAGTTAAGGACAATCTATGGAAGATAGTTAAGGACAATCTATGGAAGATAGTTAAGGATATCTATGGAAGATAGTTAAGGACAATCTATGGAAGATAGTTAAGGACAATCTATGGAAGATAGTTAAGGATAATCTATGGAAGGTAGTTAAGGATATCTATGGAAGATAGTTAAGGACAATCTATGGAAGATAGTTAAGGATAATCTATGGAAGATAGTTAAGGATATCTATGGAAGATAGTTAAGGACAATCTATGGAAGATAGTTAAGGATAATCTATGGAAGGTAGTTAAGGATATCTATGGAAGATAGTTAAGGACAATCTATGGAACATAGTTAAGGATAATCTATGGAAGATAGTTAAGGATATCTATGGAAGATAGTTAAGGACAATCTATGGGAGATAGTTAAGGATCATCTATGGAAGGTAGTTAAGGATATCTATGGAAGATAGTTAAGGACAATCTATGGAAGATAGTTAAGGACAATCTATGGAAGATAGTTAAGGATAATCTATGGAAGATAGTTAAGGACAATCTATGGAAGATAGTTAAGGACAATCTATGGAAGATAGTTAAGGATAATCTATGGAAGATAGTTAAGGACAATCTATGGAAGATAGTTAAGGACAATCTTTAGAAGATATTTAAGGACAATCTATGGAAGATAGTTAAGGACAATCTAATGAAGATAGTTAAGGACAATCTAATAAAAATAGTTAAGGACAATCTAATGAAGATATTTAAGGACAATCTAATAAAGATAGTTAAGGACAATCTATAGAAGATATTTAAGGACAATCTAATAAAAATAGTTAAGGACAATCTAATGAAGATAGTTAAGGACAATCTAATAAAATAGTTAAGGACAATCTAATGAAGATAGTTAAGGACAATCTAATAAAAATAGTTAAGGACAATCTATAGAAGATATTTAAGGACAATCTATGGAAGATAGTTAAGGACAATCTATGGAAGATAGTTAAGGACAATCTAATAAAAATAGTTAAGGACAATCTAATGAAGATATTTAAGGACAATCTAATAAAGATAGTTGAGGACAATCTAATGAATATAGTTAAGGACAATCTAATGATGATAGTTAAGGACAATCTAATGAAGATAGTTAAGGACAATCTAATGAAGATAGTTAAGGACTATTTAAGGAAGATAGTTAAGGACAATCTTATGAAAATAGTTAAGGACAATCTAATGAAAATAGTTAAGGACAATCTAATGAAGATATTTAAGGACAATCTAATAAAGATAGTTAAGGACAATCTAATGAAGATAGTTAAGGACAATCTATGGAAGATAGTTAAGGACAATCAAATGAAAATAGTTAAGGACAATCTAATGAAGATAGTTGAGGACAATCTAATGATGATAGTTAAGGACAATCTAATGAAAATAGTTGAGGACAATCTAATGAAAATAGTTGATGACAATCTAATGAAAATAGTTGAGAAAATCTAATGAAGATAGTTAAGGACAATCTAATAAAGATAGTTGAGGACAATCTAATGAAGATAGTTAAGGACAATCTAATGAAAATAGTTGAGGACAATCTAATGAAAATAGTTAAGGACAATCTAATGAAAATAGTTAAGGACAATCTAATAAAGATAGTTGAGGACAATCTAATGAAGATAGTTAAGGGCAATCTAATGAAGATAGTTAAGGACAATCTTATTAAGATATTTAAGGACAATCTAATAAAGATAGTTGAGGACAATCTAATGAAGATAGTTAAAGACAATCTAATGATGATAGTTAAGGACAATCTAATGAAGATTGTTAAGGATAATCTGTGGAAGATATTTAAGGACAATCTGATGAAGAAAGTTAAAGACAATCTGCAGAAGACAGTTAAAGACAATCTAATGAAGATATTTTAGGACAATCTAAGGAAGATAGTTAAGGACAATCTGTGGAAGATATTTAAGGATAATCTAATGAAGAAAGTTAAAGACAATCTGCAGAAGATAGTTAAAGACAATCTAATGAAGATATTTTAGGACAATCTAAGGAAGATAGTTAAAGACAATCTGTGGAAGATATTTAAGGATAATCTAATGAAGAAAGTTAAAGACAATCTGCAGAAGATAGTTAAAGACAATCTAATGAAGATATTTTAGGACAATCTAAGGAAGATAGTTAAGGACAATCTAATGAAGATATTTAAGGACAATCTAATGAAGATAGTTAAAGACAATATGTGGAAGATTTTTAAGGACAATATAATGAAGAAAGTTAAGGACAATCTAATGAAGAAAGTTAAGGTCAATCTAATGAAGATAGTTAAGGTCAATCTAATGAAGAAAGAGAAGGTCAAACTAATGAAGACAGTTACAGGCAATCTAATGAAGATAGTTAAGGACTATGTAATGAAGATAGTTAAGGACAATCTAACGAAGATAGTTAAGGACAATGTAATGAAGATAGTTACAGGCAATCTAATGAAGATAGTTAAGGACAATCTAAGGAAGATAGTTAAGGACAATCTAAGGAAGATAGTTAAGGACAATCTAAGGAAGATAATTAAGGACAATCTATGGAAGATAGTTAAGGACAATTTATGGAAAATAGTTAAGGACAATCTGTGGAAGATAGTTAAGGACAATCTATGGAAGATAGTTAAGGACAATCTGTGGAAGATAGTTAATTACAATCTACGGAAGATAGTTAAGGACAATCTGTGGAAGATAGTTAATTACAATCTATGGAAGATAGTTAAGGACAATCTGTGGAAGATAGTTAAGGACAATCTATGGAAGATAGTTAAGGACAATCTATGGAAGATAGTTAAGGACAATCTATGGAAGATAGTTAAGGACAATCTAATGAAGATAGTTGAGGACAATCTGTGGAAGATAGTTAAGGACAATCTATGGAAAATAGTTAAGGACAATCTATGGAAGATAGTTAAGGACAATCTATGGAAGATAGTTAAGGATATCTATGGAAGGTAGTTAAGGACAATCTATGGAAGATAGTTAAGGATATCTATGGACGATAGTTAAGGACAATCTATGGAAGATAGTTAAGGACAATCTATGGAAGATAGTTAAGGATATCTATGGAAGGTAGTTAAGGACAATCTATGGAAGATAGTTAAGGATATCTATGGAAGATAGTTAAGGACAATCTATGGAAGATAGTTAAGGACAATCTATGGAAGATAGTTAAGGATATCTATGGAAGATAGTTAAGGACAATCTATGGAAGATAGTTAAGGACAATCTATGGAAGATAGTTAAGGATAATCTATGGAAGATAGTTAAGGATATCTATGGAAGATAGTTAAGGACAATCTATGGAAGATAGTTAAGGATAATCTATGGAAGGTAGTTAAGGATATCTATGGAAGATAGTTAAGGACAATCTATGGAAGATAGTTAAGGATAATCTATGGAAGATAGTTAAGGATATCTATGGAAGATAGTTAAGGACAATCTATGGAAGATAGTTAAGGATCATCTATGGAAGGTAGTTAAGGATATCTATGGAAGATAGTTAAGGACAATCTATGGAAGATAGTTAAGGATAATCTATGGAAGATAGTTAAGGATATCTATGGAAGATAGTTATGGACAATCTATGGAAGATAGTTAAGGATAATCTATGGAAGATAGTTAAGGATATCTATGGAAGATAGTTAAGGATATCTATGGAAGATAGTTAAGGATAATCTATGGAAGATAGTTAAGGACAATCTATGGAAGATAGTTAAGGACAATCTATGGAAGATAGTTAAGGATAATCTATGGAAGATAGTTAAGGACAATCTAATAAAAATAGTTAAGGACAATCTAATGAAGATAGTTAAGGACAATCTAATAAAAATAGTTAAGGACAATCTATAGAAGATATTTAAGGACAATCTATGGAAGATAGTTAAGGACAATCTATGGAAGATAGTTAAGGACAATCTAATAAAAATAGTTAAGGACAATCTAATGAAGATATTTAAGGACAATCTAATAAAGATAGTTGAGGACAATCTAATGAATATAGTTAAGGACAATCTAATGATGATAGTTAAGGACAATCTAATGAAGATAGTTAAGGACAATCTAATGAAGATAGTTAAGGACTATTTAAGGAAGATAGTTAAGGACAATCTTATGAAAATAGTTAAGGACAATCTAATGAAAATAGTTAAGGACAATCTAATGAAGATATTTAAGGACAATCTAATAAAGATAGTTAAGGACAATCTAATGAAGATAGTTAAGGACAATCTATGGAACATAGTTAAGGACAATCAAATGAAAATAGTTAAGGACAATCTAATGAAGATAGTTGAGGACAATCTAATGATGATAGTTAAGGACAATCTAATGAAAATAGTTGAGGACAATCTAATGAAAATAGTTGATGACAATCTAATGAAAATAGTTGAGAAAATCTAATGAAGATAGTTAAGGACAATCTAATAAAGATAGTTGAGGACAATCTAATGAAGATAGTTAAGGACAATCTAATGAAAATAGTTGAGGACAATCTAATGAAAATTGTTAAGGACAATCTAATGAAAATAGTTAAGGACAATCTAATAAAGATAGTTGAGGACAATCTAATGAAGATAGTTAAGGGCAATCTAATGAAGATAGTTAAGGACAATCTTATTAAGATATTTAAGGACAATCTAATAAAGATAGTTGAGGACAATCTAATGAAGATAGTTAAAGACAATCTAATGATGATAGTTAAGGACAATCTAATGAAGATTGTTAAGGATAATCTGTGGAAGATATTTAAGGACAATCTGATGAAGAAAGTTAAAGACAATCTGCAGAAGACAGTTAAAGACAATCTAATGAAGATATTTTAGGACAATCTAAGGAAGATAGTTAAGGACAATCTGTGGAAGATATTTAAGGATAATCTAATGAAGAAAGTTAAAGACAATCTGCAGAAGATAGTTAAAGACAATCTAATGAAGATATTTTAGGACAATCTAAGGAAGATAGTTAAAGACAATCTGTGGAAGATATTTAAGGATAATCTAATGAAGAAAGTTAAAGACAATCTGCAGAAGATAGTTAAAGACAATCTAATGAAGATATTTTAGGACAATCTAAGGAAGATAGTTAAGGACAATCTAATGAAGATATTTAAGGACAATCTAATGAAGATAGTTAAAGACAATATGTGGAAGATTTTTAAGGACAATATAATGAAGAAAGTTAAGGACAATCTAATGAAGAAAGTTAAGGTCAATCTAATGAAGATAGTTAAGGTCAATCTAATGAAGAAAGAGAAGGTCAAACTAATGAAGACAGTTACAGGCAATCTAATGAAGATAGTTAAGGACTATGTAATGAAGATAGTTAAGGACAATCTAACGAAGATAGTTAAGGACAATGTAATGAAGATAGTTACAGGCAATCTAATGAAGATAGTTAAGGACAATCTAAGGAAGATAGTTAAGGACAATCTAAGGAAGATAGTTAAGGACAATCTAAGGAAGATAATTAAGGACAATCTATGGAAGATAGTTAAGGACAATTTATGGAAAATAGTTAAGGACAATCTGTGGAAGATAGTTAAGGACAATCTATGGAAGATAGTTAAGGACAATCTGTGGAAGATAGTTAATTACAATCTACGGAAGATAGTTAAGGACAATCTGTGGAAGATAGTTAATTACAATCTATGGAAGATAGTTAAGGACAATCTGTGGAAGATAGTTAAGGACAATCTATGGAAGATAGTTAAGGACAATCTATGGAAGATAGTTAAGGACAATCTATGGAAGATAGTTAAGGACAATCTAATGAAGATAGTTGAGGACAATCTGTGGAAGATAGTTAAGGACAATCTATGGAAAATAGTTAAGGACAATCTATGGAAGATAGTTAAGGACAATCTATGGAAGATAGTTAAGGATATCTATGGAAGGTAGTTAAGGACAATCTATGGAAGATAGTTAAGGATATCTATGGACGATAGTTAAGGACAATCTATGGAAGATAGTTAAGGACAATCTATGGAAGATAGTTAAGGATATCTATGGAAGGTAGTTAAGGACAATCTATGGAAGATAGTTAAGGATATCTATGGAAGATAGTTAAGGACAATCTATGGAAGATAGTTAAGGACAATCTATGGAAGATAGTTAAGGATATCTATGGAAGATAGTTAAGGACAATCTATGGAAGATAGTTAAGGACAATCTATGGAAGATAGTTAAGGATAATCTATGGAAGATAGTTAAGGATATCTATGGAAGATAGTTAAGGACAATCTATGGAAGATAGTTAAGGATAATCTATGGAAGGTAGTTAAGGATATCTATGGAAGATAGTTAAGGACAATCTATGGAAGATAGTTAAGGATAATCTATGGAAGATAGTTAAGGATATCTATGGAAGATAGTTAAGGACAATCTATGGAAGATAGTTAAGGATCATCTATGGAAGGTAGTTAAGGATATCTATGGAAGATAGTTAAGGACAATCTATGGAAGATAGTTAAGGATAATCTATGGAAGATAGTTAAGGATATCTATGGAAGATAGTTAAGGACAATCTATGGAAGATAGTTAAGGATAATCTATGGAAGATAGTTAAGGATATCTATGGAAGATAGTTAAGGATATCTATGGAAGATAGTTAAGGATAATCTATGGAAGATAGTTAAGGACAATCTATGGAAGATAGTTAAGGACAATCTATGGAAGATAGTTAAGGATAATCTATGGAAGATAGTTAAGGACAATCTATGGAAGATAGTTAAGGACAATCTATGGAAGATAGTTAAGGATAATCTATGGAAGATAGTTAAGGATATCTATGGAAGATAGTTAAGGATAATCTATGGAAGATAGTTAAGGATATCTATGGAAGATTGTTAAGGACAATCTATGGAAGACAGTTAAGTGCATTCTGTGAAAGATTGTCTTGGACCAAGACGATCTGAAAGTGCGGTGAACTCTAAGAAGATGAAGAAGAATGAAGGAACATGCTTTAGCTTCATCGCTAAGCCAGGGAGTTATCAATCACTATGATATTGCCTATTTCTGAAGGAAAACACAAGAAAATAAATTAAAAGTTTTTAAAAAAAACAAATTCTCTTCAAACCAGTTCTAAGAAAACTGTAACCGTAAACAAAATAAAATAAATGGACATTTTAAAAAGAAGAAATTCTCTTCAAAGACAGTTCTAAGAAAACTGTAACCGTAAACAAAATAAAATAAATGGACATTTTAAAAAGAAGAAATTCTCTTCAAAGACAGTTCTAAGAAAACTGTAACCGTAAACAAAATAAAATAAATGGACATTTTAAAAAGACGAAATTCTCTTCAAAGACAGTTCCGAGAAAACGGAAACGATGAACAAAAATACGAAAGCGGACAGCATGCAGACACCTTTACTCACATGTCAAGTATGTTAAATTTGAAACCGTTACGAATAGCGTACACTTGAGAAATGGATGTCATGGGGCGTACCGGATGTTTTCCTTCATTTCTGTAAACAGTTTCAATGTCTTCTGGTTGATAAACCATAACTACTGGAACCCCAAGTTGAAATTTTACCACTGGTCCATACGTGTCGAGCAATCGATCGAATAACTGATTTGCTGTTTTTGGTCCCACATTCGCTGTTTGGTGGAAGGATAAAGAAAAGTTTGTTTTGGGGGGGGGGGGGGGGGATCGAAATAAGAATCACAATAGCGAAGCCAGCAATGACTTTCAGAAACCTCGATAAAATATGGAAATCAAAATTCATCATCATGTGCCATGCCGATTGGCGTAGGCGATCATGTCCCTCCACAATCTTCTATCTACAATGCATCGTATCAGCTCTGTTGTTGACTGTTTTCCATGCCATGACACCAAACTGTCTAGTATTTTCTCTCTTTATCGTTCGCGATATCTTTTTCGTTTTTTTTTTTGCCAGTTGTAACCAAGTAGTTCAACTTTCCTAATCTCATGATGTGCCCAAGAAATGTTGATTATTTCTTTCCGATTTTTTTTAGAAGTTCCCTTTTTCAGTTGACCTCTGAGAATTTCGTCATTGGTCTTTTTAACTGTCCAGGGAACTTTCAACATTCATCTGAGAAATCTTATCTATGTGGCCTCTAATCGTCTTTAAAATGATCCAAATCAAAATTACTAAGCACAAAAAGAAAGCTCAGGATTTTCAAATTAACTGTACTAACCATCCTTACGTATAAATGCGGGAGATGGAAAACAACAAAAGAAATAGAAAATAAACTGGATGATTTTAGAAACAAATGCCCGAGGAAAATACTTCGTGTACCGTGGAATGAGTTCAAGACTAGTGCAGACATAAGAGAAATGATAAAGAATTTTTTTTAAATCAACTATAATCAAGAGAAGAAGATGGTCATATGTTGGCCTTGTGATGAGAAAAGACAACGAAAGAATATCAAAACGGGTGCTCAAATGAGAACGAGAGTGTAAAAGAAAACGAGGCAGGCTTAGAGAAACACGAAAAAGAACATTACAGAGAGAGACAACAACAGCAGACATTAGCTCATTCGCAAAGATTTAACAACTCGCTCAGAACAGAGCCATCTCACGAGACATTATGCAGGTCGTACGCAAGGTTTGATAGTTGAAAGGTCGGCGTACACGAGGGTCTAGAATTTCACACAGCATTCTATTATTGCGCCCTTCATTACTAGCGTAGGATCGATTTAGGGATTTACGATCGTCCATCATGATGACGTGGCATATACAACAATGGATGCTCCCATAACGCCTGATTCGCTCAAAAGAAAACTGTCAAAACGCACGAAGCACTGTAGCGATGGCGGAGAATCATTGTAGTTTAACTTTCAGTTGCTGTGGCAGAACAATCTACATTAAGGAGCTGTGAATCATTCATAATTATCATGTGCCATTCCGGCTGGCGTAGGCGATCATGTCCTTCCACAATCTTCTATCTGCAGTGCATCGTATCAGTTCTGTTGTTGACTGCTGTGCCATGACACCAAGCAATCTAATATGTTCTCTCTTTGTTGTCCGCGATCTTCATTTCCTTGTATTTTGCCAGTTGTAACCAAGTATTCCAACTTTCCTCTTCTCATGATGTACCCGAAAAATGTTGTTTCCTTCTGATGTCTTTTAGGAGCTTCCTTTTTGTGTTGGCCTCTTTGAGAATTTACTGATTGGTCTTTTTAGTTGTCCATGGAACTTTCAACATTCTTCTGAGAAATCCCATCTCTGTGGCCTCTAACCGTCTTTTCATTTGTTTGTCTACGTCCATGATTCGCTTCCATAGGTCAGAATTGGTTCTATATAGCACCGATGAACTCTCTTTCTCACTTCTATTGACATAGATATGTTGCATAAGATATTTTTCACCGAGCAATTCTAAGGACGGTTATTGAATAGCTCTCAATGTTATTACGTAAATCGCATATCGACTTCACTATAGGGTAAGTTCGCATTCACAACACTTGACTTGACAACTCAGTAGTCACGGCCCGAATCCGTTAAGTGGAACAGTCAGTTGACTCTAACGCAGCGAACTGCATTGTGGAGCCGAAATCAATGAATCTCCAAACGGAAATCCTGCAGTGCTCTATACCACTATCTTGGAACCGGAAGTCCATTTATCTTGTTTTTCCATGTCACCCAGTTCATTAATTAATTCGTTTCGATAGTTAGTTCTTAATTTATACAACTGTTCTGGATTCCATTCAGTTTATTAATTATTTCGTTTTGATAGTTCCTAATCTATATTGTTTGTTTAAGCCGTGCAGTTGGTTAATTACTTCATTTTGATGATGAATAGTTTCTAATTTAAGTTATTTGTTTAAGCCGTGCAGTTGGTTAATTACTTCGTTTTGATGATGAATAGTTTCTAATTTATATTGTTTGTTTAAGCCGTGCAGTTGGTTAATTACTTCGTTTTGATGATGAATAGTTTCTAATTTATATTATTTGTTTAAGCCGTGCAGTTGGTTAATTACTTCGTGGACTTCCGTTTCAAAATGGTGGAACGTTTCACGTTCTCTCGATCGCTGAAGCAAAATGTATCTGTGGTTTGATTAATTTAGGCTCGCTGACGTATGTTGAAATCAAAATGATGTTCTACTTAGGAAATCTGCGCTGCCGAACACACACAGCAGTTCCTTTTTGACAAGTCAAGTATTGTTTGTAAATGCGACCTTCACCATCTAATGTTGACATGCGGTTTACGTCACATTTTGTGCTGTGCCGACGTTTGTATTATTTGATGCAGGTTATTTACATGCTGAAACGCATTTAATGTGGACTGTTCCGTCAAGTCGACCGATGATTTTCCTCTTTGGGGAATTTGCACCGTGTTTCGTTCGTTGCACGCTAACCGTACGGTCTGTTGTTTGAAGTGTTCCTTGTTGCAGTTTCCTCATATTCCAAGTCCTGCATGTTGCAGGAGCTACTGAGTTAAGTGCTCTGTGCACACCGTGAGCTGTGTGTTTCATCCGTTTTGATCATGTTTCGATATTCCAGTTGTTTACGATGAATGATGATATCGTATGACAGGGAACAGTTGGCTGTGTTCACTTTCTGGGCGGTTTCGCCTTATGTCTTTTGGCGTGTACTGAGACTGCTACGATGGGGACTACAGTTACATTTCTTTGTTTGAGAGATGCGTTAGTAATTCGGATGATTCCACTGGCGGTTGAGCAATTATGGATATTAATTCGTTTGCAGTGATACCGAGGCCTTCCATAACCAATAACCAATAACCAATTACTTCGTTTTGATGATTAGTTCCTAATTTATATGGTTTAGTTTTGTAAGTCAGACAGTTGGTTGGTTAATTAGACCTTTTATTGTAAATGTTTATTCTGGATGTCAAGTGACTAGTTTAATAGCTAGCTTTTGTGTCAGATCGTTGATAAACAAACGCTGAAATTCAATAGCAGTACTTACTGAGTGATTAAAAATTAACATAATCTGAAATTCACAGGCAGTACTTCCTGAATTAACAAAAGCTGAATTTCACAGGCAGTACTTCCTGAATTAATAATAGCTGAAGTTCATCATCATCAAGTACCGGGCCTGCTGGCGTAGGTGATCATGTCTCTTCACAACTTTCGATCTCGGCAGCTATTTATCATTTCTGTTGTTGACCTTCTGCCAAGCCATTCTCTTAAGCTGTCTGTTATTTTTTTCTCTTTGCATCCCTCTATCTCTTCGTCCCTCAATTTTTCCAGTTGTTACAATACATTCCAGTTCTTCTCTTCTCATTACGTGGCCACAAAATGGTGATTGTTTCTTCCTAATATTGGAAATTAGCTCTCTTTTTGCTTTGACCTCTCTCCGAACATCTTCATTACTTTTCTTAGCTATTGAGTTATTGAGTTATTGAGTTATTTAGTTATTTGCGGGTCATCATCATTGCACTCCGAACATGTCCATAGGTGCTCAGATCCCCTCCTCAGCAATTCCCTCAGTGTCCAGCGACTGACGACTCCAGTTCTATGTTGGTTGATAAGTCTTCTTACACGCCCACTAAGTGTCTCATTTCTAGCTGGGCCCAACTTAACTCCCATTTCCATCATCCGAAGAAGTGACGTGGATCTGTGTTTGTCGAAGTCCTGTGCTCTTCCCACATCTCGGAGGGCATTGATGATGTCCGAACGATCCATTGGTTGACCGTCCTCAACGACAGGGCAGCTAGCCAACCTGTCCGCCCTTTCATTTCCCCGTACTCCCTCATGTCCAGGGACATAAACAAAGGTGACCTTACGTATTTTGGATTTCTGCAACGACTCTACCCATTGCATGCGTACAGAGCCCGCCTCCACTTTTTTTATCATGATCATCGAATCACTCAGTATATATGCGTGGGTGTAGTCTTGTGACTCTAACCATTTGAATGCCTTGGTCACTGCCATAGCCTCCATTGTCATGCTACTCGTGGTCATGACGTATTCACCACTGTCTTCTTAGACTATTCTGCCTGCCGAGCGTGCTGTAAATGCCCATGCACTTCTTTGGTGTCGTCTTACAGATCCGTCTGTATAGATGACTGCATCTTTCTCATCGGTGTTATCGCTCTGTGTTGAGCACGTGGTGCAATGGATGCTCTGTATCTGTACTAATCTTCAGGTATGCTCGTGCTCTCGAGATCTTGATTCTGTCATCCATGGTTGGAAAGTCAAGAAGATACCTCATTGCTACACAGGGTGTGTCCCTCGTACACCCCAGGATAATAGCATAACTCCAAGGTATGTCATCAACTTGTCCCTGGTCACCTCATCAGCTCCCATTCGTACTACCGGTGTGGTCGTATTAACGATATGATTGTAAAGGGAGAACCATGAAACTGATGCTTTATTAGGATTAACCACGGCACCTGAAACCCCACACCAGGAAGAAATGCGATCGAGTTCGTCTTGCATTGTGGAAGCGATTCCCCGTCTGTCTCTTCCCTGTCGATATACCAGAATATCATCGGCAAATGTCATAGTTCTTCCCCTCCCATCCAGCTGTTGTTCCGTGATTGTTATTGTGTACACGTTAAATAGAACTGATGACAATGGTGAGCCTTATGGCAGCCCTGGGCAAATGGATGTTGGCTCGGAAGACCAACTTCCACATCTGAGTATCACCTTCCTCTGAAACAGTGCCGCGGCGATCCATCTAATGTGGAAGGGGTGCACCGCCAGTTTGAGGAGCATATGCATGAGATATTCAAATGGTACCCTGTTGTATGCATCCTCCAGATCTATAGCAGCAGCACATGTCTCCTCTCGTCTGTGGAGGCCTTCGAAGACGTCATAGGCAAATACTGCCGCATTGAGCCATGTCTCTTTGTTATATCTATAACCTCCAAGTGTGGGTGGGAATACACGTTTCTGTTCAAGGTGACAGGTGAGGACACGAGCAACTATTTTCTCCAGCAGCTTGCCCGCAGTGTTCTGCATTGTGATGATTCTGTAGGCACTGATCTGTGAATGGTCCTTGTTTGGCTTCGATAGCGGTAGTAAGTAGATGTGTAGCCACTCCTCCTTAATCTGGCCACTCCGAATACTGGCATTAAACTCATTGGCCAGTTTTGTCAAGTCGTCGTCAGTTAAATTGCCTATGTCATCGTACCGAACACCATCTGGACCAGGAGCAGTGTTGTATGACCTTTTAAGTGTCGTGCGAATGATATCGGTTGTGATTGTGAGATCTTCTTCCAGCCCTACATCCTTACACAATTTTGACAGCGATCCCCGTATCCTCATTCATACAGCCTCATTTCTTTGGTCCGTCTGCTCAATGTAGCGGGCAAGCAGGGCCTTCCCTTTGCTCTTATCATATGTGTGCCATACCCGGCCTGTGCTCTGAAAGTCTGGTATATCTCTGTGTCGTGGTGTGCCATTCATGCACTGATGAAGGCGCCAGAATGTGCGATTTTTCTGATCACACTTTTTTACAGAAGTCATCCTATTTAACATCCTTAGCTTGCTTAGCGCATAGTTTAAAGTGCATCATTTTTTGGTCGACCTCTACTTTCAGACGCTTCAAGAGCTCAGGTTGTGTTCTACCATACCTTCTGGCTTTCTGCCATGTCTTGGCCGTTTGTCTCTTGTTCCGCCTAGCTTCCTCGACATCTACGTTCCACCAGGGTGGCTGTGTCCATCTCTCCTGCCTCCTACGAGGGGAGCTCTGTTTCCTATGTCTGATTTTGCTAATGACGTCCTGGTCTGTTTTCTCGTAGTGGAATGTGTGGAGCTTTCTTCTCTGGCTTCTATTTCTGCTTTTCTCAATTAGGAGGACACATGGATAGTGATCACTTCCGTGGAACCCCAGTGCACTCAACCTGCAAACCAGTGCGAAGATGGAAGACACCAGTGCCAGGTCTATGACACTATCAGAGTCCCCTGTTCGAGTGGCCATTCTTGTTGCCCTTCCATCATTCAAGCACACTAAATCGGCCGATACCAGTGCGTTCTCTAGGTCTTCTCCCTGCTTGTTTGTTATGACGTTACCCCACTGGTTTCCTCTAGCATTAAAGTCTCCGCAGAAAATGACGTTCTCTTTATCGAACTCGAAGAGATTCTGCCATTGTTGTGTGTTCACCTTCCCATTACAGGCATACACATTAACAATCACGAAATGAACTGGGGTCTGCACCCTAACCGCATGTACCTGCAATTCTGCACTGCCCCACGCAGACATATCAACCTCAGCTGCCACCATATTGTTGCGCACAAGGATGGCCTGCCCATGGTGTCGTCTATTGTAAAAACAATGAAAGCCAGGAGAACTTACTGTCCTGTCACCAAGAAGAGTTTCTTGCAAAACCATTATATCGGCGCCGCACAGTAGCTTATCAAGAATGGGCCGTCGTTGATTAATGGACCCACAATTCCAATAAGTAACGCGCACATACTTTAGGCCTAGCCTCTCACACTTTGACAGTTTAATGCCACCTCTCTTGCCCCGTCGTGTTTTCCTTTTTCGATGATGTCGTTTGGCCTGCATCTGAAAACTTGTGTCTGTTCTATTGTCCATGTTTCGCATCCATATGTTAAGACTGGCTCTACGTAACATTTAAGAACTCTTTTTCTTGTTTCTATTGTCAAAAATGGATTTCATAGTATCTTCCTCATTTTTTGGAAAGCTGCTTTCACCTGAGCCATTCTGCATCTCACCTCTTTTGTACATCTTCCGTCTGAGGTTAACAAAGTTCCCAAATATTTAAATTAATTTACCTGTTTTAATATTGTTCCACTTGTCTTTATTTTGCACTGAGGTGATGTCTTTTTCTTTGTTCTTACCATTACCTCTGTCAACAGCAGTACTTACTGATTAATTAAACATTTTTAAATCTGAATTTCACAGGCAGTACTTCATGAACCAACAAAAGCACTACTTACTGAATGGCTTGAAGTGAAGCATAGTACCAAGTACAGGCAACTGATAAATACCCCTGGGACCTGGTATATCCTCAAATGGTTTGACATTTGATAAATCCACTCTCGACTGTGTATCTTGTGCTGCATAGCCCTTCTTAAGTTCAATATTTCCATTGGCTAAAAATCGTTGAATGAGAACGTTATTGTAAACGCTTCTGCTAATCTGATGTAAAAGAGTCATTTTATTTTTGAAGAGAGGTCAAAACCTTTTCAAATTGGCTTAAAAATTAAACTCGTGTTTTTGATGCATGTAATATTGTTAAATATTTCCTGTCTTTTTTTTTTTATTTATGTGCACGCAATATTTTTGTAATAGTGTTTCTTGATAAAATGTTGTATCTGTAAGACAAAATGGTAGTCATCAGTATTTAGTTTTAGAAATGATAAAAAAAATGAAAAAGGTTGTCACATAGCAATTGCTGGTGGATAAATAATGAACTATCTGGGAAGAGTGAGAAAAAAGATGAAAGTTTCCTCCTCTGCCTTACCTGGCATGTAGTCTTTTTTTTTTGGGGGGGGGGGGAGAGGGGGTGGAATGTAGAAGCGGAATCTGGATAGCCCTGGTTTACCGATACAGGTGTCAGCGCTCACCTATGACTAGATATACAGGTGTCAGCGCTCACCTATGTGTAGATATACAGGTGTCAGCGCTCACCTATGACTAGATATACAGGTGTCGGCGCTCACCTATGACTAGATATGCAGGTGTCAGCGCTCACCTATGTGTAGATATACATGTGTCAGCGCTCACCTATGACTAGATATACAGGTGTCAGCGCTCACCTATGACTAGATATACAGGTGTCAGCGCTCACCTATGACTAGATATACAGGTGTCAGCGCTCACCTATGTGTAGATATACATGTGTCAGCGCTCACCTATGTGTAGATATACAGGTGTCAGCGCTCACCTATGTGTAGATATACAGGTGTCAGCGCTCACCTATGTGTAGATATACAGGTGTCAGCGCTCACCTATGTGTAGATATACAGGTGTCAGCGCTCACCTATGAGTAGATATACAGGTGTCAGCGCTCACCTATGAGTAGATATACAGGTGTCAGCGCTCACCTATGAGTATATATGCAGGTGTCAGCGCTCACCTATGAGTAGATATGCAGGTGTCAACGCTCACCTATGACTAGATATACAGGTGTCAGCGCTCACCTATGACTAGATATACAGGTGTCAGCGCTCACCTATGACTAGATATACAGGTGTCAGCGCTCACCTATGACTAGATATACAGGTGTCAGCGCTCACCTATGAGTAAATTAACGCTTTTAGTTCTTGTAGGAACACGTGCAATCCTTCAGCAACGGTAATTACATCATTAACACAGAGGAATGAAAAGGTCTGTCTGATAACAATTTAACAATCATGTATCTTTAAATACACAAGCATCAATAACATGTATATGAGAATATGGTGTTAGTGACCATACTTTTTAATGACGACGCCACATTTTTGACTGATATGGTCACTATATATAGAAATAGATAGAAGCAGTATAGCAAAGCAAAAGCAGCATCAAATTTTTAAAGAATCGGGACGAAATATGGAAATAAAGGGACTCTAAGGGAATAAAGTAATGACAACAACAAAGAAAAAGACATCACCTCAGTGCACAATGAAGACAAGTGGAACAATATTAAAACAGGTAAATGAATTTAAATATCTGGGAACACTGTTAACTTCAGATGTGAGATGTACAAAAGAGGTGAGATGCAGGATGGCTCAGGCAAAAGCAGCTTTCCATAAAATGAGTAAGATACTATGTAATCCATTTTTGACAAAAGAAACAAGAAAAAGAGTTGTTAAATGGTATGTAGAGCCAGTCTTAACATATGGATGGGAATCATGGACAATAGTACAACAGACAAGATAATTACTGGAGGCTGTAGAAATGTGGTTTTACAGAAGAATGTTGAGAATACCACGGACAGCTAAGAAGAGTAATGAAAACGTTCTAAAAGAGGTCAAAGCAAAAAGAGAGCTAATTTCCAATATTAGGAAAAAATAATTATCATTTCTTAGACATGTAATGAGAATGAAACAGCTGGAATATATTGTAGCAACTGGAAAAATTGAGGGACGAAGAGATAGAGGAAATCAAAGAGAAAAGATACCAGACAACTTAAGAGAATGGCTTGGCAGAAGATCAACAACAGAAACGATAAACGACTGTCGAGATCGAAAGTTGTGGAGAGACATGATTACATACGCCAGCAGGGATGGTACTTGATGATTATGATGATGATGAAGATGATGATGATAATGATAATGATGATGATGATAATGATGATGATATATTATCATAAACCTATTTGTGGTTCCGAAACAAAAATTGAGGATGTAATGAGTTACAATTCACCCTAAAACAGTGAACAGAAAATTCAACATTTTTTTCTGTTGAAACACAGAGAACAATTAAGGGAGATAATAATGATACAAGCCGTCGATCAGGATCGAACCCTACCCCTTGTCCTTTGTAGTCCATTTCACGAACCACTGAGCTATCGCGGCAAATAGAGGATGTACTGACTTACTATTCACCCTAAAAAATGTGAGCAGAAAATTCAAAAGAACACAACAACAATTAACAAATAGCTTGGACAGACAATGAGAAACCATTCGACCGAGGACACAGAAAACAATTATCGGAGATACTAATAATATACTAAGTAAGCCAACATTTAACTAGCCTATGTAAAGGTCTCGATAAATATATATATATATATATATATATAATATATATATATATTTTTTTTTTCTTCTTTCGCCAGCTTTTACCTCTGACGAAGTCCCTAGACACTAGGAACTGAGTTTTGCGTGTTAATTCATTTTTCCACTGGCAGCCGTGTGCACTAGGGTCCCTCGCCGCACAGGCAGATAACTCCTACTTCGGAGGTACTCATATTTTTTCCGTACATGAGTAATTGGCGTTTCAAGTCGGGCCTCGCTGCTGAGACCAGGGGTGGTTGCCGCAGAGAGAAATTGTAAATAAAAATATCAACCGGTGTAGCCGGGATTTGAACCCACAATCTCTCTGTCTCGAGGCCGGCGTCTTGCCTCGAGACAAACCAGTCTCCCTAAGGTCTCTGTATCAGCACCAGCTGCCCAGTCAGAAAAGCAACAGAACACACAGTCGACTTCTAAGATAGATCTGGAGTAAGAGATCGGTACGTACTGTCTCCCCTATTGTTTATTACCTACATGGACTATATATGTAAGTTAGTCAGCCCATCAGAGAAAGAGGGGAGCAACGAGCTTCTATTTGCGAACAGTCAGGCACTAATCACTGAGAAATAGATTACTGACAAGATCACATAAATAGATTTAACAGCACAGCCACTCAATAATATATGAAATCAACATAAACAAAACAGAAGTAATAAATATCGCAAACGAGAAACACAATATCAACAATACGATGGACGACATATCATTAAAACAAGGGAAACAAATCTAGGAAGTCTAGAGACAAACGACAATACAGAAACAGCCGAAACAGATTCAAGATACACAAAGCTTGTCAAATCATCAGATAGTTATCACCACTATTGTCCAACAAGGAAATAACTCTGGAGGCAAAACGGACACTCTACAATACAATCTTCATTCCAACGTTGTGCTACCAATGCCAGACCTTGACCCTAGATGCAAGAACAATAAGGAAATAACCACCAATGAGATGAAATGTTTCAGACGAATGACAGGTAACCATCATAGAGTTAAAATCAGAAATCAAGAATTGGGAAAAAGGGCTAGGAATAATTCCTTCCATAGAATACATATAGAAACCACATATAAAATGGTTTGGCAATGTGATAAGGCATACAAACCAAAAGATACCACAAGCCTTCAATAATTGTTGAGATAATACCAGACTTAAAGGCCGACCACGAAAAGATAGATTGGTATAGGTCGTTTCAAAATATTTTGAAGGTGTTTAAAATTCCATATCTCTGCAACCAATTGATGATAATGCTGAAATTTTGCATATGGTCTTGTGATTTTTTGGTCCCAAGAAGTACATTCATTTCCTCACCAACAAACGTATAGTTTTAAATATTCTTTATTTGAAGTATACAAATTTAAGGCATTTTGGTCAAACCATATATTTGGAGGAATTACCGCTTCATATGAGTGAGCACCCACGGACTTGTCATCTTGAACGTAATGCGCGCCAATTTCCCTGTTTTAAGCACTAAAAAAACACATAAAACGCGTCATAGTTATAATTTTATATCCGGTGCATCCCATTTCCTGTCGTTTTGTTGTGATTTATGTGCAACGGCGTATCCTAATTATTGGGTAATTTCGTTAAATTTGTGATCTGTTAGTCAATGGGTATAAAAGTAAAGTTCCTTACATTGCAATCAGTGGCAATAAAGGTGTATAAATATTTTTGCATAGAAGCTAAGCGTGGAAAACTGTATCGAAGCATCTCAAAGCCAGAAAAGAGAACTATTCACGCATTGGGTATAAGCAAACGCTTTTTCAAACAAGTGCTTAAAGCTAACGGAGTGTCCAGTTCAATCAAGACTAGGACGCTAGGAAGAAAGAAAGTAGTAGATAGTTTTGACAAGGAAGTGATTAGAAGAGCAATTTGTAAAATGTTCGATTCCAAAGAAACTGTGACTTTAAGAAAACTGAAAATTCGACTGAGAGCAGAAAATGACATTGTTGTGTCGAAAACAACATTATGGAGAACTGTTAGAAGCATCGGTTTTACGTTTAGAAAGTACGATAGTGGTAGAAATGTCATCTGCGAGAAGCCGCACTTAGTTTCTATGAGGAGTAAATATTTACGTGAAGTACGGGAAATGCGTAACCAAGGTTATGGTATTGTATTTCTAGATGAATCTTGGATAAATTCTCACCACACAAGTGCAAAGGAATGGCAGTTATCAGATGGAAGTATTAAAAGATGTGTACCCACTGGAAAAGGACAGCGTATTATAATGGCACATGCAGGCAGCCGAAAAGAAGGGTTGGTGAAAAATGCAGAACTTATATTCACCTCTAATTATACTGACAACAGGGACTATCACACCTAGATGAATGGCCATATATTTAGAGAGTGGATTGAAAATACTCTTCTTCCAATTCTAGACAGACCATCCTGTCTGGTAATGGACAACGCGTCGTACCACAACGCTGTGGCAGAAGAAGACAAAATTCCTACATCTACCAGTACAAAATATGTTATAAAGATTTGGCTAAGAAAGGAAGGAATTCCATTTAACGAGGGATTTTTGAAACCTGAATTACTGTCACTTGTTAAGAAATCGCAAAAGACCAAAGTATTCCAAATAGACAAAATCATTCAACAGCATGGTCATACGTGCTTGAGACTGCCCCCTTATCATCCACAATTAAACCCCATTGAACTCGTTTGGGCAAAAATTAAAGGGCAGGTGGCAGCTAAGAATACAAGTTTTAAACTATGCGATATAAAAGGACTGACATATGCTGCTCTATCACAGATTGACAAAGATTTTTGGTGCAAATGTGAAGATCATGTCTTAAAAGAAGAAAATGACTATTGGAAAAAAAGATGGACTATCGTTCGTTCAGCCCAGATTAGTAATCAATATGTTAGACTCCTCTGATTCAGAATAAATGAAATAATAATGGACGTTTTTATATGTCCGCATGATCAATCTTTAGCTAAAGTTGATAACGTTTTGAAAATGTAAAGATTCTTGATATGTGTACTGCAGGCATGCAAAGAAACTAAATCACTTTCATATGTCTTGTTTACGTAAAATAATGAAAGTCACATGGAAAGACATAAAACGAACAATGTAGCTCTTTACAGTGAAGAGGATCCCGTGCTTACATCGGACTCTTTAGTCACATGCGTACCCATAAACAATAACTTTGCTTGATATGTCATGCTCGTTATCGCTCGCAACGGATAATTAATTTTTTTTAAATGTATTCTTTGTTGTATATTGTTAAAATAGTTTTCATTAATGGAACTGTTTATACGCTGATTTGTTTTAGACCGTCTGTAAAGGCTATAACATTGACATTCTCATAGTATTTTAAAGAAAGTAAACAATAGAAAGTAAACAGTTGATAAACGCCTCCAACTTTCAAGTTGTGTAGAGACGCCTATGTCGAGAAGCTGATTTCCATTAATGTACGGTAAATTATTTTCTCCAGGAGCAAAAAGATCCGTAAATTCACTGAGATCAAAGGAAAGTGCTGCTTCATGATGAAGCATACTTCCTACATCATTAAATTTTGTGAAATCGGTGGGACCTTGGAAAAACAAGGCCAGATGCAAAAAATCAAGTTTGTAAGTGCAGGGAAAGAGGAGATATTTCATGTTAATCGTGAACATTTAGATTTGAAACGACCAATAGAATATTAGAATATTATTTAACAGCAGCAGAGGCCAGTAGAAGAGCAAAATACAGTAAATTATAACTCCCCTCGAAGCTGAGAGCAAATTATGGACAGAAGAAGATACTATATAATTAAGAAATAGTAAAACAAAACCTTACGATAACATTTCATCTCCATAGCTGGTATTTTATTCTGCAGCTTTGCTATGAGTGTACATGTTTTGCAAGTGTGTAGAAAACTTGACATATTCATAGCAATGGCGCGCATCAGTCTGATTTTACAGCACAGCCTGGTGTTCTTTTATGCTTACTTTGCTCAGTATCCAAACCAAATAAAATACTTTACATGATATCGTCTATTCATGGATGTTTATTTAAAAATAATTAATATATTGTTTTGTATTGAACTAAATTATTACGACCCAACTATTGAAGTCTTAATCGCTCTTCATGCGACTAAAAGACAACATTGCCTCATTATAATGAACAAAGTTGACGTTACAGACGCACCGGCCTTGAACGGAATAAGCGGGATTTCCCAGTATTTTGTTATTTGGTTATGGAAGACCCGGTATTACTGCAAACAAATTCTCTCTCTCTCTCTCTCTCTCTCTCTCTCTCTCTCTCTCTCTCTCTGCGTTCAGGACTCAATCAGAGGAAGGATTCCAGACTCCCACATGAAGTCAGCTGTCAGGCTAAGCGTGTTGATCGCCCCCACAGACAGAACATCACAATTAGAGTCTGTCAGATCCACTCTGACTGAACACCCGTTAATACGTTGCACTGTGTTCTGCGCCAGTGGACCAGTGCATCCGATTTCAGCCAGCATTTTATTCGGGTTTGCTTTCCCTAGCCTTTGATTGTCCCCAATCTTCCTGCAAGGCAGCAGATTGTCTTTTCTGTAGGGGGATTCTGCCCTTAGATGGTAGGCCCTCCCAGGTTTACGAGCACCATCTGCCCGAGTCACTAGAGGTGACTAACACAGACGTGCACACACAAAGATGTGAGATGTTACTAACACAGACCCGGACACACAAAGATGTGAGATGTGACTAACACAGACGTACACACACAAAGATGTGAGATGTGACTAACACAGACATGCACACACAAAAATATGAGATGTGACTAATACAGACATGCACACAGCGATACGAGGCATGGCTAACACTGACACACATCAAGATATATGACACATGACTAACATTAACATGCACATAAAGATATGAGATATAATTGACATTGACATGCACACACACACACAAACGAATTAAAATCCATAATTGCTCAACCGCCCGTGCCAGCGGAATCATCCGAATCTCATCTCCCAAACAAAGAAAGGTAACTGTAGTCCCCATCATAGCAGTCTCAGCACACGCCAACAGACATAAGGCGAAACAGCGCAGAAAGTGAACACAGCCAACTTTTCCCTGTCATACGATATCACCATTTATCGTAAACAATTGCAACATCGAAACATGATCAAAACGGATGAGACACACAGCTCACGGTGTGCACAGAGCACTTAACTCAGTAGCTCCTGCAACAAGCCGGACTTGGAATATGAGGAAACTGCAACAAAGAACACTTTTCATGCATAGCCTTCAATTGTTCCCGCCGCCTATCCACCATATACCGGGAGTTCACGTCCTCTTGAAAATAATGATCGTCATATTTTTTAAAAAATGTAGAGCGCTTGATGATGTTAGGCCATCGTTGTTGACTCCAATTCCTAACATATAGACACACAGTTAGCCGTCAGATTATCCCCGTCGCACATCAAACAACCGACCGTAAGATTAGCGTACGGCCGGACTAGTGTCTAGGTATATACGATGAACCATTATGATGACGTAGCACACAAAAAAAGCTCGATTTCACTCCCTTTCGATTTCTGATTACTCTAGTAAAAGCAGCCTAAGACGAACAAATCACTGTGCAAATTCCGTAAAGAGATAAAACTACGGCTGACGAAGTAGTTTACATTGATAAGTAACATGGAAATAACTTGCGTCAAGGAATTTCAACAACGGCCATGAACAGCACCAATGTGACGTAAAGCGCAGATCAAGTCTAGACGTTGGAAGGTCGCATTCACAACACTTGATTTGTTAAAACTGGACTATTGCCGGCGTACAACATCGCTTTAGCGGCGCAGATGTAATAAGATCATCACTTTTACTTTAACGCAGAAAAGTACAACGGAGAACCGAAAATAATCAGATTCCGAATGCACTTACTGCAGCGATCAAGAGAACGTGATCTAGATCCCACCATCTTTACAACGGAAGTCCCAGTATGTAAATGATGGGACGCACCAAAATGGATGCTTCTATCGTCCAAGCCATGTAAACAATGTTGACTTTCCTTGGCTCCAACGGTTTATCTCATTCTATTAGAGAATTTCACGCTATCTGTTACCACAGTGAGATGGCGGATTTTTTTTTTTTTGAAATGTAATCACGGGTTTGATAATAAATGTGTGTACACAGTTCGTTAACCATCGCTGTGGATCAAGTCTTTATTTGCTGGCTTCGTTAGCAACCATGGAAGCTAATGACCTTACTTGTGCCGACGGTTGGTTTGGGGCAAATTGTACGTTACAATGTCACTGCTATAATGGCTTAGTTTGTGACAAAACTACAGGGACATGCCCAAACAATGACAGTTGTCAGCACAAAGTTTTCGAACCCCAGTGTCAGTACATGGATTTTATTTGCAAATATGCCCAACAATCTGAACCTACTTTCCTGCTTGATAACAACGACACCTCATGTAATCCGGACACAGATTCTACATCAGTTGAGGCAACTCTCAATCAATCTTTGCCGTGCTCCTGGTTTAGGATTTATGCGAATGACTTAAAATATCCGGACAGTTTCACGGTAAAACTGAATGGTTCTGCCTCATGTAACAATGTATCAAGGTTTGTAGTTAGTCCGCACGAGATTGATGCCTTCTGCTCTGGGGCTGGTGTGATCAACAAGTTACGGATTGAAAGGGCGATAGTTACAAATATCTGCTCTATCTACATTGGCGGGGGTCGGAAACTGGCTCTCAAACAGATCACAAACCAGACCGACAAATTTGATGATTGTTATACAGGAGACGGATGTGGACCAGAGGCCGCAGTTAATAGCAAAACAAAGACCAATCTCTATGACAATAACTGCACACACACAATGGAGAAGTGGAACCAATTCTATTTACTGATATCTGAACTTTGCAACGCCCCAGAAGACTCACATCATTCGAATCTATCATCGAGCTAGCACTATGATTCGGGTAAAGAATGCCACTCTAAAGGCTTTCTCTGACAGTGGCGGAGTAGTGTTCCAGTATAATGATATATCCTACCCTAATTTATCTGTGAACACTATAGTAGTCAAAACACAAACGTCAATGGCACACATTAAGATTGAGTTCTCACCGACTATTTCGCAGGCCGACAGTGCACTGACGGTATGTGAGGTGCAAACATTTACAGACACCTATTGTCTGGACGAGCATTCTTGGTCGTTATGTGCAGTGTGTAGTGGGTGTAGTAAAAGCTGCAATGTCATCATCGGTACTTGTCACGGCTATTGTTCACATGGGATCTATGGACACGACTGTTCCGGGTCTTGTCTCAGTGTCTGTCCTTTATTTGAGGAAAAATCTGGAAAATGCCTACAATGTAAACATCTTGGCTATACCTGTAATGACACTTGGCCCGATGGTAATTTTGGGCTACAGTGCGAACAGATGTGTTCTGATGGCTGTGACATCATATGTACTCTCAAATGTCCGGACAACTGTTTCAACGACACCTGTCAACAGTCGATCGGGAATCTGTACATGCAAGGGAACGTTCTATGGGTCAGACTGCACTCTCAAATCTCCGGACAACTGTTTAACGAAACCTGTGATTCCCACGTTCAGAAGAGTCTGCCGACTACAACAAGCCGAAGCATATGGACACTTTAATGTGTTTCTGTGCTAGACATGGTTCATTTTTGGTGTTTTTTAGTGAAGCCATGGCTCATATCTTGCTGTGTTTCTGTCCTAGCCATGACTCATATCTTAGCTTGTGTGTGCTGGCCATGGCTCATATCTTGGTGTGTGTCATGTTAGTCATATCTCATATCTCGGTGTGTCCGTGTTAATCATGTCTCATATCTTAGTGTGTACCAGTGTTAGTCATATCTCAAATCTTTGTGTGTGCATGTCTGTGTTTGTCACATCTCATATCCTTGTGTGTGCATGGCTATGTTAGTCCCATCTCATATCTTTGTGTGTGCATATCTATGTTAGTCATATCTCTTATCTTTGTGTGCATGTCTATGTTAGGCATGTGTCATATCTTTGTGTGTGCATGTCAATGTCAGTTATATCTCATATCTTTATGTGCATGTTTATGTTAGTCATGTGTCATATATCTTGATGTGTGTCAGTGTTAGTCATGCCTCGTATCTCTGTGTGCATGTCTGTATTAGTCACATCTCATATCTTTGTGTGTGCATGTTTGTGTTAGTCACATCTCACATCTTTGTGTGTGTATTTCTGTGTTAGTTACATCTCACATCTTTGTGTGTCCGTGTCTGTGTCAGTCACATCTCACATCTTTGTGTGTGCATGTCTGTGTTAGTCACCTCTAGTGACTCGGGCAGATGGTGCTCGTAAACCTGGGAGGGCCTACCATCTAAGGCCAGAATCCCCCTACAGAAAAGACAATCTGCTGCCTTGCAGGAAGATTGGGGACAATCAAAGGCTAGGGAAAGCAAACCCGAATAAAATGCTGGCTGAAATCGGATGCACTGGGCCACTGGCGCAGAACACAGTGCATCGTATTAACGGGTGTTCAGTCAGAGTGGATTTGACAGACTCTAATTGTGATGTTCTGTCTGTGCGGGCGATCAACACACTTAACCTAACAGCTGACTTCATGTGAGAGTCTGGAATCCTACTCTGATTGAGTCCTGTTCGCAGAGAGAGAGAGAGAGAGAGAGAGAGAGAGAGAGAGAGAGAGAGAGAGAGAGAGAGAGAGAGAGATCAACACAGTTATTTATTATTTCTTTTGTTGACAAAATATTCCCATATTTCTGTGTTTCGGCAACATCAATGAACTTAAAGACCGGGAAATCCACTACTTTACGGGAAATCCCGCACATCACATTCAGAACCGGTGCATCTAGGATGCGAACGTTGGTAATTTCCTGTGAGCAAAATGGCTCCATGGTCGTATGTTAGTTTATAAATGAAGAGACTTTTATGCAAGAGAAGATAAAAATACCGTCAATACAAATGAAATAATTGTAATACATGAATAGATAAACGTTAATAGATTATAAGAGGTAAGGGCTTTCTGTTTGTTGAAACGATAAACATATGTTTAATGGCTTACCATGTTAATGGTCCTCATGTGGAAACAACAGGTAAGAGGAAAATAGGAAGACCCATAGAGACACTGAGAAGACAGTGAGAAGAACATTGATGAGAGAGGCAAGAGCAGCAGGAATCGGCTCCCTCAATGAGATAGAATTACTTGCACAGAACAGAGACAAATGGGAAGATTTCATAAAATATCTTCAAAAGAATTGAAAAACTGCTAGAATAAAAATTTAGATAAGAGAATGAGTATCTTGGTCTACGCCCTATGGGCCGGCTACGGCTTGAAAGGTCAATAGATTGATAGATAGATGTTAATGGTAGCAACAAAGAAAAAGACATCACCGCAATGGACAGTAAAGACAAGTGGAACAATATTAAAACAAGTAAATGAATTTGAATATCTATAAACTTTGTTAAACTCAGATGATAGATGTACAATTACAGAATGGCTCAGGCAAAAGAAACTTTCCAAAAAATGAGGAAATTCAATCCATATTTAACAATAGAAATAAGAAAAAATAATCTTAAATATTATGTAGAGACAGTCTTAACATATGGATGTGAATCATGGACAATTGAACAACAGACAAGAACATCACTGGAGGCTGTAGAAATGTGGTTCTACAGAAGAATAGTGAGAAAACCATGGACAGCTAAGAGGAAGAGTATTGAAAGCGTTCTGATAGAGACCCGAGCAAAAAGAGAGCTAATATCCAATATTAGGAAAAAAACAATCATCATTCTTTGGTCATGTTATGAGAAGGGAACAGCTGGAATATATTGTAACAACTGGTAAAATTGAAGAATGAAGAGATAGAGGGAAGCAAAGGAAAAAGATACCAGACAGCTTAAGAGAATGGCTTGGCAGAAGGTCAACAACAGAAATGATAAATAACTGTCGAGGTCGAAAGTTGTGGAGAGACATGATCACCTACGCCAGCAGGCCCGGTACTTGATGATGATGATGATGTCTAGTCAATGTTAGTGTTCTACTTTATTGTTTTGTTACTGGTCTTTGACTCTTTCAACAAAGAAGGAACTTTGAGTGTTTTTGATGTCGTTTTTTTCTTCACTTCAAAAAATGGTTGCCTGTTGGGGCAACAGATATTTTTTGTGTTCGTCCCTTGAGTGGTTTTTACCTGTTATGTTGTTGCATCTTGTTCTTGGAGCTTGTTGTGGCTTCTTGTCAGTTCTTGCTAGCAACAAACTATACATCGCCCGTGCACTGCCGGGGTCTGAAAGGGGATCAAAGAATAGTGGCGCTATTCCCTACCATGCATGTACGTAAGAAGCGACTAAGGAGGATTGGGCATTGGACTGGTTATCCCGAACGGTAAAAAAATAAGCAAAAAAAAAACAAAAAACTTAACAAACATGGATTATTGGGAAGATATGGAACAATCTTAAAAGAATGGGAAGAAATAGAAACTTGGAAAGTGTTTCTTGAAGACCTATGCTCCACAGGGAGCTAGCTGAAAGGTAGTATAAGAAGAAGAGGAAACTATACAAGTAAATGTGTATATTATATATAAAATATAGCCGCGTTAGCTCAGTGGTTAGTGAACTGGACTACAAAGGACAAGAGGTAGGGTTCTATCCCAACCGACAGCATCCGGGTTCACCCAGTCTTTAATGGGTACCGGATTTTTTTTCTGGGTAAGTAAAGCGGCACGGGCGTAATACCGACCACATTACCCAAAAATCATATGCCGAAGGTCTGTAAAATTAAGGTCACTAACACCATATTCCCTATACGCCACTTGGCGTGACGGGGCTAAAAGGAAAAGGAAGGATATATAAAATATAGGGCATATATTATATATGGGAATTGTTGTAGTAACTAACAATGGAAACTGTCAGAAGGAGGTCAAAAGAGGATTAGTGTTTCAACACCAGAAAGGCAGTAAAATTAAAATTGCTAAGGACATGTATTTTCCCATGAGCAACATACAGTTGTTAATCATGGACAATCTCGCAAACAGAAAGGAAAAAAAATCGATTAATTTGAAACAAATGCTACAGACAAATCCTTAAGATGTCTTGGATAATAAAATAAAAGAGCATTGAAGACATTAAAAGATTTAAACATTTAAAAGAAGTGGCTAATGAACACCATTCTACAGAGGAAATTAAAATACTACGTCAAAAGACACAGCGAGTAGGAAAGAAGAATAATGGAAGGCATGGTTCCTGGACAAACTATCAGGGCAGACCAAGAAGAAAGTGGTTTCAAGACATCACGGAGACCTTGAATATGCTAACAGAAGAGGTGGGAGATCTGGCTTGAGACAGAAATCTTTCAGACGAGCTGTGGTGAAAGCAACGTTCTGTGGGATATCTGGCGAGAGACAGAAATCTTTCAGACGAGCTGTGGTGAATGCAACGTTCTGTGGGAGATCTGACTTGAGACAGAAATGTTTCTGACGAGCTATGGTGAATGCAACGTTCTGTGGGAGATCTGGCTTGAGACAGAGATTCTTTCAGACGAGCTGTGGTGAATGCAACGTTCTGTGGGAGATCTGGCTTGAGATATAAATCTTTCAGACGAGCTGTGGTGAATGCAACGTTCTGTGGGAGATCTGGTTTGAGACAGAAATCTTTTAGACGAGCTGTGGTGAATGCAACGTTCTGTGGGAGATCTGGCTTGAGACAGAAATCTTTCAGATGAGCTGTGGTGAATGCAACGTTCTGTGGGAGATCTGGCTTGAGACAGAAATCTTTCAGATGAGCTGTGGTGAATGCAACGTTCTGTGGGAGATCTGGCTTGAGATAGAAATCTTTCAGACGAGCTGTGTTGAGTGCAACGTTCTGTGGGAGATCTGGCTTGAGATAGAAATCTTTCAGACGAGCTGTGGTGAGTGCAACGTTCTGTGGGAGATCTGGCTTCAGATAGAAATCTTTCAGACGAGCTGTGGTGAATGCAACGTTCTGTGGGAGATGTGGCTTGAGACAGAGATCTTTCAGACGAGCTGTGGTGAATGCAACGTTCTTTGGGAGATCTGGCTTGAGATAGAAATCTTTCAGACGAGCTGTGGTGAGTGCAACGTTCTGTGGGAGATCTGGCTTGAGATATAAATCTTTCAGACGAGCTGTGGTGAGTGCAACGTTCTGTGGGAGATCTGGCTTGAGATAGAAATCTTTCAGACGAGCTGTGGTGAGTGCAACGTTCTGTGGGAGATCTGGCTTGAGATAGAAATCTTTCAGACGAGCTGTGGTGAGTGCAACGTTCTGTGGGAGATCTGGCTTGAGATAGAAATCTTTCAGACGAGCTGTGGTGAGTGCAACGTTCTGTGGGAGATCTGGCTTGAGATAGAAATCTTTCAGACGAGCTGTGGTGAATGCAACGTTCTGTGGGAGATCTGGCTTGAGATATAAATCTTTCAGACGAGCTGTGGTGAGTGCAACGTTCTGTGGGAGATCTGGCTTGAGATATAAATCTTTCAGACGAGCTGTGGTGAGTGCAACGTTCTGTGGGAGATCTGGCTTGAGATAGAAATCTTTCAGACGAGCTGTGGTGAATGTAACGTTCTGTGGGAGATCTGGCTTGAGATAGAAATCTTTCAGACGAGCTGTGGTGAATGCAACGTTCTGTGGGAGATCTGGCTTGAGATAGAAATCTTTCAGACGAGCTGTGGTGAATGCAACGTTCTGTGGGAGATGTGGCTTGAGACAGAGATTCTTTCAGACGGGCTGTGGTGAATGCAACGTTCTGTGGGAGATCTGGCTTGAGACAGATATCTTTCAGACGAGCTGTGGTGAATGCAACGTTCTGTGGAAGATGTGGCTTGAGACAGAGATTCTTTCAGACGAGCTGTGGTGAATGCAACGTTCTGTGGGAGATCTGGCTTGAGACAGAAATCTTTCAGACGAGCTGTGGTGAATGCAACGTTCTGTGGGAGATGTGGCTTGAGACAGAGATTCTTTCAGACGAGCTGTGGTGAATGCAACGTTCTTTGGGAGATCTGGCTTGAGATAGAAATCTTTAAGACGAGCTGTGGTGAATGCAACGTTCTGTGGGAGATCTGGCTTCAAATATAAATCTTTCAGACGAGCTGTGGTGAATGCAACGTTCTGTGGGAGATCTGGCTTGAGATAGAAATCTTTCAGACGAGCTGTGGTGAATGCAACGTTCTGTGGGAGATCTGGCTTGAGATAGAAATCTTTCAGACGAGCTGTGGTGAATGCAACGTTCTGTGGGAGTTCAGTAGATGTGATCTAAAAAAATAGCGCGAACTTCTTCCATCTGCTGGACAGCCAACTTGGCCTGTTGTAGGATTATTGTTGAGATGCCTCTTTGTCGTGCTGGGTTGTTTAAAGGTACGATGTCGGCCTCATGACGGGAAGGACCCAGGTTCAAATCCAAGCAGAATCAATGGTGAGTTGTCAAAAGTAGGAAATCCTACATGTTCTCCCTCATTCTGTTGTTTTCCCTCTTTTCTGTTGTTTTCCCTCTTTTCTGCAGCTCGACGATCTGCAAATTGACTGGTTTTTCCCTCTGAATGATTGAATTATTCTTTCATTGATAAGACATGGGTTATAGTTATGTTGAATGATTGAATTATTATTTCTTTGATAAGACATGGGTTATATTTATGTTCAATGATTGAATTATTCTTTCTTTGATAAGACATGGGTTATAGTTATGTTGAAGGATTGAATTATTATTTCTTTGATAAGATATGGGTCATAGTTATGTTCAATGATTGAATGCTTCTTTCTTTGATAAGACATGGGTTATAGTTATGTTCAATGATTGAATTATTATTTCTTTGATAAGACATGGGTTATAGTTATGTTGAATGATTGAATTATTCTTTCTTTGATACGACATGGGTTATAGTTATGTTGAATGATTGAATTATTCTTTCTTTGATAAGACATGGGTTATAGTTATGTTGAATGATTGAATTATTCTTTCTTTGATAAGATATGGGTTATAGTTATGTTGAACGGTTGAATTATTCTTTCTTTGATAAGACATGGGTTATAGTTATGTTGAATGGTTGAATTATTCTTCTTTCTTTGACAAGAAAGTGTCACAATTATATTGAATTGTTTAATTATTATTTCTTTAACAAGATATGCGTTACAATTATCTGGAATGATGCTCGCAGGTGCTGAACAAGCGTACGTGGTCCTCGTTAACACCGTGTGCTCCTACATTCTCTTTCATTCTTGCAGGGCCAAAAATGGCGTCCAGAGTGACAAGCCTCGTTTTCGACATAAACATTAGTTTACACAACTCTCTTCTGACAGTGGTTCTGACGTAGACGATTGTGTCCTTCCTTTGTGCTCAGTACATCGTATAAATTATTTTGTTGACTGTTTACAGTGTCGCAACACGGAGCTATCTGGTATTATCTCTCTTTGTCGTCCGTGATATCTTTTTTTTCTTGCATTTTGCCAGTTGTAACCAAGTATTCCAACTTTCCTCTTCTCATGGTGAGCCCAAAGAATATGTATTATTTCTTTCTGATGTTTCTCGGGATCTCTATTTTTGCGTTGGCCTCTTCGAGAATGTTCTCATTGGTCTTTTTAGCTGTAAATTGAGCTCACTACATTCTTCTGAGAAATCGCATCTCTCTAGCCTCTAATCTGTTTTTCATTTGTTTGTCTGCTGTCTATGATTCACTTCCATATGTTAGATTTGGCTCTATATAGCACCACTGAACTCTCCTTCTCACTTCTATTAACACAGATTTGTTGTATAATATGTTTTCCATTTTCTGAAATGCTACTCTGGCTTGTGCTATTCTGCATTTTATTTCTGTGGTGCATCCTCCGCCTGATGTTAATATTCTGCACATGGATCTGACGCTTTTCACTTGTTTTAAATTTATCCTGCTTATTTTTATTCTTCATGAGAGGGTTGTGTCTTTGATATGACCATTACTTCTGTTTTCTTACTATTCAGACTGAGACCTTCCTTGTTGCTTTCTTTCATTGTTATGTCTACCATTTCTTGTAGTTCGTAATTTAATTAAGGTGACCAGACGTCTTGATTTTTCCGGGACTTTTTACTGTTTTTTCAACCTTTGTCCCGGATTTGTTACTGTACCGAATTTGTCCAGATTTTGTAGCTTTTTGTCCCGGATTTGTTAAAATACATTAGGGACACAAACGTTTACCAATTTTGCCACTATGGTAAACGTCTCTCCGACTTAAAAATAGACATTATTCCGTTGTTGTGTAGAAAATGTTTAAAAAGTTGAACTGGCTGTTCATTTGGCGAAACAGTAACAGTAAAATGCGCGCCAATTTTTAAATCTGATATACTGAAACTGAAACTCAATAACGTTTATTTCAACAACTCCTGATAAATTTGTGTAAACCTATATTGTTAGGTGTTTTAATTACTTTTAAGATATATTTATTATACACTTGAAAAACACAGAAGAAATGTCATTTTATTGATGGAAAATTTAATTCAAATTAATCCGTCCCGGATTAGGGTTTCAAAAACATGGTCACCTTCAATTTAATGTTTAGTTGTTTTAAAACTTCATCATTTTTTCTTTTTTATTTCCATCCAATTCTACCTATTCTTCTATAAATCATATTTCAAAGGCTTACATTTCCTCTTCTGTTTTCTTGTCTAATGTCCATGTTTCTGCGCAATACAGGAAAATTTAGAAGATATCACATTTCGCTATTCTTAGTTTAAGCCCTGGTGTTATTTGTTTTGATGTTAGTATATTTTTCATGACATTAAAATTACTTTTTGCCATTCCTATTCTTTTTGTTTATTTCAATTTTACATTTTCCATCATTGGTTATAGTATGTCCAAAGTAGTTGTAGCTCTGGACTGTCTCCAGATGTAATCCTTCAACTTTGATATTTAATTGTAGGACTTGAGCATTTTCTTTGTTTATGATCATAGTTTTAGTCTTTTTGATATTCATATCTAGTCCATAGATTTTCCTTGTCATGTTTATTACATTAAGTAATTGTTGTAGATCTTTAGGATTTTCTGCTAGTAGTACAGTATAATCAGCATATCTTAGGTTATTGATTATCTTTCCATTAATGTTTAGGCCAGGTATCTCTGTGATGTTTTTAAAGATTTGCTCAGTGTATAGATTGAACAAGCTTGGTGATAGTATGCATCCTTGTCTTACTTCTCTTTTTATATCAATGTGTGTAGAGTTCTCTTTGTTATATTTTATTATTACTGTTTGCTCCCAGTACAAATTACATATTAGTCGTATGTCTGTGTCGTCCAGATTTATATCTTTTAGGCAGTCTATAAGTTGCTCATGGTGTATTCTATCAAATGTTTTAGTGTAGTCTATGAAGCAGGCATATATTGGTTTATTTACTTCTATGTACTTTATTTTCTTACAGATGCATAATTTACATTGAAACACGGGTTCAGTCTAAGTGAGTGAGTACAAGCGTGCAAAATGTCCAAACATTTTAAAAGATATTTGCATGCGCCTTAAAATTTAAGCCAATAAATGGCTCTTTTGCGTCAGATTGGAAGAAGGATATACGGTAACGCTTTGGCTCAGCGATCTCCAGCGAGCGTATATGTTGTACTAAAGGGCTATGCAACAGAAGATACACAACCTGAGGCTGTTTCAAATGCCAAGCCATTCGAGAAGATACCAGGACCCAAGGGTGTTTATCAGTGGCCTGTACTGGGCACTCTGCTTCATTTCAAGCCTTTCAGTAAGTACTGTCTGTGAAATTCAGTTTTTGTTCATTCGGTAAGTTATGTCTGTGAAATTCAGTTTTTCGTTTTTTTTATATCCAGTACTTTTTGTGAAATTCAGTTTTTCGTTTTTTTTTTCATCCAGTACTTTCTGTGAAATTAAGTTTTTCGTTTTTTTTTTCATCCAGTACTTTTTGTGAAATTCAGTTTTTCGTCTTTTTTTCATCTAGTACTTTTTGTGAAATTCAGTTTTTCGTTTTTTTATTTTTTTTCATCTAGTACTTTTTGTGAAATTCAGTTTTTCGTTTTTTTTTTTTCATCCACTACTTTCTGTGAAATTCAGTTACTTGTCCTTAAGTATGAAATGTAGTTAATTGTTTGATCGTTAATTACCGCGAACAATGTCAGTATTTTGTTGATTCAAATAAGAACTAAGCGACGACATGTAAGTGATGGGGGATTTTAATGGAAGGTTTCGGAAATGCAAGAGCAAAAACAGAGATATCATGCGACCATTTGGCTATAAGACAGCTGAAATAAATGAAAATGTAAGCATACTGGTGTGATTATGTAATCAAAATGATTTGTTTATCACCAACACATTCTTCAAACACAGAGAGTCGCAATTATACACCTGTTACAAGTGGAATTACACAACATGCAGAAGCCAGATAGATTTTATACTAACAAGAAAACAACAGGAAAAGAGTAACCGACAGCAGAGCTATCCCTAAAATCACAGACAACACGGATCATACAATGGTAATGATTACACTGACACAGACAAAAATAAAGAGAAGATAAGCTAAGAAACAAAAAAGAAGTGAAAACAAAAATTTTTAAAAATTAAAACATCAAGAATCTATAAACCATTAGAAGAGAACAACTGTGGGAGATACTAACAAAATACGGAGTAAGCCAATATCTAACCAACCTAATTAAAAGTCTCTATATCAACACCAGGGAGCCCCGATAGCTCAGTGGTTAGTGAACTGGACTACAACGGACAAGGGGTAGGGTTCGATCCCAACCGACGGCTTCCGGGTTCACCCAGCCTTAAATGGGTACCGGATTTTTTCTGGGAAAGTAAAGCAGCACGGGCGTAATACCGACCACATTACCCCAAAAATCATGTGCTGAAGGTCTGTAAAATATAGGGTCACTAACACCATATTTTCCCTATACGCCACTTGGCGTGACGGGGGTACTTTCCTTTTTTTTTTAAATATCAACACCAGCAACAGTCAGAACAGCAACAGTCAGAACAGCAACAGTCAGAACAGCAACAGTCAGAACAGCAACAGGCTACACAGACCACTTCGAAGTTAGATCAGGAGTAAGACGTACTATCCCCCATTTTATTTATTACATGCATCAGGCTGGCTCTGGCGAAACCGAGACATATCAACAATCTCAGAATAATCTGATGCTCAGACGTTTAGGTGACTAATCTACACATTGACCACTCCCTGACTCAGACGTAAGTCAGCAGCATAACAAAGGTTTAGTCCTTGAACATTCGAGGCGCGGACTATAAGAGATAAGAAATTACATCATCGACCGTAGGTGAGCTACACCGGGTGTTTGCAATACCGACATTTGAAAGGAATGAAGTTCCCAGCCCGACCTATCTTTATCAACTATTATCAGTTTACTGATTCACTCCTTCCCGCCGAATTACGCACGCCAAAGCAGCTTGTATGCGAGTCTATATAAAAGGACGTTGCTATTACAAGCCATTTTAGACTGCTGCCACCCCGAAGAGGACATCAACGTGCTGGGTTAAAGCTAAGACAAGTAAGTACACGACCGGGTAGAGACCGTAGATTCGACCAGAATTGTTGCGTAGAGTAAGTGTAGTTATTGTGTACCGAATATATTGTAAGCAAAATCACTGGAGTCTGTAGAAATGTGGTTTTACAGAAGAATGTTGAGAATACCATGGACAGCTAAGAAGAGTAATGAACATGTTCTGAAAGAGGTCAAAGCAAAAAGAGAGCTAACATCCAATATTAGGAAGAAACAATCATTATTTTGTGGCCATGTAATGAGAAGAGAACAACTGGAATATATTGTAACAACTGGAAAAGTTGAGGGACGAAGAGATAGAGGGAAGCAAAGAGAAAAAATACCAGGCAGCTTAAGAGAATGGCTTGGCAGGTCAACAACAGAAATGATAAATAGCTGCCGAGATCGAGAGTTTTGGAGAGACATGATCACCTACGCCTGCAGAAATGGTACTTGATCATGATTATGATGATAACGATGAATTAATTAGTTAGATAATTAATAGATTGATTGACCAAGAATTATCTCTATAATAGATTGATTGACCAAGAATTATCTCTATAATAGATTGATTGACCAAGAATTATCTCTATAATAGATTGATTGACCAAGACTTAATTCCATAATAAACTGATTGACTAAGAATTATCTCTATAATAGATTGATTGACCAAGAATTATTTCTATGATATATTGATTGACCAAGAGTTATTTCTATAATAGATTGATTGACCAAGAATTATCTCTATAATAGATTGATTGACCAAGAATTATTTCTATAATAGATTGATTGACCAAGAATTATTTCTATGATATATTGATTGACCAAGAATTATTTCTATAATAGATTGATTGACCAAGAATTATTTCTATAATAGATTGATTGACCAAGAATTATTTCTATAATAGATTGATTGACCAAGAATTATCTCTATAATAGATTGATTGACCAAGAATTATCTCTATAATAGATTGATTGACCAAGAATTAATTCCATAATAAACTGATTGACTAAGAATTATCTCTATAATAGATTGATTGACCAAGAATTATCTCTATAATAGATTGATTGACCAAGAATTATCTCTATAATAGATTGATTGACCAAGAATTATCTCTATAATAGATTGATTGACCAAGAATTAATTCCATAATAAACTGACTGACTAAGAATTATCTCAATTATAGATTGATTGACCAAGAATTATTTCTATGATATATTGATTGACCAAGAATTATTTCTATAATAGATTGATTGACCAAGAATTATTTATATAATAGATTGACTGACCAAGAATTATTTCTATAATATATTGATTGACCAAGAATTTTTTTTTCTATGATATATTGATTGACCAAGAATTATTTCTATGATATATTGATTGCCCAAGAATTATTTCTATGATATATTGATTGACCAAGAATTATTTCTATAATACATTACTTGACCAAGAATTATTTCTATAATACATTACTTGACAAAGAATTATTTCCATAATAGATTGATTGACCAAGAATTATTTCCATAATAGATTGATTGACCAAGAATTATTTCTATAATATATTGATTGACCAAGAATCATTTCTATAATAGATTGATTGACCAAGAATTATTGATATAATAGATTGATTGACCAAGAATTATTTCTATAATAGATAGATTGACCAAGAATTATTTCTATAACAGATTGATTGACCAAGAATTATTTTTATAATAGATTGATTGACCAAGAATTATTTCTATAATAGATTGATTGACCAAGAATTATTTCTATAATAGATTCATTGACCTAGAATTATTTCTATAATAGATTGAATGACCAAGAATTAATTCTATGTCTCTCTTGGCAGCGAATAATAAGCCAGAACATGTCAATCATGTAATCAATCAAATGTTTGACAAGTACGGACCAATCTTTAAATGGAGACTTGGAGATCACATGGTCATGGTGTGCGACCCCAAGGACTTGGAAACTATTTTTAGAAATGAAGGGAAATACCCAAAGCGTCCCGTGTCAAACATGAGCAAAGTGTACGCAGACCGCAAACACTTCAAGCACATGATAATAGATTTGTGAGTAATCATGTGTTTATGTTTAATTTTGCGTTAAACTTCTTTGGAAGTGCTGTGAGACTAATGTCTTTAGTTTATAACCTACTTCCTGACATTTCTTGCAGGCTCTGTTGTCTTTCTTCTTCTTCCTTGATCATTTTCTCCTGTTGTGAATTGTTACAGATATCACTGGCCCCGGGGCGGATGGGGGGAAGGCCCGATAACTTATCGGACTTAAAAGTAGGAGGATACGAGTTCGAATCCCGAAGGATCACAAGTTGTTTTCTTAATATCGGGGGTGATAATATCGGGATATAAAAACCCAATCCCGAATACCTCGCTGCGACTACTTTGGACACGCTGCCTTTATTCTCCAGTTCTATATGTCACCCCCTACCCCGTTCCAGACCACAGTAATGAGAAAATGCTGTAAATGCATTTTTTTGTACTGCAAGGGGACTGGGCGATCCAGTAATAAAACTGGACTGGGCGATCCAGTGGTAAAACTGGACTGGGCGATCCAGTAATAAAACTGGACTGGGCGATCCAGTGTTAAAACGAGATTGGATGATCCAGTGGTAAAACAGAACTGTGTGATCCAGTGGTAAAACGGGACTGGGCGATCCAGTGGTAAAACGGGACTGGGCGATCCAGTGGTAAAACGGGACCGGGCGATCCAGTGGTAAAACGGGACTGGGCGATCCAGTGGTAAAACGGGACTGTTTGATCCAGTGGTAAAACGGAACTGGGCGATCCAGTGGTAAAATGGGACTGGGCGATCCAGTGGTAAAACGGGACTGTTTGATCCAGTGGTAAAACGGGACTGGGCGATCCAGTGGTAAAACGGGACTGGGCGATCCAGTAGCAAAACGGGACAGGGCAATCCAGTGGTAAAAGGTCATTGGGCGATCCAGTGGTAAAACGGGACTGTTTGATCCAGTGGTAAAACGGGACTGTTTGATCCAGTGGTAAAACGGGACTGGGCGATCCAGTGGTAAAACATGGGCCTTTGGACATAAAAGTTACCAGTTCGAATTCCGCCACAAGTGGTGGGAATGTTCCATTTGGAATCCGTGGTTTCTTCACGACTGTACCCTCGCCTGGACTTGAAGTAATGAAATCTGACATCAAGCCCTCTCAGATCATCATCTAGTACCGGGCCTGCTGGCGTAGGTGATCATGTCTCTCCACAACTTTTGATCTCGACAGTTATTTATCATTTCTGTTGTTGCCCTTCTGCCAGGCCATTCTCTTAAGCTGTCTGGTATTTTTCTCTTTGCTTCCCTCTATCTCTTCGTTCCTCAATTTTACCAGTTGTTACAATATATTCTAGTTGTTCTCTTCTCATTACATGGCCAAAAATGAAGATTGTTTCTTCCTAATATTGGAAATTAGCTCTCTTTTTGTTTCGACCTCTTTCAGAATATTTCCATTACTCTTCTTAGCTGTCCATGGTATTCTCAACATTCTTCTGTAAAACCACATTCAGACAGACTCCAGTGATTTTCTTGTCTCTTGTCCTATTGTCGACGATTCACATCCATATGTTAAGACTGGCTCTACATAACATTTAATAACTCTTTTTCTTGTTTCTATTGTCAAAAATGGATTGCGTAGTATCTTCCTCATTTGTTGGAATGCTGATTTTTCCTGAGCCATTCTGCATCTAACCATATGTTGTACATCTTCCGTCTGAGGTTAACAAAGTTCCCTCTCGGATAACGGCGAACAAAAAGAATGAAGGTACCGTGTGCACTCATCATCATCATCATGTACTGTACCTGTTGGCGTTGGCGATCATGTCCTTCCACAATCTTCTATCTACAGTACATCGTATCAGTTCTGTTGTTGACTGTTTTTCATGCCATGACACCAAGCCATCCAGTATTTTCTCTCTCTGTCGTCTGCGATCTCTCTTTCCTTTTATTTTGCCAGTTGTAACCAAATATTCCAACTTTCCTCTTCTCATGATGTGCCCAAAAAATGTTGAATGATTCTTTCTGATGTTTTTTAAGAGCTCCCTTTTTGTGTTGGCCTCTTTGAGAACTTTCTCATTGGTCTTTTAGCTGTCCAGGGAACTTTCAACATGCTTCTGAGAAATCCCATCTCTGTGGCCTCTAATCGTCTTTTCATTTGTTTGTCTATTGTCCATGATTCGCTTCCATAGGTCAGAATTGATTCTATATAGCATCGATGCACTCACGTACGTCAAAAAACACTTTGGCAGTTACAATTTGAAAAGAGACGGTCAAAAATGGCCGCTGTTCTGGCAAAAATTGTTAAACAAAGGTATCTACACCGGAGACGAATGTTTCATACCTAAGGCGCAAGTAACCAGGTTCTGCTATACACAAGAGGCTGTATGCCATGATGAGAAAAGATTACAGCAGATGAGAGAAGATGAGAGAAGATGAAAGAAGATTAACAAAAATAACTGTTTCAAGTTTTATTTCTGAACCAAAAAGTAGCTACTTTATAAACAAATAATGAAGTCTTAAACCAACTAAAAGTGAAAAGAGATCTTCTAAACACAATTCAAACAAGACAAATGGAATTTTTAGGGCATGTTAAATGACACAGCAACCTACTAAAAGTAATCTCGAAATGGAAAATACGAGGTAAAAGAGGCAGAGGCAGACTAAGATTAAAATGGACGAATAACATCAAACGATGGACAAGTCAACCTATGACAGCCTGCACTATCAAAGCAAGAGTCAAAGCGGAATTGCGCTCCATGGTAGCCAGCCTTCGATGCGGAGACGACACTACTGATTATGTTATATTATATATACATATGGCCTTTGGCGTCTTAACAAACGGTTTATAGTAAGCAATAATGATAATTAAGTAGTTTGGTAAAATATTAGTGTCTTATGATGCATGTTATTTTACTGAAAAGTTTCTCTAGTTCTGAATCTGCCAATATTAGATAGACAGACTTGACCGCAGAATGAACAAGATGTGTTCGTAGTGCCTGGCCTCGTCACTGGTGCCTGGCCTCGTCACTGGTGCCCGGCCTCGTCACTGGTGCCTAGCCTCGTCACTGGTGCCTGACCTCGTCACTGGTGCCCGGCCTCGTCACTGGTGCCTGGCCTCGTCACTGGTACCTGGCCTCGTCACTGGTGCCTGGCCTCGTCACTGGTGCCTAGCCTCGTCACTGGTACCTGGCCTCGTCACTGGTGCCTGGCCTCGTCACTGGTGCCTGGACTCGTCACCCTTTCTATTATTCCTTTTATCTTCTGAATATTATATCAACGCTGCCTCGAGTGTTGATGTGCATTTTTTTTCTCTATATACTGCGATCTGAATCCAGATCTTACCAGTTTCTTTCGCTCATAGAGAATCCACTCAGGGAAACCCTGCAAACATTCTTATATCTCAGGACTGGTTTGCCCTTCGGTCTCTTTCTGTACCTAAGTTTGCCAATATTTCTTTTGGGAATACGATTGTTGACCATTCTTCTTACATGACCCAGCCACTTAAAGTGTTTCTGAGACAAGATGGCTTTAAATATGGTTATAGTTAACCGAAGGCCCCGGTATCACTGCAAACGAATTAAAATTCATGATTGCTCAACCGTCCGTGCCAGTGGAATCATCCGAATTAAAACTAATCAGGTTGGAAGATCAAAACAATGAAAAGCAGCTGCAGTCCCCATCATAACAGCTACAGCACACGCCAAAAGACATGAGGCCAATCAGCACCGAAAGTGAACGCTTCTGAATTGTCATTCATTATACGATAGCAGCGTTCATCGTAAGCAATCGAAATATCAAAACATAATCCACATGAAAAAACACAACTCATGGTGTGCACGGAACACTAAACTCAGTAGCTCCAGCAGCATGTCCGACGTCTTATATGAGGAAACTACAACAAAGAACACTTTTCATACTGAGCCTCAATGTTTCCTGCCGCTTTTCCGCCGTATTGACCAGAGTAGAGGTGATTGAAAACAAAAAATAAATAGAACAATGGTAGCAAGAGACACATATGTTAACAATGTCAGACAAAGTACATGTCATTTACAAAAAAACTAATGTGTTAACAATGTCAGACAAAGTACATGTCATTTACAAAAAACTAATGTGTTAACAATGTCAGACAAAGTACATGTCATTTACAAATAACTAATGTGTTAACAAGGGTAAATATATTAACTAAAGTTCTTTTCATCTTCTGCTTCTTCTTCTTCTTTCTTTCCTCATTTGCCTTTCAGCGTCGAGGGGAGATATAATTTGTGGTCTTTTGCTCTTCTGTTCGCCTCTACTGCTGTTATGTTTTCTAGTGCTTCTAATATTCCGTCGATTCATCTTTTTCGTGGTCGACCCTTTGGTCTGGTGTTCTCACAATGTTTGTTGAAAGCTCGCTGTGTTGTGTTTTGATCTTTCTGCCTTGTCAAGTGGCCAAACAATTTTATCTGTTGTTTCCTTATATATTCTATGGCGGGGGCTATCTCTACCTTTTTTCTCAGTTCTTAATTTCTGATCTTATCTCTCAGACTGTTTCCTGTCATTCGTCTAACACACTTCATATCTGTAGAGGTTAATTTGTTCTTTTCATAGATAATAACATAGATGCATTCAAAACGAAAAGTATCAGGAAAATGCGGTGCATACCAAGGAAAATTTTCAATATAGTGCAGAAATAAGAGAAATGGTCATGTATCTAAAAATATCATATAGAATCAAGAAAAACAGGTGGGCATATGTTTAAGCATAATTGAAGAGGTGTCATGGCGGTTGTGTGTAGATTGTTTTTTTCTGACTTGGCTCTTGCTGACGTGTTTAAATGACAGTCCAGTTGTGAAATAATGTGCTGCTATTCCCCGTTGCAGTTATGTTTACTTCTAACGACTGTATGGGCTATGAACTTTATCGATATTTCAGTCATCAAAAACATATATTTTGACAACAATGGCTCCTACGGGGAATGTCCATCCCGAATGTATAAAGTATGTGACTGTAGATGGGGTAGAAGAATCAGAAATGATCAACGGCTCAGAAAGCGAAGACAGCAAAGCGTATGGTACACAAGAGTCATGGTTTATTTCTCACCTTAATGCCAACATGTACTGCAACCAGCAGCGGACAGTGGGTTCTAAACTTCAAGGGAGTCAAGGACGTAAGGTCGGCCTAAGGTTTAAGATGACCTTTGACCCGACAATTTGCGACACAAACATTTCTGCAATTAACGCCATCTCAAATAGCTCCTACAATTATTGCTCTAAATTATCATAATTATAATTACATCATAAGTTATTTACATTATTAGTTTAGGAAAAAACATAGCTTTGTTGTTAATCTTTTTCAATTTTGTTCCAGTTATATATATATATAATAATTATTATTATTATTATTATCTGATTGCCACGAGTTGATACGAGCTGCTGCTCTTTGACTCGATTAGATGTGGCGGGTTGTAATGGCTTTCTTGACATTCCCGGCTCTTACTGGAGAGATTGGAGTTCGTCTGTTCCAGGCTACGCTGGGAAACTACTAGTCCTGCCCTGAGGTACTGCAATACTGGGTCCTCTATATCAGTAACAGCAACCACTACAGGGAACACGGCGATCCTAGCTTCTGTTAGCCAGCCTGTTTTGACGCAGTCTGTTACCAGGGGAGACCACGAGGAGGTAGATATGCTAGGTCTTGGTCAGCTGATGGTGCGCCGACCCTGCTATTCCGACCGCAGGTCGCAGGCGCTTGTGCACCCATATATATATATATATATCATCAATAGACATCAACATCATCATCGAGTGTCATCTCCGCAACGAAGGTTAGCTACCATGGAGCGCCATTCTGCTCTGTCTCTTGCTTTGATGGTGTAGGTTGTCATAGGCTGGTTTGTCCATCTTTTGATGTTACTAATAGATATAACATATATATATATATATATATATATATATATATATATATATACGGAGCGCAGTAAATCTACGTAAACACTATAAAAGTTTGCCTTCTTTTGAATATACTTCTATATGTTTCGCTAAAGAGAGAGGACACTATCTTATTAGTTGATTACCTGTTGTCACAGAAATTATGATCTGATTGCAGAAATGGCATACCCAGTTCTCATCGACACTGCAAGGTTGATAGATGCTGTTGTACGGTTGTAGTAGGTTTGACTTCCACAGACATTGAAGCCTAATTAATTAGCAATTGCTCGAATTATTTGAACTATATAATTTCTTCTTCATCATCTACTTCTTTCCTTCCTCATTTGCCTTTCAACGTTGAAGTTAGTTATAATTTGCGGTCTTTTGCTCTTCTGTTCGCCTCTGCTGCTGTTATTTTTCCTAGTGCTTCTAATAGTCTGTCGATCTATCTTTTTCGTGGTCGACTCTTGGGTCTGCTGTTCTCGCAACATGTGTTGAGCTATACATATATAACGGTAGACTGAAATACGAGAGTTAGTTGTACTCTGACATCTAACTCACTGATCTGGAATGTGATTCAGTTATATATATATTTTCTTTTCGTTTGCCAGCTTTTACCACTGACGAAGTCCCTAGAGACTAGGGACTGAATTTTGCGCGTTAATCCATTTTTCCCTGGCAGCCGTGTGCACAGGGGTCCCTCGCCGTACAGGCAGATAACTCCGATTTCGGAGGTGCTCATATTTTTTCCGTCGATGAGTAACTGACGTTTCAAGCCGGGCCTCCCTACTGAGACCGGGGGTGGTTGCCGCAGAGAGATATCATAAATAAAAAAACCCAACCGGTGTAGCCGGGATTTGAACCCACAACCTCTCTGTCTCTAGAGCAACCAGTCCCTCTTTTTATATGATAATAAAATATTACAAGAGTTGTGGTTACCGTTGTCTCATTTGAATATCAACCGCTGACTGCGATGTTTCTCTCTGTAACTGCAGGAATGGTGAGGATTGGTACGCTCTCCGATCAATAATGAACAAGGAACTTCTGAAAGTGAACTCGGCCCATAATTATCTTCAGACTCAAAATCTTGTGGCAGATGAATTCGTACAATTATTGGCGACTCAAAAACTCAACCCAAAAGACTTAGCAGATCTATTCTTTTGTTATTCTGCAGAAAGTAAGTTTGGTTTTCCAGTATGTTTGTGTTCTTAAACGAGATTTTAATCAAGTTTGTATGAGTTTTATCTTTACTATGATCACGGATATTTGCTACACAGACGAAAACAAATATTCAATTTCTGAAAAAACTGAAAATGAAGAAGAAATAATTTATTACAATTAGAAAGAATAGGTATGGCAAAAAGTAATTTTAATGCCATGAAAAATATACTAACATCAAAAGAAATAACACCAGGGTTGAAACTAAGAATATCAAAATGTTATATCTTCTCAATATTTCTGTATGGTGCAGAAACATGGACATTAGACAAGAAAACAGAACAGAAAATTGAAGCCTTTGAAATGTGGATTTATAGAAGAATAGAGAGAATTGGATGGAAAGAAAAGATAACAAACGATGAAGTTTTAAAACAACTAAAAATAAAAAGAGAACTACTAAATACAATTAAGACAAGACAAATGAAATTTGTGGGACACGTTAAAAGACACAATAGCCTACTAAAAGTAATATTGGAAGGGAAAATACAAGGTAAAAGAGGCAGAGGCAGACCAAGACTAACATGGACGAGTAACATCAAAAGATAGACAAGTCAATCTATGACAACCTGCACCATCAAAGCAAGAAACAGAGTAGAATGGCGATCTATGGTAGCCAACCTTCGTTACGGAGGCAGCACTCGATGATGATGGTGATTACAATTCGAATAAAACAAGAGAAATTATTGGAAACTCGAAGAGATACAATAATTCAAGTCATCTCTGGATGAAAATATAAGATAAAAGAGTTAGCGTCATATAAAAGAACTAAAGTTTGCTGATGAAGTAAGAAATGTGAAACTTCATTTAAACTACTAACTAACCATGGTAACAAACTATATAACTAAACAGTCGACAACAGAAGGACAAAACAAATAAACTACCCAATCGAATAGTCAGTTAAGAAATTAATAAAACATTCACCCAGTCTACAAAATAATGAAGATAATCACAAATATCACATATATAAAAATATTATATAGGCCTACTATACGGGGCCGCGAGTAGAGCTGTTGAGAACATGCAAAGTAAGCATACAATGGTATCTTCTTACATTCAGCTCCCTGTGGAACATAGATCTTCAACAAACACTTTCAGCTCCCCGTGGAACATAGATCTTCAACAAACACTTTCAGCTCCATGTGGAGCATAGGTCTTTAACCAACACTTTCAGCTCCTTGTGGAGCATAAGTCTTCAACAAACACTTTTAGCTCCCTGTAGAGCATAGGTCTTCAACAAACACTTTCAGCTCCCTGTTGAGCATATGTCTTCAACAAACACTTTCAGCTCCCTGCGGAGCATAGATCTTCACCAAAGACTTTCAACTACCTGTGGAGCATAGGTCTTCAACAAACACTTACAGCTCCCTGTGGAGCATAGGTCTTCAACAAGCACTTTCAACTCCCTATGGAGCATAGGTCTTCAACGAACACTTTCAACTCCCTATGGAGCACAGGTCTTCAACAAACACTTTCAACTCCCTATGGAGCATAGGTCTTCAACAAACACGTTCAACTCCCTATGGAGCATAGGTCTTCAACAAACACTTTCAACTACCTGTGGAGTATAGGTCTTCAACAAACACTTTCAACTCCCTGTGGAGCATAGGCCTTCAACAAACATTCTCCATGCCGTTCTGTTTCATTGGAATTCTTTTAAGATGATTCCATGTCTTCCCCATCATCTTTATCTCTGCTTCTATCTGTCTTCTCCAAGAATTCATTGGTCTTCCTCTTTGTGTGCCCACCCCATCCCCTAAGAATTTCAAAAAGGGCCTGTTCCTTAATACTCTCAGTTGGCTTCCGCAGTGTCTGTCTTATCCAGCGCCATCGTCTTCGTTGTATTTCTTTGTCCACTGGTAATTGACTGCTACTTTCCCATAATTCTAAGTTTGTGATTTTGTTCTGTCATTTCCATCCTTTTATTCTGCGCAAACATCCATTAATGAAGGCCTGTTTATTCGTATTTGTTGTTGTTCTCCGTGTTTTGCATCCATAAAATAGGACTGATTTAACATTGGAGTTGACAATGTTTATTTTTGTAGTTAACATAATTTATTTTAATTTCCATGTTTCCTAGTGCAACAAAGGAACTATTTGCTTTTTGTATCCTTATTTTGGTATCACTCTCTGTTCTTTCTTTTTTGTCTATATTACTGCCCCGATATATGTAAGGTATACGACTAATACGGTTGGCTTACCACGGCAACAGCCGGGGTTCGTACCCTGGCGAGGACACCTGGGTTTTACTAATTCCCTAAAAATTAGTAGGAGCCGCGATAGCTCAGTGGTTAGTGAACTGGACTACTACGGACAAGGGGTAGGGTTCGATCCCAACCGACGGCTCCGGGTTCACCCAGCCTTAAATGGGTACCGGATTTTTTCTGGGAAAGTAAAAACAGCACGGGCGTAATACCGACCACATTACCCCAAAAATCATGTGCTGAAGGTCGGTAAAATATAGGGTCACTAACACCATATTTCCCTATACGCCACTTGGCGTAACGGGGGGTACTTTACTTTTTTTATACGACTAATAGGTGCATTTATCATATTGTTATTTGGTTATTGTCAACTGCATTAATTCTCATAATTGTGGTCTTATCTCTATTTATTTTCAGTCTCATCTGTTGCGATCTCTCTTCAGGTATACTCGTTTTATCTTGCGCCTGCTGATCATTATGTGATAGGAGAGCTATATCATCAGCAAAGTCTAAATCAATTAAGTTGCTTGGTCAGTGATCACTGGATTCCATTTCTGTTGTTCTGTGTTATTTTCATAATCCAATCTACGGTGAACAGAAAGAGAGATGGAGATTGAAGTCATCCCTGTCTTACTCCTGTTATTATTTCAAATGCTTCTGTAAGCTGTCCTTCATGCACCAGACTACATTTAATTCACCAGTCGAGCAAATAATTAATGATTATATAACTCGGTTAAACAAACAAGCAAACAAGCTAACTAGTAAGTCTAACAACTAACAAATCAATCATTCACCTAGTCAACGAAACATCTAATAAATAGATCAGTCGATCAGTCAAGCAATTAACAAATGCGAAAGTCAGTCATGAAACCAGCGAACAAAAACAACAGTCTAGCAAATCAATCAAGTAACCGGTTAACAAACCAAACAACAAACAACACCAACGACCAAATCAACTAACCGGCAAAAAAATCAATCAACAAGCTAGTCGACCAAACAACAAACTAACAAATTAACTAACCAGTCAACATCAAAATAACTATTCAATCAACAAACAATTTTATCATGTATCATCTAAACAAATAAATGAACCAACCAGTCAACGAAAAAATTAGAAATCAAATAACCAACTAATCAACCAAGCAGTTAACAAATCAATGAACAAATCAGTCAACCAAACAATTTTCAATTAAATAATCATGTTATTAATCAATAGATCACGCAACTGACGAATCTTTCAACCAACCAACCATACCAACAACTAATACCAGTCAACAAACCAGTCAAGTAAATAACTAAATAATCAGCTTACTAACCAGTGAACAAAACAACCAATAAATCAATTAACTAACTATACAACATATTAATTAATTAGCCTGTCAACTAAACAACAAACTAACCAATCGACCAACCGACTAGTCAAATAAGAAAAAAGAAATTAACAGATAAATCATTCAGCAAGGGAATAGACAATTGAGATAAATAATATTCAACTAATCAACAAATGAGATATTGAGGTGCTTGCGGGTCATCATCATTACACTCCGAACATGTACGTAGGTACTCAAATCGCTTCCACAGCAAGTCCCGCAGTGTCCAGCGAGTTTAGTGCTCTGTGCACACCGTGAGCTATGTTTTTCATCCAGATTGTGTTTCGATATTCAGATTGCTACGATGAATGATGATATTGTATGACGAAGGACAGTTCAGCTGCGTTCACTTTCGGTTCCGCTTGACCATATGTCTTTTGGCGTGTGCTGTAGCTGCTAGGATGGAAACTGTAGCTGCCTTTCTCTGATTGGATCCTTCAATGAGATGGGTTTTGATTTAGATTATTCCACTGGCACCTGCTGTTGAGTAATTATGGATTTTAATTCGTTTGCAGTGATACCGGGGCCTTTGACTTACTATAACCATGTGTCCACTAAGTTTCTCGTTTCTGGCTGTGTCCATCTTAACTCCTATCTCTTTCATCTGAAGTAGTGACGTGGACTCATGTATATCTACCAACGAACTAATAATCCACCAACTAAACTAGTCATTTATTTCCACAATGTATACATATGGTTTTACAGAAGAATGTTGAGAATACAATGGACAGCTACGAAGAGTAATGAAAATGTTCTGAAAGAGGTCAAAGAAAAAAGAGAGCTCATTTCCAATATTAGGAAGAAACAATCATCATTTTTTGGCCATACAATGAGAAAAGAACAGCTGGGAAAATTGAGGGATGAAGAGATAGACGGAAGCAAAGAGGAAAAAATACCAGACAGCTTAAGAGAATGGCTTGGCAGAAGGTCAACAACAGAAATGAGAAATAACTGTCGAGATCGAAAGTTGTGGAGAGACATGATCACCTACGCCAGTAGACCCGGTACTTGATGATGATGATGATGATATACATGTAAACAATAAGTAAAAAGTAAAGTACCCCCGCCACGCCAAGTGGCGTATAGGGAAATATGGTGTTAGTGACCCTATATTTTACAGACCTTTAGCACATGATTTTTGGGGTAGTGTGGTCAGTATTACGTCCGTGCTACTTTACTTTCCCAGAAAAAAATCCGGTACCCATTTAAGGCTGGGTGAACCCGAAAGCTGTCGGTTGGGATCGAACCCTACCCCTTGTACGTGGTAGTCCAGTTCACTAACCACTGAGCTATCGCGGCTCCATATGTAAACAATAGCTTATATACAAATCATTAAACAAACAAATAAGAATTAAAACAATGTCTTTAATCCTAGGTATTGGGTCAGTCTGCTTCAATGATCGAATTGGTTTTCTTGAACCAGACGCAATGAAAGATCCAGTTAAATCTGCATTTATGAGAGCCTCTCAAAACGTGTCCAGATATTTGCATCAGTCACTGTCTGGCCACGCACACGACTTCTACAGGAGTAAGGTCTACAGAGGCTACGAGAATGCTAGAACAATCTTGAGAGAGTAAGTAATGGAAGGGGTAAAGTCTTCAGAGGTTATGAGAGTGATAGAACAATTTTGAGAGAGTAAGTAATGGAAGGGTAAAGTCTACAGAGGGTATGAGAGTGCTAGAACGATCTTGAGAGAGTAAGTAATGAAAGGGTAAAGTCTACAGAGGCTATGAGAGTGCTAGAACAATCTTGAGAGAGTAAGTAATGAAGGGGTAAAGTCTACAGAGGCTATGAGAGTGCTAGAACAATCTTGAGAGAGTAAGTAATGAAGGGGTAAAGTCTACAGAGGCTATGAGAACAATCTTGAGAGAATAAGTAATGAAGGGGTAAAGTCTACAGAGGCTATGAGAGTGATAGAACAATCTTGAGAGAGTAAGTAATGAAGGGGTAAAGTCTACAGAGGCTATGAGAGTGTTAGAACAATCTTGAGAGAATAAGTAATGAAGGGGTAAAGTCTACAGAGGCTATGAGAGTGCTAGAACGATCTTCAGAGAGTAAGTAATGAAGGGGTAAAGGCATCAAGATGCATAGAAATGAGAAGCAGATGTAAAGCTGATGATAATAATGAAATGTTAAACGAAAAGGAAAAAAAAAGATGTAAGGTAACAGCTTTACGTAAGTGAGAGACAAAACAAAAGTAGAACGACATTTCGACCTAAAAGGCCTTCAGCTGGAACAATATTTGTGTTTGTTGTTCCAGCTGACGGTCTTCATGGCCGAAACGCCGCTATACTTTTGTTTTGTTTCTTACCTACGTAAAGCTGTTAGAATACCACTTTTTTTTTCTTTTTTAAATTGCCATCAAGTAATAAAAGTAATGATCTTATATCTGGGGAGGTTCCGACGAGAAGGATTTGTCAATCATTACAGGACTGGCACATATAGTATTTGACCGTGTCATGTAACGTTATGTTATGTCATGTAACGTTATGTTATGTCATGTAACGTTATGTTATGTCATGTAACGTTATGTTATGTTATGTAACGTTATGTTATGTTATGTCACGTCATGTAACGTTACGTTATGTCATCTAGCGTTATGTTATGTTATGTAACGTTATGTTATGTCATGTAACGTTATGTTATGTTATGTAACGTTATGTTGTTATGTCATGTAGCGTTATGTTATGTTATGTCATGTCAAGTAAAGTTTTGTTATGTCATGACATATAACGTCATGTTATGTTGTGTCGTGTAACGTTAAGTTATGTTGTGTCATGTAACGTTATGTTATGTCATGTAACGTTGTGTTATGTCATGTCATGTAATGTTATGTTATGTAACGTTATGTTATGTTATGTCATGTAGCGTTATGTTATGTTATGTCACGTCATGTAACGTTACGTTATGTCATCTAGCGTTATGTTATGTCATCTAGCGTTATGTTATGTCATCTAGCGTTATGTTATGGTATGTCATCTAACGTTATGTTATGCCATGTAACGTTATGTTATGTCATGTAGCGTTATGTTATGTTATGTAACGTTATGTTATGTTATGTCATGCAACCTTATGTTATGTCATGTCATGTAAAGTTATGTTATGTCATGTAACGTTATGTTATGTTATGTGACGCTATGTTGTGTCATATAACGTTATGTTATGTAACGTTATGTTATGTTGTGTTAGGTTATGTTATGTCATGTAACGTTATGTTATGTCATGTAACGTTATATTATGGCATGTAACGTTATGTTATGGTATGTCATGTAACGTTATATTATGTTATGTCATGTCAGGTAACGTTATGTTTTGTTGTGTCATGTAACGTTGTATTATGTTATGTCATGTAACGTTATGTTATGTCGTGTCATGTAACGTTATGTTATGTTATGTCATGTAACGTTATGTTATGTCATGTAACGTTATGTTATGCCATGTGATGTAACATTATGTTATGTCATGTAACGTTGTGCTATGTTATGTCATGTCATGTAACGTTATGTTATGTCATGTCAGGTAACGTTATATTATGTCACATCATGTAACGTTATATTATGTTATGTCATGTCAGGTAACGTTATGTTTTTTGTGTCATGTAACGTTGTGTTATGTTATGTCATGAAACGTTATGTTATGTTATGTCATGAAACGTTATGTTATGTTGTGTCATGTAACGTTATGTTATGTCATGTAACGTTATGTTATGTTATGTCATGTCATGTAACGTTATATTATGTCACATCATGTAACGTTATATTATGTTATGTCATGACGTGTAACGTTATGTTATGATATGTCATGTCAGGTAACGTTATGTTTTTTGTGTCATGTAACGTTGTGTTATGTTATGTCATGAAACGTTATGTTATGTTATGTCATGAAACTTTATGTTATGTTGTGTCATGTAACGTTATGTTATGTCATGTAACGTTATGTTATGTCATGTAACGTTATGTTGTTATATCATGTTATGTTATGTCATGTCAAGTAAAGTTTTGTTATGTCATGACATATAACGTCATGTTATGTTGTGTCGTGTAACGTTAAGTTATGTTGTGTCATGTAACGTTATGTTATGTCATGTAACGTTGTGTTATGTCATGTCATGTAATGTTATGCTATGCCATGTAATGTTATGTTATGTTATGTCATGTAACTTTATGTCATATCATGTGACATTATGTCGTGTCAGGTAATGTTATGTTATATCATGTAACGTTATGTTATGTCATGTAACGTTATGTTATGTCATGTAACGTTATGTTATGCCATGTGATGTAACATTATGTTATGCCATGTGATGTAACATTATGTTATGTCATGTCATGTAACGTTATGTTATGTCATGTAACGTTATGTTATGTTATGTCATGTCATGTAACGTTATATTATGTTTTGTCATGTTGTGTAACGTTATATTATGTTATGTCATGTCATGTAACGTTATGTTATATTATGTCATGTCATGCAACTTTAAGGTGTTATGTCATGTCATGTAACGTTATGTTATGCAATGTGACGTTATGTTGTGTCATGTAACAACTGGGGAAAGTTTTTACAACGTTATATTATGTTGTGTCATGTAAAAATGTGTCATGTGACGTTATATTGTGTCATGTAACAACTGGGAAAAGTTGTAAACAACGTTATGATATGTTATGTCATGTCATGTAACGTTATGTTATGCCATGTAACGTTATGTTATGTTTTGTCATGTCATACAACGTTATGTTATGTTATGTTATGTTATGCTATGCTATTTTATGTTATGTTAGAATCAACATCACTGCACTGTGGACGAAAGCATATGTGCTCTGATTTTCCTATTGAATTATCGTGAAACTCCGATGAGAACCCTGATCCATGCATCTGCACGAACTCCGTAGCACGGCTAGGCATTCATCGGTGTAGATAGGTTTTTTTGCTGCCAATTTTGTCCGGGTAGCGGCCATTTCTTGGGTACTATTTTCGATTTCCAACCGTCATAAAGTTCTTGCCGCGAGACCAACCACCCCCACCCCCACCCCCCACCCCCCACCCCCGACGCTGTTATTAACCTTCTCCAGCTCACTGGGCCATTTAAAAAAGTCTACAAGATGCGATCGAACCCATATTTACTTTAAAGTCGAGCCAATGCCCTGCCAATACGATAATAACACACGAGGAAAACTTGAGAATAAATGACCAGAGTAGAGGTGGGCAGTCCACGACCAGCGGGCTGGAACCGCCCCGCCAAACTATTTTGACCGGCCCTTGTGTTTGATTTGAAAGTGAGAAAAATAATGAAATAAAAAGTAATACAAAAGCAATAAATTGATTAAATGGCATACATTTAGAAGACACTGTGTTGCTTTTAATCAAATACCATCAAACATGGAGAACCTTTTGGGTGAAGTTAGGGCACAACCTTCTCATTAAACCAGCAAGCTTTCTATTTATAATTTATTGTTGGCTTCTCCCTCTCCTCTTTCCATTTATGTCTCACCCCTCACCCATTCATTACACTCTCTTTTCTGTCTTCCATTTTCCATCTCTAACATATTTTTTACATTTCAATCGCTTGTAGATTCATCATGAGCATCATCAAGTACCGGGCCTGCTGGCGTAGATGATCATGTCTCTCCACAACTTTCGATCTCGACAGTTATTTATCATTTCTGTTGTTGACCTTCTGCCAAGCCATTCTCTTAAGCTGTCTGGTATCTTTTCTCTTTGCTTGCCTCTATCTCTTCGTCCCTCAGTTTTCCTGGTTGTTACAATATATTCCAGCTGTTTCCTTCTCATTACATGGCCAAAAAATGATGATTGTTTCTTCCTAATATTGGAAATTAGCTCTCTTTTTATTTGACCTCTTTCAGAACGTTTTCATTACTCTTCTTTGCTGTCCATGGTATTCTCAACATTCTGTAAAACCACATTTCTACAGACTCCAGTGATTAAGTTGTTTATATAATGACTCTCAGCCTCCTTCCTAGTTTTAAAATCTGACCCCCGGAAATAAAATGGTTTCCCGCCCCTGCCATAGAGTGTCTCTCTCCCTGGGCAGTGAAATGTAAATACGGATGGAAAGAAACAGGACAATTATTGTTTTTTATATATTTATTATTCCAGACTTTGTACCGTTGCTGGCGTTGTTCGGATATTCTTGGAACACATCACACCAATCACATCGTAGATAAACGCAGGTGTTGGGGCAAAATACAGCGCCACAAAGTCGGCGTCAAATTAACGTTCCTGAGGGGAAGATGATACAGTTGTCTATTCATTCTAACAAAGGTCGTCCGGTGACCAAGTGAAAGAAAGGGAGGGAGGAAGGAAGGAAGGAAGGGAGGGAGGAAGGAAGGAAGGAAGGAAGGAAGGAAGGGAGTAAGGAAGGAAGGATGAAAGGAAGGTAGGAAGGAAGGAAGGAAGGAAGGAAGGAAGGAAGGAAGGAAGGAAGGAAGGAAGGAAGGAAGGAAGGAAGGAAGGAAGGAAGGAAGGAAGGAAGGAAGGAAGGAAGGAAGGAAGGAAAGGAGGGAGGAAGGAAGGAAGGAAGGAAGGAAGGAAGGAAGGAAGGAAGGAAGGAAGGAAGGAAGGAAGGAAGGAAGGAAGGAAGGAAGGAAGGAAGGAAGGAAGGAAGGAAGGAAGGAAGGAAGGGAGGGAGGGAGGAAGGAAGGAAGGAAGGAAGGAAGGAAGGAAGGAAGGAAGGAAGGAAGGAAGGAAGGAAGGAAGGAAGGAAGGAAGGAAGGAAGGAAGGAAGGAAGGAAGGAAGGAAGGAAGGAAGGAAGGAAGGAAGGAAGGAAGGAAGGAAGGAAGGAAGGAAAGGAGGGAGGAAGTGTAAAAAAAGAATAAAATGTAAGAAAGAATGAATGAAATAAAAAATGGAAAGTAAGAAAGAATGAATGAAATAAAAAATGGAAAGTAAGAAAGAATGAATGAAATAAAAAATGGAAAGTAAGAAAGAAAAAAGCTAGAAAAAGAAAAGAAGAAAATAGAGAAATAGAGAAAGAAAGAAAGAAAGAAAGAAAGAAAGAAAGAAAGAAAGAAAGAAAGAAAAAAAAAAGAAAGAAAGAAAGAAAGAAAGAAAACTATATTGACCTATTGAGAGCACTCATCAGATAAACATTTTAATTTCACGAACATTGTATCTTTCAGGAGTACGCTGAAACATCTCCAAGACGCTCAAAAAGTAATGGAATCTCGCAGAAAAAACAGATCTAAAATCCAAGATGAACCAAATTTACTTCTATCTCTACTCACAGACAGAACAATTGACTTCAACAGTGTTATTGGGGCCATGGAAGCTCTGTATGTTGCGGGGACAGATTCGGTATGTCAGATTTAGAGTTTTCATTTTGTGGTCTCGTGTCTTTCATCTTTCAAGAATGTAATTTTTAAATGGAGAAAATGTCTTGTGACTCGTCATCATCATCACCGTCATCATCATCATCATCACCGTCATCATCATCATCAATATCATCATCACCGTCATCATCATCATCATCACCGTCATCATTATCATCATCACCGTCATCATTATCATCATCACCGTCATCATTATCATCATCACCGTCATTATCATCATCACCGTCATCATTATCATCATCACCGTCATCATCAACATCATCACCGTCATCAACATTATCATCATTATCATCATCACCGTCATCATCATCATCATCATTATCATCATCACCGTCATCATTATCATCATCACCGTCATCATCACCATCATCATTATCATCATCATTATCATCATTATCATCATCACCGTCATCATTATCATAATCACCATCATCATCATCAACAACATTATCATCATCACCGTCATCATTATCATGAGCACCGTCATCATCATCATCACCATCATCATCATCATCATCACCGTCATCATCATCATCATCATCAGAAGCAGCAGCACCATCAACATCATTATCATCAACATCAATATAATTATCGCTACAATTATCTACATCATCATCATCAACACAGTCATTAATATTATCACCACAACCATCAATATCATCACCACAACCGTTAATATCACCACAACCATCAATATCATCACCACAACCGTTAATATCACCACAACCATCAATATCATCACCACAACCACCAATATCATCGCCACAACAACCAATATCATCGCCACAACCGTTAATATCACCACAACCATCAATATCATCACCACAACCACCAATATCATCACCACAACCGTCGATATCATCACCATAACAAACAATATCATCACCACAACCGCTAATATCAACACAACCATCAATATCATCACAAACATCAATACCATTACCACAACCATCAATATCATCACAAACATCAATATCATCACAAACATCAATATTATTACCACAAACATCAATATTATCACAAACATCAATATCATCACAAACATCAATATCATTACCACAATCATCAATATCATCACAAACATCAATATCATCACCACAACCATCAATATCATCACCACAACCGTTAATATCACCACAACCATCAATATCATCACCACAACCACCAATATCATCGCCACAACAACCAATATCATCGCCACAACCGTTAATATCACCACAACCATCAATATCATCACCACAACCACCAATATCATCACCACAACCGTCGATATCATCACCATAACAAACAATATCATCACCACAACCGCTAATATCAACACAACCATCAATATCATCACAAACATCAATACCATTACCACAACCATCAATATCATCACAAACATCAATATCATCACAAACATCAATATTATTACCACAAACATCAATATTATCACAAACATCAATATCATCACAAACATCAATATCATTACCACAATCATCAATATCATCACAAACATCAATATCATCACCACAACCATCAATATCATCACAAACATCAATATCATTACCACAAACATCAATATCATCACCACAATCATCAATATCATCACAAACATCAATATCATCAACACAACCATCAATATCATCCCCACAACCATCAATCTCATCGCAAACATCAATATCATTACCGCATCCATCAATATCATCAACACAAACATCAATGTCATTACCGCATCCATCAATATCATCAACACAAACATCAATGTCATTACCGCATCCATCAATATCATCAACACAAACATCAATATCATTACCGCATCCATCAATATCATCAACACAAACATCAATGCCATTACCGCATCCATCAATATCATCAACACAAACATCAATATCATTACCGCATCCATCAATATCATCAACACAAACATCAATGTCATTACCGCATCCATCAATATCATCAACACAAACATCAATGTTATTACCGCATCCATCAATATCATCGCCACTACGCTCTCAACCACCATCATCATCAATATACCACCACCACCCCAATCTTCGTCATCACCTTCATAATCATCATTGAAATCACCATCACCATTATCATAAAAATCATCATCTTCAAAATAAGCATCATCATACCCATCATCATTACCACCTTCATCATCATCATTATTATCATCAACACCATCATCATAATTACCATAATCATCATTATCATCACTATAATTATCACCACCACCATCATTATAAACAATACCATCGTTATCAACATCATCATCTAACTGCTTATTTCTATTGAAACATTCTTCTCATGACATCTTCTCTTAAGTTTTTTTTACAGTGTTGATATAGTGTTGATGATACAGTGTTGATGATATAGTGTTGATGATATGGTTTTGATGATATAGTATTGATTATAGTGTTGATGCTACAGTGTTTATGATATAGTCTTGATGATGTGGTGTTGATGATGTAGTATTGATGATACAGTGTTGATGATGTGGTGTTGATGATATAGTGTTGATATAGTGTTGATGGTATAGTGTTGATGATATGGTTTTGATGATATAGTATTGATGATACAGTGTTGATGATATAGTGTTGATGGTATAGTGTTGATGATGTGGTGTTAATGATGTAATATCGATGATACAGTGTTGATGATGTGATGTTGATGATATAAAGTTGATATAGTGTTGATGGTACAGTGTTGATTATATAGTATTGATGATGAGTAGTGTTGATGATATAGTGTTGATGATATGGTTTTGATGATATAGTATTGATTATAGTGTTGATGCTACAGTGTTTATGATATAGTCTTGATGATGTGGTGTTGATGATGTAGTATTGATGATACAGTGTTGATGATGTGGTGTTGATGATATAGTGTTGATATAGTGTTGATGGTATAGTGTTGATGATATGGTTTTGATGATATAGTATTGATGATACAGTGTTGATGATATAGTGTTGATGGTATAGTGTTGATGATGTGGTGTTAATGATGTAATATCGATGATACAGTGTTGATGATGTGATGTTGATGATATAAAGTTGATATAGTGTTGATGGTACAGTGTTGATTATATAGTATTGATGATGAGTAGTGTTGATGATATAGTGTTGATGATATGGTTTTGATGATATAGTATTGATTATAGTGTTGATGCTACAGTGTTTATGATATAGTCTTGATGATGTGGTGTTGATGATGTAGTATTGATGATACAGTGTTGATGATGTGGTGTTGATGATATAGTGTTGATATAGTGTTGATGGTATAGTGTTGATGATATGGTTTTGATGATATAGTATTGATGATACAGTGTTGATGATATAGTGTTGATGGTATAGTGTTGATGATGTGGTGTTAATGATGTAATATCGATGATACAGTGTTGATGATGTGATGTTGATGATATAAAGTTGATATAGTGTTGATGGTACAGTGTTGATTATATAGTGTTGATGTTACAGTGTTGATACAGTGTTGGTGATATAGTGTTGTACTAACAAAACTGAGCTCTAAATCTTTTATAAAGTCCTAACATATTGACATTAATTCTTACTCTCTACCCCAGACAGCTAAAAATCTGCAGGCTTTCTTCTACAACCTGGCAGTGAATCCAGAGAAACAAGAAAAGCTGCGTGAAGAGGTTCACAGAGTTCTTGGAAGGGATCAACCAGTGACTCCTGAAGCGCTGAAGGAACTGAAATATTTGAAAGCATCTTTGAAAGAATCATTCAGGTTAGTCGATCTTTCAACTATGTAAGATGGGTGTATGTTTGTGTGTATGTTGTTTATGTCAGGTCTAAAATCTCGCTATGTAGCGTATATGTGTGTGTTTATGTCAGGTCTAAAATCTCGCTATGTAGCGTATATATGTGTGTGTGTGTATGTTGTTTATATCAGGTCTAAAATCTTGCTATGTAGCGTATGTGTGTGTGTGTATATGTTGTTTATGTCAGGTCTACAATCTCGCTATGTAGCGTATATGTGTGTGTGTGTGTGTATGTTGTTTATGTCAGGTCTAAAATCTCGCTATGTAGCGTATATGTGTGTGTGTGTATGTTGTTTATGTCAGGTCTAAAATCTTGCTATGTAGCGTATATGTATGTGTGTGTGTGTGTGTGTAGTTTATGTCAGGTCTAAAATCTCGCTATGTAGCGTATATGTGTGTGTATGTTGTTTATGTCAGGTCTAAAGTCTCGCTATGTAGCGTATATGTGTGTGTGTGTATGTTGTTTATGTCAGGTCTAAAATCTCGCTATGCAGCGTATATGTGTGTGTGTGTGTTGTTTATGTCAGGTCTAAAATCTCGCTATGTAGCGTATATGTGTGTGTTTGTGTATGTTGTTTATGTCAGGTCTAAAATCACGCTATGTAGCGTATATGTGTGTGTATGTGTATGTTGTTTATGTCAAGTCTAAAATCTCGCTATGTAGCGTATATGTGTGTGTTTGTGTATGTTGTTTATGTCAGGTCTAAAATCTCGCTATGTAGCATATATGTGTGTGTGTGTGTTGTTTATGTCAGGTCTAGGATCTTTCTATGTAACGTTTATGTGTATGTGTGTGTTGTTTATGTCAGGTCTAGGATCTTTCTATGTAGCGTTTATGTGTGTGTGTGTGTTGTTTATGTCAGGTCTAGGATCTTTCTATGTAACGTGTATGTGTGTGTTGTTTATGTCAGGTCTAGGATCTTTCTATGTAGCGTGTATGTGTGTGAGCGTGTTGCTTATGTCAGGTCTAGGATCTTTCCTTGTAGCGTTTATGTGTGTGTGTGTTTGTGTGTATGTTGCTTATGTCAGGTCTAGGATCTTTCTATGTAGCGTTTATGTGTGTGTGTGTGCATGTTGCTTATGTCAGGTCTGGGATCTTTCTATGTAGCGTTTATGTGTGTGTGTGTGTGCATGTTGCCTATGTCAGGTCTACAATCTTTCTATGCAGGGTTTATGTGTGTGTGTGTGTTGTTTATGTCAGGTCTAGGATCTTTCAATGTAGCGTTTATGTGTGTGTGTGTGTGTGTGTTGTTTATGTCAGGTCTATAATCTTTCTATGTAGCGAATATGTGTGTGTACATGTTGCTTATGTCAGGTCTACAATCTTTCTATGTTGGGTATATGTGTGTGTGTGTGTGTGTGTGTGCATGTTGTTTATGTCAGGTCTACAATCTTTCTATGTAGTGTATGTTGATGAGTGTGTGTTGCTAATGCCAGTAAAATGTTAATTTTTGCTTCTTCGTGTTTCTTCATTACGTACCTTTTCTGGCATCCTTGGACAACGATATTCTATTAGAGCCCCCAATTTTTTTTAATATAGACTTATATAAACGTGACGTGTAGACCCTGAACATAAACCCTACTGTCTGGGAAGAGATAGCTGCAGACCGCAACCTTTGGAAACACACTCTAAAACTCCAAGTCAAGCAAGAAGCAGACATATTTTTCATCATCATCATCAAGTACCGGGCCTGCTGGCGTAGGTGATCATGTCTCTCCACAACTTTCGATCTCGACAGTTATTTATCCTTTCTGTTGTTGACATTCTGCCAAGCCATTCTCTTAATCTGTCTGGTATCTTTTCTCTTTGCTTCCCTCTATCTCTTCGTCTCTCAATTTTCCCAGTTGTTACAATATATTCCAGCTGTTCTCTTCTCATTCTTGATTCCTTTCGAGCCGTAACCGGCCCATAGGGCGTAGACCAAGATACACCTTCTCCTATATGAATTTTTGTTCTAGCAGTTTTCTTTTAAAGATATTTTATCAAATCTCGCCATCTGTCTCTGTTCTGTGCAAGCAGTTCTATCTCATTGAGGGAGCCGATTCCTGCTGCTCTTGCCTCTCTCATCAATGTTCTTCTCAGTGTCTCCCTGGGTCTTCCTCTTTTTCTTTTACCTGTTGTTTCCCATATGAGGGCTTGCTTTGCTATTCGATTATTATCTCTTCTCATCACATGTCCAACGTATGACCATCGTCTTTTTTTTTTTTTTTTTTTTTTTTTTTCCGTTTCCGGTTGTTTCCAAAATGGAGGAATTATTTTTCTCCGGCTTGGTATAGAACCGTTGATCAGAGGTTTAACAAGCCGCTATCGTAAAAACGATGTTGTTAATGAAACGTAGACCTCTTCTCATTACATGGCCAAAAAAAGATGATTGTTTCTTCCTAATATTGGAAATTAGCTCTCTTTTTTTTTTTACCTCGTTCAGAACATTTTCATTACTCTTCTTAGCTGTCCATGGTATTCTCAACATTCTTCTGTAAAACTATATTTCTACAGACTCCAGACATTTTCTTGTCTGTTGTACTATTGCCCATGATTCACATCCATATGTTAAGACTGACTCTACATAACATTTAAGAACTCTTTTTCTTATTTCGATTGTCAAAATGGATTGCATAGTATCTTCCTTATTTTTTGGAAAGCTGCTTTTGCATGTGCCATTCTGCATGTCACCTCTTTTGCACATCTTCCGTCTGAGGGTAACAAAGTTCCCAAATATTTAAATTCATTTACCTGTTTTAATATTGTTCCACTTGTCTTATTTTGCTCTATGGTGATGTCTTTTTCTTTGTTGTTACCATTACTTCTGACTTTCTGCTATTAAGGCTGAGTCCTTTATTTTTGCTTTCTTTCACTATAATGGACATATTGTTAGAATGAGAGAATACACGGCGAAAGAAATGAACAAAAATAACATTTCCTTGGGCGCTGTACAATCCACAGTCAACTATGACTTTCTTGGGCTTCTTATTCTTCATCTTCTTTCCTTCCTCATCTGCCTTTCAGCGTCGAGGGTAAGTAGAAGAAGATTTCTCTGAGCATAAAACATGTATCCCTTACCGACCTGCTGAGTCAGTCGTAAGTTAAGGGCTTAACTTAAGAAAAACACACGTTGGGGTTTTAGCCCGACTGATGTTTCCCCCAACGTGTTTGGTCGCTAAGGTGGGCTTTCGTGTGCGTTTACTATTAATAAATACAAACTGGTTGCGCAAATGTAAGACTCTTATAAAACTGTCCACAAGAAAGAATAGATGATTCTTGGCTTGGAACCCGCACGAAAAAAAAGAATAGGGTGAATATCAAAGAAATCATGGGAGCAATGGATGAATGTTTGAGAGTTTAAAAACAAAACTAAGTGTTGTTCTTTTTCTGAGGACAAATAATAATAAATGAATATTATTATAGAGGGAAGCTTCCGAGGCGATAATCAGTGAATCAATTCAGAGGAAGAGGTATGTTTACAGCACTCGGAAAAAAAAATGACACTTAACCAACAACAACAAAACAAAGAACAATATATGGACCGAAGCAGGATCGAACCCGTACTCAGTGGCACAGCGCCTTGCCACGAGAAGCCAAACGCTAGGGAACACTGCCACTCAGCTAACTTTAGTTTGGCGTTTGGCTTTTCGCGGCAAGGCGCTGTGCCACTGAGTACGGGTTCGATCCTGCTTCGGTCCATATATTGTTCTTTGTTTTTTTTTCCGTTGTTGATTATTTGTCATTTTTTCCAAGTGCTGTAAACATACCTCTTACCCTGAATTGATTCGTTGTTTTTTTTTCTGTTGTTGATTATTTGTGATTTGTTTTCCGAGTATTGTAAACATACATCTTCCCCTGAAATGATTCACTGTTTGTTTAGCTACCTTGTTTAAATGTCTGTTTCATCAGCGTAGACCTCTAGACGCCAATGTTAATCAGTTAGAAGAATGCGTTCGTCAGCTCAAGGCTGGTGATATCTCTGTACATCTTGTTCCGGTGATGATGGTACAGGTGTTAGCCACAAGAGCCGTCTACTGTTGGTATTTTGTCAAAAGCTCTTACCCTTTCTCTTTGTGCCTTCATTCCACAAGATAGAGAATGATGACCACCAGTAGCATTGAGCAGGCTCTTTCGTGGTGGGGAGTCCGGGACTCCCGCCGCCTATTGGGACTTTACGAGATGATTGCCACAACGCTTTCTTCATTACTGTGACGTTTTATAATGAGAATTACTTTTACTGATACGTTAGTTGGGTACATAGCCTAGTGTTATATATCTCAACATGAAGTCTCCCATCCCTGCCGTTTGATCCATCCAGCTTGGGTGATCCCGTGACGGCATTGCTACCACCAGAACAGTTCAGATGTTAATTTTGGAGCATTATGTTAATCATCATCATCAAGTACGTTCGTCGGCTCAAGGCTTGTGGAACAAGCTGTGTGGAGATATCACCATATATGGAGATGTTAATACACTTCAGAAAGAATTACGTTTCTTTGAGAGAAAGTGTGTTAATTGCCTTCTTTAAACGGAAGACATAAAACACTGTCTTAATCTTCTTCCTCTTCTTTCCTTCCTCATTTGCCTTTCAGCGCCGAAGGGAGATATAATTTGCGGTCTTTTGCTCTTCTGTTCGCTTCTGCTGTTGTTGTTTCCTAGTGCTTCTAATATTCCATCGATTCATCTTTTTCGTGGTCGACCATGAGTCAGGTATTTTCGCAACGTTTATTGAGGGCTCGGTGTGCTGTGTTTTGATCACTCTGCCTTGTCGCGTGGCCAAACCATTGTATCTGTTGTTTCTTTATATATTATATGGTGGGGTGTATTCCTAGCTTTATTCTCAGTTCTTCATTCATTTGTGATAATATTTGGGAGTAAATTTGCTAATTACCTTATTTAAACGTAGAACATGCAACACTGTCTTAAAACATTTGGGATAGAATTTCGAATCTTTGGGAGAAAGTTTGTTGGCTAACCTCATTTTGATGTTAAACGTGAAAGACTGTTTACTTAATACACTTGGTCTGGTCTCCATCAGGGTATTGTATCCAACTATGTCCGGAACAAGACGAGTATTACCGAACGATGTTATTCTGAGCGGTTACAAAGTTCCAGCTGGAGTGAGTACCTATTCTCTTGAATTGTGCAGTTTTCTTGTTGTTGTGTGTTTATGTATGTGCGAAGAACAGAGCACGATGGTGACGTGCTGGTTTGTCGATAAAATGAACGCAGGTTCCAAAACAGTTTGAGGTTCTTGAGACGACGAGCTGAGAGAGAAAAATGAGCTTTTGTTATTGCTGTTATAAATGGGTACCTGACTCATTGGGTTTGGGGAAAACAATTAAAGCGAAGACGAGCACAATCTATATCACATCGAACAAAAAGGCAGGTGCCTAAACAAACGATACCACCGGAAACTTTATGAGATGATACAACTGCAGTCGATGTGTAAGAATATTTCAATAATGTTACGTTTCGTGCATGTTTAACTTCAATGACTGGTTTTGTGTTCATCCTGTATTATAACAATTCTGACAATGGAAGCGAAACATGGACAGTAGACAAGCAAACATAAAAGACCATTAGAGGCCACAGAGATGGGATTTCTCAGAAGAATGTTGAAAGTTCCCTGGACAGCTAAAAGGACCGTTGAGGAAATTCCCAAAGAGGCCAAAACAAAAAGGGAACTTCTAAAAACATCAGAAAGAAACAATCAACATTTTTCGAGCACATCATGAGCAGCGGAAGGTTGGAATCCTTGGTTACAACTGACAAAATACGGGGAAAGAGAGATATCGCAGACGACAAAGAGAGAAAATATTATACAGCTTGCTGTCATAGCATGGAAAACAGTCAACAACAGAATTGATACGATGCACGGTGTATAGAAGAATTAGAAAGGACATGATCGTTTATGTCACCCGGTACGGAACATGATAACGATGTATTTTAAACTACATGTATACACTTAAATAATTTATAATTACCATAACATCTAATATAAATGTTATACTTTTTTTGTTATAATTCAGACCTTTATTGGTTTGCACAACCCCAAGACCTGCCAAGATTACTTTACCAACTCGGACAAGTTCATCCCTGAAAGATGGCTTCGGACTTCAGATCGTCTTCACCAAGAATCACTTCCTAAGATTGCGTCTCTGCCATTTGGGTTCGGGCCTAGAAATTGCGTTGGTCGGCGTTTTGCTGAACAGGAGATGTATCTGGCGGTTGCTAAGGTATTTTTGTTTGCAACTAAATCAGTAAAGGTTTCCTCACGTCCGTGTGCTGGTGCGCTGCCGGGGCCCGAAAGGGGAGGAACTTATACTGACGTTCTTCCCTGCCAGGCATGTTCGTAAGAGGCGACTAAAGAGGGCTGGGCATGGGCCTAGCTTCCTGTACTGTAAAAAAAATATAAGCCGAAAAAACTTCACAAACATAGACAAGTCAAAGGAAAGAATAAAAGTAAATCCGCCATCCAGGAAAGATAAAGGATCTCTGTCTAAGACCAAAGAATTCTTGGAGAAGACAGATGGAAATAGAGATGGAGATGATGGGGAAGACATGGAATGATCTTAAAAGATCAATAAGCAAGAAACAGAACGGCTTGGAAAGTGTTTGATGAAGACCTATGCTCCACAGGGAGCTGAAAGGTAGAAAAAGAAGAAAGGTTCTCTCCACGCCTTGCTAGGCATATAGGGAATATGATGTTAGTGACCATATTCTGCTATGACCACGGACACATTTTTGGGGTGATGTGGTCAGTATCACGCCAGGCTGCCTTTACTTCCCAGAAAAATCTCTGGTACCCATTTTTAAAGGCTGGGTGAACCCGGAGCCTTGTCAATCCGAAAAAAAAATATCTCCCACTGCTGGGGATCGGACCCTGACCCTTTTGGAAGGTCAGGAAGTGAGCACACTAACCAGTCAATCACTGAGGCTCCAACTATATGTACGCCTTTCTAAAACTACTCAAACATGTATCAGCCACTTTCTAGAGCGATGGTTCCCTAAGTGTGCGAGTCGGATCCATGGGGCGCTGTCAAACTAACTATGTGAGGGCGTCGCATCTAAGACATTATTATTTCATTAACTATTTAAAAAAAAAACGTAACAGCGGCTAACCTGTAGCGATAGCCGATAGACATTTTGCCGAGTAGCTTCTTTTATAGCAGACCTTGCCAATTTTGAATAACAAGTCATGCAGCAGGCAAATCAAGGCAGGTTCATTTCCCAGAAATTCACTTCACTGAGGGACAGTACACAGCAGCCTACTAAAGTAATATTGGGGGGGGGGGGGGGAATATAGGGTAATAGAGGCAGAGGCAGACGAAGGCTAACATGGACACGAGTAACATCAAAAGATGACAAATCAGCCTATGACAACCTGCACCATTAAAGCAAGAGACAGAGAGGAATGACCTCCATGGTAGCTAACTTTCGATGCGGAGACGGCACTCGATGATGAGGATGATGATGATGATGATGATGATGATGATGATGATGGTGATGATGATGATGATGATGATGATGGTGATGATGGTGATGATGATGATTATGATGATGATGGTGATGATGGTGATGATGATGATGAGGGACAGTAAACAATGGAAGGAGTTGAAGTGAACAAAGTAGAAGACAGACTGATGACGTCAAAGACGCAACGGGAAAAAAAAACATTTTAACAAATATGCAAACTTGCAAACAAAAAATATGAAGGGAGAAAGATTGTGAACAGACGCATGAATAGAGAAAGATTGTGAACATCACATGAATGGAGGAAGATTGTGAACATCACATGAATGGAGGAAGATTGTGAACATCACATGAATGGAGGAAGATTGTGAACATCACATGAATAGAGAAAGATTGTGAACATCACATGAATGGAGGAAGATTGTGAACATCACATGAATGGAGGAAGATTGTGAACATCACGTGAATGAAGGATGATTGTGAACATCACATGAATGGAGGAAGATTGTGAATATCACATGAATGGAGGAAGATTGTGAACATCACATGAATGGAGAAAGATTGTGAACATCACATGAATGGAGGAAGATTGTGAACATCATACAAAAGGAGAAATATTATGAACATCACATTAATTTAAAAGGTCGTGAACATCACATGAATTGAGAAAGATTGTGAACATCGCATGAATGGAAAAAGATTGTGAACATCGCATGAATGGAAAAAGATTGTGAACATCGCATGAATGGAAAAAGATTGTGAACATCGCATGAATGGAAAAAGATTGTGAACATCGCATGAATGGAAAAAGATTGTGAACATCAAGTTTGGCGCTTCAATAGTAAATGACGATGAATTTGACACATTAAAAAAATAAAAACTGATGCCAGCATGGGAAGACAGTCACTTTCATGGAACCCACAGGAAAAAAAAAAAGCTGGAAGGCGCAGAAATACATGGAGACAAGAGGACATATAAACCCTCAAGAACATTGGCCCAGACAGTATGAAAGTGGATAAAAGGTCCAAGTAAATGGATGGATGGGGAGCCGCGATAGCTCAGTGGTTAGAGAACTGGACTACAAAGGACAAAAGGTAGGGTTCGATCCCAACCGACGGCTACCGGTTCACCCAGCCTTTAATGAGTACCTGATTTTTTTCTAGGAAAGTAAAGCGGCACAGGCGTAATGTCGACCACATTACCCCAAAAAACATGTGTCGAAGGTCTGTAAAATGTATGGTCACTAACACCATATTCCCTATACGCCACTTGGCGTGACGGGGGTACTTTACTTTATTTTTTTTTTATATGGATGGATGGATGGATGGATGGATGGATGGATGGATGGATGGATGGATGGATGGATGGATGGATGGATGGATGGATGGATGGATGGGTGGATGGATGGATGGATGGATGTATGGATGGATGAATGGATGGATGGAGAGACGTTATCTGCGGCACATGCTTCAAAGAGTGGACTAAATGGCTTTCATTTCATTGTGACTTCTGGGTGTTGAAACTCTGCGAGGAATGATGTCTGATGATGACCTTGTTACGTGTCCACATGCGTTGACCTTGTCGTGACTGAAGTAGAGAAAAGGTCCAGGAAAACAAGATGGATGGTGAGACTTTGTCTGTAGGGATCTTTAGAAATCTGTGCTAGAGGTGGCTGTGACTTCGAAAAGGAGGTTTAAGTGCATTGATTGAATAAATCATTGATTGATTCAATGAATTAATGATTTATTGAATGATTGAATGAATGATTGATTGAATGACTGATTGAATAAACTATTGAATGATTGATTGAATAATTGATTGATTTATTCATTGATTGATTCATTGATTTATTTATATCTTTATTATTGATCGATCGATAGACAGGCAGACTGATTGATTGTTTGATTTGTTGGTTGATTGATTGATTGATTCATTCATTCATTGATAGATTGATTGTTTGATTTGTTGGGTGATTGATTGATTGATTGATTGTTTGATTTGTTGGTTGATTTGATTTGATTGTTTGATAGATTGATTGTTTGATTTATTGGTTGATTTGATGTGATTGATTGATTGATTGATATATTGATTGCTTGATTTGTTGGTTGATTTGATTTATTTGATTGATTGATTGATTGATTGATTGATTGATTGATTGATTGATTGATTGATTGATTGATTGATTGATTGATTGATTGATTGATTGATTGATTGATTGATTGATATAGTAGTTCTTTCATTCCCCTTTCATTGGTCCCTAAACCTGATACACGCTTTTTTCCCCCTTTTTCTCTTTTCCAGACTTTGCAAAAGTTGAAAATTGAGGTCGAGCCTGAATCACACGAAACAAAATTTATGTACATACTTTTTGTCGAACCAGAGAAACCAATCAAATTCAAGTTTACAAAACTGCCTGGCTAATCGCATTGGTTGTCACATGATAAAAATATAAATTAGAAGAAATTAGCAATTAAGAGTCGTTATACTACAACAACTATTGCACCTACAGCAGCACTACTGCTGCTGTTGCTACTACTATTGTTATTATTATTGGTCGTTTCAAATCTAAATGTTCACGATTAACATGAAATATCTCCTCTTTCCCTGCACTTACAAACTTGATTTTTTGCATCTGGTCTTGTTTTTCCAAGGTCCCACCGATTTCACAAAATTTAATGATGTAGGAAGTATGCTTCATCATGAAGCAGCACTTTCCTTTGATCTCAGTGAATTTACGGATCTTTTTGCTCCTGGAGAAAATAATTTACCGTACATTAATAGAAATCAGCTTCTCGGCATAGGCGTCTCTACACAACTTGAAAGTTGGAGGCGTTTATCAACTGTTTACTTTCTATTGTTTACTTTCTTTAAAATACTATGAGAATGTCAATGTTATAGCCTTTACAGACGGTCTAAAACAAATCAGCGTATAAACAGTTCCATTAATGAAAACTATTTAAACAATATACAACAAAGAATACATTTTAAAAAATTAATTATCCGTTGGGAGCGATAACGAGCATGACATATCAAGCAAAGTTATTGTTTATGGGTACGCATGTGACTAAAGAGTCCGATGTAAGCACGGGATCCTCTTCACTGTAAAGAGCTACATTGTTCGTTTTATGTCTTTCCACGTGACTTTCATTATTTTACGTAAACAAGACATATGAAAGTGATTTAGTTTCTTTGCATGACTGCAGTACACATATCAAGAATCTTTACATTTTCAAAACGTTATCAACTTTAGCTAAAGATTGATCATGCGGACATATAAAAACGTCCATTATTATTTCATTTATTCTGAATCAGAGGAGTCTAACATATTGATTACTAATCTGGGCTGAACGAACGATAGTCCATCTTTTTTCCAATAGTCATTTTCTTCTTTTAAGACATGATCTTCACATTTGCACCAAAAATCTTTGTCAATCTGTGATAGAGCAGCATATGTCAGTCCTTTTATATCGCATAGTTTAAAACTTGTATTCTCAGCTGCCACCTGCCCTTTAATTTTTGCCCAAACGAGTTCAATGGGGTTTAATTGTGGATGATAAGGGGGCAGTCTCAAGCACGTATGACCATGCTGTTGAATGATTTTGTCTATTTGGAATACTTTGGTCTTTTGCGATTTCTTAACAAGTGACAGTAATTCAGGTTTCAAAAATCCCTCGTTAAATGGAATTCCTTCCTTTCTTAGCCAAATCTTTATAACATCTTTTGTACTGGTAGATGTAGGAATTTTGTCTTCTTCTGCCACAGCGTTGTGGTACGACGCGTTGTCCATTACCAGACAGGATGGTCTGTCTAGAATTGGAAGAAGAGTATTTTCAATCCACTCTCTAAATATATGGCCATTCATCTCGGTGTGATAGTCCCTGTTGTCAGTATAATTAGAGGTGAATATAAGTTCTGCATTTTTCACCAACCCTTCTTTTCGGCTGCCTGCATGTGCCATTATAATACGCTGTCCTTTTCCAGTGGGTACACATCTTTTAATACTTCCATCTGATAACTGCCATTCCTTGGCACTTGTGTGGTGAGAATTTATCCAAGATTCATCTAGAAATACAATATCATAACCTTGGTTACGCATTTCCCGTACTTCACGTAAATATTTACTCCTCATAGAAACTAAGTGCGGCTTCTCGCAGATGACATTTCTACCACTATCGTACTTTCTAAACGTAAAACCGATGCTTCTAACAGTTCTCCATAATGTTGTTTTCGACACAACAATGTCATTTTCTGCTCTCAGTCGAATTTTCAGTTTTCTTAAAGTCACAGTTTCTTTGGAATCGAACATTTTACAAATTGCTCTCCTAATCACTTCCTTGTCAAAACTATCTACTACTTTCTTTCTTCCTAGCGTCCTAGTCTTGATTGAACTGGACACTCCGTTAGCTTTAAGCACTTGTTTGAAAAAGCGTTTGCTTATACCCAATGCGTGAATAGTTCTCTTTTCTGGCTTTGAGATGCTTCGATACAGTTTTCCACGCTTAGCTTCTATGCAAAAATATGTATACACCTTTATTGCCACTGATTGCAATGTAAGGAACTTTACTTTTATACCCATTGACTAACAGATCACAAATTTAACGAAATTACCCAATAATTAGGATACGCCGTTGCACATAAATCACAACAAAACGACAGGAAATGGGATGCACCGGATATAAAATTATAACTATGACGCGTTTTATGTGTTTTTTAGTGCTTAAAACAGGGAAATTGGCGCGCATTACGTTCAAGATGACAAGTCCGTGGGTGCTCACTCATATGAAGCGGTAATTCCTCCAAATATATGGTTTGACCAAAATGCCTTAAATTTGTATACTTCAAATAAAGAATATTTAAAACTATACGTTTGTTGGTGAGGAAATGAATGTACTTTTGGGACCAAAAAATCACAAGACCATATGCAAAATTTCAGCATTATCAATCAATTGGTTGCAGAGATATGGAATTTTAAACACCTTCAAAATATTTTGAAACGACCAATACCAGCACGTTTTTAAGCCGGAACGGTCCGGGGCGTAATTCCGTAAACTTTTAAAATTTGTTTCCAGGCTTTAATTATGTTTTTTTCTAATTATTATAAATATAACAATAAAAGAGTTATTATAATAAATTTGATAAAGATAAAATATGTTGTAGAAATGTCAGAATACTAGAGATTTATGGATATTTTTCTACTATTACTGCTACTACTATTACAACTACTGATACTACTACTACTAAACTACTACTACTACTATTGCTATTACTACTACTATTACTATTTCTTCTACTTCTGCTACTACTATAACTATTTTTTAAAAAAAGTAATTTTAGTAAAGTACCCCCGTCACGCCAATGTCGTATAAGGAATATGGTGTTATTGGTCGTTTCAAAATATTTTGAAGGTGTTTAAAATTCCATATCTCTGCAACCAATTGATTGATAATGCTGAAATTTTGCATATGGTCTTGTGATTTTTTGGTCCCAAGAAGTACATTCATTTCCTCACCAACAAACGTATAGTTTTAAATATTCTTTATTTGAAGTATACAAATTTAAGGCATTTTGGTCAAACCATATATTTGGAGGAATTACCGCTTCATATGAGTGAGCACCCACGGACTTGTCATCTTGAACGTAATGCGCGCCAATTTCCCTGTTTTAAGCACTAAAAAACACATAAAACGCGTCATAGTTATAATTTTATATCCGGTGCATCCCATTTCCTGTCGTTTTGTTGTGATTTATGTGCAACGGCGTATCCTAATTATTGGGTAATTTCGTTAAATTTGTGATCTGTTAGTCAATGGTATAAAAGTAAAGTTCCTTACATTGCAATCAGTGGCAATAAAGGTGTATACATATTTTTGCATAGAAGCTAAGCGTGGAAAACTGTATCGAAGCATCTCAAAGCCAGAAAAGAGAACTATTCACGCATTGGGTATAAGCAAACGCTTTTTCAAACAAGTGCTTAAAGCTAACGGAGTGTCCAGTTCAATCAAGACTAGGACGCTAGGAAGAAAGAAAGTAGTAGATAGTTTTGACAAGGAAGTGATTAGGAGAGCAATTTGTAAAATGTTCGATTCCAAAGAAACTGTGACTTTAAGAAAACTGAAAATTCGACTGAGAGCAGAAAATGACATTGTTGTGTCGAAAACAACATTATGGAGAACTGTTAGAAGCATCGGTTTTACGTTTAGAAAGTACGATAGTGGTAGAAATGTCATCTGCGAGAAGCCGCACTTAGTTTCTATGAGGAGTAAATATTTACGTGAAGTACGGGAAATGCGTAACCAAGGTTATGATATTGTATTTCTAGATGAATCTTGGATAAATTCTCACCACACAAGTGCCAAGGAATGGCAGTTATCAGATGGAAGTATTAAAAGATGTGTACCCACTGGAAAAGGACAGCGTATTATAATGGCACATGCAGGCAGCCGAAAAGAAGGGTTGGTGAAAAATGCAGAACTTATATTCACCTCTAATTATACTGACAACAGGGACTATCACACCGAGATGAATGGCCATATATTTAGAGAGTGGATTGAAAATACTCTTCTTCCAATTCTAGACAGACCATCCTGTCTGGTAATGGACAACGCGTCGTACCACAACGCTGTGGCAGAAGAAGACAAAATTCCTACATCTACCAGTACAAAAGATGTTATAAAGATTTGGCTAAGAAAGGAAGGAATTCCATTTAACGAGGGATTTTTGAAACCTGAATTACTGTCACTTGTTAAGAAATCGCAAAAGACCAAAGTATTCCAAATAGACAAAATCATTCAACAGCATGGTCATACGTGCTTGAGACTGCCCCCTTATCATCCACAATTAAACCCCATTGAACTCGTTTGGGCAAAAATTAAAGGGCAGGTGGCAGCTGAGAATACAAGTTTTAAACTATGCGATATAAAAGGACTGACATATGCTGCTCTATCACAGATTGACAAAGATTTTTGGTGCAAATGTGAAGATCATGTCTTAAAAGAAGAAAATGACTATTGGAAAAAAGATGGTTCGTTCAGCCCAGATTAGTAATCAATATGTTAGACTCCTCTGATTCAGAATAAATGAAATAATAATGGACGTTTTTATATGTCCGCATGATCAATCTTTAGCTAAAGTTGATAACGTTTTGAAAATGTAAAGATTCTTGATATGTGTACTGCAGTCATGCAAAGAAACTAAATCACTTTCATATGTCTTGTTTACGTAAAATAATGAAAGTCACGTGGAAAGACATAAAACGAACAATGTAGCTCTTTACAGTGAAGAGGATCCCGTGCTTACATCGGACTCTTTAGTCACATGCGTACCCATAAACAATAACTTTGCTTGATATGTCATGCTCGTTATCGCTCGCAACGGATAATTAATTTTTTTTAATGTATTCTTTTTTGTATATTGTTTAAATAGTTTTCATTAATGGAACTGTTTATACGCTGATTTGTTTTACCGTCTGTAAAGGCTATAACATTGACATTCTCATAGTATTTTAAAGAAAGTAAACAATAGAAAGTAAACAGTTGATAAACGCCTCCAACTTTCAAGTTGTGTAGAGACGCCTATGTCGAGAAGCTGATTTCCATTAATGTACGGTAAATTATTTTCTCCAGGAGCAAAAAGATCCGTAAATTCACTGAGATCAAAGGAAAGTGCTGCTTCATGATGAAGCATACTTCCTACATCATTAAATTTTGTGAAATCGGTGGGACCTTGGAAAAACAAGGCCAGATGCAAAAAATCAAGTTTGTAAGTGCAGGGAAAGAGGAGATATTTCATGTTAATCGTGAACATTTAGATTTGAAACGACCAATAGTGACCCTATATTTTACAGACCTTCGGCACATGATTTTTGGGGTAATGTGGTCGGTATTACGCCCGTGCTGCTTTACTTTCCCAGAAAAAAATCCGGTACCCATTTAAGGCTGGGTGAACCCGGAAGCCGTCGATTGGGATCGAACCGTACCCCTTGTCCTTTGCAGCCCAGTTCACTAACCACTGAACTACAATCGGCTCACACAATAGCTATTACTTCTACTATTACTATTACCACTACTACTACTACTACTACTACTACTACTACTACTACTACTACTATTACTATTACTATTACTATTACTTCTACCACAACCACAACTGGAGCCGCGATAGCTCAGTGGTTAGTGACCTCGACTACAAAGGACAAGAGTTCGATCCGCATCGACGATTTCCAGGATCACTCAGCCTTAAATGGGTACCGGATTTTTTTCTCTGGCAAAATAAAGCGCTCGGTCGTAATACCGACCACATTACCCCAAAAGTCATGTGTCGAAGTTCTGTAAAAATTATTGTCACGAACACCATATTCCCTATAAGCCACTTGGCGTGACGGGATTCTTTACTTTTTTTTCACAACTGCAGATGTTACCACTACTACTGCTATTACTACTGTTGCTACTACTACTACTACTACAACTACTACTGCTACTATTGCATATTGCTACTTCTCTCTAATCTCCTCTCTAGTCGTCTCTCTAATCTCCTCTCTAGTCTTCTCTGTAGTCTTCTCTCTAATCTTCTCTCTAATCTTCTCTTATCATCTTCTTTAGCTTCTCTCTAATCCTCTCTTTAGCCTCCTCTTTAGTGTTCTTTCTAGTCTTCTCTTAACCTCCTCTCTAGCTTCTCTAGTCTTCTCTCTAATCCTCTCTTTAGCCTCCTCTTTAGTGTTCTTTCTAGTCTTCTCTTAACCTCCTCTCTAGCTTCTCTAGTCTTCTCTCTAATCCTCTCTTTAGTCTCCCCTCTAGTCTTCTCTCTAATCCTCTCTTTAGCCTCCCCTCTAGTCTTTTCTCTAGTCCTCTCTCTAGCCTCCACTTTAGTCTTTGCTCTAGACCTCAAATTATATCTCGCCTCGACGCTGAAAGACAAATGAGGATCGAAATAAGATCAAGAAGGCTGCTACTTTTTTTTCCTTATTCTCCCTGTCCATATAATATAATAATGAAAATAATATTGTAATAAAATTCGTTTGTTTACAACATGTGGCGGTTATTTTATTTTTCCATCTTTACCTTTTCAATATTTCTTTCGAAGTGTTTGTGATATCCTGTTTAGTTTAGTTTAGATTAGTTCAGTATGTTGGTTTAATTTAGTTTAGTTTAGTAGAGTTTGATCTCATTTAGGTTAGTTTAGTTTAGTCTAATTTAGGTTAGTCTAATTTAAGTTAGTTTAGTTTAATTTAGTTTAGATTATATTAGTTTAGTATGTTAGTTTAGTTTAGTTTAGTCTAATTTAGGTTAGTTTATTAGAGTTAAGTTTAATTTAGTTTAGTTTAGTAGAGTTTAGTTTAGTCTAGTAGAGTTTAATTTAGTTTAGTTAGTTTAGTAGAGATTAGTAGAGTTAGTTTTGTTTATTAGAGTTTAGTTTTGTTTAGTTTAGTTTAGTTCTGTATAGTTTAGTTTAGTTTAGTTTAGTTTAGTTCTGTAGAGTTTAGTTTAGTTTAGTAGAGTTTAGTTTAGTTTAGTAGAGTTTAGTTTAATTTAGTTCTGTAGAGTTTAGTTTTGATTAGTTTAGTTTAGTTCTGTAGAGTTTAGCAGAGTTAGTTAAGTTTAGTAGAGTTTAGTTTAGTCTAGTCGAGATTAGTTTAGTTTAGTTAGTTTAGTAGAGTTTAGTAGAGTTTACTTTTGTTTATTAGAGTTTAGTTTAGTTTAGTTTTGTAGAGTTTAGTAGAGCTTAGTTTAGTTTATTAGAGTGAGTTAGTTTAGTTTAGTGTAGTAGAATTTAGTTTTTTTAAATAGAATTTAGTTTAGTTTAGTTTTAAGTTTAGTTTAGTAGAGTTTAGTTTAGTTTAGTTTAGTAGAGTTAATTTAGTTAGTTTAGTAGGGTTTAATACAGTTCAGCTTAGTAAAGTTTAGTATAGTTTGTAAAAGTTTAGTTTAAAAGAGTTTAATTCAGTTGAGTAAACAATCTCAATACTGACTTTAAACAATCTCTGTACTGACTGTGAACAACCTCTATACTGACTGTAAACAAGCTCTATACTGACTGTGAACAACCTCTATACTGACTGTAAACAAGCTATATACTGACTGTGAACAACCTCTATACTGACTTTAAACAAGCTCTATACTGACTGTGAACAACCTCTATACTGACTGTAAACAAGCTATATACTGACTGTGAACAACCTCTATACTGACTTTAAACAAGCTATATTCTGACTGTGAACAAGCTATATACTGACTGTAAACAAGCTCTATACTGACTGTAAACAAGGTCTATACTGATTGTAAACAACCTCAAACAAAATGCAATCAAACATTCACGAGAGCGAGAAGTCAAGAACACCAGTAGAGTATGCAGCCCGTGCGTGCTATACACAAATCTCACTGTGACCACAAGGCTCACAAACTACATGCAGCCAGTGATTTACTAACACGCTTTCAACGGGAAAGGGGACTAACGTCACACCTCGTTCTTTCCCCTGCGACCCTATCATTCACCTGCCTGTGGTATGGTCGTGGGATGCCAACGATTTCTCGTGATGCACTCAACTTGTCACCTCACCAAACTGCAAGGAGCTTAATCGAGAGCTTTCTGTACAGCTTTTCTCTGTGCTTGCTGACATGTGTAGTTCGCTAGTCTTGTTATCCAGGTAAATAGTAATATATTTTTTTAATGTTGCTATTGCTTTTAATATTGTTCTTGAGTTGTTTCCCAATTATTTCATTCATTCATTGGGTACCGTCTCCACATTGAAAGTTAACTACCATGAAGCGACATTTTACTCTGTATCTAGTCTAGATGGTGCATGTTGTCAAAGTTTCATTTGTTCACCTCTTGATGTTATCAGCTCACTTCAGTCTTGATCTGCCTCGTCTACCTTGTGCCTTCCCTTCCAAGATGACTTTTAGAAGGGTGTTGTATATCTTTATCTTTAGCAAATGATAATTAGCATTTCCATACCAACTTTGTGCTATGATAGTCAAACATGGACCCTTTCTAAATCACATTTAAGAAAGATCAATACATGTGAGATGCGATGCTTGAGAAAAGTAACAAACACAAGAAGAGATAGAATACCAAATGAAAACATAAGAAAAATAGTCGGAACAAAACTCTGCCAAGAATATATAGAACAACAACTTCTTAAATGGTTGGGCCACCTGGTCAGAATGAATCCTCACCAATCACCAACAAAGGCGTTCTTCTCGAGAATGCATGGGAAAAGACCAAGAGGGAGACCCAGAAGAAGATGGATAGATGCAGTGACAGAGACATGTAACAACAAAGGAAAATCACTAATTCAGACAGTTAGGGCAGCTCAAGAACGACAAATGATATAAACCACGACACCTTTTAGGTATCAGTGAAAAGAGAAAAGGAGAAGAGGAAGAAGAAGAAATTGTATATCTTTACATGTGCACAAAATTCTCAGTTAATGTTTTCAAATTGTGTTAAGTAGTTCTTGTTTTCAATTTTCAACTGATTCAGAACTTCCTTGTTTGTCTTCTCTTCAGTCCACCCAGTTCTCCCCATTTTCTTATAAATCCACATTTCAAAGGCTTCAATTTTCTACTGTTTTCTTATTTAATGTCCATGCTTTAGCGCCATATAGGAAGATTGAGTAAATATAGGATTTTGCTATTCGTAGTTTTAGTTCTCATGTTATTTGCTTTGATGTGCGTAATTTTTCATGTTATGAGAATTACTTTATGCCATTCCTTGTCTTTTGTTTATTTCTGTCTTTAATGTTACAAATCAATTGTTATAATAATATGACCAAGATAGCTATATTCTTGAACTATTCAAGATGGGTTCTTTCCATCTAATTCAATATTTCTTTGCATTTTTTGTGTGTCTTTTCTCTCAAAATAACCATAGTTTTATTATTTATACCTAAAACAAATTGTCTGCTTGTCTTGTTTATTTTGTTCACTAGTTGTAGGTCTCCTGGATTTTCTTTTAGTAGAGTATCATCAGTATATCTTAGGTTATTGATTATTTGCCCATTGATGTTTAGTCCTGGTATATTCATGATGTCTTTAAAGATCTGCTCAATGAACAAGTTAAATAGACATAGTTTTTCTTTAACACATTTCGATTGTTTTTGTTTGGTTGTTTCGTTATTAGTTTTGTGTGTGTGTTTTTTTGTTTGTTCCTGATGAAGGCCTATTGAGCCGAAACGTTGTTTAGTCTGTGTCGTCCACTTATCACGTAAAGCTTCTTACATACCATTTTTTTATTGTTTTTATTTTTCCTCATATTCAGCTTCGCATTTTTAAGCCTTAACCCCTTAAATAGACATAGTCCTAGAATGCAGTCCTAATTTACTCCTTTTTATATATCAATAGATACAGAGTTCTCATTGTTGTATTTTATCACAGCTGTTTGTTCCCAGTATAAATTACATAATTACTTGAGAATCTTCCTGATGTATTCTTTCATCATTGTATTAATTATTTTTATGGTGCATTCTGCCAAAAAGGGAGCAGCGATAGCTCAGTGGTTAGTGAACTGGACAACAAAGGACAATGGGTAGGGTTCGATCCAAACCAACGGCTTCCGGGTTCACCCAGCCTTAAATGGGTACCGGATTTTTTTCTGGGAAAGTAAAGCAGCACGGGCGTAATACCGACCACATTACCCCAAAAATCAAGTGCTGAAGGTCTGTAAAATAAGGGTCACTAACACCATATTCCCTATACGCCACTTGGCGAGACGGGGTACTTTACTTTATTACTCTGCCAAAAAAAAAAAACCTTCGTATAGTCTATGAATTTTTTTTTTTTTTAAATGTTCAAATAAAGTAAAAAAAAAAATAAATATATAGGCGGTTGACCTCACTCGACCTACAACCACCCCTGCTCGCAAAGCTGAAAACGTCACGCTAGTTGGTCGTTTTCAAGAAATTTCCTCTCACTCCGTAGACCTAAGTAAACCTATGGTGGACTGTGTGGAAGACTATGCTATGTCCACAAACCCTTCACCCTATCCACGTATTATATAAACGTAGATAAAAGAAGACTCCGACGATGTTACGAGCGTGTCTTTGATCTCACTATTAAATTAATACCTTGGAACATCAACAAATGTGTTCCTTCATGTTTGACGATGTGCAGTACAAACTTCTATTCGTCTTTTTAATACAATAAGCGGATTTTTGCGTTTTGAATATAAGTGCAAGTTAGCCAACCAATCGGAGATAGAGGAGATCAACGAGCTTCTATTTTACAGACGATAGGACACTAAAGCAAGGATAAATGGAAGAGCACTTGGCAGACATCTAAAACAAGTCATCATCATCATCAAGTACCGGGCCTGCTGGCGTAGGTGATCACGTCTCTCCACAACTTTCGATCATGACAGTTATTTATCATTTCTGTTGTTGACATTCTGCCAAGCCATTCTCTTAAGCTGTCTGGTATTTTTTCTCTTTGCTTTCCTCAGTCTCTTCGTCCCTCAATTTTCCCAGTTGTTACAATATATTCCAGCTGTTCTATTCTCATTACATGGCCAAAAATGATGATTGTCTCTTTCTAATATTGGAAATTAGCTCTCTTTTTGCTTTGGCCTCTTTCATAACGTTTTCATGAATCTTCTTAGCTGTCCATGTTTCACTAAAACAAGTAGAGGAATTTAAATAACAAAAACGCCCAAAACTTTGATTTGTAGACGTGTGCAAACGTGACATGTCCGTATTGTTTCAAGTCGAAATCTGTAAGTAGGCCAGATATTCTAGATTTCTTCTGTCCATCTTTATTATCAAGTGCCTTTCACATGAGGCAAATCATCATCATCATTATCAAGTGCCTTTCACATGAGACAAATCATCATCATCATCATCGAGTGCCTTTCACGTGAGACAAATCATCATCATCATCATTATCAAGTGCCTTTCACATGAGACAAATCATCATCATCATCATCATCGAGTGCCTTTCACGTGAGACAAATCATCATCATCATCATTATCAAGTGCCTTTCACATGAGACAAATCATCATCATCATCATCATCGAGTGCCTTTCACGTGAGACAAATCATCATCATCATCATTATCAAGTGCCTTTCACATGAGACAAATCATCATCATCGAGTGCCTTTCACATGAGACAAATCATCATCATCAAGTGCCTTTCACATGAGACAAATCATCATCATCGAGTGCCTTTCACGTGAGACAAATCATCATCATCATTATCAAGTGCCTTTCACATGAGACAAATCATCATCATCGAGTGCCTTTCACATGAGACAAATCATCATCATCATCATCATCATCAAGTGCCTTTACATGAGACAAATCATCATCATCATCATCGAGTGCCTTTCACGTGAGACAAATCATCATCATCATCATTATCAAGTGCCTTTCACACGAGACAAATCATCATCATCGAGTGCCTTTCACATGAGACAAATCATCATCATCGAGTGCCTTTCACATGAGACAAATCATCATCATCATCATTATCAAGTGCCTTTACATGAGACAAATCATCATCATCATCATCATCGAGTGCCTTTCACGTGAGACAAATCATCACCATCATTATCAAGTGCCTTTCACACGAGACAAATCATCATCATCGAGTGCCTTTCACATGAGACAAATCATCATCATCATCGAGTGCCTTTCACATGAGACAAATCATCATCATTATCAAGTGCCTTTCACGTGAGACAAATCATCATCGTCATCATTATCAAGTGCCTTTCACATGAGACAAATCATCATCATCGACGAGTGCCTTTCACATGAGACAAATCATCATCATTATCAAGTGCCTTTCACATGAGACAAATCATCATCATCGACGAGTGCCTTTCACATGAGACAAATCATCATCATCATTATCAAGTGCCTTTCACATGAGACAAATCATCATCATCGACGAGTGCCTTTCACATGAGACAAATCATCATCATCATTATCAAGTGCCTTTCACATGAGACAAATCATCATCATCGACGAGTGCCTTTCACATGAGACAAATCATCATCATCGACGAGTGCCTTTCACATGAGACAAATCATCATCATCGACGAGTGCCTTTCACATGAGACAAATCATCATCATCGACGAGTGCCTTTCACATGAGACAAATCATCATCATCATTATCAAGTGCCTTTCACATGAGACAAATCATCATCATCGACGAGTGCCTTTCACATGAGACAAATCATCATCATCATTATCAAGTGCCTTTCACATGAGACAAATCATCATCATCGACGAGTGCCTTTCACATGAGACAAATCATCATCATCGACGAGTGCCTTTCACATGAGACCATCATCATCATCAAGTGCCTTTCACATGAGGCAAATCATCATCAAGTGCCTTTCACATGAGGCAAATCATCATCAAGTGCCTTTCACATGAGACCATCATCATCATCAAGTGCCTTTCACATGAGGCAAATCATCATCAAGTGCCTTTCACATGAGGCAAATCATCATCAAGTGCCTTTCACATGAGACCATCATCATCATCAAGTGCCTTTCACATGAGGCAAATCATCATCAAGTGCCTTTCACATGAGGCAAATCATCATCATCAAGTGCCTTTCACATGAGACAAATCATCATCATCATCGAGTGCCTTCTCTGCAACGAAGGTTGGCTACCATGGATCACCATTCTACTCTGCTTTGATGGTGCAGGCTGTCATAGATTGACTTGTCCATCTTTTGATGTTACTCGTCCATGTTATTCTTGGTCTGCCTCTGCCTCTTTTACCTTGTATTTATCCTTCCAATATTACTTTTAGTAGGCTGTTGTGTCTTTTAACATGCCCCAAAAATTACATAAAAATCATAAATGAATATTATTATAGAGGGAAACTTGGAAGGCGATAATCAGCGAATCAATTCAGAGGAAGAGGTATGTTTACAGCACTCGGAAAAAATGACAAATAATCAACAACAAAATCAACAACAGAAAAAAAAAAACAAAGAACATATGGTTCGAAGCAGGATTGAACTCGTACTCCTTGGCACTGCGCCTTGCCACGAAAAGCCATTTGTGTTCCGAAGCGTTTGGCTTTTCATGGCAAGGTGCTGTGTGCCAAAGAGTACGGGTTCGATCCTGCTTCGGACCATATATTGCTCTTTGTTTTTTTCTGTTATTGATTACTTGTTATTTTTCCCGAGTGCTGTAAACATACCTCTTCCTCTGAATTGATTCGCCTTTCACAGGACCCGCACTGTATCTCACCACACAATTCTGTTTCTGAGCGAGTTCTTCAATCTCTGCGGGAGAGCAGATGTCTGCTGTTGTTACCTATCGTCTTATTGCTCTTTTTAGTATTTTTTCAAGTTCGGGTTTTTTTTTCATTTACCTTCTGGTTTTCATTTGAGGATTTTGAGATTCTCTTGTTGTTCATTCTCATCACATGACCAACATATGACCGCCTTGTTATCATATTTTATCTATAAATGTAATATTTCGTCTTTATTTTATTTCGCTTATTTGTCCTGTTTTAAAGATCTGCCTATAGTGTGTCTATTCGTCTTATTTTGAAGAACTACCTATAATGTGTATTTGTTCCATTTTGAAGATCTACCTATACTGCATATATATATATATATATATGTGTTGTGTGTGTGTGTGTGTGTGTCCTATTTTGAAGATCTACCTATAGTGTGTCTGTCTGTTCTGTTTTGAAGATCTACCTTAGTGTGTATATTTGTCTTATTTTGAAGATCTAACTGTAGTGTGTCTATTTGTCTTATTTTGAAGATCTACCTATAGTATGTATATTTGTTCTATTTTGAAGATCTACCTTAGTGTGTATATTTGTCCTATTTTGAAGATCTAACTGTAGTGTGTATATTTGTTCTATTTTGAAGATCTACCTATAGTATGTATATTTGTTCTATTTTGAAGATCTGCCTATAGTGTGAATACTTGTTCTATTTTGAAGATGTTTGTCGTTAATGAATGACCAACTATTACAAATCAATATGATCGATTTATCTCCTCAAAAATGAAGGCTATTATTATATCTGATAAGATATCTTGTCCAATAATGTGTTCACCTTTTGAAACGTATCTTTATTTTATCTCGCACTCATTATTAATCCCCTTTCTAAAACAATCTCTTTCACAAATTTCTTTCTTTTTGTCTGCGCTTGCAGGTCTACTATAGTCCGTTCAGAAATTCATAATCACACCTGAATTAGTATTGCGTGATAACCGCTTGTTATTTTGGTTTCAAAATGTGTATGCAATCTTAGAATATAGATGACGTTATAGAAATATTTTTTGCTCTGAGAAATTTGATCTAGTTTAAAAGTTTCCTTCTTAAGGCTATATTAAATTCACCCTGTTCGAATTTGACACCATTTAAGGATATATTCGACACAGTAAACAGAGATGGTCTCTACAAGGTGTTAGAAGGCATAGGCTGCCCTCCTAAATTACTTAGGCTGATAATTTCCTTCCATGAAGACATGAATGGCAAAGTCCATTTTGATGGGAGTCCATCAGAGAATTTCAAAGTCAACAAAGGAGTGAAACAGGGATGTGTCCTCGCCCCCACCCTTTTTGGTATATTTTTTGCTGCCCTCCTAAATTACGCCTTTGAAAACAGCTCAGGAGATATTTACATTCGCACTAGACCAGATGGCTCACTGTTCAACCTAGCACGACTAAGAGCAAAAACCAAAACAAATGTTGCCCTATTTAAAGAATTTTTATTTGCTGACGATGCAGCCCTAGTCGCTCATAGTGAGGCCACCCTACAGTCGACTGATCAACAACCTGGATAAAGCTTGCGACCTTTTTTCACTGTCAATTAATGTTCAGAAGACAGTAATACTAAATCAAGGTGACTTCAAACCTCTATCTATTACTCTAAAAGACTGCCCACTAGAATCAGTACAGAAATTTACATATCTTGGATCCACAGTTACGCAAACCATCTCTCTTGATGAAGAAATAAACTGTCGAATTGGTAAGGCAGCTACCACCTTCGGCAAACTCACAAAAAGGGCATGGAACAACACGAAACTAACTCGAGACTAAACTCCTAATATATCAAACATGTGTGCTTAGCACACTACTATATGGATCCGAAACCTGGACAACATACTCAAACCAGGACAAAAGACTAAATGTCTTCCACATGCGATATCTCCGCAAAATAATGCACATCAAATGGCAAGACAAAATTACCAACTTAACTGTCCTGCAACGTGCTAAGACCCTAACAATCATGTCGATGCTCAGAAGTCGAAGGCTAAGATGGCTGGGGCATGTCCAACGGATGGAAGAAAAACGCATTCCTAGGCAAATACTATATGGTGAGCTAAAACACGGAAAAAGACAAATCGGCAGACCTAAACTACGATATAGAGATATCTGCAAATCATCTCTGAAAGACTTCTCCATCTGTGAAAACGACTGGCAACATCTGGCAAGTGATCGCACATCATGGAGAGCATGTATAAGGAACGGTATAACAACATTTGAGACTGTGCTAAGACAGGACTTAGAAGAGAAGAGACTCATGAAAAAGGATGGTAAACCCTGTGGATCAGCGAGCCTGACCTGTTCATTATGTGACCGCGTGTGTTTGTCAAACATTGGTAGAATTAGCCACGAGAGAAGCTGTTCGGCAAAAACAATACCTCAAAAAAATACGCAATAGCCTCCACTAGACCGTCTGACAAGACGAAAAGGGCCATATATATATATATTAATTTGGTGCGGTCGTTCACGTAAAATAGTTTGGCTATTGCAGAAACACTAACTTCAGGAAAAATCCCGTGCACAAAACTGAATTGTTATTGAACGACATGACGCACCACGGCCTTGGCATTAATTACCGAAGGGAAGGCGTATCTTTATTAATTTTGTGAAGACTCAGTAGACAATTTGTTGACTTTAAATACCAACATTTATATCTAAATTATAATGAGTTTGAAATGCAAATTTATAACTCTGCAAATGGTTACTTTTTTTACTAAATCAGCAATTGTAACAAATTGAATTCATGTTTGCAAATACACATAACGAACAACACCCACAATTAAGCACTATGTAGATACGCCTCTGACAAGAATTGTCGTAAACTGGAACATTTAACACGATTACTGTAAACTCTAAAATTTGAATCAACTTGTGTGATATCGTCATAAAAGATCAAAGGAATTCGCTGATGTGCAAAATCTGTTGTGGTTGTGGAATAAAAAATACCAAAATCTTTGCGTCATCAATATTCTAAGATTGCATGAAAAATTTTGAAACTAAAATAACAAGCGGTTATCACGCAAAGCTAATTCAGGTGTGATTATGAATTTCTGAACGGACTATAGTCTGTTTTATCGCTCGTCCCGATAAAGGCAAGAACTAGGAGTAAAATCAATGCCTTTCGGTCAAACACGTTCAAAGTGTGCTTGGCATTTTTAGTTAGCGCGTTGATTTCCCTCTTTATTCTCTCCCCTTTTTACTAGACTGGCATGTCAGTTTACAGGCCTACCACGAGGAAGTGGGATAGTCATACATACACGGCTCTTGTTTACTGTTTTATTTGCAAGCAGTCAGTTTGGGTCGTCTTCCGCTTTCTATCTATTGACCTTTCGAGCCGTAACCGGCCCATAGGGCGTAGACCAAGATACACCTTCTCCTATATGGATTTTTTTGTTCTAGCAGTTTTCTTTTAAAGATATTTTATCAAATCTCGCCATCTGTCTCTGTTCTGTGCAAGCAGTTCTATCTCATTGAGGGAGCCGACTCCTGCTGCTCTTGCCTCTCTCATCAATGTTCTTCTCAGTGTCTCCCTGGGTCTTCCTCTTTTTCTTTTACCTGTTGTTTCCGCTTTAGCCTAAGCAAAAAAAAACGTAAAGTACCCCCGTCACGCCAAGTGGCGTATAGGGAATATGGCGTTAGTGACCATAAATTTTACAGACCTTCGGCACAGGATTTTTGGAGTAATGTGGTCGGTATTACGCCCGTGCTGCTTTACATTCCCAGAAAAAAAATCAGGTACCCATTAAAGGCTGGGTGAACCGGGGCCGTCGGTAGGGATGGAACCCTACCTCTTATCCTTTGTAGTCCAATTCACTAACCACTGACTTTAGCCCCAATGAGCATCGATACGTGCGTATCAAGACATGAGCACACAAGAAACAGCTAGGAAGCAGTTCTTGCAAATCGAACAACACGTGCAACGCAGCAGACAGATCCGAGAAATTGACGACATAGAAGGGAATAAACAAACGGACTCATGAAAAAGGCACCCAAACATACACAGATAGAAAGTACATACCAGAAAAACACATAAACGACCACTACCCACAGGACTCCTGGTCACACATATACACATATGGCTCTGCTATATACGCCACCAGAAATGGAGGAGGATGTATGTTCTTGAGGCTGAATAACCAGGAAGAGATCACCAAGTCAATAGCAACTGGGAAATTTTCAAACAACTATAAAGCAGAAACTGAAGCCCTCAAAGACGCTGCAAAACTGGCTATCAAACACCAAAATAATGTGCACAAGAAATTAGTGATACTGAGTGATGCACTGTCAACCCAAACTGCTCTAAAAATTCTCAGGAACAGCGAGCTAGTTGACTTGTGAGCAACCCTAGACCAGATGTGCAATAACTTCCAGAGAGTGGTCATCCAGTGGATATCATCACACTGTACCATCACACTGGCCACAATAGAACTAGAAGCCACATGTTCACTAAACTCAAAATAGGAACTACCAGCCAATGTCATTGTACCCTGGATAACATGACAAATAAACATGTTCTATAGCATTGCCCTCAGTTTTACAGACCTGAGAAGGACAATGTGGTCCACACCCACCTCCCTGGAAGAAAAACTATACGGGGCAACTAAATCACTTAGACAGCTGCCTTCATGAGAGAGTCCAGAGTCCTAGATTGAAAGAGCAATGATCGTAGAAGAAGGAGAAACAACCGGACACGGCAAAGATTGCCAAAGCTTTCGGGCATTACTACCGGAAGTTCTATACACAAGAAGACACACGGGAAGACGTAACAAACAAATACATGCAACACACAAAGAAATTGGCAGAAAAAGACAACCAATCATCGAAAACTGAGATAACACTCGTGGATTTGACGACCATAGTGAGAGCCATGCAAAAGAACAAAACGCCTGGGACTCACAGTAGAGTTTTATCTACATTTTCTCCCCGCTTTAGGCCCGCTGCTTGTGCGGGTCGTCGCTGAATCGTTCGCCAAAGAACAGCTCCAAGCGTGCATGAATGCGTCATACATTTCACTTCTTCCCAAAAACATCATCATGACACAGCTGAAAAACTACAGACCCATATCGCTACTAAATGTCAACAAGGTTCTGACCCTAGCCAACAAGCTCAGACCGGTCATGCCATCACTCGTCCACGACGACCAGCAATGTAGCGTGCAAGGAAGAAATACACAAAACCACACCCATTTCATACAGGATATCATTACCTACACACACGAAAGGAACATCCCGTCGTCGATTCTGTTCTTGGACCGAGAAAAGTCTTAGACAGGGTATCACACTTCTATCACCACAAAACACTCTTCAGCTGCAATGTAGGAGATTACTTCCGGCGGTAGATCACCATCCTATACTCCAGACCAGAAAGCAGAGCCCTAGTTAACCACACGCTTACGGACGCTTTCACAATGACGCGATCAGTGAGACAAGAATGCCCCCCTTTCACCGCTACTCTACGTCATTGAGCCGCTACTTGAAAAAATTCGACAGGACGACGCCATCAGAGGCCCTTTCACTCCACGAGGCGCCGAAAAGAAATTGATAGCGTACGCGATGACAAAATTTTCTTCCTAACACCGAGAAATTGATAGCGTACGCGATGACACAATTTTCTTCCTAACACCGAGAAATTGATAGCGTACGCGATGACACAATTTTCTTCCTAACACCGAATCAATATTAACATCATCAAAACGTTCATGGACTTCGGAGTCGGAAGCGAAGCCAACAAGGTCCAAAATTCGTCCATCATGGGAATCGGCAGGTGGAAGAACAAAGCGGATTTCCACCTGGAAATGACCCCGGACAACGCCATGAAAGTCTACGGTATCATCTTCCACCAGCTCCCTGGAATACGCAAATCCACATGACGGACTCTAATTGCACAGATCACCAATGCACTCCAAAGATACAAACACAAAACGGTGACGATCTTCGGAAGTAGTAGTATAGTAAACACGTACATCATTTCTAAATTAATCTACACGGCCAGTTTTTGATCCACCCCTTGATGTCATTAACGAAATCAACAAACAAATTCGAAAATTCGTCTTCTGGAACACAATTCACAAGATTCAACACAAAACGTTCATCCAAGACAAACAGGAAGGAGATTTTGCACATCAGGACATCGCAACAAAAGACAAAGCCATTAGCATCAGCCATGCGGGTCAAGTCATCCACCGTCCTGAACGCTATACTTTAGCCCACTACTACATGGGTCTAAGATTATTAAAATACAAAAAAACTCTGCAACGATAAACCGCACCACTTCGGAACAATGCCGTCCTTCTACAAGACCTGCTCCCAGGACCTTCGAGAAAACGACCGCCTGATGCATCAGCGATGAACAGTGTGGTTTTGATGGAAGTAAAGGAACGAGTAATGCCATATACATCATAAGAATTTGAGTAGAAAGAGCCATATAAGTGAAAACAGATCTATACCTGTGTTTCATAGATTATACCAAAGCATTTGAAAAAGTAAAGCACCAAGAAATAATAAAAATGTTAGAAAGCATAAACGTAGACAGCAAAGATCTAAGAATAATAAAGAACATGTGCTGGCAACAAACAGCGGCCATAAGAACTGGAAACCAATTGGGAATGTTTCAACAAATAAAACAGGGTGTTAGACAAGGTTGTGTGCTGTCACTAGATTTGTTTAATATTTATAGTGAGATTATTTTAAGATCCATAAGGGGCATGCCTGGAATAACAATTGGAGGTCATAATATAAATAATCTAAGGTATGCTGATGATACAGTCTTAATCGCTAAGAGTAAAAATGAGTTACAAGAAATGTTGGACATTGTAGTGAAAGAAAGCACAAATAAAGGACTCAGCTTTAATAGCAAAAAGACAGAGGTAATGGTAACAACAAAGAAAAAGACATCACCTAAGTGCAAAATAAAGACAATTGGAACAATATTAAAACAGATAAATGAATTTAAATATTTGGAACTTTGTTAACCTCAGACGGAAGATGTACAAAAGAGGTGAGATGCAGAATGGCTCAAGCAAAAGCAGCTTTCCAAAAAATGAGGAAGATACTATGCAATCCAGATTTGACAATAGAAACAAGAAAATAGTTCTTTAATGTTGTGTAGAGCCAGTCTTAACATATGGATGTGAATCATGGACAATAGGACAACAGACAAGAAAATCACTGGAGTCTGTAGGAATGTGGTTTTACAGAAGAATACTGAGAACACCATGGACAGCTAAGAAGAGTAATGAAAATGTTCTGAAATAGGTCAAAGCAAAACGAGAGCTAATTTCCAATATTAGGAAGAATCAATCATTTTTTGGCCATGTAATGAGAAAACAACTGGAATATATTGCAACAAATGGAAAAATTGAGGGACGAAGATATAGAAGGAAGCAAAGAGAAGATACCAGACAGCTTAAGAGAATGGCTTGGTAGAAGGTCAAAAACAGAAATGATAAATAACTGTCGAGATCGAAAGTTGTGGAGAGTCATGATCACCTACGCTAGCAGGCCCGGTACTTGATGATGATGATGATGGTGATATATATTCAAGTTAACTGATCAAGAACTCAAAATAGCAAGTTATCATGAAAGCTCAAGACAAAGCATGCTGAAGTTGTCGAGACAAGTCAAATTGATGTCAACAATAAGTTCACTCAACATCTCAGGCACAAAATACAACATGAAAATCAACATCAACAAAACAGAAGTCATGAATGTCGCCAAAAATAAACAGAACATCAACATAACTATAGAAGGCAGACAACTAAAACAAGTAGAGGAATTCAAATGCCTAGGAAGTCTAATGACAAACGATAATTCCCAAACAGCAGAGATAGAATCAAGATGCAACAAAGCTTGTCAAATCATCGGACAGTTATCACCACTATTGTCCAACAAGGAAATAACTCTGGAGGCAAAACGAACACTATACAATACAATCTTCATCCCAACGTTGTGCTAACAATGCCAGACCTGGACCCTAGATGCAAGAACAATAAGTAAAATAACCTCTACAGAGATGAAATGTGTTAGACGAATGACAGGAGACAGTCTGAGAGATAAAATCAGAAATGAACTGAGAAAAAAAGCTAGGAATAGTCCCCGCCATAGAATATATAAGGAAACAACAGATAAAATGGTTTGGTCACGTGACAAGGCAGAAAGAAAAAAACACAACACAACGAGCCTTCAACAAACGTTGTGAGAACACCAGACCCAAGGGTCGACCACGAAAAAGATGGGTCGATGGAATATTAGAAGCACTAGGAAAAATAATAGCAGCAGAGGCGAACAGAAGAGCAAAAGACCGCAAATTATATCTCCCATCGACGCTGAAAGGCAGATGAGGAAGGAAAGGAGAAGTAGTTCACAACTAAAGAATTCAAGTTACTGCAGTGCGTCGTGTCACGAGAAACTCCCGAATATTGCAAGACAACAGAGCACGTTTAAGATAGAAATCGTCAATTGTCAATTTCAAATCCAGGACAAATCCAGGTTATCTAGGGTACAGTCTGACATTGTGATATCGTCGAACTTAAAACGTGTGTGGAGAGACACCCGTGCAATTACGTGACCGTGTGAGTGTAACCTACTTATGGCTTAAGAAACATAAACATCGCGTGTGTACTTTAATTTTCCAAGGATTATTAAGTAAAGGTAAAGGTAAGGTAAAGTACGAGACTTGAACCGGCGTCTTAGCACGCGAGTATATACCCATATGTGCTCGGCCGCCTATCCAGAAATGTTCGGATATTTCTGTATAGTGTAGCCTCAAGCATCGAAACTCAGATGCGAAGCGACATTCCTCACCTTCCCAGGATAATATACCCTGGTACCCATTTCTGCCAACGGCTGGGTCGACCGTGGGGGTATTTTTTTTTTTTTTATTCCAACCACGAGTACAATTCACACTGCTCCCAGCGGGAATTGAACACGGGTTGTCCGAACGTCGGTAGTCTAGTCGGGTGGTTTTCCCAACTAGGCTACCGAGGCCCCCTCGTGTGTAGAACACATATCAATGGAAATAGATCATGCTAGACACAGTTGGGATAGAAGAAGAGTTGGAAAACCACAGCAAAGAATAGAAGGATTCGTAGAGAACAATTGATGTTTTAATTGCGGTAGACTTGGTCATATTGCTCTAAAATTACTGATAAGAATATACTGGAAACAATCTAAGAGATCATAAATCACTAAGAGATAATAGAACTGAGGTGAGTCATAAGATTCAAACAGAGAAACTAATACCTCTCTCTTGGACTCAGACCTGTGAGAGAAATTATTATTTTCCTGACAGTAAACATATGAAGGGAGACCCTGTTCGTGTATTGTTAAGATAGATAGACATAAGTTTAGAGCATTAGTTGACACTGGAGCCTAATAAGTGTGATTAGAGAATCCGCATGTAGACAAGTAAGAAAGAAATACAAGTTGAGGCACACATAATTTGGAGTTAGTAAGTGGACGATCAGTGGAGGTGATATCTATCTATTGACCTTTCGAGCCGTGGCCGGTCCGTAGGGCATAGACCCAGATACTCTTTCTCTTATTTAAATTTATATTCTAGCAGTTTTCATTTCTTGTAAAGATATTCTATCAAATCTCGCCATTTTCTCTGTACAAGCAACTCTATCTCACCGAGGGAGCTGACTCCTGCTGCTCTTGCCTCTGAACAATGTTCTTCTCAATGTCTCTCTGGGTCGGCCTCTTTTCCTCTTACCTGTTGTTTCCCACATGAGGGTTTGCTTTTTTATTCGGTTATTATCTTTCCTAATCACATGTCTAACATATGACCTTCGTCTTTTCTTGATTAGTGAGGAGGTGATAGACACTACAATATTAAACATACAGCATGGAGGGAGACAATAGGGTGATTTTGTTCATTTTGGACCCGAGTCCCTAACGTTAATAGATAGACATACAATATCAGCCATTTTTATAGTAAGTAGATTATTTAGAGAAACGATGCAGGAAAACACAAATGAACATCAATAGCCAGAAAAATTGGGCTTGAGATCAATCATGAAAAGACTAAAGTCATGAAAAGCTTAATTCCAAAAAATGACATTATTAACATGGAAAACAAACCAGTGGAAGAGATCGATGACTTTATCTATCTTGGAAGTCACATTGATCAAGAAGGGGATAAAAGCAAAGAAATTAGAATCAGAATAGCTAAAGCAGCAATGTTTTTCAGAAGCCTTGAAAAGTTGTGGAAACCAAAACTCATCAGCACAAACACAAAACTTAGGCTATTCAAATCAAATGTACTATCAACCCTTCAATATGCGTGTGAAAGCTGGAAAACAACAAGAGACATAGAAACAAAGTTGAACGCATTCGAAAATAAATGTCTAAGGAAAATACTTGGTATAGCGTGGAACGAATTCAAAACAAACGAGAAAATTAGAGAAATCGCCAATCAACCACTAATATCTTCAGTAATAAAGAAAAGACGATGGTCATATTTTGGACATGTGATGAGAAGTGATAATAACCGAATAGCAAAGCAAGCCCTCATGTGGGAAACAACAGATAAGAGGAAAAGAGGAAGACCCAGAGAGACACTGAGAAGAACATTGATGAGAGAGGCAAGAGCAGCAGGAATCTGCTCCCTCAATGAGATAGAGCTGCTTGCACAGAACAGAGACAAATGGCGAGATTTGATAAAATATCTTTAAAAGAATTGAAAACTGCTAGAACAAAAATTCAGATAAGAGGAGTAGCTTGGTCTACGCCCTATGGGCCGGCTACGGCTCGAAAGGCCAATAGAGATTATTTAGATAAAAACTTACTATTAATATGCACATGTTAATTTAAAACAATAAATTATTTAAACACTTCTTGGTTCTGAAACGTGCTTGGTTCTTAGATTGTGTTATTTTGTTCTCTCTGCCCAGGATGGTGATGGTGTTTTCTTCTTCGGGTTGGCTGGTGTCTATGACGAGCTGGCCAGGTGTGGGCGGTGGGCAGCTCCACTTCAGTGTCAGTTGCTCTCGTGGAGCTCCATAGCGAGCTGCTTCAACTTTGGTAAATTTACGCTTTTGTTTCTTGTCAAACGCGGCCACGTCTTTTCTTACGACCACCGTGAAATTTTCATCGTCGCTGGTGTCTACTTCCTGGTGTCAAGTATCCAGGGACGAAGATGAAACATACACTTGTTAGTCTTGAAATCTTTAGTGACACCAACTACTGTCTTTGAACCCCTTTGATCTACCTGATCAAATCACTCAGAAAACACACGTGAGTAAAAGGTCGTATTTCGAGCCATGGATTCGCTTTAGTAACTGCCATGATCTTTATGGTCATACTACTTTTAGTTACCCAAAAGCACAGCTCTCCTCCGCCAGTTTAATGCTACCAATGCCTAACATGGTCAAAGACAGACCTGTGAAATAAGATGTTTTGAAAAAAGATAATAAATAACGCAAAGATCATTCAATGTTACTTTCCGTATAGAAGTTCCTGTAGTAGTTTTCAAATGCTTTTGTTATATTTGAAGTGTCAGTCTGTGTGTTGCCGTCTACGTCTATTATTTTCCCTATTTGTCTATTTCGTTGTATGCTCTGTTCTATTGCCATGTATTGTTTGCTGGGAGTTTCCTGTGTGATTGTTTTTAAGCCTGTGCGAAGCAGTGCTCCGTGGAATTTGTGATGTCTGTGCTGTTCCAACTCCTCCTCTAGTGTGATGATGTTGGGTGCATGTCTGTCTATTTGTTTTGTTAATTTGATGGCTTCTTCTAGAAGTGTTTCTTGTCTTAATCTGTCTTTGTTTATCCGTAGTGCTAGAATCTACTTCTTTCCCGTATAGTGTTTTTGAGGATTTCCCAGTGTTGCTGTATGTCATCTGTGTCTTTGCCTTCAGAGTATAGCTGGATAATTTGTTTAATATGTTCTGTATATGTTTTGTTCTGCAGTAGGGTATTGTTGAATTTCCAGTGAGGTGACCTCCTGAAATGAGTGTTTGTGTATGCGGTGTTAATTGTTGCAATGACTGCCTTGTGGTCTGTAAACTGGAGTGTGTTTGTGATATATGTGGCCTGGCTGATGAAGTTTGTGGACGGGACATAAATCCTGTCTAAGCGTGTTGCCCTGTTGTAGGAGTGGTTTTTATGTGTGATGTCCATGCCGTGTGGGTGTGTGTCTATATACATCAGTCAAACGTGGGTGTCAATTATTGTCTGTAAAATATCCAGTTGGTGATTGTCATCTTTACTTGTTTTCCTTATCTGCTTCCTGACCTCTCCTCCAATGATATCCATATCTGTCAGGACGCAGTTAAAGTCCCCCCCCCCTAAAATAATATTTTGTCCCCTGTATGAGTCTGTCGTAAAAGATTGGTTGCTGTCCGTAATGTGGTGGTGCGTGTATGCAGACTATGGTGTATGTGTGTTTCTCGTCGTCTTTTACTTGAACTATGGCTGTCCTTCCGTCACTGTCTCTGTCTTTCCTAATGATCGTCCACCTGTCTGATGTTTGTAAAATTGCTACACCTGAACCTGTATGGTTTATGGCTAGGCTGAAGCACGCGTGCCGCAGGCCTAGCCGTGTTGTGATGTCGGATGCGTGGTCGTCTGTGTGTATGTTTGTTTCCTGTAGTAAAATTAAATCTGGCTTGTGTTTGTGTATGAGTGTTGTGAAGTGATCTAATTTGGACCTGAGGCCCCTAATGTTTAATGTTAATATGATAATGGTTTCTGCCATTTGCCAAATGATTTATAAAAATAAATTATATTTACATATATACATGCAAGAGTATTTATAAATGAAATAGTTCTGACAATATAAGTGCACACAGACCTGTACTTGCATTCACCCACGTGTTCGCAAATAATTTTGATAAAATTGGTACATTCACCCACATGCTCACAAATAATTATAATAAAACATGTATATTCACCCACATGCTCCCAAGTTAATATAAAACAGGTACACTCACCCACGTGCTCACAAAAAGTTCTAATAAAACAAACACTTTCATCCACGCGCTCACTAAAAGTTGATATAAAACCGATACATTCACTCACGTGCTCACAGAAATTAATAATGAAATAAGTACATTCGTCCCCATGCTCGCCAAACCTTATAAGAATGTATGTTGATACACTTACGTGTCTTTGTGGCTTAGGAACAATTAAATTAACACATACATTACACATAAGGAATTTAAAAATAAAGTTAGTGTTTGTTCTTTTTAGAATTAGTTTTCTTCCGTGGCGTCGGCATTTCCTGCATCGAGTCGTCTTCCATGTCTGTATTGATGATTAAGCGCCCCATTGTGGGGGGTAAGTGGTGTTTGTCTTTATTTTGATGTTAATAAGTTGTCGTGTCCTTGGATGGCTTGAACGCAAGTTTTGTAGAATGTGAGACCGAAGTGAAGAGGGACGCGTTCTTGTGTATTTTCACACTCCACAGGAAATGTAGGGAACAGAAGTTAAGGGGATAACCATTCATGTCATTTGTGTAAATGGAAGGGCTGCTGTCCCAGGATCCCCACCTCACTAGGACTGATGCTCTAGGCTAGAGCTGCCTAGCTAGTGGAAACTAGCCCAGCTTCAACAGCACACAGCCGTGCGCGATTGCAATCTCGGCACTAAGGACATCAGGTGTTACCTTGGTCCGACCACGCATCTTCCACCCCTCTGATGTTGCGTTCAAACAATGACATAATGGGAGGTATCAGCACAGTACCCAAAGACTACTATGCCATGTAGCCGACATGACACAGTCTGTGCTGCTAGAGCAGGCAACACAGGAGCTGAACCTAGGATGACACGAGCAGTCACGTCTTAATCATTGGCAACAATCAGACAGTTCCTTCTCAAAATCTGCACTAGCAGTTCTGAGAGGGCGGCCACTAGAACGACATAAAACTAATAAATAGTATATAAGACACTTGCTATTGTAATATTATAAGAGTGCCACAAGTTTGTATATCACTAGAATAAAATGTATATTTTCTAAAAATTTGTACGTTTAAATATACAAAAACCAATTAGGCAATCTGTCTTACAATGCACTAAGATTAAATCTTATCAATCAATGTTTATGTGCCTTTAATGTACGATGCAAATGGGAAAAATTATTTTACATGTTTTTTTTAAGTGTTATTTTCCTTGTTTACTAAGGGAAGCCACTGCAAAAATTGATTTTAATTAATTGTTTTATATATATATTAAATAAGACACTTTCTATTGTAATATTATAAGACTGCCATAAGTTTGTATATCACTAGAATAAAATGTATATTTTCTAAAAATGTGTAAGTTTAAATATAAACAACGTATTAGGCAATCTGTCTTACAATGCACTAAGATTAATCTTATCAATTAATGTTTATGTGCCTTAATGTACGATGCAAATGGGAAATATTATTTTGCATGATTTTTTTTTTAAATTATTATTTTCCTTGTTTACTAAGGGAAGTCACTGTAAAAATTTAATTTTTCGTAAAGTACAAGTTATTGTTCGTAGGGGTAATTCCTTTTATTTTTAAGACAGTTTATAATATTCTATAAAATATTAATCTTTAGACTCGTTTAGCAATGCTTATGGATTTAGATTAATGCGATAAATAAATGTGCTTCAAGTTTTGTGTAAATTAAATGAAATTAATTTGTTTAAATGGTAGCAATCAAAAATTATCTAGTATGCATAAAATATAATTAGCACCCACAAATATTATCACAATGTCCGCCAGTGTAAACACGGTATTAATCAATAGACATATTTAGCAATGCATATAGATTACAATTAATGCGATAAATAAATGTGCTTCTAAGTTTTGTGTAAATTAAATGAAATTAATTTGTTTTAAATGTTAGCAATTAAAAATTATCCAGTATGCATAAAATTCAACATGAAATCCAGGATTGTTCTTAAAATTGACTAAAATATTAATCATTAATCTTCTTTAGACATGTTTTAAGTTTTGTTTAGCAATGCTTATGATGGCGATGGATTTAAATTAATGTGATAAATAAATGTGCTTCTAAGTTTTCTGCAAATTATATGAAATTAGTTTGTTTTAAATGTAGCAATTTAAAATTATTCAGTATGCATACATTCATACAGTTCAACATGAAATTCACGATTGTTCTTAAAATTGATATTGAATATTAGAATATTAATAAAATATTAATCTTTAGACACGTTTAGCAATGCTTATGGATTTAAATTGTGATAAATAAATGTGCTTCTAAGTTTTGTGTAAATTAAATGAAATTAATTTGTTTAAATGGTAGCAATTAAAAATTATCCAGTATGCATAAAATTCAGGATAAAATGAAATCCACGATTGTTCTTAAAAAATAGCGCCCTCTAGACAATATATTTTTTTCATCTTATCCTCACAAAATGCAAAGTGGGTAGTCAAAATCAAATTATATTTTCAGGAATATGAAGGCCATATCATTTCAGGTTTTCTAATAGAATAACTTGAATATCTTCAAGTAATAATTAAGATGTATTTTTATAAATAATGTTATCGCAGTTCAAGGTACCTCAATCTTTATATTGAAAAAAAGAGTGAATATTCATTCTTTATTAGTCTTTGTTTATTTGTCATGATTCTAACTTAAAAAGAATTAAGTTTGCCACAGGTAAAAGTTATATACATTTATACGATTACGATGTCATTCTAATATTACAAATAATAATAAGAATTACCTTAAGCTACCAGTTGTTATTTTTATTATTAATCAAATTAAATTAAACCAGTAATTATTAATAGCTCTCTCACACACTCATTATTTTTGCAGTCATAATAGGGTACACAGGTACAGTTCTGGATAAAAATGGGGAGCCGCAATAGCTCAGTGGTTAGTGAACTCGACTACAAAAGACAAGAGGTAGGGTTCAATCCCAACTGACGGCTTCCAGCTTCGCCAAGCCTTTAATGGTTACCGGATTTTTTTGGGAAAGTAAAGTGGCACGGGTGTAATACTGACCCCATTACCCCAAAAATAATGTGCTGAAATTCTGTAAAATTTATGGTCACTAACAACATATTCCCTATACGCCACTTGGCGTGATGGGGGCACTTTACTTTTTATTTTAACTGGATAAAAATGGATTAGAATTTGAACCTTATATAAATTCTTATTAAGTTTAATAGTTAATAAATAATAGAGAAACCTTTCTTGAAAAATAGATAAAATAATTTTAGTGCAAGACAAAAAACAAACTGTTCTCTTTGTTCGAAGAAAAACACACAGTATGTTAATTTAATTATTAATTCTAACTTTGTTTTTTATACAGATTCTCACAATCATATTTGGTTTGAAAATCACACAGTGGATTGATTAAGGACAGCATTATTAAAAATTTAAAATAAAATAAAAGGTGTTCCATGTGGAGTTTACTGAGAGCTGGAGAAACTAAAACAGGATATAAACAAACTGTTAAATTTAAGTTTTAAACTTCCCCATATATGTGTGGAAGTAACAGCCTGTCATCTATTACATTAAATTGACAGTTTAAAAGATGAGGATACATGGGAACAATGTTAACTTTTGATGGTAGATTTACAGCAGTGGTGAGGAGCAAATAAATGGAAGCTAAGGTTGAATTTGAAAGGGACAAATATATGTAATTATGCCAAAGGGAAAAGAAAATAAAGCTCTACAAACGATTTATGGAAATTGTTCAGTATGTACATTTATACTCTTTCTAAAAACAGTATCCTGAAGTTGTAGAAAATTAATTACCTGCTTTGTTGATGAGCTGCGTAGTACTTTTCAAAATCTCTTTTCTGTAATAATTTCACTCATCATTTATGATCTTGTTTTAATTTCAAGAAATCATATAAGGGCCTTCAAAATTGGTTGATGAGATGAAGAAGCTACCATGATCTCTCACAACCTTATGCTATATTTCACTCTAAAGAGTGTCAAATTAGTAATTCTATAAATGTTGTTATGTTACACATTCATTTATTACAAATATTAGCATATATATGTGTGTATGTCTGTCTGTCTCTCTGATAGCGATTGCCAGCAAACTATATGTAATGTTGCTATTGTTGTCTTGCAGGTTTTGCCCACTTCTTGGCCAGGTACAATCCGTTTAGCCACAGCCCAAGTCTTTCAGGTTATATTAGACCGTGATTGTCATCCAAAATTAAAAGTAAGTCACTTTTGCTTCATAAATTGAAAATATGTGTAATTGTTGTTGTCTTCTTGTATTTCCAGTTCTATGGCCGCTGTTTGTTGCCAGTAAATATTCTATTTATTCTTTGATCGTTGCTGTCAACGTTCATGCCATCTACAATTTTTATTATTTCTTGTGCTTTACTTTATCAAATGTTTTGGAATAATCTATAAAACATAGGTATAGATCTTTTTAGATGGTTTTTACAAGTATTATTTTCTTTTGGTATTATATGAAATCACTGCAAATTAAATTTTTCTTTAAGTTATTGTTCGTAGCGGTAATTGCTTAACCTATTAGATAGTCCATAATATTCTGTAAAATATTAATCATTAGACATGTTTAGCAATGCATATATATTTAAATTGGATTATTATAATATATAGTTGTAAAATAAATAAAAATGTAAAGTAGTGATATAAATTTTTTTTTTTTTCTCCTGCCAGCTTTCACCTCTGAGGAAGTCCCTAGAGACTAGGAACTGAACTTTGCATGTTAATCCATTTTTCCCTGGCAGCCGTGTGCACAGGGATTCTTCGCCGCACAAGGCAGATAACTCCGTCTTCGGAGGTATTCATATATTTTTTCATCCATGAGTAATTGTCATTTCAATTCAGGCCTCGCTGCTGAGACCAGGGGTGGTTGCCGCAGATAAATAAAAACCCCACCTGATACAGTCGAGATTTGAACCCACAACCTCTCTGTCTCAAAGCCGGCGTCTTGCCTTGAGACCAACCAGTACCCCATCAATTATTATTATAACACATATGATTTGCTAGGTCATACTCAAGTCATTTTATTTCTGAAAATGAAACCAATAAAATTTATCTGAATTCTGTCATTACATGGGGCCTTGGTGGTGAGTGGCTAGTGTGCCTCCTGATAAGGGCATGGATTTGATCCACAGAAGTGGTAGATTTTTTTTTTTTGACCGACAACGCTCCTGGATTCACTCAGCATCTAGCAATGGGTAGCAGAGATTTTTCTGGGAAGTAAAGGTGGCCTTGTGTTATACCGACCACATCACCTGAAAATGGGCTGTGGTCATAGAAAAATATTGTCACTAAAACCAAATTCCCCATACTTCTAGCAAAGCAAGGGAGGGAAATTAAAAAAAAAAAGTATATTTTATTGTAGAGTATAGATTATAATAGATAATAGGCCATATTATATGCTGGGTCATAGTCAGTCCTTTTATTGAAACTGAAAGCAAGAAAAAATTATCAGAACCCTATTCTTACTTCTTATAAAACGAGAGCATCACAACATACCAGACCTATGTTTCTGTCCATTGTAAAGCTGCACCGGGCACCACAGATGAATGTATTTGTCTTCAAAATAAATAAAAATACGACTCATTTTGAGAGGGATGTAAACAATAATTATTGTCATAACTTTTCTCAGTTGTATCCCTTCTGTCGGTTTTATTCTTTAAATGTTTCCTGTGTTCGGGAAAATGTTGTAAGTTGCAGTTTTGAGACTTGACTTGCATTTTCATAACTATGGCATCAGGTGGAAAGTGGTACCCACCCAATCAGCAAATCAACTAAAATATCAGTGACAAACAGCTGTGAAAAATGTGGGCACTAGCATGACTTGAAGTGCGGAGGGCATCTATTATTTTTCTTATTACTCTTTCAAATTTTCATTACAGGTACACATTTACAACCATCTAGCATGGATATGACATGGATCATGGAGTCAAACTCTGAGCTGAGAGATGATTCTAAGTATAGTACCTTATGTGCTGAGATCCCAGAGAATGAGGATACGACCTTCAAGTCTGAGGTTCAATGACTTGGAAACAATGGAGAGGCGACTACATGAATGAGTCGACGTCAACATTAAACATGTTGGTAAGTCTGTAGAACAGATCCTGTCCTATCCATGGAGTCATTGTAGTGGGGGTTCTTCGCATCCATTCCACCAGTCAAAAAGTAGACTTAATACAAGGATGCCATGGGGCATATTTCTTCAGCAAACACTTACCAAGCCGTCCTATTTCTTACCATTCTCTTAAGGTTGTTCCATGCCGTCTCCATAATCTTCTGCCTTTCAGCTTCCTGTGCCAGCTTTGATGGCCTCAGCCATCTTCTCCATAATCTTCTGCCTTTCAGCTTCTTGTGCCAACTTTGACGGCCTCAGCCATCTTCTCCATAATCTTCTGCCTTTCAGCTTCTTGTGCCAGCTATTTTTATGGCCTCAATCTTGACCAGTCAGAACTGACACCATGAGGCAGCTGTGACAGCCTCTGCCATGATCAATCAGAACTGGCACCATGAGCCAGCTGTGACAGCCTCTGCCATGACCAATCAGAACTGACACCATGAGCCAGCTGTGACAGCCTCTGCCATGACCAATCAGAACTGGCACCATGAGCCAGCTGTGACAGCCTCTGCCATGACCAATCAGAACTGACACCATGAGGCAGCTGTGACAGCCTCTGCCATGACCAATTAGAACTGGCACCATGAGCCAGCTGTGACAGCCTCTGCCATGACCAATCAGAACTGACACCATGCGCCAGCTGTGACAGCCTCTGCCATGACCAATCAGAACTGACACCATGAGGCAGCTGTGACAGCCTCTGCCATGACCAATCAGAACTGGCACCATGAGGCAGCTGTGACAGCCTCTGCCATGACCAATCAGAACTGGCACCATGCGCCAGCTGTGACAGCCTCTGCCATGACCAATCAGAACTGACACCATGAGCCAGCTGTTACATCCTCAGTCTTGACTGACTAAAAAAAAGTAATATAACATTTGTTATATACATTTTTACAGAAGGTTAATTTGTGATGTACATTTTTATAGATGGATTAATTTATGTACATTTTTACAGATTATTCTATTATGTACATTTTTACAGAAGATTAATATATGTACATTTTTACAGATGATTAATTTATGTACATTTTAACGGAAGATTGATTTGTTATGTACATCTTATAGATTATTAATTTTGGATGTATATCTTGGAGAAGATTATTGTTTGATGTGTATCTTACAGAAGATTCCAGTATTTGTGCATACCATCAAGGACATGACAAGAATGTTGAGGCGGCTGAGACTGAGGCAGTACTCCCTGTTACATGTCGCTGTTATTCATGGGACAATGGGGGTATGTATTAGACAAACAGAAATAAAGTCGGTGTATTTAACTCTAAATAAAATCTTTAGGTAATAACAACCTCTTCACAATACAATTTTCTTGGAATTGTGCACACGATTGTTCGGGACATGATCTTTAGCTGAAATGACCTAAGTCACTATGACGCAAAGGAGTTCGTAATATGATACAAATTAAGCCCTTCCCCTAATAAAAATTCAGAAGTTTCTAACTTACATTCAGGGTTGCTGTCAATGCAGCTTTTATCTTTTTCCCCGCCTTTCCATTATAAAAATAGTTGTTTATGTTGCACCGCTGACATTACGGTGTCTGTTGTTTCAATTTATCTTGCAAATTTGCTAAAATAACAATTGCCATCCTTATAACCAAGTGTTTATGACTGTCGCTTTTACCGACGCTGCGAGCACAAAAATATAGTTAACTTCCTAGACAAATTTCACAAAATTGAAACAGTAAAAAAAATTATGGCTTTCACTTTTACTCACAGAAATTATAAAATTATATTATTGTATAAACAAATATAGCTGTTCAATTCTTCTTCTATACTTCCTCTATTGCCTTTGGCATCGATGGGAGATACAATCTGCGATTCTTTGCTCTTCTGTTGGCCTCTTCTGGTGTTCATCCCTCCTAGCGACTCTAGTATTCCCTTTATCCATCTCTTTCTAGGCCTTTCTCTTAATCTGACGTTTTCGTAGCGTTTATTTATGGCTCTTTGAGTCATTGTTAGTTCTTTTTGTCTTATGTGGCCGAACCAATTTATCTGTTTCTTTATGTATTCGATGGCTGGTTCAATTTAGAGTTTCTTCCTCAGGTCGGTGTTTCTTACTCTGTCCCTTAAGCTGTTTCTTGTCATTCTTCTGACACATTTCATTTCGATGGTCGTTATCTTTCTTATTGTTCTAGAGTCCAGCGTCCAATTCTGGCACTGATACCACAGAGTTGGTAGAAACATTAATTTGTATATTGCCTTTTTTGCTTCCGTAGTTATTGCTTTGTTTTTCAATAGTGTTGATACTTGGCCTATAACTTGGCATGCTTTGTTACACCTTATATCTATCTCTGTCTCTTGGTTATTGTCTTGTGTTAACAAGATACCCAGATATTTAAAATTGTCTACTTGCTTAAGAGTCATATTATCTATTATGATGTTTAGTTTTTCTTTCTTTCTCGCTATTGCCATTATTTCAATTTTGTTTACGTTGATCTTCATGTTGTATTGTTTACAAGTGTTGTTTAGCCTGTTATGTTCTTGCAGGTCTTCAGTTGTTTCATGTATCAGAACTTGGTCGTCTGCAAATAGTATTTCATTTATTTCTTCCTCTCTTCTGCTGTTTTCTGGTATGTATATTTCGTTCTCTTTTGTGTTATCATTTGTTATCATCCTTGTTGGTATACTTCCTTTGATTGGGCATGCTAATTTGCATATATTGTCCATATATGTGATGAAAAGTAAAGGGGAAAGTGCGCAGCCTTGTCTTACTCCGGAGTTAATGGTGAAATGTTTAGAGTAGCCTGCTGAAGATCTTACAGTAGTGCGACTACTTTCATAGAAGCTCTTTCATATCTCTACTAGGTGGTGTCTCACTCCATACAAGGGCAATACGGACCACAGTTGTTCCCTGTCCACCTATCGAACACCTTTTCTTGGTCAATAAAAGCTGTATACAGTGTTTTATTATGCTCTATTGTTTTCTCCGCTAGTTGTTTTATGATAAACAGGGCATCTGTGCAACCTCTGTTCCTCCTGAAGCCCATCTGAGCATCGCTTAGTTGTGGGTCTATAATTGGTCTGTCTTTTTTCAACTATCTTGGCATATAACTTCCCTGTGTGGCTTAATAGCGATATTCCTCTATATTGGTTGCATTCTCTTCTGCTGCCCTTCTTTTTCTATATTGGTAATATAATGGACTGTTTCCAATCGTCTGGGACTTGCTGTTGTATCCATGCAGCATTGAATATTCTGTGTAGCCATTTACATCCTGCTTCTCCTGCTGCTGCTAGGATTTCTACTGGATGTTATCGATTCCGGGGGCTTTGTTTCTTGGTGCGAGTCGCAATGTTTCTTCAATTTCTTCAATTAGTATATTTGATTCTTTATCGCCAATTATTAGTTGCTTTTTGTGTGTTTTTAGACTTGTTGTTTCTACATTCAAAAGCTCTTCTAAATATTCTTTCCATCTCGTTAAGATTTGCGCTTTGTTTGTTATTGCTTGGCCTCGTTTATCATTGATGATTTCAGTTGTGTCATAATTGTCTGTCTTTTGTCTTATGGCTTTAATTGTTCTATAGAAGTCTCTGGATGCTGATTTGTGATTGTTACTAATCTGCTGTTCAATATGAGAGATTAAATGTTGTGGTGAATTAAGCGGATCGTAAAATATTATTAAATCAGTTATGGTCACCAGCGCGGTGAGCACAAGAACATAAAAAGTTAAAAAAGTAAAGGTTCCATGCCTTGCTAGACATTTGGGGAATATGGTGTTAGTGACAATATTTTTCTATGACCACGGCACATTTTTGGGTGATGTGGTCGGTATCCTGCCAGGCCGCTTTACTTCCCAGAAAGATGTCTGGTGCCCATTTTTTTAAAGGCTGGATGACCCCAGAGCCTTGTCAGTCCAAAATAAAATTCACCACATCCTGGGATCAAACCTGAACCATACAATTTTGTGAATTAAGCGGATCATAATATAAAATATATAGTGGTGGTGTAATTTTTCTGGGAGTGGCAGGTTAGACAAACATTCCGGTAAGACTTTGTAGAAAGGAATTCTGTATTTGACGTCATGGCTGAATAAAACTATGGTGGAGGTTTTAAAGAGCTGCCATTCAGATGTGGACAATTTGTTGCTCGCAAATATTTCCCTCTGTCGATGCTGACACATGCAGTCAGCTGTGGGTCGCTGACCGTACATAGGTCAGTTGCTGGATGAGCATCTTTGCCCCTGTTGATGAATGTAATGTAGAAGTATTAAAGAAAATGAGATGAGGGCGGGCACCAAGTTGCTTATCCGGTAACTGAGTTGAGAGCAGACAGTTCCTGCATCAGGATCAGTAAACAACGGAGCTTCCCCAGTAGTGCTTGTAGAAATAAACTAACCAGTTTGGCCAAGCAAAAAGGGATCAAAGAGGGTAGGCAACCCAATGCTCAGAAAGGCTGTGCTGAGGTCAGCTGTGTTAGGCTGAAAGACAGATATCAAAGCTTGGCTGTTAAGCTCAAAATAATACATACACGCCCACTTAAACCTAGATTACGAGACCTATCTGTGAGTGATGTTTTCATGATATCGTCATAAAGATTCCTACCACTTAATTATTACATTTGGAGTTCCAAAAATATTATTTTCTTTGAAATTTTGCTACACAGCTTTGTGTTTACCCAAGCAGAGACATGGGGAATTGGACACTGTAATCATTTCCTGGGTTATTAGATTTATGGAATGAAATTCAACTCCATCGTGCTGTGGCTACTGAAGGTGTTATGTTGTCTATTCACACAGCTGCCCTATGTCTGTCAATTCAGCTGCATGTTCAGCTCCCTCTAAGTTTTGTTTGCTGTCTATCCGGTATTACAAAGATTTGTTTCATGTCTCACCGACGGCCAGGATGATTTCCCCCATCATAATAGAAAAAATTATTCTCTTGAAAAATTTCAGAAATAAAAAAAACAGCCAGTTTTGTATGATACCATACACATCTGAACGCCTGCTCTTTGAAACATCTACCTTAGTTTTATGCAGGGGTGATGTCAAATATGTAATTCCCTCCCGCTAAGTCTGACCAGAATGTTTCTACCCCGCCGCTGCTGGAAAAATTACACGTGGACTATGATTTTTATTACGATCCACTTAATTCACTGCATTTAACCTCTCATATTAACATTTTGAACTTCCGGTATATGGTGGATAGGTGGTGGGAACAATTGAAGGCAATGCATGAAAAGTGTTCCTTGTTGCAGTTTCCTCATATTCCAAGTCCGGCTTGTTGCAGGAGCTACTGAGTTAAATGCTATGTGCACACCGTGAGCTGTGTGTTTCATCCGTTTTGATCATGTTTCGATATTCCAATTGTTTATGATGAATGATGATACCGTACGACAGGGAACAGTTGGCTGTGTTCACTTTCTGCATGGTTTCGTCTTATGTCTTTTGGCATGTGCTGAGACTGCTACAATGGGGACTACAGTTACCTTTCTTTGTTTGGGAGATGAGATTCGGATGATTACACTGGCACGGGTGGTTGAGCAATTATGGATTTTAATTCGTTTGCAGTGGCACCAGGGTCTTCCGTAACCAAATTAACGTTTTGAATCTAGATTTTTGTATACAGCAGTAAAGTTTAATAATTTCTGTGAGTAAAAGTGAATCATAATTTTTTTTACTGCTGCAATTTTGTTAAACATGTATCCGGAGATCTGTTTTTTTGTGCTTGTGAGGTTGGTGTTCATAAGTGATATTAATCATATTTTATGATCCGCTTAACTCACAACACTTAATCTCTATTAACATTTAGAATCTATATTTGTTTATACAACCATACAACCTAATAATTTCAGTGAGTAGAAGTGAAAGTCATATTTTTTGTGCTCGCTGCGCCAGTGAAAGTAAGCCATCAACACTGGGCTATTAGTTGGCAGTTGTTATTTTAGCAAATTTGTGAGATGAACTGAAACAACAGACAGGACACTGTTGACAGCGTTATATAAACAATTATTATTTTTACAGCAGCAAGGTGGCGGGGAAAGGTTCTGAATGTAGGTTAGAAACAGCAGAATTGTCAGAGGAAGGGTCTCATTTGTCATTTGTGTCAACGGAACTTAGGTCAGTTCAGCTGCAAAGCATGTCCTGAACAGACATGCATCATATTTTTTATGGTCTGAATGTTTATGTCTGATCCAACATCAAGGGAAACAAATCCATTACCCAAGTGTCACTGGAAGTTGATTAAGGGTGTTTGCAGGCAGCAAACTGTCAAATTTAAAGGATTTGTATTTTTGAGGTAATTTTTACAACGGTATCATAATATAGGGTTAATGTCTATCTAAGGGGTAAAGGACTGACAGCTCATTTGAGTAATGGGGTAAAAACAAGAAAGAATGAGAAAGAAAGATAGGTGTATGAATAGATGGAAAGAAGTAAGGCAGGTGTTTGAAAGTAAGATTTCAAAAGATAGTTTTTTTTTTCTCAAATCTACTCCAATTTCGAACATATAAACACACAGTTAGTCATCAGATAATCCCCGTCACACATCAAACAACAGACCATAAGTTTAGCGTAACGCCGGTCTAGGGAATTAAGATGACATAGCACACATAATAATGTCGGACGCACTGCAGTGACGCGCCCTTTAGAATCCTAATTCCATTTGTCTTCTAAAGCGTTTAGTGTTTTTCTCTATCTCTTTTGATGTTTTTCAGCTTTCACATGCATAGGTAAGTGTTGATAATACATTTGAAATGAATATTCTAAGTTTGGTTTCTTGCATAGTATTTTTTATTTCTATATTTTGTCCAGGATATACATGTATATCAAATGTCTATCTTAGAGACGATTGTTTATTGTAGATATTGCAGAATATTAATTTTGGATGTATAGCTTAGAGTAAAATATTGTTTGATGTACATCTTGCAGAAGATTCCAGTGGCCAAGTGTATACCTGAATGTTGAGGAAACTGAGACTAAAGCAGTACTCCATGTTGCATGTTGCTGTCGTTTATGAGACAATGAGGGTGTGTATTAGACAAACAGAAATAAAGTCGGTGTATTTAACTTTTAATAAAAAATGTAGTTAATAACAACCTCTTCACAATATGATTTTCTTGCAATTTGGAGACTCCTTTTCTTGATATGTTCTTTAACTGAAATGACCTAAGTCACTATGATGCAAATAAGACCCTAATGTTAACCAAATTAAGCCCTTCCCCTGACAAAAATTCAGAAGTTTCTAACTTACTTTCCGTATTGCTGTCTGTGCAGCTTTTATCTTTTACCGCCTTCCGCTATAAAAATAGTTATTGTTTATGTAGCGCTGCTGACATTGGTGTCTTTTGTTTCAGTTCATCTTGCAAATTTGCTAAAATAATGATTGCTTTCCTTATCTATCTATCTATTGACCTTTCGAGCCGTAACCGGCCCATAGGGCGTAGACCAAGATACACCTTCTCCTATATGAATTTTTGTTCTAGCAGTTTTCTTTTAAAGATATTTTATCAAATCTCGCCATCTGTCTCTGTTCTGTGCAAGCAGTTCTATCTCATTGAGGGAGCCGATTCCTGCTGCTCTTGCCTCTCTCATCAATGTTCTTCTCAGTGTCTCCCTGGGTCTTCCTCTTTTTCTTTTACCTGTTTCCCATATGAGGGCTTGCTTTGCTATTCGATTATTATCTCTTCTCATCACATGTCCAACGTATGACCATCGTCTTTTCTTTATTACTGAAGATATTAGTGGTTGATTGGCGATTTCTCTAATTTCCTCGTTTGTTTTGAATTCGTTCCATTCTATACCAAGTATTTTCCTTAGACATTTATTTTCGAATGTGTTCAACTTTGTTTCTATATCTCTTGTTGTTTTCCAGCTTTCACACGCATACGTAAGGGTTGATAGTACATTTGATTTGAATAGCCTAAGTTTTGTGTTTGTGCTAATGAGTTTTGATTTCCACAACTTTTCAAGGCTTCTGAAAGACATTGCTGCTTTAGCCAGTCTGATTCTAATTTCTTTGCTCGTATCCCCTTCTCGATCAATGTGACTTCCAAGATAGATGAAGTGATCGATCTCTTCTACTGGTTTGTTTTCCATGTATATTTTGTCACTTGTTGGAATTAAACTTTTCATGACTTTAGTCTTTTCATGATTGACCTCAAGCCCAATTTTGCTGGCTATTGATGATAGTTCATTTGTGTTTTCCTGCATCGTTTTTATCTGATTGCTGATAACTATGTCATCAGCAAAGTCCAGGTCCTCCAAATGGTCTCGCTTTGGTCAGGCTTTCCTTATAGCACCGTGTTTATGACTCACTTTTACCGGTGCCGTAAGCACAAAAATATAGTTAAACTTCCAAGACAAATTTCACAAAATTGAAACAGTAAAAAAAAATTATGGCTTTCACTTTTCTATCTATCTATCTATTGTCCTTTCGAGCCGAAGACAGCACATAGGGCAGAACCACAATCTCAAAAAAAAAACAGAAACCTTGGGTGCCAAAATGGCACATATTGCAGAGATCACTGCTTCCAAAACTTATGGCTCTGTTTCTATAACAATACTTTTTACAATGACAGCTTGTCAAGCCATCGATCAATCTCCTTAGTCGCCTCTTATGACATGCCTGGAAGGTCACAGTGTCACTATTCTTTACTTCCCTCATAATGAGGCCCCGGTAACACACAGGGCATTTCACTTTTACTCACAGAAATTATGAAATTTCTGTATAAACAAATATTGCTAATCAATGTTATTATCTATATATCTATTGACCTTTCGAGCCATAGCCGGCCCATAGGGTGTAGACCAAGATACTCCTTCTCTTATCTGAATTTTTGTTCTAGCAGTTTTCAATTTTTCCGGTTGTTTCCAAAATGGAGGAATTATTTTTCTCTGGCTTGGTATAGAACCGTTGATCAGAGTTTTAACAAGCCGCTATCATAAAAATGATGTTGTTAATGAAATGTAGACCTGATTACATGTGATAACAGATAACCAAATACCAAAGCAAGCCCTCATATGGGAAACAACAGGTAAGAGAAAAAGAGGAAGACCCAGAGAGACACTGAAAAGAACATTGATGAGAGAGGCAAGAGCAGCAGGATTCGGCTCCCTCAATGAGATAGAGCTGCTTGCACAGAACAGAGACAAATGGCGAGATTTGATAAAATATCTTTAAAAGAATTGAAAACTGCTAGAACAAAAATTCAGATAAGAGTATTTTGGTCTACGCCCTATGGGCCGGCTATGGCTCGAAAGGTCAATAGATAGATATAGTTTTCAATTCTTTTAAAGATATTTTAATGTTAATAAGAGATTAAATGTTGTGTATTAGACGGATCGTAATATAAATTATTTTTCATGGTGTAATTTTTCTGGGAGTGGCGAGCTAGACAAACATTCCAGTCAGACTTTGTAGGACGAAATTCTGTATTTGGCATCACAACTGCATAAAACTAAGGTAGAGGTTTTAAAAAGCAGGCTTTCAGATGTTAATTTGCCGCTCGCAAATATTTCCTTCCGTCGATCCTGGCACATGCAGTCAGCTGTGAGTCATTGGCCGTACTTAGCTCAGTTGCTGGATGGGCTTCATGGTCTGTATTAAATAAAATGAGATGGGGGATGAACACCAAGTTGGCTCATCTGTTAACTGAGTTGAGTGCAGACAGCTACTGCACCAGGATCCGTAAATGACAAGAGTTTCATCAAGATGCTTGCACACCCCTTCCCCCATGGTGCATCTGGAAATAAATCAACCAGTTTGGCCAAGCGAAAAGGGATCAAAAAGGGTAGGTAACCCAGTGCTCAGAAATGCTATTTTGACATCAGATGTGTTAGGCTGAAAGGTGCAGCTATCGAAGCCTTGTTGTAAAGCTCAAAATAATAGATCTATGACCATTTAAACCTAGATTATGAGACCTATCTGTGAGTGACGTTTTCACGATACCATTGTAAAAATTACTACCAATTAATTATTACATTTGGAGTTCCAAAAATATTTCTTTTGAACTTTTGCAACCCAGCTATGTACCCAAGCAGACACACGGGAATTGGACGCTGTAATCATTTCCTAGGTTACATTAGATTTAAGGCCTGAAAATCAACTCCATCATCCTCTTGCTACTGGAGGTGTTATGTTGTCTATTCACGAAGCCAACGTAAGTCCTTCAATCCAGCTGCATATTTGGCGTTCTCTAAGTGTTGTTCGCTGTCTATCCCATTTTACAAAGGTTTGTTTCATGTCTCGCCGACGGTCGATAATATTTTCCCTCATAATAGAAAAAAAATAATCTCTTGAATACTTAGCGAAATAAAAAAAAAACAGCCAGTTTCGTATGATGCCATGCACATCTGATCACCTGCTCATTAAAACATCTACCTTACTTTTATGCAGCCATGACGTCAAATACATAATTCCCTCCCGCGAAGTGTAACCAATGTTTCTAACCCACCGCTGCTGAAAAAATGACACCGGGACTACATGTTTTATATTCTATCTATCTATTGCCCTTTCAAGCCGAAGACGGCACATAGGGCAGAACCACAATCTCAAAAACAGAAACCTTGCGTGCCAAAATGGCACATATTGCAGAGATCACTGCTATTTTATATTACAATCCACTTAGTTCATGACAAGTAATCTCTCATATAATTTTTGAATGATTTTTATATATAGCAGTAAAGTTTTATCATTTCTGTGAGTGCAAGTGAAAGTCATAAATTTTTGATCGCTCAGTTCTGTTTAAGTGTGTATCCAGAGAAGATCTATATTTTTGTGCTTGGGGCGCCGGTGTTCTTAAGAAGCCACAATATCTGCATTTTTCAACCTGACACGTCCATCTTTGTCATGGGTTGGTCTTTGCTTAACAATTTTTTCCCTGAACAGCTGCCATTTTTTACTTACTCATTATGAATTTAAACTGCCACGGGTTCTTTAATGTGTGCAAGTGCATACAGGACTTCCTGTTTTTCGCCATTTTCCGAGAGGGCTAGATATCGAATCACTCAACCCAGAGACCAAGGGAGGGTAAAGCCATGAGGACACCATGGATTAGATTTTTTAAAAGCTCTCAACCCCTGTGGTAGGAATTAAACCCGGGACCTTCCTGTCCAGTGAACAACGTCTTACCCTTTGAATATCCAGTCTCCAATGTGTAGTTTGGGGTCATTGTTAAAGGCTATCAGGGTAATTTCAGCAAATAATTCAGGGGAAGAGGTATGTTTACAACATTCTGAAAAAAAATAACTAATCAACAGAAGAAAAACAAAGAACAATAGATGGTCTGAAACAGGATCAAACCCGTACTCCTTGACACAGTACCTTGCAACAAGAAACCAAATGCTAGAGCACATGGCCAACTCAGCTACCTAAAAAAAGTAGCTATCATCAGCTATGTCTTTCATGCATGTTTATTCGTCTCAAATTTCAGCAACATTGGTAACCCTAAATTATGATATCTGTCTGTGACTTACATTGTTACGATAACGTAGCAAAAATTACTACCACTTAATTATAACATTAGGAGCTCTAAAATAGTATTTTCTTTTAACTTTTGACATACGGCTGTGTGTTTACACTAGGACAGACACAGGGACTTGGATTTCCTGTTTCAGGTTGATTTATGACCTGAATTTAACTGTTTGGGCTGAATGAGTTATATTGTCAATCGATGCGGACACCGTAAGTCCGTCAGAATGTTCAGCTACCTCATAGCATTATTTGCTGTGTTTCCCGAGTTACAAAGGGTAGCTTGATGTCAACCGACGACCAAGGAAATTGACTGATATTGTATTGTTAATCTAGTGTTAATTATTATTGTGACAAGTGTGAAGTTTATTGTGTTACGATTTGGGCTAGACACTGGCATGCAACCTACTATATTTTTTTATATTTTTAATCACCCACAGACTCATTTACATGTTCAAATTGAACATAACATGACCCTTTAGCATCTTGAGAAACGGTTGGTAACAGGTAATGATGATTTGCCAGCAGTTAGGTATTAGGTGACTGAATCTGCCATTATTGGATAGACAGATCCAACAGCAGATTAAACAAGATACATTCTGTTTGCCCAGCCTCATCTCCTTTATCCTGCCTCTTTTGTCGTCTATTCTATTCACGGAACCAGTTTCATTGCAATCAAGGATTACCATGTCTGATCCACCACTTGGCACAGCATTCCAAAATGTGTTGGTAAATTCTGTTGAGGAAAAATTACAAAATAGAAAAAAATGGTATGTTAGAAGCTTTACGTGATTAGTGGATGACACAGATTAAACGACGTTTCAGCCCAATGGGCCTTCAGCAGGAACAAACAAAAAAACACACATATGATATGGATATTGTGTGTGGTTTTTTTTTTTTTTGTTCCTGCTGAAGGCCTATTGGGCTGAAACGTTGTTTAATCTGTGTCGTCCACTAATCACGTAAAGCTTCAAACATACCATTTTTTTCTATTTTTTAATTTTTCCTCATATTCAGCTTTACTGCAGCTTCGCATTTGTATGCATTCATTTGCATTTCTTTGCCTTAACCCCTAAATTCTGTTGACAAGGCTATTCCATGCACAACCTACTTGACTGTACAGGTGACCATATTTTGTCTTCTAATTTTGACATCTCTTCCTCACATGTTGCTGTTTTCTTCTTTTTGTTCTCCATGTGCTACAATCTGACGCCAGACTTTCCCAGTTTCCTTTGCTGATAGATAATTCACTCAAGGAAGCCTTCAAATATCCATGTATCTCAGCATTGGTCTGCCCTTTGCTCTCTTTCTGTCCTTAAGTTCTCCGTGCAATATTTGTTTGGGAATATGATTGTTTGCCATTCTTCTTACATGACCCAGCTACCTTAGTCTCTGACTCGTAAGTGTTGCCTTGGTGGATGGGAGTTTGGCTTGTTGCTAGACATTACTGCCGGTTACTTACTTTGTCTTGCCATTTGATGTTCAATATTGAAGGCAACTTTAACATAGGGCCAGCTTTTATCCCCATCAGTCTCTGATAGTGCTGGGTACTGGACCTGCTGTGGGAGGTTCGAACCAAACATGTTCTAGTTGTGAGATGACCGCCTCAACTTCATGCTGTTATGAGAACATATTATCAGTGAATATTTTTAGTGTTTATCATGGTTTGTTGTCATGGTACCCAGAACTTTATGTGCATGCTTTAACCAACCACAATCTTGTTTCAGGTACATGGCCCATTGATTGAGTTGCTCATATTGGACACATCAGAATGCTGTGATTATTACTCGGCTGTGATTGTTATCAAACAACTCCAATCCTAGATTTTCCAAGAGTTTTCTAACCTCGGCAGGCCCTGCAAATCTTTGACAAATGGCTGCAGCAGGAACTGTGCAATCCCAGAGAGTTAAACAGGCTTTGATGACAGAAAATCAGACAGTCCATTAGTCCTAATAACACAATCCACATTGTCAAGCTGCTGAGGCTGATGAAGTATTTTTTGCTTGTCAAGCATTTTGATTCAACACTGTAGCATTGGACATTGTGATGAACTCATCTCTGTCTCCACTGGGAAATCTTGGCCATCAATTTCTCAAATGAGGAGGAGAGTTGTGGATGTTGTGCTGGATGTTGGATACGGATTGGACCTAGCTATTGCTTTTGGTGCTATAGAAAGGAGCTGTCATTCATCAGCTTCTACCTCTGGCAAAATCTCTAGAGACTAGGAACTGAATTTTGCATGTTAATCTGTTTTTTTCCTGGCAGCCATGTGCACAAGAGTCCTTCACCACACAGGAAGATAACTGACTTCAGAAGTACTTATATTTTTACTGTCCATGAGTAATAGACATTTCAAGCCGGGCCTCACTGCTGAGGTGGTTGCCACAGAGAGAAATCATAAATAAAAATCCCAACTGGTGCGGCTGAGATTTTAACTCACAACCTCTCTGTCACAAGGCCGGCGTCTTGCTTCGAGAGTAACCAGTCCCACCAGCTCAGTCTTCGGAGGCTGAACATTAGCCACAGCTGAAAACATGAGAGATGTGGCAAACCAGGTGGATACATCTAGGAGGAAAAATTAAAAAATAAAAAAAGGTATGTAAGAAGCTTTACGTGACAAGTGGACGACACAGACTAAACAACGTTTCGGCTCAATAGGCCTTCATCAGGAACAAACAATAAAAACACACACACACAAATTAATAACGAAACAACCAAAACAAAAACAATCGAAATGTGTTAAAGAAAACAACAACAAAAAGTAAAACTATCCTGTCAAATCCAAAATAAAATCGTAACCAAGTGCGGCTGTCGTGAACGTCGAAAATCGTGCGAAAAAGTGCGTAAATGTAAACAGAACCAGATGAGTAAACACAGGGGTCAGTGTGCAAACACAAAGGAGAAAGAATCGAATAGTAGTCTGACATGGATACATCTACTGGGGAGACTCTAGTAAAAACCACAACAGAGGTCAGGAACGCTGTAGGGCATGATCTCAGTGAGGAAGAACTTGCATCAATCCACCCAACCTAAATCCATCTACCTAACATCCACCCATCCATCAATCTTTCCAACTTTCATCCATCTACCTAACATCCACCCATCCATCAATCTATCCAACGTTCATCCATCTACCTAGCATCCACCCATCCATTAATCTGTCCAACTTTCATCCATCCATCAATCTATCCAACTTTCATCCATCTACCAAGCATCCACCCATCCATCAATCTATCCAACGTTCATCCATCTACCTAGCATCCACCCATCCATCAATCTGTCCAACTTTCATCCATCAATCTATCCAACTTTCACCCATCCATCAATCTATCCAACTTTCATCCATCTACCTAACATCCATCAATCTATCCAACGTTCATCCATCTACCTAACATCCATCAATCCATCCAACTTTCATCCATCTACCTAACATCCATCAATCTATCCAACGTTCATCCATCTACCTAACATCCATCAATCCATCCAACGTTCATCCATCTACCTAACATCCATCAATCTATCCAACGTTCATCCATCTACCTAACATCCACCAATCTATCCAACATTCATCCATCTACCTAACATCCACCAATTTATCCAACTTTCACTCATCTACCTAACATCCACCAATTTATCCAACTTTCATCCATCTACCTAACATCCATCAATCTATCCAACTTTCATCCATCTACCTAACATCCACCAATCTATCCAACGTTCATCCATCTACCTAACATCCACCAATTTATCCGACTTTCATCCATCTACCTAACATCCACCAATTTATCCAACGTTCATCCATCTACCTAACATCCAACAATCTATCCAACTTTCATCTCCGCATCGAAGGTTGGTTACCATGGAGCGCCATTCCACTCTGTCTCTTGCTTTGATGGTGCAGATTGTCATAGGTTGACTTGTCCATCTTTTGATGTTACTCGTCCATGTTAGCCTCTTTTACCTTGTATTTATTTTCCCTTCCAATATTACTTTTAGTAGGCTGTTGTGTCTTTTAACATGCCCCAAAAAATTCATTTGTCTTGTATTTAGTAGTTCTCTTTTTATTTTCAGTTGTTTTAAAACGTCTTCGTTTGTTTTCTTTTTTTTCCATCCAATTCTACCTATTCTTCTCTAAATCCATATTTCAAAGGCTTCAATTTTTTGTTCTATTTTCTTGTCTAATGTCCATGCTTCTGCACCATACAGGAATACTGAGATTAACATTTTGCCATTCTTAGTTTCAGCCCTGCTATTTGTTTTGTTGTTAGTATATTTTTCATGGCATTAAAATTACTTTTTGCCATACCTATTCTTTTGTTTATTTCAATTTTACATTTTCTATCATTGGTTATAGTAAGTCTACTTTAATTACTTTTATTAGGCTGTTGTGTCTTTTAACATGCCCCAAAAATTTCATTTGTGAAATTGTGAAATCTCTAATTGTGTTTAGTAGTTCTCTTTTCATTTTTAGTTTTGAAACTTCGTTTGTTTTCTTTTCCTTCCATCCAATTCTACCTATTTTCTGCAATAGATCCACATTTCAAATGCTTCAATTTTCTGTCATCATCATCATCATCATCATGCTTGTCACTACTGAAATTTGACTCCCATGACAACACTGAAATAGTCCTGCATGAAATGTCTAACGTCTGCAGCAATAAATCCAAGCTCATCTTTAATATTTTGCAACCATTTTTTCATGACCTTTCTGTCTCATCCACCTGGTACTATGCCTGACCTCCATCATTATCCTCTTTATGTCATTATGTTGTTATACATAACCAAAATATTTTATGTTCTTTGTTTTCATGTTCTTCAGAAACCAGTTCTCTGAAATATTAAATTGTTGCAAAACTTATGTTTGTTCATTTCTCTGCCCATGGTATTATGAGTACTCTTCTATAACATTTGCATTCAAAGGCATTTATGGATCTTACAGCAGACCTGTCCACAGTCTGTCACATATAAATGTGAAAAATACATGCTCTTAGAAACCTGAGTTTTATTGCTACATCAAGTATTAGGACAAACCTAAGTCTTACAGCTACATCACCTCCTTGCAAGGACAAACCTAAGTTTGACCGCTACATCACCTCCTTGCAAGGACAAACCTAAGTCTTACAGCTACATCACCTCCTTACAAGGACAAACCTAAGTCTTACAGCTACATCACCTCCTTACAAGGACAAACCTAAGTCTTACAGCTACATCACCTCCTTACAAGGACAAACCTAAGTTTGACAGCTACATCACCTCCTTGCAAGGACAAACCTAAGTCTTACAGCTACATCACCTCCTTACAAGGACAAACCTAAGTCTTACAGCTACATCACCTTATTGCAAGGACAAACCTAAGTCTTACAGCTACATCACCTCCTTACAAGGACAAACCTAAGTCTTACAGCTACATCACTTTATTGCAAGGACAAACCTAAGTCTTACAGCTACATCACCTCCTTACAAGGACAAACCTAAGTCTTACAGCTACATCACCTCCTTGCAAGGACAAACCTAAGTCTTACAGCTACATCACCTCCTTGCAAGGACAAACCTAAGTCTTACAGCTACATCACCTCCTTGCAAGGACAAACCTAAGTCTTACAGCTACATCACCTCCTTGCAAGGACAAACCTAAGTCTTACAGCTACATCACCTCCTTGCAAGGACAAACCTAAGTCTTACAGCTACATCACCTCCTTGCAAGGACAAAGCTAAATCTCATTGATGAGCTCTTGTAGATTCTCAATACAAACCGCAAAGAAGGGACTCTAAAGACACAATTTACAACACTGATCAACAATACAAACCACAAAGAAGGGACTCTAAAGACACAATTTACAACACTGATCAACAATACAAACCACAAAGAAGGGACTCTAAAGACACAATTTACAACACTGATCAACAATACAAACCACAAAGAAGGGACTCTAAAGACACAATTTACAACACTGATCAACAATACAAACCACAAAGAAGGGACTCTAAAGACACAATTTACAACACAGATCAACAATACAAACAACAAAACCTGCAAGATTACACTTTATATTTCCAAATGTATTAACAAAACAAAAGCACTGAAATAATAAATAAATAAAATAACATGCGTTAGCCAATTATGCAATTGAGGTATGATCTGAAATGAAATCAATTTAATGGCTGGAGTAAAAATATTACAATATTTTATTATTCTTAATAAAATAAATGTTCTGAAATAAATAAATTGCAAAACAAATAGGGAAAAAGTACCCACACAGAAAAAAAATCTTAATTTCAATTAAAAGAATTCTCTTTTACATAGAATTTTTTGTTTGTAAATAATGTCCCATGATATATACAATTTCACTGTATTAGCTTGTCCAATCATGAGACAGCTATCACAACTATTGTCCAACAGGGAAATAACTCTAGAGGCTAAATGAGCACTCTACAATACAATTTTCATCCCAACGTTGTGCTTCCAGTACCAGACTTGGACCCTAGACTCAAGAACAAAAAGGAAATATAAAAACTGAGATGAAATGTGTTAGATGAATGACAGGAAACAGCTTGAGAGGTAATATCAGAAATGACTAAGAAAAGAGCTAGAAATAATTCCAACATAGAATACATAAAGAAACAACCAATAAAATGATGTGCTACACGATAAGACCGAAAGACCAAAACACAAAAGAGTTTTTAATAGACATTACAAGACACAAATGGAATATTAGAAACACTAGGAAACATTTCCTCTCGACACTGAAATGAAATTGATAAAGGAAAGAAGACCTGCACTAGTGAACCAATGCCATTGCTTGCTGTCATTACGGTAACCCCTATCTCATTTGTGTGTTATGTATGATAACCAGCCCTCAGAAGTGCAAGTGTGTTATGATGACCAGCCCTCTTAAGTACAAGTGTGTTATGATAACCAGCCCTCAGAAGTGCAAGTGTGTTATGATGACCAGCCCTCTGAAGTACAAGTGTGTTATGATAACCAGCCCTCTGAAGTACAAGTGTGTTATGATAACCAGCCCTCAGAAGTGCAAGTGTGTTATGATAACCAGCCCTCAGAAGTGCAAGTGTGTTATGATGACCAGCCCTCTGAAGTACAAGTGTGTTATGAAGTTTAATTCAAATTGGCCAACTACTTTGACACAAATAAAACAGCAAAACTTATAAATCTATCCAGCCATTATGGAAGAACCAATATAATACTTTCAATAAACTGCATGGCATCAGAAAGGTCACACAGTGCGCTATAGAATCATACATGCTTAATGGAGGTTGATTATGGATAATAGAACAGTGCTCTATAGAACCATACATGCTAAATGGAGGTTGATTATGGATAATAGAACAGTGCTCTATTGAACCATTAGCTAAATGGAGGTTGATTATGGATAATAGACCAGTGCTCTATAGAACCATTAGCTAAATGGAGGTTAATTATGGATAATAGAACAGTGCTCTATAGAACCATACATGCTAAATAGAGGTTGATTATGGATAATAGACTAACATATTAGAAGTAGTAGAACAACATGAAGCAGAGAGACCAGACACATAGAAAGATCACCAGTAAGAATGTTGAAGATTTTGACATCAATGGTATGAATATATTATAAACAGAATGCTTTATCTTAAACAGAATGCTATGAATACACTTAATGAATGATTTGAATATTAACTAGCTTATTATGAATATGATAAACAGAATGCTATGAATTTCACAAATAATCATGAAATCAAGGAGCCACGATCGCTCAGTGCTTAGTGAACTAGACTACTAAGGACAAGAGATCGGGTTTAATCCAGATTAACCCCTCCTTAAATTGGTATACTAGGGTTCTTTGGCGCGGGCATAATACTGATTACATTACCCCAAAAATAATGTTCTGAAGGTCTATAAAAAATATGGACACTAGCACCATATTCCTTATGTGCCACATCGCAAGATATCTATTTTTTTTCTTCATGAAATCAAATGGTATGGAATGTTTATTTACAAAATTGGATAGAAAAGGCTCATTAGTCTTGGGTAGATGGCTTTCCTGTGGGGAAACAACTCTGGATATACAGACAACTACTGTCTTACAGGTTAGGTTATGGGATATTTAATGCAATGAAGGAAGCAGATCTGAGTAATAATTACACAGTGAAAATGGACACACTTGTTGACACATGCAATCACAGTTTGATGTAACTTATTAACAAAGAAGGGAAGGGATAATAATTTTTATGAGATGTGTTAATTCAGGAAAGTAACATTAAAAGATCAATTTTAACAAAGTAACATTAAAAGATCAATGTCAACAAAGAGGCATTAAAAGGCCAATGTTAACAAAATAAAAAAAGAAAGTGCACACTTCCTGAGGAATGACAGTTCAGTGAAACATTAGGATAGGATCTTGTCCTTTGTAGTCCAGTTCACTACAAGATCTCTCCCATACTTCTGATCAATCACTGTAAAATGAGCCCAGACTGTACTCATAATTTGATAATAGTACCTGACAAAAAGGGATCCGCGATAGCTCAGTGGTTAGTGAACTGGACTACAAAGGACAAGTGGTAGGGTTCGATCCCAACCGACGGCTTCCAGGTTCACCCAGCCTTAAAATGGATTTTTTTCTGGGAAAGTAAAGCAGCACGGGCATAATACCGACCACATTACCCCAAAAATCATGTGCTGAAGGTCTGTAAAATATAGGGTCACTAACACCATATTTCCCTATATGCCACTTGGCGTGACGGGGGTACTTTACTTTTTTTACTTCATCTGACAAAAAAATTGTAAAATAAAGTACAAACATAGTTGAAAATACATGGGAAATTCTCTTAACTTTAATTACGCGTGTGACTTATGTAATTTGAAATCTCCGTCTTTGCTATTCATCTTCATCATCATTGGGTGCCTTCTCCGCATCGAAGGTTGGTTACCAAGGAGCGCCATTCCACTCTGTCTCTTGCTTTGGTGGTGCAGATTGTCATAGGCTGACTTGTCCATCTTTTGATGTTACTCGTCCATGTTAGTCTTGGTCTGCCTCTGCCTCTTTTACCTTGAATTTTTCCCTCTAATATTACTTTTATTAGACTGTTGTGTCTTTTAATATGACCAAAAAATTTCATTTGTCTTGCTCTAATTGTGTTTAGTAGTTCCTTTTTCACCCTTAGTCGTCCTAAAACTTCCTCGTTTGTTTTCTTTCCTTTCCATCCAATTCTACCTAATCTTCTGTAAATCCACATTTCAAAGGCCTCATTTTTCTGTTCTGTTTTCTGGTCTAATGTCCATGTTTTTGCACCATACTTTGCTATTACAGAGGACAAACAATTTAAAAACATTCCACTGCTGACAGATGTTCATCGCAACAAAGAAATAAGAACGCAATATCTCCTTTAGTATTCACTTTTAAACAAATAAGTGGAGCATGAATGTCCTAGAGTGACTGAGCTGAAAGTTGATTAGATCAGTGTCACCCCCCCGATGAAAATGGAGAGCGATGATGTCTTCGAGAGAAATAGTGTCTTCGACGTCAGCAACCTAATGTCACCAGAGAAATTCTATCTATCTTTCTTTCGTTCACCTAAAATATTGTCTATATATGCAATGTTGTACGTCTTTTGTAATTCTTGCAGTGGCCCATATAGTTTTGCCTGTAGTGTTGTATCTATAGGCCAATGGATTTTCCTCAGTCTACTATATTCAGTGCTGTCTTGAAGTATGTGTTCAGCAGTCTGGGGTGCCTGTCCACACGTACAAGTAGTTGAAGTGCCGATCTTGAATTTTGTATACATGTGACTGTGGAGTCGATTGTGTCCTGTTCTGAGGTGTATAATGATAACATCTTCACATCTATTCATATTATGAAAGGCATCCTGATTTGGGGCTTGTGGTCCTCTGATTGACTTGATTATTTGTTTCTTCTGAAGTTATGTAACCGGAGCATCTAGTTATGTGCCTGTTGAACCTTCCTTTGCCAAATGATCTGCTTTCTTATTTCCTGGTATTCCACAGTGAGATGGGATCCACTGCAGGGCAACCCTGTGGTGCTTACAGAGTTCAGTCAATAAGGTCTGCTGATGTGGTAATTTTCTGGATTGTAGTGCCTGGAGTACTGATCTTGCATCTGTCAAAAACACTACAGGCTGTGTGCTAAGATTACTATTCAGCACTTTTTCTATAGCCAACTTTATTGCTTGTATTTCTGCATCATAATTGTGACAATATTTCCCTGTTGCTATTTTATTCATATCCCTAGTGTTATTTGGGTACTCTATATATGCACCTGCTCCCCATTCTTTAATGCATTCTGTGCTGATCCATCTGTGTACAACCAGAGGAATGTTTTCTAGACCATTTCGCTATGCTACAGGACCATAACGTCACAGGAGCTTAAATGCCTTCTTTTACAGCACAGTAATGTCACCAGCTGATTGACCTGGCACTGGTGGCGACCGGCAGCTAGCCCCTGCTGCTAACGTTACTATGGTGGTGGCGCTATCTCTGAATAAGACCGCTGGGTGACGTTGTTTACACCACTGTCACTCATAATTCAAGTGGATGAATGGCGACTCCCACACACACATCGCCTGTGGCGTTGTTCTTGTGACATTCTGACACTCAGCCCGACACAGACCACTGGCCTGGGAAATTGACACGTCTACACCCGTGTACTGTGGTTAATTTTTAATACTTTGCTTTAGTTTGTGCCCGCGACATTTTCCCAAGTTCTTACTCCACCTGGCATGATCAGCTGACTGCTAGAAACACAACACTGCACTAGGTTGTGGCGAACACACGTCCTAATTCATGTGACTTAACAATTGGCGCCCAGTTACAACATATGTACACGTAATTACATGACCAACGGTTCTCTTCCGCATGGGCCGTCACACTTCGCAGTAGCAATATTACTCGCCACTGGTCCTTAGGCTCTCACTCAACTTAAAACTAAAAACCTCGATTTTGTTGGAAACTGTTCCCCATTGAACAATTCCCTAATATCTACTTCTAGGCTAATCTATCTTCTCATGTCGCTCGACTCTAGTTCTGTTCGACTTAGCTAAGACTGTTCTCTTAAGCACTACTTGCTAGCTTGGGCTATTGTCACCCTTACATAGTCCTAGATGTGTGACTTCTCTCTCTAAAAAACTAACTTCCTAGCTTGGGCTGTTGTCACCCTTACATAGTCCTAGGTGTGTGACTTCTCTCTCTAAAAAACTAACTTCCTAGCTTGGGCCATTGTCAGCCCCTGTGGGCTAACCACACAGCGTTGTCGCCCTTACCTAATCCTAGGTGTGTGACTTCTTTCAGTTTCTTTGTGTCTCGTCTTCAAATACTCCTTTGATCGTCCAATCAAAAACTACTTCCTCTGCTTTTCACCAATCAACTCAACTCACATCTCTGTTTTTTCATCTCACTATACCCTCTCACTTATCTCAAGACTCACACTTCACATATTTTCCTAGTTTCTCGTGGACTCCCCACTTACAGCTACCTTCTCACCTATCTCAAGACTCACACTTCACATATTTTCCTAGTTTCTCGTGGACTCCCCACTTACAGCTACCTTCTCACCTATCTCAAGACTCACACTTCACATATTTTCCTAGTTTCTCGTGGACTCCACACTTACAGCTACCTTCTCACCTATCTCAAGACTCACGTTTAACCTACTTTCCCTCATTTCTCATGGTCTCACCCCACTCATGGCTACAAGTGAACTAAAACTGATAAAGATCCTACTCAATTTGGTGGACCTAGAAACAAAGTTAATAGGAACAAGGAGATAAGGCAACTTGGTACCTAAAAGTTTATGTTAATAGAATCAAGGAGATAAGGCAACTTGGCACCTAGAAGTTTATGTTAATAGAATCAAGGAGATAAGGCAACTCGGTACCTAGAAGTTTATGTTAATAGAATCAAGGAGATAAGGCAACTCGGTACCTAGAAGTTTATGTTAATAGAATCAAGGAGATAAGGCAACTTGGCACCTAGAAGTTTATGTTAATAGAATCAAGGAGGTAAGGCAACTTGGCACCTAGAAGTTTATGTTAATAGAATCAAGGAGATAAGGCAACTTGGCACCTAGAAGTTTATGTTAATAGAATCAAGGAGATAAGGCAACTTGGCACCTAGAAGTTTATGTTAATAGAATCAAGGAGATAAGGCAACTTGGTACCTAGAAGTTTATGTTAATAGAATCAAGGAGGTAAGGCAACTTGGTACCTAGAAGTTTATGTTAATAGAATCAAGGAGGTAAGGCAACTTGGTACCTAGAAGTTTATGTTAATAGAATCAAGGAGATAAGGCAACTTGGTACCTAGAAGTTTATGTTAATAGAATCAAGGAGATAAGGCAACTTGGTACCTAGAAGTTTATGTTAATAGAATCAAGGAGATAAGGCAACTTGGTACCTAGAAGTCTATGTTAATAGAATCAAGGAGGTAAGGCAACTTGGTACCTAGAAGTCTATGTTTAGAAGTGTTAGTCAAATATCACAACTTGCTGTAAATCAAAAAACAACATGTCTATACTCCATTCTAAGAGCTGATGACAAAGAGGATTAGTCATCAGGACACAAACTATCATTTCATGTGTTGATATTACACATTTGGTCTCAAAGTTTACATTACACAGTATCTAATTTCACATTACACCATCTAGGCTCTAATTTGACATTACACCATCTAGTCTTTAATTTGACATTTCACCACTTAGTCTCTAATTTGACATTACACCTCCAAGTCTCTAATTTGACATTACACCACAAAATCTCCAATTAGATGTTACAACTCGTGATCTCAAATTCAACCCCGTTACTGTGGAATTTAAATTATTGAAAACTCCCAAATTTTTTTTCTGAAAACCAAAGCTAAATCAACCAATGGAATTATTTCTGAAAACCAACGCTAAATCAACCAATGGAATTATTTCTGAAAACCAACATTAAATCAACCAATGGAATTATTTCTTAAAACCAACGCTAAATCAACCAATGGAATTATTTCTGAAAACCAACGCTAAATCAACCAACGGAATTATTTCTGAAAACCAACATTAAATCAACCAACAGAATTATTTCTGAAAACCAACATTAAATAAACCAATGGAATTATTTTTTGGGGAAAAATATGTAATTAAGCTGTAATTTATCTGAAAACCTATGCTCTTTAAACATAAGAAATTATGACATTATATATAAGACAATATATTGTAACAACTGGAAAAACTGAGGGACGAACAGATAGAGGGAAGCAAAGAGAAAAAATAACACACAGCTTAAGAGAAAGGCTTGGCAGAAGGTCAACAACAGAAATGATAAATAGCTGCCGAGATGGAAAGTTGTGGAGAGACATGATCAACGACGCCAGCAGGCCCGGTACTTGATGGTGATGATATAAGACAATGCTACACTAGCAGAGTCAATTTTACTATTTTTGCACTGTATTTCTTTGTAAATAAACCGCTGTTGTACAAAATAAAACTATACTTACAACACAATTAACTGTTAAAATTGTACTGTATGACATGGCCCAAGCATTAAACTCTTGCATGCGACATTCTTTTACTCATCTGGGTCTATAAAACTCATTGCCCAGAAGCCCAATATTTTTTGGAGCATGTAAATGATTACAATAGCCTGCCATTAGGTGTATAATTATCAGACAATTTGAGTTAATCAAGACTCTAATATTTGGTAATGACTTCTAAATTCTGAGTTATCCTGGGGTGGGGTCTAAATGATGAAACAATGAAACATCTTAACAATTGTGCTTTCTACATCACAACGATTTGCTATTGTTGAATCCTATGTATTATTCATGTATATGTATATTCATATTAAGAAAGTACAGGAATTGTACTTAATATGTTTCATAGCGTAAACAATGCAGAAACAAAAAATACAAAATGTAATTAAAAATTAACATATTAAACATACTCTGTGAACACCGCGAACCGTATTTTTCATCCGGATCATGTTTCAATATTCTGATTGCTTACGATGAATGATGATATTGTATGACGAAGGACAGTTCGGTTGTGTTGACTTCCAGTGTGGCTGCACCTTATGTCTTTTGGTGTGTGCTGTGGCTACTAAGATGGGAACTGCAGCTCTCTTTCTTTGTTTGGATCATTCAATGAGTTCAGTTTTACTTCAGATGATTCCACTGACACGGGCGGTTAAGCAATTATGGATTTTAATTCGTCTGCAGTGATACTGGACGAAAACAAACGAGGAAATTAGAGAAATCGCCAATCAACCACTAATATCTTCAGTAATAAAGAAAAGACGATGGTCATACGTTGGACATGTGATGAGAAGAGATAATAATCGAATAGCAAAGCAAGCCCTCATATGGGAAACAACAGGTAAAAGAAAAAGAGGAAGACCCAGGGAGACACTGAGAAGAACATTGATGAGAGAGGCAAGAGCAGCAGGAATCGGCTCCCTCAATGAGATAGAACTGCTTGCACAGAACAGAGACAGATGGCGAGATTTGATAAAATATCTTTAAAAGAAAACTGCTAGAACAAAAATTCATATAGGAGAAGGTGTATCTTGGTCTACGCCCTATGGGCCGGTTACGGCTCGAAAGGTCAATAGATAGATAGATAGATAGATAGATAGATAGATAGATAGATAGATAGATAGATAGATAGATAGATAGATAGATAGATAGATAGATAGATAGATAGATAGATAGATAGATAGATAGATAGATAGATAGATAGATAGATAGATAGATAGATAGATAGATAGATAGATAGATAGATAGATAGATAGATAGATAGATAGATAGATAGATAGATAGATAGATAGATAGATAGATAGATAGATAGATAGATAGATAGATAGATAGATAGATAGATAGATAGATAGATAGATAGATAGATAGATAGATAGATAGATAGATAGATAGATAGATAGATAGATAGATAGATAGATAGATAGATAGATAGATAGATAGATAGATAGATAGATAGATAGATAGATAGATAGATAGATAGATAGATAGATAGATAGATAGATAGATAGATAGATAGATAGATAGATAGATAGATAGATAGATAGATAGATAGATAGATAGATAGATAGATAGATAGATAGATAGATAGATAGATAGATAGATAGATAGATAGATAGATAGATAGATAGATAGATAGATAGATAGATAGATAGATAGATAGATAGATAGATAGATAGATAGATAGATAGATAGATAGATAGATAGATAGATAGATAGATAGATAGATAGATAGATAGATAGATAGATAGATAGATAGATAGATAGATAGATAGATAGATAGATAGATAGATAGATAGATAGATAGATAGATAGATAGATAGATAGATAGATAGATAGATAGATAGATAGATAGATAGATAGATAGATAGATAGATAGATAGATAGATAGATAGATAGATAGATAGATAGATAGATAGATAGATAGATAGATAGATAGATAGATAGATAGATAGATAGATAGATAGATAGATAGATAGATAGATAGATAGATAGATAGATAGATAGATAGATAGATAGATAGATAGATAGATAGATAGATAGATAGATAGATAGATAGATAGATAGATAGATAGATAGATAGATAGATAGATAGATAGATAGATAGATAGATAGATAGATAGATAGATAGATAGATAGATAGATAGATAGATAGATAGATAGATAGATAGATAGATAGATAGATAGATAGATAGATAGATAGATAGATAGATAGATAGATAGATAGATAGATAGATAGATAGATAGATAGATAGATAGATAGATAGATAGATAGATAGATAGATAGATAGATAGATAGATAGATAGATAGATAGATAGATAGATAGATAGATAGATAGATAGATAGATAGATAGATAGATAGATAGATAGATAGATAGATAGATAGATAGATAGATAGATAGATAGATAGATAGATAGATAGATAGATAGATAGATAGATAGATAGATAGATAGATAGATAGATAGATAGATAGATAGATAGATAGATAGATAGATAGATAGATAGATAGATAGATAGATAGATAGATAGATAGATAGATAGATAGATAGATAGATAGATAGATAGATAGATAGATAGATAGATAGATAGATAGATAGATAGATAGATAGATAGATAGATAGATAGATAGATAGATAGATAGATAGATAGATAGATAGATAGATAGATAGATAGATAGATAGATAGATAGATAGATAGATAGATAGATAGATAGATAGATAGATAGATAGATAGATAGATAGATAGATAGATAGATAGATAGATAGATAGATAGATAGATAGATAGATAGATAGATAGATAGATAGATAGATAGATAGATAGATAGATAGATAGATAGATAGATAGATAGATAGATAGATAGATAGATAGATAGATAGATAGATAGATAGATAGATAGATAGATAGATAGATAGATAGATAGATAGATAGATAGATAGATAGATAGATAGATAGATAGATAGATAGATAGATAGATAGATAGATAGATAGATAGATAGATAGATAGATAGATAGATAGATAGATAGATAGATAGATAGATAGATAGATAGATAGATAGATAGATAGATAGATAGATAGATAGATAGATAGATAGATAGATAGATAGATAGATAGATAGATAGATAGATAGATAGATAGATAGATAGATAGATAGATAGATAGATAGATAGATAGATAGATAGATAGATAGATAGATAGATAGATAGATAGATAGATAGATAGATAGATAGATAGATAGATAGATAGATAGATAGATAGATAGATAGATAGATAGATAGATAGATAGATAGATAGATAGATAGATAGATAGATAGATAGATAGATAGATAGATAGATAGATAGATAGATAGATAGATAGATAGATAGATAGATAGATAGATAGATAGATAGATAGATAGATAGATAGATAGATAGATAGATAGATAGATAGATAGATAGATAGATAGATAGATAGATAGATAGATAGATAGATAGATAGATAGATAGATAGATAGATAGATAGATAGATAGATAGATAGATAGATAGATAGATAGATAGATAGATAGATAGATAGATAGATAGATAGATAGATAGATAGATAGATAGATAGATAGATAGATAGATAGATAGATAGATAGATAGATAGATAGATAGATAGATAGATAGATAGATAGATAGATAGATAGATAGATAGATAGATAGATAGATAGATAGATAGATAGATAGATAGATAGATAGATAGATAGATAGATAGATAGATAGATAGATAGATAGATAGATAGATAGATAGATAGATAGATAGATAGATAGATAGATAGATAGATAGATAGATAGATAGATAGATAGATAGATAGATAGATAGATAGATAGATAGATAGATAGATAGATAGATAGATAGATAGATAGATAGATAGATAGATAGATAGATAGATAGATAGATAGATAGATAGATAGATAGATAGATAGATAGATAGATAGATAGATAGATAGATAGATAGATAGATAGATAGATAGATAGATAGATAGATAGATAGATAGATAGATAGATAGATAGATAGATAGATAGATAGATAGATAGATAGATAGATAGATAGATAGATAGATAGATAGATAGATAGATAGATAGATAGATAGATAGATAGATAGATAGATAGATAGATAGATAGATAGATAGATAGATAGATAGATAGATAGATAGATAGATAGATAGATAGATAGATAGATAGATAGATAGATAGATAGATAGATAGATAGATAGATAGATAGATAGATAGATAGATAGATAGATAGATAGATAGATAGATAGATAGATAGATAGATAGATAGATAGATAGATAGATAGATAGATAGATAGATAGATAGATAGATAGATAGATAGATAGATAGATAGATAGATAGATAGATAGATAGATAGATAGATAGATAGATAGATAGATAGATAGATAGATAGATAGATAGATAGATAGATAGATAGATAGATAGATAGATAGATAGATAGATAGATAGATAGATAGATAGATAGATAGATAGATAGATAGATAGATAGATAGATAGATAGATAGATAGATAGATAGATAGATAGATAGATAGATAGATAGATAGATAGATAGATAGATAGATAGATAGATAGATAGATAGATAGATAGATAGATAGATAGATAGATAGATAGATAGATAGATAGATAGATAGATAGATAGATAGATAGATAGATAGATAGATAGATAGATAGATAGATAGATAGATAGATAGATAGATAGATAGATAGATAGATAGATAGATAGATAGATAGATAGATAGATAGATAGATAGATAGATAGATAGATAGATAGATAGATAGATAGATAGATAGATAGATAGATAGATAGATAGATAGATAGATAGATAGATAGATAGATAGATAGATAGATAGATAGATAGATAGATAGATAGATAGATAGATAGATAGATAGATAGATAGATAGATAGATAGATAGATAGATAGATAGATAGATAGATAGATAGATAGATAGATAGATAGATAGATAGATAGATAGATAGATAGATAGATAGATAGATAGATAGATAGATAGATAGATAGATAGATAGATAGATAGATAGATAGATAGATAGATAGATAGATAGATAGATAGATAGATAGATAGATAGATAGATAGATAGATAGATAGATAGATAGATAGATAGATAGATAGATAGATAGATAGATAGATAGATAGATAGATAGATAGATAGATAGATAGATAGATAGATAGATAGATAGATAGATAGATAGATAGATAGATAGATAGATAGATAGATAGATAGATAGATAGATAGATAGATAGATAGATAGATAGATAGATAGATAGATAGATAGATAGATAGATAGATAGATAGATAGATAGATAGATAGATAGATAGATAGATAGATAGATAGATAGATAGATAGATAGATAGATAGATAGATAGATAGATAGATAGATAGATAGATAGATAGAGATAGATAGATAGATAGATAGATAGATAGATAGATAGATAGATAGATAGATAGATAGATAGATAGATAGATAGATAGATAGATAGATAGATAGATAGATAGATAGATAGATAGATAGATAGATAGATAGATAGAGATAGATAGATAGATAGATAGATAGATAGATAGATAGATAGATAGATAGATAGATAGATAGATAGATAGATAGATAGATAGATAGATAGATAGATAGATAGATAGATAGATAGATAGATAGATAGATAGATAGATAGATAGATAGATAGATAGATAGATAGATAGATAGATAGATAGATAGATAGATAGATAGATAGATAGATAGATAGATAGATAGATAGATAGATAGATAGATAGATAGATAGATAGATAGATAGATAGATAGATAGATAGATAGATAGATAGATAGATAGATAGATAGATAGATAGATAGATAGATAGATAGATAGATAGATAGATAGATAGATAGATAGATAGATAGATAGATAGATAGATAGATAGATAGATAGATAGATAGATAGATAGATAGATAGATAGATAGATAGATAGATAGATAGATAGATAGATAGATAGATAGATAGATAGATAGATAGATAGATAGATAGATAGATAGATAGATAGATAGATAGATAGATAGATAGATAGATAGATAGATAGATAGATAGATAGATAGATAGATAGATAGATAGATAGATAGATAGATAGATAGATAGATAGATAGATAGATAGATAGATAGATAGATAGATAGATAGATAGATAGATAGATAGATAGATAGATAGATAGATAGATAGATAGATAGATAGATAGATAGATAGATAGATAGATAGATAGATAGATAGATAGATAGATAGATAGATAGATAGATAGATAGATAGATAGATAGATAGATAGATAGATAGATAGATAGATAGATAGATAGATAGATAGATAGATAGATAGATAGATAGATAGATAGATAGATAGATAGATAGATAGATAGATAGATAGATAGATAGATAGATAGATAGATAGATAGATAGATAGATAGATAGATAGATAGATAGATAGATAGATAGATAGATAGATAGATAGATAGATAGATAGATAGATAGATAGATAGATAGATAGATAGATAGATAGATAGATAGATAGATAGATAGATAGATAGATAGATAGATAGATAGATAGATAGATAGATAGATAGATAGATAGATAGATAGATAGATAGATAGATAGATAGATAGATAGATAGATAGATAGATAGATAGATAGATAGATAGATAGATAGATAGATAGATAGATAGATAGATAGATAGATAGATAGATAGATAGATAGATAGATAGAGATAGATAGATAGATAGATAGATAGATAGATAGATAGATAGATAGATAGATAGATAGATAGATAGATAGATAGATAGATAGATAGATAGATAGATAGATAGATAGATAGATAGATAGATAGATAGATAGATAGATAGATAGATAGATAGATAGATAGATAGATAGATAGATAGATAGATAGATAGATAGATAGATAGATAGATAGATAGATAGATAGATATAGATAGATAGATAGATAGATAGATAGATAGATAGATAGATAGATAGATAGATAGATAGATAGATAGATAGATAGATAGATAGATAGATAGATAGATAGATAGATAGATAGATAGATAGATAGATAGATAGATAGATAGATAGATAGATAGATAGATAGATAGATAGATAGATAGATAGATAGATAGATAGATAGATAGATAGATAGATAGATAGATAGATAGATAGATAGATAGATAGATAGATAGATAGATAGATAGATAGATAGATAGATAGATAGATAGATAGATAGATAGATAGATAGATAGATAGATAGATAGATAGATAGATAGATAGATAGATAGATAGATAGATAGATAGATAGATAGATAGATAGATAGATAGATAGATAGATAGATAGATAGATAGATAGATAGATAGATAGATAGATAGAGATAGATAGATAGATAGATAGATAGATAGATAGATAGATAGATAGATAGAGATAGATAGATAGATAGATAGATAGATAGATAGATAGATAGATAGATAGATAGATAGATAGATAGATAGATAGATAGATAGATAGATAGATAGATAGATAGATAGATAGATAGATAGATAGATAGATAGATAGATAGATAGATAGATAGATAGATAGATAGATAGATAGATAGATAGATAGATAGATAGATAGATAGATAGATAGATAGATAGATAGATAGATAGATAGATAGATAGATAGATAGATAGATAGATAGATAGATAGATAGATAGATAGATAGATAGATAGATAGATAGATAGATAGATAGATAGATAGATAGATAGATAGATAGATAGATAGATAGATAGATAGATAGATAGATAGATAGATAGATAGATAGATAGATAGATAGATAGATAGATAGATAGATAGATAGATAGATAGATAGATAGATAGATAGATAGATAGATAGATAGATAGATAGATAGATAGATAGATAGATAGATAGATAGATAGATAGATAGATAGATAGATAGATAGATAGATAGATAGATAGATAGATAGATAGATAGATAGATAGATAGATAGATAGATAGATAGATAGATAGATAGATAGATAGATAGATAGATAGATAGATAGATAGATAGATAGATAGATAGATAGATAGATAGATAGATAGATAGATAGATAGATAGATAGAGATAGATAGATAGATAGATAGATAGATAGATAGATAGATAGATAGATAGATAGATAGATAGATAGATAGATATAGATAGATAGATAGATAGATAGATAGATAGATAGATAGATAGATAGATAGATAGATAGATAGATAGATAGATAGATAGATAGATAGATAGATAGATAGATAGATAGATAGATAGATAGATAGATAGATAGATAGATAGATAGATAGATAGATAGATAGATAGATAGATAGATAGATAGATAGATAGATAGATAGAGATAGATAGATAGATAGATAGATAGATAGATAGATAGATAGATAGATAGATAGATAGATAGATAGATAGATAGATAGATAGATAGATAGATAGATAGATAGATAGATAGATAGATAGATAGATAGATAGATAGATAGATAGATAGATAGATAGATAGATAGATAGATAGATAGATAGATAGATAGATAGATAGATAGATAGATAGATAGATAGATAGATAGATAGATAGATAGATAGATAGATAGATAGATAGATAGATAGATAGATAGATAGATAGATAGATAGATAGATAGATAGATAGATAGATAGATAGATAGATAGATAGATAGATAGATAGATAGATAGATAGATAGATAGATAGATAGATAGATAGATAGATAGATAGATAGATAGATATAGATAGATAGATAGATAGATAGATAGATAGATAGATAGATAGATAGATAGATAGATAGATAGATAGATAGATAGATAGATAGATAGATAGATAGATAGATAGATAGATAGATAGATAGATAGATAGATAGATAGATAGATAGATAGATAGATAGATAGATAGATAGATAGATAGATAGATAGATAGATAGATAGATAGATAGATAGATAGATAGATAGATAGATAGATAGATAGATAGATAGATAGATAGATAGATAGATAGATAGATAGATAGATAGATAGATAGATAGATAGATAGATAGATAGATAGATAGATAGATAGATAGATAGATAGATAGATAGATAGATAGATAGATAGATAGATAGATAGATAGATAGATAGATAGATAGATAGATAGATAGATAGATAGATAGATAGATAGATAGATAGATAGATAGATAGATAGATAGATAGATAGATAGATAGATAGATAGATAGATAGATAGATAGATAGATAGATAGATAGATAGATAGATAGATAGATAGATAGATAGATAGATAGATAGATAGATAGATAGATAGATAGATAGATAGATAGATAGATAGATAGATAGATAGATAGATAGATAGATAGATAGATAGATAGATAGATAGATAGATAGATAGATAGATAGATAGATAGATAGATAGATAGATAGATAGATAGATAGATAGATAGATAGATAGATAGATAGATAGATAGATAGATAGATAGATAGATAGATAGATAGATAGATAGATAGATAGATAGATAGATAGATAGATAGATAGATAGATAGATAGATAGATAGATAGATAGATAGATAGATAGATAGATAGATAGATAGATAGATAGATAGATAGATAGATAGATAGATAGATAGATAGATAGATAGATAGATAGATAGATAGATAGATAGATAGATAGATAGATAGATAGATAGATAGATAGATAGATAGATAGATAGATAGATAGATAGATAGATAGATAGATAGATAGATAGATAGATAGATAGATAGATAGATAGATAGATAGATAGATAGATAGATAGATAGATAGATAGATAGATAGATAGATAGATAGATAGATAGATAGATAGATAGATAGATAGATAGATAGATAGATAGATAGATAGATAGATAGATAGATAGATAGATAGATAGATAGATAGATAGATAGATAGATAGATAGATAGATAGATAGATAGATAGATAGATAGATAGATAGATAGATAGATAGATAGATAGATAGATAGATAGATAGATAGATAGATAGATAGATAGATAGATAGATAGATAGATAGATAGATAGATAGATAGATAGATAGATAGATAGATAGATAGATAGATAGATAGATAGATAGATAGATAGATAGATAGATAGATAGATAGATAGATAGATAGATAGATAGATAGATAGATAGATAGATAGATAGATAGATAGATAGATAGATAGATAGATAGATAGATAGATAGATAGATAGATAGATAGATAGATAGATAGATAGATAGATAGATAGATAGATAGATAGATAGATAGATAGATAGATAGATAGATAGATAGATAGTGATACTGGGGCCTTCGACTTACTATAACTACAGTTATAACATACTCAAGAATCTCTAGAAACTATGGGTGTTCTCATATGTGGGAAAATTATTTTTGTCATATTGGCACAGCAAATGGATTCATCCAGACTCTGAAAATAGGAACACACCCATAAAATGTGCTCTTGGTTAATGAGAAATATGGACACTAATACCATATTCTAAATATGTCTTAAGGTGTTGAGAAAACTATTAATGTGTCAATAACACCATATTCCGTGTATGTCTTATTAAGGAGTGGAGAAAACTATTAATGGGCCACTAATACCATATTCCATGTATGTTTTAAAGAGTGGAGAAAACTCTTAATGGGCCACTAACACCATATTCCATGTATGTTTGAAAGAGTGGAGAAAACTATTAATGGGCCACTAATACCATATTCCATGTATGTTTTAAAGAGTGGAGAAAACTCTTAATGGGCCACTAACACCATATTCCATGTATGTTTTAAAGAGTGGAGAAAACTCTTAATGGGCCACTAATACCATATTCCATGTATGTTTTAAAGAGTGGAGAAAACTCTTAATGGGCCACTAATACCATATTCCATGTATGTTTGAAAGAGTGGAGAAAACTCTTAATGGGCCACTAACACCATATTCCATGTATGTTTTAAAGAATGGAGAAAACTCTTAATAGGCCACTAATACCATATTCCATGTATGTTTTAAAGAGTGGAGAAAACTCTTAATGGGCCACTAATACCATATTCCATGTATGTTTTAAAGAGTGGAGAAAACTCTTAATGGGCCACTAATACCATATTCCATGTATGTTTTAAAGTAAAAGTAAAAAGTAAAGTACCCCCGTCACGCCAAGTGGCGTATAGGGAAATATGGTGTTAGTGACCCTATATTTTACAGACCTTCAGCACATGATTTTTGGGGTAATGTGGTCGGTATTACGCCCGTGCTGCTTTTACTTTCCCAGAAAAAATCCGGTACCCATTTAAGGCTGGGTGAACCCGGAGCCGTCGGTTGGGATCGAACCCTACCCCTTGTCCGTAGTAGTCCAGTTCACTAACCACTGAGCTATCGCGGCTCCTACTAATTTTTAGGGAATTAGTAAAACCCAGGTGTCCTCGCCAGGGTACGAACCCCGGCTGTTGCCGTGGTAAGCCAACCGCCTATCGATTGCGCTAACCGGACACCCTATGTTTTAAAGAGTGGAGAAAACTCTTAATGGGCCACTAATACCATATTCCATGTATGTTTGAAAGAGTGGAGAAAACTCTTAATGGGCCACTAACACCATATTCCATGTATGTTTGAAAGAGTGGAGAAAACTCTTAATGGGCCACTAACACCATATTCCATGTATGTTTTAAAGAATGGAGAAAACTCTTAATGGGCCACTAATACCATATTCTATCTATGTTTTAAAGAGTGGAGAAAACTCTTAATGGGCCACTAAATACCATATTTCATGTATGTTTTAAGGATTGGAGAAAACTCTTAATGGGCCACTAATACCATATTCCATGTATGTTTTAAAGAGTGGAGAAAACTCTTAATGGGCCACTAACACCATATTCCATGTATGTTTTAAAGAGTGGAGAAAACTCTTAATGGGCCACTAACACCATATTCCATGTATGTTTTAAAGAGTGGAGAAAACTCTTAATGGGCCACACTAACAAATGTAAAACAGAATGTCTCACCTTTTATTAAGACTTCCAGGGACCGTGGCCAACATTCAACAAAGAATTGCCACAGACCTGAAAATATCAGCACACAGGTTATCACGGTAATACAAGAAGTATTGCATTTTCATTTCATTTGCATTGTGGGTAAATGTGTGTGGCAAGTCACTTTTAACCTGTTCACATGTCAGTTTTACATCAATTAATAAACAGTGTTATAAAATTCTATAATTTGCTCAGAAATAAATGACTCACAAATGCAAATTATTTTGGGTAAATTGTGTATCAATCCCTTGAACCTGTAACATCTAGCAGGTAAAATTCCCTCACTAGGGTTCTTGAACAAAAATGCACAAAAAGGAGACATAAAACCAGTGACTATGACAAAAACGTTAGTTTCAGTTTTATTTTTTTTAATCACAGATTTACTGCAATGTTCTTAATTTTTGTGTACATCTTTTAGACACAGGAAATTTTCAGAGCGGATGCCACTGTTGTTATTGGATAATGAGTCACTGTTGTTATTGGATAATGAGCCACTGTTGTTATTGGATAATGAGAAACTAATAACAGACTAAGAATAATACTGCATTGTTCTTGTTTGGCAGAACACCAGATTATAGTTTCAACATTTTATTTGCCACCATTCTCTTTATGTCTGGGGACTAAATATCACAACCTTTTATCTCTACAACTGCCTATCATAACCATTTTTTTTTTAACTAAATCATTCTCTTACACTGCCTTGTATGTTTTCTGTTTCCATCATTGATTCATCCTTCAAAATCTTTTTACTTGTCACAAAATATTATATTAATAATAATATACTTGTTTCTTTCTTATTTCATAACAACAAAAATAAAGACTCCATTCACAGCTGCTTGCTTAAATCTCAAAGTAGTATTTTAGTTCCAACCATAAAAAAATGTTGCTGCGTGTATAAAGGAAGATGTCATGAGGAAACTATATTCACCTCATTCTCGAGATTGATATCTTTTATTTAAATGGCTCAAATATGAGACACTAAACCAAAATGTTAATATTCTAAAACATTTTGTTTTTATGTTGCAGATTTTTTTAGTCCAGTAATATTTATAATATTTATATTATATTTATTACTGGACTAACAAACATGCAAAAAATATATATATATTTATATTATAAATATTCTATCTATCTATTGTCCTTTCGAGCCGAAGACGGTACATAGGGCAGAACCACAATCTCAAAAACAGAAACCTTGCGTGCCAAAATGGCACATATTGCAGATATCGCTGCTTCTAAAATCTATAGTTCTGTTTCCATAACAATACTTTTTTACAATGACAGCTTTTCAAGCCATCAATCAACCTCCTTAGTCGCCTCTTACGACATGCCTGGAAGGTCACAGTTATTCTTTACTTCCCTCATAATGAGGCCCTGGTAACACACGGGAAATTATAAATATTACTGGACTAATAAAAAAAAAATATTTATATTATAAATATTACTGGACTAATTAAAACAAAAATATTTATATTATAAATATTACTGGACTAATTAAAAAAAAAATGTATATTACAAATATTACTGGACTAATAAAAATATATATATATATATATATATATTATAAATATTACTGGACTGATTAAAAAAAATATTTATATTATAAATATTACTGGACTATAAAAAAAAAATATTTATATTATAAATATTACTGGACTGATAAAAAAAACAGAGCCATACGTTTTGGAAGCAGTGATCTCTGCAATATGCGCCATTTTGGTACGCATGGTTTCTGTTTTTTGAGATTGTGGTTCTGCCCTATGTGCCGTCTTCGGCTCGAAAGGACGATAGATAGATAGATAGATAAAAAAAAAATATTTATATTATAAATATTACTGGACTAATAAAAAATATATATATATATTTATATTATAGAAGCAGAGATGAAGATGATGGGGAAGACATGGAATGATCTTAATAGAATGACAAGAAACAGAACGACTTGGAAAGTTTTTGTTGAAGACCTATGCTCCACAGGGAGTTGAAAGGTAGAAGAAGAAGAATATTTATATTACCTGTGTGTTACCGGGGCCTCATTATGAGGGAAGTAAAGAATAGTGACACTGTGACCTTCCAGGCATGTCGTAAGAGGTGACTAAGGAGGTTGATCGATGGCTTGACAAGCTGTCATTGTAAAACGTATTGCTATGAAAACAGAGCTATAGATTTTAGAAGCAGTGATCTCTGCAATATGTGCCATTTTGGCACGCAAGGTTTCTGTTTTTGAGATTGTGGTTCTGCCCTATGTGCCATCTTCAGCTCGAAAGGACAATAGATAGATAGAATATTTATCAGAATAAATATTCTCAAATGTGACTAATTTAACCCTTTCTAGTATAAAATAATCATATTTTAACCATAAGTGTTATAAACATTTCAGTTATGGTGCCTCTTATGAGCATTTTTAACATACAGTAGCAGAATTATACTCAAGTTATGTTACCAAGTTGAGAAAATTTACCAAGACTACTAAAGTCTCATCAACAAACAGCTGTGACTGGCAATAAGTTTAGATTTAACATAGATTGTTTTAACTCTTTCCGTACATTTCGACATACTATGTGCCATGTCAATTTTGGTCGCGTACATTTTGCCGCATAGTGCACAACTCTCAATTCGATTCGTGGGAACCATCATCAAACCATATTCTTTTTACATGTCTTGTATCATATTGGTATTGGTGAAATCTAATACCTTGTTCAATTATCTAACAATTCATATATAATATGTTATATGTTAGATAAATATAAATATGTAGATTGATTCTTCTATCTATCTCTATCTATTGACCTTTCGAGCCAAAGACGGCACATAGGGCAGAACCACAATCTCAAAAACTGAAACCTTGCATGCCAAAATGGCACATATTGCAGAGATCACTGCTCTAAAATCTATGGCGCTGTTTCCATAACAATACTTTTTACATTGACAGCTTGTCAGGCCATCAATCAATTTGATAAATATGTAGATTGATTCTTAAAACCATGAAAAAATTTTGTCTCTGAAATCTCTTCCGTTGCATTGAAAAAAAAACTTTTGTACAGAATGAGTTATTGCAAATTATACATTTTGTTGTCATCAACACCAGAAGGTATTTCATTTTAATGTCACTTTCAGAACACTCACAACTGAAAATCTGAAATATCAGCCTTTGTACAAGTTCAATAAAATGTGCCATTATCATTTCAGAATGACCATTCCAAAATCCTTAGCAAAGCTACAACATCATTAAATGGCTACAATTGCACAACTTTATTAAATATAAGTAAAAAAAAAAAAAAAGTAAAGTGCCCCCGTAATGTCAAGTGGCGTATAGGGAATATGGTGTTAGTGACCATAAATTTTACAGACCTTCGGCGCGTGATTTTTGGGGTAATCTTCTTCTTCTTCTTTCCTTCCTCATCTGCCTTTCAGTGTCGAGGGGAGATATAATTTGCGGTCTTTTGCTCTTCTGTTTGCCTCTGCTGCTGTTATGTTTCCTAGTTCTTCTAATATTCCATCGACCCATCTTTTTCGGGTCGACCCTTGGGTCTTGTGTTCTCACAATGTTTGTTGATGGCTCATTGTTTTGTTATGTTCTTTCTGCCTTGTCACGTGGCCAAACCATTTTATCTGTTGTTTCCTTATATATTCTATGGCGGAGGCTATTCCTAGATTTTTCCTCAGTTCTTCATTTCTGATCTTATCTCTCAGACTGTTACTTAGGGGTAATGTGGTCGGTATTACGCGCGTGCCGCTTTACTTTCCCGAAAAAAATTCGGTACCCATTAAAGGCTGGGTAAACCCAGAAACCGTCGGTTGGGGTCGAACCCTACCTCTTGTCCTTTGTAGTCCAGTTCACTAACCACTGAGCTATCGTGACTCCATCGCACAATCATTTGTTTTTGTTTGCACCATATGCCAGCTTCATATATCTAATGAAGTGCCAAGGTGTTGAAGTTAGCATGAATATCACTTTTTCCATATTTTTCCCACTGGCAGTTGTATACTCAAGTGTCCCTCATCAAACAGGCAGGTATTCTTCAACTCTATGGGTAACCTGTTTTTTTTTCATTGTCAAGAGTTTTGATGTTTTTGAGTTCAACTTTTTTTCTATCAATTTTGCCTTGGCAATTGCCATTTTGGCCTAACCTTTTCAATTTTCAATTGCCAAGAGCTCTTTAATGTATGCAGAATGCACACGAGACTTCCTGTTTCTTTCCGTTATATGAGGGGTAAGACATCGCATCTCACTACCCAGAGATTAAGACAGTGTAAAACCACGAAGAAACCACAAAGTGTCCCACTGCCTGAGGAAGTATTCAAACCCAGGACATTCTTGTTCAGAGGCTAATAGCTTGCCTCTGATCCACTCAACCCCCATGGCACCATCATTTAAATGTGACTTCTACAATATGTGGAAAGCCACAATTACTGAAGTGGTTTAGTGAGGACAAAAAGTCTCGGACTGACCTGTTTCTCCCAGCCTTAAATTGGTGCATCAGCTTCTTTCCTGGAAGGAATTATGACATGCTGTTTGACAAAATACAAGAATAGGCATGTCAGCCCAGGCAATCAAAAGACTTAGAAACATTTGTCATTCAATTAGTCTCCATCTCAGCACCAAGTTTAGAATTTACAAGTGAAATGTGTGATTTAGAGTAAAAAAAAAAAGAGTTAATTTCCAAAATTAGGAAGAAACAATCATCATTTTTTGGCCATGTAATGAGAAGGGAAAAGCTGGAATATATGCTGACATATGGGAAAATTGAGGGACGAAGAGATAGAGGGACGCAAAAAGAAAAGATACCAGACAGCTTAAGAGAATGGCTTGGCAGAAGGTAAACAGCAGAAATGATAAATAACAGTCAAGATCGAAAGATGTGGAGAGACTTGATCACCTATGCCAGCAGGCATGGTACTTGATGATAATGATGATACTTATATAAGCAATGAGAAATGTGGAGAAGAAACCATAAGATAGAAAGTCAACCAAGAAGATTTTCAGGTCGCTGTCTTAAGAAGATTCTAAACATCCATTAGGATCAACACATTACGGACAAAAAAGTTGCCAGAATTATTGGTTATTGGTTATGGAAGGCCCGGTATCACTGCAAACGAATTAAAATCCATAATTGCTCAACCGCCCGTGCGAGTGGAATCATCCGAATTACTAACTTATTGCCCAAACAAAGAAAGATAACTGTAGTCCCCATCGTAGCAGTCTCAGCACACAGCCAACTGTTCCCTTGTCATACGATATATCATCATTCATCGTAAACAATTGGAATATCGAAACATGATCAAAACGGATGAGACACACAGCTCACGGTGTGCACAGAGCACTTAACTCAGTAGCTCCTGCAACAAGCCGGACTTGGAATATGAGGAAACTGCAACAAGGAACACTTTTCAGACACAGCTTTCAATGGTTCCTGCCACCTATCCACCATATACCGGAATTTCACCAGAATTTGCCAGAATATCAGGTATTAACAACATCAGCCAACAAATGAAAAGATGTTGGAAATGACTAGGCCACACTCTACGAATTGAACTAACCAGGCATCTGCACCTAGCATTAACATGGACACCACCTTGCAAACGAAGATGAGCAGACCATTGGGGACATGGCGATGAATCATACATGATGAAATGAAAGAGGCTCACAAATCCTAGTGAGAGTTGTCCGTGCTTACCCCAGACCGGATTGGGTAGAGATCTCTTGCCCTATGCACCGATCGGAGTTCAGAAGATTAAGAAGAATTTGACAAAATGACCCAACAATGAGCCAAATGTGGACTCTAATACAGGATTTCTTAAACATCACACTCAGGTCATGGGTTCTTTTATTTCTTTATTTTCATTTCTTCTTTCCTGCCCATTCCTCATGTTCTTGTATCATCTACAACATTAACTTTCTACATCTATCATGTTCTTGTATCATCTACAACATTAACTTTCTACATTTATCATGTTCTTGTATCATCTACAACATTAACTTTCTACATCTATCATGTTCTTGTATCATCTACAACATTAACTTTCTACATCTATCATGTTCTTGTATCATCTACAACATTAACTTTCTACATCTATCATGTTCTTGTATCATCTACAACATTAACTTTCTACATTTATCATGTTCTTGTATCATCTACAACATTAACTTTCTACATTTCTCAAGCTCTTGTATCATCTACAACATTAACTTTCTACATTTCTCAAGCTCTTGTATCATCTACAACATTAACTTTCTACATTTCTCAAGCTCTTGTATCATCTACAACATTAACTTCCTACATTTCTCGTATTCTTGTATCATCTACAACATTAACTTCCTACATTTCTCATATCATCTACAACATTAACTATCTACATATCTCATGTTCTTGTATCATCTACAACATTAACTTTCTACATTTCTCATTTTCTTGTATCATCTACAACATTAACTTCCTACATTTCTCATGTTCTTGTATCATCTACAACATTAACTTCCTACATTTCTCATGTTCTTGTATCATCTACAACATTAACTTCCTACATTTCTCATATTCTTGTATCATCTACAACATTAACTTTCTACATTTCTCATATTCTTGTATCATCTACAACATTAACTTCCTACATTTCTCATGTTCTTGTATCATCTACAACATTAACTTCCTACATTTCTCATGTTCTTGTATCATCTACAACATTAACTTCCTACATTTCTCATGTTCTTGTATCATCTACAACATTAACTTCCAACATTTCTCATGTTCTTGTATCATCTACAACATTAACTTTCTACATTTCTCATGTTCTTGTATCATCTACAACATTAACTTTCTACATCTATCATGTTCTTGTATCATCTACAACATTAACTTTCTACATTTATAATGTTCTTGTATCATCTACAACATTAACTTTCTACATTTCTCATATTCTTGTATCATCTACAACATTAACTTTCTACATTTCTCATATTCTTGTATCATCTACAACATTAACTTCCTACATTTCTCATATCATCTACAACATTAACTATCTACATTTCTCAAGCTCTTGTATCATCTACAACATTAACTTCCTACATTTCTCGTATTCTTGTATCATCTACAACATTAACTTCCTACATTTCTCATATCATCTACAACATTAACTATCTACATATCTCATGTTCTTGTATCATCTACAACATTAACTTTCTACATTTCTCATTTTCTTGTATCATCTACAACATTAACTTCCTACATTTCTCATGTTCTTGTATCATCTACAACATTAACTTCCTACATTTCTCATGTTCTTGTATCATCTACAACATTAACTTCCTACATTTCTCATATTCTTGTATCATCTACAACATTAACTTTCTACATTTCTCATATTCTTGTATCATCTACAACATTAACTTCCTACATTTCTCATGTTCTTGTATCATCTACAACATTAACTTCCTACATTTCTCATGTTCTTGTATCATCTACAACATTAACTTCCTACATTTCTCATGTTCTTGTATCATCTACAACATTAACTTCCAACATTTCTCATGTTCTTGTATCATCTACAACATTAACTTTCTACATTTCTCATGTTCTTGTATCATCTACAACATTAACTTCCTACATTTCTCGTATTCTTGTATCATCTACAACATTAACTTCCTACATTTCTCATATCATCTACAACATTAACTTTCTACATTTCTCATATTCTTGTATCATCTACAACATTAACTATCTACATTTCTCAAGCTCTTGTATCATCTACAACATTAACTTTCTACATTTCTCATATTCTTGTATCATCTACAACATTAACTATCTACATTTCTCAAGCTCTTGTATCATCTACAACATTAACTTTCTACATTTCTCATATTCTTGTATCATCTACAACATTAACTTTCTACATTTCTCATATTCTTGTATCATCTACAACATTAACTTTTTAATAATCCCACATTCAGTTCACTGATGAGCATGAAAAAAAATGGTCACTCTGGGAATGAGTATCTAAATATTTCAATTTACTCAAATATCAGTGTTTCTGTTTGGAATAAAAGTGACATTTTTACAATTTATGCGGCTGACCAGTATACAAAACAAAATCATTAAATTCTCAAAAACAAAACCTGCTCCTGGAATGTTCTACACAAAATAATTGTGTCTTAATAATAGAACAATCAAAAGATTTTGGAATGATGTATAGACTAAATAATTCACACCTAAAAGAATCAAATGAAAATGTTAACAATAACACAAATGGACACATAAAAAATATAAATGAAATTACCTGAAATAACACATACACAGATAATATAACAAATGAGTCAAATTGTACAAATTATTGGAAAAAGATATTAATTATTAAACAAATTATGCAACTATAATGGAAGATAACAATAGATTAATGTAAGCAAATTATATTCATCTCCGTTTTGGAAAAATAAGCAACAATACAAGATATATTCTTTGGTGTTATAAAAGAGCAGTTCACACAAGGCAGAATTATGTTTATAGTTGAGCTAAATATATTTGTATATATATCTTGTGTAAAAGCCTGTGTAAAGGTCTTTACATTCAACAGAACTAGACCCAAAAAAATATAATTGTTAATAAAACAAACTCTGGCAATATGACTTGTTTCTGTTTATCTTGTTCGGGAATATGGTAAAAACAAGCTAGTGAAGAAGTCATTATTTTAGGTGATTAAAGATTGTATTGTTAACAAACAAAAACAAAATATTAAAAAGGTTCAGAAACTTGGTATGAACTAAACTTGGCCAAACAACATCAAAAGCTTTCTACCTCAAAACATCAGGACTAAGAGCACAGGGAGATGAAGAAAAAGTTGGACAGACAGAATAACAGACATATCAATCTATCTATCTATTGACCTTTTGAGCCGTGGCCGGCCCATAGGGGATAGACCCAAATACTTTTTCTCTTTTTCGACATTTTCTTTCTAGCAGTCTCAATCTTTGCAAAAAAACATTGATAAAATCTGGCCATTTGTCTCTGTTCTGTGCAAGCATCTCGATTTCATTGAGGGAGACGATTCCTGCCTCTTTTGCCTATCTCGTCAATGTTCTTCTCGGTGTCTCTCTGGGTCCGTCTCTTTTCCTTCTACCTGTTGTTTCCCACATGAGGGCTTGCTTTCATCATCATCATCGGGTGCCATCTCCACAGCGAAGGTTGGCTACCATGGATCGCCATTCCACTGTTTCTTGCTTTGATGGTGCAGGCTGTCATAGATTGGCTTGTCCATCTTTTGATGTTACTTGTCCATGTTAGTCTTGGTCTGCCTCTTTTACCTTGTATTTTCCCTTCCAATATTACTTTCATTAGGCTGTTGTGTCTTTTAACATGATCTAACAATTGCTTTGCTATTCAGTTATTATTTCTTCTCATCACATGTCCAACATCTTTTTTCTTGATTACTGATGTTATTAGTGGTTGATTACATACAGACATATGCAAGAACCAAAACATTTCTATCTTAACAGTGTCCAGATACTATGTCCAAAAACGACACTACATCTAAAAGGAAAATAACCAAAAAGAACAAGCAATACAACATCTAAAAACATATTATTCACTCATTTCTCTTGCAATGCTTCAAGGCATCATCAGAGGGATAAAAGAAAGAAAGAATAAACAAAACAGATCTGAAGCATAAACTATCTCTATACTCAGTATGAGACTTGGCATAATAGACATGTAATGTAACAGGGTACAACTGCAATCAAATGTGTACAGTGATAGAAAATACACATGGCGAGAGAGAGAAAAGGATAGTAAAAGCTGAAATGAGGAAGAGAAAGTTGTTAAAGTTCTGCATTGTACGTGTGGTAAAAGTAAACAAGTAAAGAACCCCGCCACTCAACGTGGTGAATAGGGAATATGGTGTTGGTGATCATAATTTTTACAGACCCTTGGCACATGATTTTTGGGGTAATGTGGTCAGTATTAAGCCCATGCCGCTTTACTTTCGCAGAAAAATTACGGTACCCATTTAAGGCTGGGAGAAGCTGGATTGAACCATTATCAGGATTGAACCTGACCTCTTGTCCTTAGTAGTCCAGTTCGCTAACCATGACTCCCACTGTGCGTGTGGTAATAAATGTTATTTTCAAGTGTAATAGTATACAGCCAAGAGGGCATGTGTTGAGTGTATTTGGGGGTGAGAGTAGCTATGGTAGAAATTGACCATAGATAGGTGTAATAGTATACAGCCAAGAGGGCATGTGTTGAGTGTATTTGGGGGTGAGAGTAGCTATGGTAGAAATTGACCATAGATAGGTGTAATAGTATACAGCCAAGAGGGCGTGTATGCAGGTGGAGTCATGGAAGCGTGAAGGACACCGGGGGAGAGTATTCATGTTACCGGGGGAGAGTATTCATGTTAGAAATAGACCATAGATAGGGTCACGGTCAAAGGGTTCATACAGACGGGATCTGGAAGGTTCTAGGAGTGACGTATTTAGTATGCATGTTTTAAGACAAAGGAGAATGGAAGAATGTAAACGATTGGTTACGGAGGACTCTGGGATTGTGAATAGGGGGGAAGTATAATAGTTAGGACGAGAGAAATCACTCGCTCTCTGGTTGATCACTGCCATAGTTCATGTAACCACTGGATGGCTTTTATAAGTGGAGTGAATTGTATCTATATTTTGTACAGACATTGTCAACAGAATAATGTAAATAAACTTGCTCGTCTGTTTAACGACGAATGTTGTTGCCTCTACTTCATTAAAGCCATCGCTGCATTTTGCCTACTATCTATCTATTGACCTTTCGCCGTAGCCAGCCCATAGGGCGTAGACCAAGATATTCCTTCTCTTATCTGAATTTTTGTTCTAGCAGTTTTCAATTCTTTTAAAGATATTTTATCAATAGAATAATTTTGCCTACTACATAAGGCCAAACACTTGGCAGCGTCTGTTAACAGAGGGTAGAGAAATGGTGGTCATGGGTATTGTTGGGGTGGTAAATTGGAATGAGATTGCACATATGGATGCACACCACCGAAAATTGGGTCATTCTAGTCAACTTTGTGGGGAGAGAGAAGACTGTCACTATACAGAACATGGCGGGAACAAGGATCAAGGTCAGCGCTCAAAATATCTCAAATATATTTCTGAAAATAGAAGTTTCTACCAGGATTGTGTTGCTAGTCAAATCCAAGAACGGTAGTTAGTTTAATGATGTAGATGGAGAAGTGATAATTGTAATTTTCCAACTGATTAAAGCTTAATTGAGAACCATAACGGCAAACAAACCCATCAAAAAAAGAACTGTTTTTATTATTTTGCTGTTGCCAAACATTCCTCCTCCATGTACCTTCCAAATTACTACTTCCGGTGACCCTTGAAAGTTGGATTTGTTTCTATTGATATATGTTTTTTTTTTCATTTCGTGAGATACATCATTTTTACAACAACAAAAAAAAAGTGTTTTTTTTCCTACCTACAGTATCATGTACCAGCTCCACTAGAGACCAGCTATGCTGATGTCCTACCTACAGTATCATGTACCAGCTCCACTAGAGACCAGCTATGCTGATGTCCTACCTACAGTATCATGTACCAACTCCACTAGAGACCAGCTATGCTGATGTCCTACCTACAGTATCATGTACCAACTCCACTAGAGACCAGCTATGCTGATGTCCTACCTACAGTATCATGTACCAACTCCACTAGAGACCAGCTATGCTGATGTCCTACCTACAGTATCATGTACCAACTCCACTAGAGACCAGCTATGCTGATGTCCTACCTACAGTATCATGTACCAACTCCACTAGAGACCAGCTATGCTGATGTCCTACCTACAGTATCATGTACCAACTCCACTAGAGACCAGCTATGCTGATGTCCTACCTACAGTATCATGTACCAACTCCACTAGAGACCATCTATGCTGATGTCCTACCTACAGTATCATGTACCAACTCCACTAGAGACCAGCTATGCTGATGTCCTACCTACAGTATCATGTACCAACTCCACTAGAGACCAGCTATGCTGATGTCCTACCTACAGTATCATGTACCAACTCCACTAGAGACCAGTTCTCTTGCTGCCCCCGCCCCCCTTTTTTTGGGTGTTGAAGAAAATACAAAGTTCAGGTTCTCGCCCTTTTGGTGGCTTCAATCATTGTCAAGTAATGATGATGTAGCATTTTTTTAATGCTGTCTGTCCATCTTACTCTGGGTCTGCCTCTTGCTCTTCTTCCTTCTCCTATTTTAACACAACATCTTTGCATCTCTATGCATCTTGATGCCTTTACTCACTTTTTAATATATGCTTTGTATAGTAAGAAATCACATGGTGTTCTTTCTAGATGGGCAAACCAATTTATTTGTTGTTTCTGTAGGTAGCTTTGATGTGTGATGATCACAACATGAATTTCTACGTTGGTCCATTTGACTATCCAGGGGACTCTGAACATTCTTCTAAGAAACAACATCTCAGCGGCTTTTAGCATTTTTTTTTAACTTATTATCCATGCTTTACTTCCATATATAAGAATCAGACTCTATATAGCACTGATCAACTTTCTTTTCATTTCCATTAAATTGAGTATTGCACCAAACTCATACTTCACTAACAGTATTTCTGACATTACCCCTAGCTATTTCACCAAAACCTGAACTGCTCACGTCACTGCACATGCATCATATTCAAATCTAATCCACAGCCATTGTTCAGATGTACAAGTATAAAAATGCTGCCAGGCAATATTTAAAAAATAAGACCAAAGCGCTCAGTGTTCACTGTACAAATTGGCAGTAAAACTGTTTAGTATTAATACTTTGACAGACAGCAGTAGTTCACAATTATTCTATTTTCATAAAAGTGTATTATCTACCTAAGTCAACAGTTAACAATATTCAAAGCAAGCATTATATTATCATAATGGAAGACATAAAACTGGCACTCAGAGCTTGTTGTCTTCAAGAAACAGAACAACCTTATTAAAAGTACCCTTACCTTACACAGACAATTATCTTAAAAGTACACTGTCTTCCTTGACTTAAAGGCAAAGAAAAGACATTCAAAATACACTGACATAAAAGAAGAATGTTTCAAAACTAAGTATTCAATGTACAATGTTTTAGATAAAGATATCCAAAGTACATTGTTTTCAAACAAGAATATCAAAATAAAATGGATTAAACAAAAATACTCACAGCACAATGTTTTCAAACATAAAAACAAAACATTCAATATAAAATGTGCCAAACAAGAACATTCAAGATGTATTGTCTTCAAATGAGAAAACAAAAATATTCAAAGGACAAATTACAAAACAAGACAATTCAAAGAAAAAAATGACAAAACAAGTAAACTCGGGCAATGTCTTCATGCAAGAAAACTTAAAGCACAATATCTTTAAGCAAGAAAATCCACATGACTCTGACTTCAAACAAGAAAATCCACATGACTCTGACTTCAAACAAGAAAATCTACATGACTCTGACTTCAAACAAGAAAATCTACATGACTCTGACTTCAAACAAGAAAATCTACATGACTCTGACTTCAAACAAGAAAATCTACATGACTCTGACTTCAAACTAGAAAATCTACATGACTCTGACTTCAAACAAGAATATTCACATGACTGACTTCAAACAAGAATATTCACATGACTGTCTTCAAACAAGAATATGCACATGACTCTTGTCTTCAAACAAGAATATTCACATGACTGACTTCAAACAAGAATATTCACATGACTCTAACTTCAAACAAGAATATTCACACGACTCTAACTTCAAACAAGAATATTCACATGACTGACTTCAAACAAGAATATTCACATGACTCTAACTTCAAACAAGAATATTCACATGACTCATGTCTTCAAACAAGAATATTCACATGACTCTTGTCTTCAAACAAGAATATTCACATGACTCTTGTCTTCAAACAAGAATATTCACATGACTCTTGTCTTCAAACAAGAATATTCACATGACTCTTGTCTTCAAACAAGAATATTCACATGGCTCTTGTCTTCAAACAAGAATATTCACATGACTCTGTCTTAAAAACAAGAATATTCACATGACTCTGACTTCAAACAAGAATATTCACATGAATCTGTCATCAGAAAGGAATACTCAAAGCACAATGTCCTCAAACATGAAAACATTGAATGTTTATGTCCACAAAACACTCCAGTGAGACCCAAGACACAGAAATGAATAACAAACAGCGGTAACAATCTTATATATAGCTAAATGTGCTATTAAGATCAGCGAATGAGAGATGAACAAGATCTTATTCCACATCAATGTGGTAATTTTGGAAATGTAGTCTGGTCAAGATAGAACATAAGTAAACTGACTAGTGAAATTAAACCTGATCCAAACATTATCTGAATGAGACAGAACATAGATACTGTTTATGGTTAGTCAAAGGCCCCGGTATCACTTCAAATGAATTAAAATCCATAATTGCTCAACTGCTTTTGCCAGTTGAATCACCGGAATTAAAACTCATTTTATCGAAGGATCTAAATAAGGAAAGGCAGCTGCAGTCCTCATCATAGCAGCTATGTCACACACCAAAAGACATAAGGCCAAGCGGCACAGAAAGTGAACGCAGCTGAACTCCTTCTTCATACGATATCATCATTCATCATAAGCAATCGGAATATCGAAATACAATCCGGATGAAACACATAGTTCACAGTGTGCACAGAGCTCCGGCAGCAAGCTGGACTTGGAATATGAGGAAACTGCAACAAGGAACACTTTTCTGACTAAGCCTCAATGGTTCCTGCCGCCTATCCACCATATTGACCAGTATTCCAATGATGACGTATATTGGAATCAACACAGAACACACTATTGCACACACTGTACAGAATTCAGATCACATGCATGTAATCCGCTTCACAGGCAAAGATCCCAACAGTGGAACTTCCTATCTATACACTTAACAACATTGGAAAGGTATAATTAAGCATCTTTCTGGCACAAAACGTAACAGTGAACGTTAATGCAAATAAATTAAACTGGGTCCCAAAATAATGTTGTGAGAAAGTCAGTTGTAACATGGTGAAAGATGTGAAATTCAGCAACGTTACCATGAACTGTGACACACAGCAACAAACACCCTTACTTTTCAAATGAAGAGAGCAAGTATTATCGAAAAAACATTGTTATCAAACAAGGTTATTTTAATTATACTTTTCAAATATGAAAACAACGTATGTTTAAAAACAAATTGTCTTCATACATGAAAATAAGGATAATCAAAACACAATGTCTTCATACACGGAGACAAGAATAATCAAATCAGTGTCTCCAACCATAAAAACAAGGATAATTAAATCAACATTTCCAAACATGAAACCAGGGATAATCAAAATAGTGTCTTCAAACATGGAATTAAGGATAATCAGATCACATTGTCTTATTACATGAAAACAAGGATAATCAAATCACAGTTGTCTCCAAACATGAAAATAGGGAAAACAAAAGTCCAAGCATAATCAAATTAAACAGTTCTTAACATAAACACAAAGATAATCAACGCACAAGAATAATCAAATCACATTGTTTTCAAACAAGAAAATGTAAAACCAAGAAAATGGAAAAATCAAATCACAAGGATAATCAAAGAGCACTGTTTCCAAATAAGAAAATATCAAAAATCAAAGTCTTCAAACAAAAATAAAACTAAGATAATCAAAACACACCACACGGATAATCAAAGAAGCGCACTGCCTTCATTATATTTAAAGTAAACTTTCATATATGGCCTCATAAATGTAACATCCTATATGAAACAAAAACTGCTCGTAAAACATGTAAATACCACCACAGGGTGCCCAGCCAAAATAAAATTCCCACATGGTTCAGAAAAAAAAAAGCCCATATTTGGGCAAAACCCAGTAGATTAATATCAAATTAACTTAAATTAAGAATAATTAATCTGTTAAAATAAATTATATTTACAAAACCAAAAACAATTTGCATTTGATTAAAATGATTACAAAATGGAAGACAGAAGGATCTCTCATGACTCTAACCACGAAGGCTTGTCCGAATTTGGTTGTGGCAGATGTATACTGAATTGTTTGAGGGTTGCCTCAAGAGCAGACGCATTTCCGCTGAAGTAAGCAGATATTGCATTATGGAAGAGCAGGAGTTGTTTATGCATGACCTTGATCTGAAAATGTAAACAAGATATTCAAATGAACACTGGGATAGCAAGCCCTCATTTTTTTCTTCTTCTGTTCGCTAAGGACTGTATCTGCAAAGTTGTCTTTTCAATGAATTTGGTTGTCTTTAGCAGTTTCTGTAAGGGGCCTTAAATTTGTGTGTTTAGTGTAGTGCAAATTCAGAAAGATCAAAACACAACAAAACAAACCTTTAATACGTTTTACAAGAATACCAGTCTCAAGGGCTGACCACGAAAAAGATGAATTCATGGAATATTAAAAACAATAGTAAACAGAAGAGCAAAAGAACACAAATGAGACCTCCTCTCGACGCTGAAAGGCAAATGAGGAAGGAAAGAAGTTAGTGCTGATTGGTCAGTGTACATCTCTCAAAGCATCACTGGCAGCATTCTTTAGCATGTGTGATGCTGGTGTTTGCCCACATGTACTCATGTTTGTGTTTTCATTCTTGAACTTAGTGTACATGTGGTTTCAAAGTATATTGTGCCCTGTTTTTAGTAGTAAGATGATGACCTATTCCTTCCTATGAAATAGATGGTAAACATCCAGCTGAGGTTTGGTGCTTCTGGTAGTATTTAGTTTAGATTAGTCGGTGGATCATCCTAACTGCGTTCCTCAGTGTGTGGAGACTGATGACTCCAGTTCTGTGTTGAATTGTTATTCTTCTGTCTCCCTGTAAAGTGCTCCTTTCTGGTGTCTCCAATTTTGACCTCACCTTACGTGCAGTCTGGACACGGTTGTAGATTCATGAACAATGAATTAATCATTAGCCCACCCTACCTCCTTGAGGGCATTCAGGATCTCATCCTGGTCCATTACATGTCCACCATCCACAGCAGCTGTTCCAGCCAGGCTGTCTCCTAACTCATTTGTTTTCATGCAGTGTCCAGGGTCACTTTTGTAGAAAAAAAATAATAAAATTGTGTGACAATACATTTTATTTATAGATTGAAACTTACAGATCTTTTATTTAAAGAGTGATAGGGCTTGAGATCAATCTTAAAAAAAAAAACTCCAATGATCCAGAACACACAAAACAGAATGTATCTGCCAGGGTGCAGTCTCAGAGGAAAAATAGGACACAGAGCATATGAGTGCTATGCATGTGATAAGCTCATGTTGTGATTCATAATGTTGTTCCTATACATCATGAAACATTAAACAAGTCAAGTTTACATGATCAAAAGAATGTAAATAGGAAAAAGGATGAAAAGGGATATGGTTACAGCTTTTATGTAGGTGAGGGACAATAGAAAAATAAAACAACTGAGCCACAATAAAAAAAAGTAAAGTATCCCCGTCACGCAAAGTGGCGCATAAGGAATATGGTGTTAGATAGTGACCATAAATTTTACAGACCTTCAGCACATGATTTTTGGGGTAATGTGGTCGGCATTACGCCCGTGCCGCTTTACTTTCCCAGAAAAAAATCTGATACCCATTAAAGGCTGGGTGAACCGGAAGCCGTCAATTTGGATCGAACCCTACCTCTTGTCCTTTGTAGTACAATTCACTAGCCACTGAGCTATCGCGGCTCCCAACTGAGCCGCAATGTTATTTTATTTTGTTTTGTCCCTCACTTATGTGAAGGTGTATCCATACTCTTTATTTTTATTCTCACTCTTATCAGCTTTACAGAAACTTAGCATTTATATGTCTTTACCCAGTAATCAAAAGATTTGTACAAAGAAGAAAAGAACAGCAAGTAGCAATACAAAATTTAGCTACTCAGGAGAAGAAGACAAAAATCAACTGAGATCAAAACAACATAGGGAACAGATGTTACCATCAGGGAAGAAGCATTAACCAACAAACAGTAAGTTATCAATATCCAATCAGAATAAGTCATCACTTGAAAGCTTAGTCAGCAGAAGGTTCCAAGTTAAGATTAGACAATGTAAAAATAACAGATGTCAAGAATATGGTCTAATTGTGTTCACTGGAATTGTTGAAGACTCCATGCATAGAGTTGGTAGATATTCCTGTCTGAAGTCATCTAGAAAGACTTGCTAGATAGAAAGATGGGAAAACTACCAGCCAGTGCCACTGTATCCTGGATAACATGAAGACAAAACATGTTCTACAGGATTCCCCCCCCCCTTTTTCCAGTGCCCTGAGGGGGACAATGTGGCCTACACCCACCTCCCTGGAAGAGAAACCCTACTGGGCAATCAAATCACTTAAACAGACAGCTGCCTTCATGAGAGAGTTCAATGTCGTAGTCTTAGTGAGCTATGATTGCAGAAGAAGAAGAAAAAGCCCCCTCATAACTAACTTAACTTCAGGGAGGATGTAAATGCTACATCTGTCTAACAAACAAGAACAAAGTAGGCATAGCTTGTTGCCCTCTCTTTAAGCTTTTCAGCTCCAACTCTGAAAACACAATCCACCTTCTTGTCGTTTCTGTTAAAATCAAATCAAGGATATAGAAGAATCCATAGGATACACCATTTTAGTTAAAGCATCACTTGAGGGTAACAAAAAGAAATTGCCACGTCTGAGAATTGAACCCAGGACCCGTTTGATCAGTAGAGAGTTCATTAACCACTCAACCACTGGGACTCCCATAATTGCCTGTACCAATAAATGCTCTAGAGTCTATCCATTCAGTCTATATGAATCTGACATGAAATCTACCATCACATGTCTTGAAAATAGGAATAAAATTGTCTTCAATAACGTTGACAAACATGTTTGTAGACGTGAAATCTACCATCACATGTCTTGAAAGTAGGAATAAAAGGTAATTTCCTAGTTTGATCAGATATATTATTTCAGTTTGGAAGAGTGATGTCCCCTAAAATATGTCTGCCAAAATACAGTGGTTCTACGCATTCTTGGCGTTGGGGTCATTACGCTGGCATGTGTCACTCACACTGGCGTTTGGGTCAGCGTGGCGTTCGGGTCAGCGTCTGCGTCCAAATCGAGATGTTAATTAATAATTGGCTGAACCCCTATCCTTTCTTATGCTTCTTCTTACTAATTATCCGCCTATATATATAGGCTAGTTTGTCTAATATTTAAAAACCAGCTAAGCAGTTCTGAGTTCACTTACTTGAATTTGGTACTACTGTATTTGCAAAATGACCGGGCGACCTAGAGCCCCAACTGAAGTTGTGAGGGCAGATCATGACTTTTCATGACATCATTGCAGAGGATAGATGGAATTTACTAACTCTGATTCCCGAGATTGCCACTAATAAATTGTGTATTCAGTGGTTAGCTAAGCGTAGACTAATAATAAATACGTGTCTATGCAACATTTGTCATGTGCCTGCGCGTTTAGTAGCCTACAGCAGAGGAGTAGATGGCTATCAGTGGTCATGTCAGGGGTGCAGTTTTGGAAAGTCCGTTCGTGATGGATCATTTTTCACAAAGAGCCATCTATCACTAAAACAAATTTTAATTATGATCTACTGTTGGAGCAGCGATTTTCCACAGAGCTTGATCCAGCATGAGGCAGGCGTCAATAAAAATACTGTAGTGGATTGGTGTAATTTTTTACGCGAGGAATGTGAGAAATACATGGTCAGACACTTCAGTCAAATTGGTGGTATGGACATTCTAGGCCAACCAATCGTTGTGGAAATTGACGAGTCCAAATATTTTCACCGAAAATATCACAGGGGACAATGGAATGAGGGTCACTGGGTGTTCGGTGGAATAGAAAGGATTTCAGGAAAATGCTTTCTAGTAGAAGTACCAGATCGCTCCGAGGCTACTTTAACAAAAGAGATAGTTGCCCATATTTTACCTGGAAGCCACATTATTTCTGACGGCTGGTCTGCATATGCCAATATTAGTCGAATTGCAAATGGTATTTATACCCATTGTTCAGTCATCCATCAAGAGAATTTTGTCGACCCAGATGATCCCGAAATTCACACACAGAATATTGAAAATATGTGGATGCGGGCCAAAAGGAAATTGAAGAGACAGTTCGGCACTAGGCGTACATTGTTCCCATCGTTTCTACACGAGTTCGCCTTCAGAAATGAAATCAGACAAGGAAACGTCCTAGGGACGCTAATTACAGGAATTGCAGAGAGTTATCCTGTGTAAAATCATCACATCCCTGCAAACTACTGTCCTTTTCAGGACAACATAAGATTGCTCCAAACCTGCCCACTTCACAACTGTCCTTTTCAGGACAACCAAACATTCACAATTAACTATTTTAGATTGCCTAGAGTTTTCACTATGGTCCTTTTGAGGACTTTCATCACACTCGTTGTTATTCTCAAGCTCCGCACCAGATTGCTAATCGCTGACAGGTAATTTGAGGTAATACAGACGTTGCATTGTGTTTCGTAAAGCTATTTCTAGATATTTTTGTATTTATGTGTGTGTATGTGCATTTTAATTAATAGCCAAAGTTTGACAATCTTCCAACATTTGGCAGTAAATTACGGCGATTGGTAATCAACCGCACAATTCCCTTCGATCAGATATAGATATTTTTTGTATTTATGTGTGTGTATGTGCATTTTAATTAATAGCCAAAGTTTGACAATCTTCCAACATTTGGCAGTAAATTACGGCGATTGGTAATCAACCGCACAATTCCCTTCGATCAGAAGATCATAATTAGGCCGAGTGGCGTCGTTTTTGTCACGCGTTATAATATATTTATAAATATTTAACACTAAAGCTAAACCTAACCCCTGGACCCAACGCCCAATCAACAGATACTCCGAAATGATTACATGCCAGCGTAATGACCCCAACGCCAAGAATGCGTAGAACCACTGTATTTTGGCAGACATATTTTAGGGGACATCACTCTTCCAACTGAAATAATATATCTGATCAAACTAGGAAATTACCGAATAAAATTGTCTTCAATAACGTTGACAAACATGTTTGTAGACATGAAATCTACCATCACATGTCTTGAAAGTAGGAATAAAATTGTCTTCAATAACGTTGACAAACATGTTTGTAGACATGAAATCTACCATCACATGTCTTGAAAGTAGGAATAAAATTGTCTTCAATAACGTTGACAAACATGTTTGTAGACATGAAATCTACCATCACATGTCTTGAAAGTAGGAATAAAATTGTCTTCAATAACGTTGACAAACATGTTTGTAGACATGAAATCTACCATCACATGTCTTGAAAGTAGGAATAAAATTGTCTTCAATAACGTTGACAAACAAGTTTGTAGACATGAAACCTACCATCACATGTCTTGAAAGTAGGAATAAAATTGTCTTCAATAACGTTGACAAACAAGTTTGTAGAATATCTAAAGTAATAGAATTCAGCAAGATCGAGTGGCCAAATAACTGGAGATATCTGGGAAAGAACAGAACAAAGGAGAATCAAGTAATAGATTATGAATAGAAAATGGAGATGAATTAGACATATTAAGAATGCCTGATGCTAGAATAGCAAGACAGGCATTGTCATGAAACCCTCAGGAAAAGGGAAAACAAGGAAGGCCCAGGAATACATGGAAGGAAAAAGAGAAAATGCTCAAGAATAGGGATAGATTAAGAGACCTTACCTGCATCTTATCCTTCAAACAAGGGTTTTGATTGACTGACTGATTGTGTGGTCAAATGGAACCATTGCCACCTCTCCATGTCAAGTGGATGAAGGTTTGAATCTTGGTAGGGTCCAGAATTATGTAATATTTTTTTTTTACCATTGGGAAAATTTCTGGGTCATGTGATCAACATTATGCCAGCGCCATCTTTCTTACCCAGAAAAAAAAACTCTGGTATACATTCAAGTCTGGGACCTCTCTAGACGTCATAACCAACAATGTAAAATGGCTTCATGTTGCCCTATTTTTGCAGAGACTGACATAGTTGTTCAAACTGTTTCAATTGCTTTGTTTGTTTTAAATGTGTGTTTTAAATGTTTGTTTTAAATGTTTGTTTTAGATGTGTGTTTTAAATGTTTGTTTTAGATTTTTGTTTTAAATGTTTGTTTTAAATGTTTGTTTTAAATGTTTGTTTTAAATGTGTGTTTTAAATGTTTGTTTTAGATGCTTGTTTTAGATGTTTGTTTTAAATGTTTGTTTTAAATGTTTGTTTTAGATGTTTGTTTTAGATGTTTGTTTTAAATGTTTGTTTTAAATGTTTGTTTTAAATGTTTGTTTTAGATGTTTGTTTTAAATGTTTGTTTTAAATGTGTGTTTTAGATGTGTGTTTTAAATGTTTGTTTTAGATGTTTGTTTTAGATGTTTGTTTTAAATGTTTGTTTTAAATGTTTGTTTTAAATGTTTGTTTTAAATGTGTGCTGTAGATTTTTGTTTTAAATGTTTGTTTTAGATGTTTGTTTTAAATGTTTGTTTTAAATGTTTGTTTTAAATGCTTGTTTTAGATGTTTGTTTTAGATGTTTGTTTTAAATGTTTGTTTTAAATGTGTGTTTTAAATGTGTGTTTTAAATGTGTGTTTTAAATGTTTGTTTTAGATGTTTGTTTTAAATGTTTGTTTTAGATGTTTGTTTTAGATGTTTGTTTTAAATGTTTGTTTTAAATGTTTGTTTTAAGTGTGTGTTGTAAATGTGTGTTGTAAATGTGTGTTGTAAATGTGTGTTGTAAATGTTTGTTTTAAATGTGTGTTTTAAATGTTTGTTTTAAATGTGTGTTTTAGATGTGTGTTTTAAATGTTTGTTTTAGATGTTTGTTTTAAATGTTTGTTTTAGATGTTTGTTTTAAATGTTTGTTTTAAATGTTTGTTTTAAATGTTTGTTTTAAATGTTTGTTTTAAATGTGTGTTTTCGAGGAAGCTGGAGGGAGAAAGTGACTGAGCACTCTCATTTTGATGGAAACCATTTGGAATAATCGCCTGTGCCACCGAGTAGGACTGCAGGATACTACACAGAATTTACCAACACACTTTAAGTGGTTTGGTCAGGAGCTGTGACATGGTGAAGCGGATGGGAAATTCCCGACTACAGTGAAACTGATACCATGAACAGAACAGAACAGGCTGTGTTGCCTACAAGCTGTTAATGGGGACCGAATATGACTTCTTGTACCCAATAAAGCACTTCACTAAACAATTCTACTGCAGCACCCACATTGAAAACAAAAACCAGAACAAATAAAAATTGAAATACAAGGTGTTCACACCATACGGCAAAAGTGACCCACAATGCTCACCCGATTTTCATCCAAAAATCGTAATTTAACATGAACGTCTCCCGTAGTCTGTTTAACTTTGTCTTATGTTCTTCATATTTTCTCTTAGCATTCTGCAGTCTAAGCTGGTTAACTCCTTCTTTTGGACCTGCCTCATAGCCTTCATAATCTGTTCTGTAGGCATCATACTCGAGTCTAGGAAGAAATTAAAAGTCATGTCATAATATAAACGTTTGTTGTTATATACATAATTAGGGACGAGAAATTTCATTTATTTATGGTTAATTGAATGGTTTAATTAACTCTTTCCGTACGTTTCAAAGCACAGAGTGCCATGCCGATTTCAGCCATGTATGTTTGACCACATAGTGTGTCACTCTCAATTTGATTCATTTAAACTGTCATCAAATCATATTTTTTTACATGTCTTGTATCATCTTGGTTTTGGTAAAATCTAATACCTTGTTCAATTACCTAAAAATCCATATATTTTCTTTTATATGTTAGATAAATATAAAAATGTAGATTCTTAAAACCATGAAAAATTTGGTCTCTGAAATCTCTTCTGTTGCATTGATAAAAAGCCTCCATAGAGGAAGAGTTAAGTTAGTTTGTCGACAGTTCATCTTCTATGCACATCAGACAACTCCGTAGGTGTTCAGGTCCCCTCCTCGGCATGTCATGACTTCTGCATTCACCCAATGATTATTTCTCTTCACCGTCCACTCATAAAAAGATGTCATGTAGATGCATTGTATTATGAGTGTACATTTTATTATGAGTGCGATCATGTCCTTCCACAAACTTCTATCTACCGTGCATCGTATCAGTTCTGTTGTTGACTGTTTTCCATGCCAAGACACCAAGCTATCCAGTATTTTCTCTTTTCGTCGTCCGCGATATCTCTTTCCATGTATTTTGCCAGTTGTAACCAAGTATTCCAACTTTCCTCTTCTCATGATGTACCCGAAAAATGTTGATTGTTTCTTTCTGATGTATTTTAGGAGCTCTTTTAGTTCTGTAGTAGTTTATATATCTTCTTTCAGTTCCCACACAGCAATCATCTGACACTACTCTGTTAACTTCATGTTCATGTAGTTAGTCAATATTGTAGACACTCATTGCCTGAAACATTTACTCATCCTGCCTCCCAAAGGGCATTTAGAATGTCAACCTAGTCCATGACCCATCCACACTCCACAACAACCATGCCTGTCTACTCATTCACTCTTATTACACCTTATTGCCCTGGCACAAAAATTAAGCAGACTTTCATCAGCTTTGAACTCTTCTGAGACCTCAACCACTGCCTTCCCACAATCCTGTGAGAAAGAACTTTTAAATCAATGATTTCTAAAAAAGAAAATGGTTCCCAGTTCAAAGCACAGTAATCTCTTAATTTTTCCAATGATATCTTGTCTAAAAGTAGAAAAGACAAAGCACCAAATCCTATAAGAGATGGAGACAATATGGAGGTCCTATTTTTAAGTTGAGTATGTAAGACAACTCTTGGCAGACAAGATATTTAAAAGAGTAAGCAATATGCCACTACCTGGGCAAAAAAAAAAAATAAATAAAATGTCTACACTTTTAATATAATTAATCATTGAACAAGAATATCCCTGCCAAGAATATATAGAACAACAACTTAAATGGTTTGGTCTCCTGGTCAGAATGAATCCAGAAGAACCAATCACCATCAAGGGCGTTCTTCTCGAGAATGCATGGAAAAAGACCAAGAGGAAGACCCAGAAGAAGATGGATAGATGCAGTGACAGTGACATGTAACAACAAAGGAAAATCACTAATTCAGACAGTCCGAGCAGCTCAAGAACAACAAATGATATAACCACGACACCTTTTAGGTATCAGTGAAAAGAGAAAAGAAGAATCATTGTTTCTGAAGTCAACCAGAGAGGCCATCGCTGGTTCTATGAAGTTTGTGCACTATGCTGAGATCTTCCTGTACTATTAGAAAAGATCAAAAGGTTAAAAGTCATTATTCAAGTATAGTGATGATGGTCCTCAAAGACAAAGAGGAAATTAATTTTAATGAAGAGGAAATTGAGACACTCAAGATCTTTAATATACCATTGGGGTCTAAGATGCCCACTTTACCATATCACTGTGGTCTAAGATGCCCACTTTACCATATCACTGTGGTCTAAGATGTCCACTTTACCATATCACTGTGGTCTAAGATGTCCACTTTACCATACCACTTGGGTCTAAGATGTCCACTTTACCATATCACTGTGGTCTAAGATGCCCACTTTACCATATCACTGTGGTCTAAGATGCCCACTTTACCATATCACTGTGGTCTAAGATGTCCACTTTACCATACCACTTGGGTCTAAGATGCCCACTTTACCATATCACTGTGGTCTAAGATGTCCACTTTACCATATCACTGTGGTCTAAGATGCCCACTTACCATATCACTGTGGTCTAAGATGCCCACTTTACCATATCACTGTGGTCTAAGATGCCCACTTTACCATATCACTGTGGTCTAAGATGCCCACTTTACCATATCACTGTGGTCTAAGATGCCCACTTTACCATATCACTGTGGTCTAAGATGCCCACTTTACCATATCACTGTGGTCTAAGATGTCCACTTTACCATATCACTGTGGTCTAAGGTGCCTACTTTACCATACCACTGGGGTCTAAGATGCCCACTTTACCATATCACTGTGGTCTAAGATGTCCACTTTACCATATCACTGGGGTAGAAGATGTCCACTTTATCATATCACTGGGATCTAAGATGTCCACTTTACCATATCACTGGGGTAGAAGATGTCCACTTTACCATATCACTGTGGTCTAAGATGTCCACTTTACCATATCACTGTGGTCTAAGATGTCCACTTTACCATATCACTGTAGTCTAAGATGCCCACTTTACCATACCACTGGGGTCTAAGATGCCCACTTTATCATATCACTGGGGTCTAAGATGTCCACTTTACCATATCACTGGGGTAGAAGATGTCCACTTTATCATATCACTGGGGTCTAAGATGTCCACTTTACCATATCACTGGGGTAGAAGATGTCCACTTTACCATATCACTGTGGTCTAAGATGTCCACTTTACCATATCACTGGGGTAGAAGATGTCCACTTTGCCATATCACTGTGGCCTTGTTTCGATATCCCACTTGTTTACGATGAATGATGATATCGTATGACTGGGAACAGTTGGCTGTGTTCACGTTCTGCGCGGTTTCGCCTTATGTCTTTTGGCGTATGCTGAGACTGCTACGATGGGGACTACAGTTACCTTTATTTGTTTGGGAGATGTGTTAGTAATTCAGATGATTCCACTGGCACGGGCGGTTGAGCAATTATGGATTTTAATTCGTTTGCAGTGATGCCGAGGCCTTCCATAACCAATAACTGTGGTCTAAGATGTCCACTTTACCATATCACTGGGGTAGAAGATGCCCACTTTACCGTATCACTGGGGTAGAAGATGCCCACTTTACCGTATCACTGGGGTAGAAGATGCCCACTTTACCGTATCACTGGGTATTAGATGCCCACTTTACCGTATCACTGGGGTAGAAGATGCCTACTTTACCGTATCACTGGGGTAGAAGATGCCCACTGGGGTCGAAGATGCCCACTTTACCATATCACCGGGGTCAAAGATGCCCACTGCACCTTAGATGAAAGCTATATAGATTCACAACTGACTGCTTGTGCCAAAACCAGTAAACAGAACTGATAAAGATCCAACCTCACCTTCCCCGTGGTCAGGAAAAATAGACTAACCAACTTGTTAAACTCATGTTAGAATGGACTGAAGCAAGAAGGGTTAAGGCATAAAAATGCAAAGCTGCAGTAAAGCTGAATATAGGGAAAAATAAAAAAATGGTATGTAAGAAGCTTTACGTGACAAGTGGACGACACAGACTAAACAACGTTTAGTGTGTGTGTTTTTTTTATTGTTCCTGATGAAGGCCTATTGAGCCGAAACGTTGTTTAGTCTGTGTCTTCCACTTGTCACGTAAAGCTTCTTACATACCATTTTTTTATTTTTCCCTGAAGCAAGAAGGCCTAGCACAGGTTGGTCTGACTGGACATATTGTCAGATTAATCTATAGCATATAAGGATTAAAACTGTAGCTTGTTCAAAACTTTCTGACTGAATCTACCATTCACATCAATTCACAGAATTCTGTCACAATCTTACTCTACTTTTAAAGCAATTTTGTATTTCATCACGGTATAAAAGTTCTCATAATGTGCCTCATGAATAACTACCTAACCAGTAAGTTAGTTCTCATAATGTACTTGTCAACAACCACCTAACCAGTAAGTTTAGTGCTCTCATAATGTGTCTCATCAATAACCACCTAACCGGTAAGTTTAGTGCTCTCATAATGTGACTCATCAATAACAATCTAACCAGTAAGTTAGTTGTCATAATGTGCCTCATCAATAACAATCTAACCAGTAAGTTAGTTGTCATAATGTGCCTCATCAATAACAATCTAACCAGTAAGTTAGTTGTCATAATGTGCCTCATCAATAACAATCTAACCAGTAAGTTAGTTGTCATAATGTGCCTCATCAATAACAATCTAACCAGTAAGTTAGTTGTCATAATGTGACTCATCAATAACAATCTAACCAGTAAGTTAGTTGTCATAATGTGCCTCATCAATAACAATCTAACCAGTAAGTTAGTTGTCATAATGTGACTCATCAATAACCACCTAACCAGTAAGTTAGTTGTCATAATGTGACTCATCAATAACCACCAAACCAGTAAGTTAAAGAGTTCTCATAATGTGCCTCATCAATAACAATCTAACCAGTAAATTAGTTCTCATAATGTGCCTCATCAATAACAATCTAACCAGTAAATTAGTTCTCATAATGTGCCTCATTAATAACCACCAAACCAGTAAGTTAGTTCTCATAATGTGCCTCATCAATAACAATCTAACCAGTAAATTAGTTCTCATAATGTGCCTCATCAATAACAATCTAACCAGTAAGTTAATTCACATAATGTGCCTCATTAATAACCACCTAACCAGTAAGTTAGGAGCTTTCATACTGTGTCTCATCAGAGTAACCACCTAACCATTACATTAGGAGTTCTCATACTGTACCTCATCAATAACCACCCAACCAGTAAGTTAGTTCTCATACTGTACCTCATCAATAACCACCCAACCAGTAAGTTAGTTCTCATACTGTACCTCATCAATAACCACCCAACCAGTAAGTAAAAGTCACCACTCACCTTGCACTTTCGTAACTTTTAGCTGTCATCAAGGTGTCCTCTATTGTCTTGTTGACCAGCGTGTTCACAGAAGATATAAAGAAATTCAAAGCACCTGTTAGAAAGAACAAATGCAGGATAGCACAATTAAACAGCAGTAGAATTAATAAATGTTAAACGAAACTTTGGTCCCAAATGTAAGAACTTAATGCCTCTTTAAGAATGCTTCAAAGAGGAGTCAAAAGGGAGGTTAGTGCATTTTGTAAAGATAAAAAAACCAAAAAAAGTAAAGGCTTACTCCACGCCTTGCTAGGTGTATGGGGAATATGGTGTTAGTGGCCATATCTTTCTATGATCATGGCACATTTTTGGATGATGTGGTCGGTATTACGGCAGGCCGCCTTTACTTCCCAGAAAAATCTCTGGTACCAATTTTTAGAGGCTAGGTGAACCCCCCAGAGCCTTGTCAGTCTGAAAAAAAAATCTGTCACTGCTGGGGATCAAACCCGGACCTTTCTGGTCAGGAAGTGTGCACACTAACCACTCAGCCACTGAGGCTCCAAGTGTGTTTTGGGCAAAGCACTATTTCCAGATTATTCATCCAGGCATAGCAAGCAAACTATAAAACCAAAGTTGCATGCTAAGTACACTTCTATATGGATCAGAAACTTGGACTACCAAAGCAGGGCAGGAGAAAAAGTTAAACAGCTTTCATGTGTTTCCTTCAAAAGATTATGAACATCAAATGGCAGGACAAAGTAACCAACTCTAATGTCTTACAATGAGCCAAACTCTCATCCATCATAGCAACACTTAGAAGCCAGAGGGAGATTAAGGTGGCTGGGTCAAGTAAGAAGAATGGCATAAAAATCGTACTCCCTAACAATTTTTCTATGGCGAACTTAAGGATGGAAAGAGACCGAAAGACAGACCAGTCTTGAGATATAAGGATGTTTGCTGGACTTCCTTGAGGGAAATCTCTATCAGTGAAAGAGACTCGAAGGATCGGATCTGGCTGCAGATCATAGCGCATTGACAACAAAAATAAAATATGGCACAGCACCATTTGAAGCCGCAATAGCTCAGTGGTTAGTGAACTGGACTACAAAGGACAAGAGGTAGGGTTCGATCCCAACCGACGGCTTCTGGTTCACCCAGCCTTTAATGGGTACCGGAATTTTTTTCTGGGAAAGTAAAGCGGCACGGGCGTAATATCGACCACATTACCCCAAAAATCCTGTGCCGAAGGTCTGTAAAATGTATGGTCACTAACACCATATTCCCTATACACCACTTGGTGTGACGGAAGGTACTTTACTTTTTCTTTACTTACAGCAACATTTGAAGCAGTGTTGATATCAAACTTAGAAGACAAAAGATGCAGGAGAAAGGAGTAGGGCCAGGCACCATGAATACATCTTGTTTATTCTGTGGTCGAATCTGTCTATGCAATATTGACATATTCAATCACGAGAGAAGCTGTTCAGCAAAAACATCCGGCATAAGACACTAATATTTTACCAAACTACTGACTTAACATGATTGCTTGCCACCAACCATCTGTCAAGATGTCAAAGTCATACATATATGAGAGTTAATGACAGCCACTCACTTCAGTCTATATTTGCATTCTTTTACCAGTTGTTGACATGTTACGTTTTATATGTGAAAATGTTATGAATCTAAAACATTCTCCATTTATAATACACAGTTACATAAGTCTATAAATGGTGGACAGAATATGAGCAGGATCAGCTATGGCTAAACATCACATCTCACTGCCTAGAGACCATGGGAGAGTAAAGCCCCCACAAAAAATCCATGGATTCAAACGGAAACCCTCCCCAAGGCAGGATTTGAATCTGGAGCCTTCCTGTCCAGGGACTAACTTCTCACCTCTAGTGACCCCCTTCCAACCCATTTAAGAATCTTGGCAATGGAAAATATTTTTTTAAAATCAGATATGGCTATTGCCTGAGGTAAAAATAAACAGAGACAAATCTACCCAATTACCTATACCATTTTTTAGGTCTTTGCCAGAGCTTTGGAGTTTGCACATCTGTGCTGAACCATCTTCAGTACTTTCATTAGCATAAGGTGGTTGTGCTTCATGCTGAGGAGGTGCTAGGGGAAGGACCTGAACAACGCAAAACTGTCTGATGTGCAATGAAGATGATCTTTCGACTCAATAAAATAAAATCTATCATCATCATCATGTACCATACCAGTTGCCGTAGGCGATCATGTCCTTCCACAATCTTCTATCTACAGTGCATTGTATCAGTTCTGTTGTTGACTGTTTTCCATGCCATGACACCAAGCTAACTAGCATTTTCTGTCTATGTCTTCCACGATCTCTCTTTTCCGTATTTTGTCAGTTGTAACCAAGTATTCCAACTTTCTTCATCTCATGATGTACCCGAAAAATGTTGATTGTTTCTTTCTGATGTTTTTTAGGAGCTGCAAATCTATAAAAATCTATAAAAGGCACTTCTATTCCAGGCGGTGAAACATAAATATCTTATGTGCGAGAAAATCTTTAACCTGCCACATTCTTGTTGTTTTATACACTGCTGCTCACTTTATTTTAAGTGTTAAGTCTTCTTCTACCTTTTAGCTCCCAGTGGAGCATAGGTCTTCAACAAACACTTTCCAAGTCGTTCTGTTTTTTGCAATTCTTTTAAGGTCCTTCCATGTCTTCTCCATCATCTTCATCTCTGCTTCAATCTGTCTTCTCCGTGTGAAGTGTTAAGTGTTTGAGTGTTAACTCTTTCCGCACTGAAGCTTTTTATCGATGCAAGGAAAAAAGATTTCAGAGACTAAATTTTTCATGGTTTTAAGAATCAATCTACACATTTATATTTATCTAACACTTAACATATTATATATGAATTTTTAGATAATTAAACAAGGAATTAGATTTCACCAATACCAAGATGATACAAGACATGTTAAAAGAATATGGTTTGATGATGGTTCAGACTAATCAAATTGAGAGTGGCGAAACGTACACGGCCGACATCAGCATGGCGCACAGTGCAGTGAAACGTACAGAAAGAGTTAGGTTATTTTTTTTTTCACTTCAGTATTTGTGTGTGAATAAATGAATGCTTGAATGTGAAGATGGCCTGAGCTTGTTACACTTTTCTGAACTATTAAAAGTCATTTTGACTGAGAGGCATAGAATTTGTTATATTTTTTTTAAAATGTGAATACTCTGGCTCATGTGCGTATCTGTATGACATTTTGCTAAGTGTGAGCTTAATGCCACGGGGTCGACCAGAGTTGCTGGCACTTAGGCATAATTGATGTAGCTGGCTGCATGCCTTTCTGATGACATCATTTCCTGCTGGAGAGGCTGGGACTGATCCAACCCAGTAGGGCAGTGGTTCCCAACTCACAGGTCATAACCCAAAATGGGGTTGAGAAAGGTTCTCTGTGGGGTCACGGGGTAGTGGTGAGCTATGAACAGTTTTAAAAGGGAGATCTCAAAATCCCAACATCGCATCCTGCACAGAATTTTTTCGTCAGGTTTAAATTATATTATAATGAAAAATGTGTTTTCATTTACCTTATTAAAAAAGCTTATTTTAATGTATCAGGGTCGCAGGTCACTTTGCCTTTATAAAATGGAGTTGTGACTCAAAAATGGTTGGGAACTACTGCCATAAGGACTAAAAATTGGAGGCGCTTTCGCCTCCACCTTTTCTTGTATAAATCCACATTTCAAAGGCTTAAATTTTCTGTTCTGTTTTTTTGTTGTCTAATAGCCATGTTTCTGTACCATACAGGAATATTGAATTTCTCTCCATGACCTTCTTTGGAATATTACATGATGAGGCTCCAATCTCTTTCACTGTGGTCTGCCATATTCGTCTTTTATGCCCTGAATATGCCTCTTGTGTACCACACACTTTGCTGTTTTCGCTTTCTGGGCCGTTAATCGTTTCTAATTCTTCCCCCGCATCCACCATCACAGACTTTATTCTGGGATATATTTTATTAAAAGATCATTGGGGGCTGGGTGGACAACAAAATCCTGGATTTGAATCAAATCACAGGCAGTGGGAATGTTTCTTTTAGAATCTACAGTTTCATGGTTTTATCCTTCCTTGATCTCCGAGTAGTCAGATCAGATGACTAGCCTTCTCAGATAACAGGAAATAAAATAGGAAGTCTTGTGTGCATTTTGTGCATGGTAAAGAAAACTTGACAGTCAGAAATGTAAAAGAGTAGGGCAAATAATGCAGCTGCCTAGGAAAATCAATAAGAAAAAACGTACCCAAAAACATCAAAACTCTCAATAAAAAAAAAAATTATGGGCGGACCCCAGAAATGGGATAATGCCATAAAGATAGCAATTCTGAAGTTGGAGAATATCTGCCGGTATCTTGAGGGTATCTTGAGGGACACCTGAGCACATGGCAGGCAGTGTGAGACTGGGAAAAAGTGATATTCGTGTAAAATTCTGTCCCTAGGGACTTCACAAGAGATGTACGTCTGGCACATGCTAACAACAACATTACAGACCATTCTCCCAACAATTATGGAAGCATAATCGGGGGGGGGGGGGGGGGGGGGGTGTCTGTGGTTGCAACATCAGGGTCAATAATCCACAGTTAAACAAGACCTCACTTCAGCTCCATACTGGGCTTGCTAGTCTGAGCCAAAACAGACTGACAAAGTGAGGATCACAGAAGAACCCTCTGCGGAGGGGTCCATTAATATAAAAGGCCTAGAGACATTGCAACATCAACCTCTAGGCTCTACGGCATTTGATCATCAACATCGTCATCTTCTTGTAACCTTCTGACCACTTTCTATTTTTGTTGTCCATGTGCACCATAAAATGGATTTCTCCAGAACTATGCTGAACCGATTATCATAAAACCTGGCATATTTGATTTATGATGTGTCATACTGGTTAAAGCGATACTTTGTTCATTAAATATATATTATTTCTACTTAGGGAGTTATTCCCATGCCAAAGCCCATAATTTGGACCATACTAATGTGAAACAAATACATAAAATCTACCAGGGATATTTAGAGAAAATTCCTGTTATATTTCATTAAATACATTCATTGTGAACTTATGTACAAAGAACTTGCGTTGCTGGTATTCTGTATTAACACAGTAACAAGATTATATCCCCGAATCCCAAAATGGTGGCTGTTTTTCTTGGTTACCATGTCAACATACAGTCAGTAGTATTATCATTGTATGGTGATTTCTCAAATAGGGAATCAGAGCAAAAGGTAAAAAAAAACTGACTTAAAGAATTACTAAAACAATGACAGACAACCAATGGATCGGGCGGATAATCATCAATGCCCTCCGAGAAGTGGGAAGAGCACAGGACTTCGACAAACACAGATCCATGTCACTTCTTCGGATGATGGAAATGGGAGTTAAGGTGGGCACAGCCAGAAATGAGAAACTTAGTGGCCGTGTAAGAAGACTTATCAACCAACATAGAACTGGAGTCGTCAGTCGCTGGACACTGCGGGAATTGCTGAGGAGGGGATCTGAGCACCTATGGATATGTTCGGAATGCAATGATGATGACCCGCTAATAACTCAATAACTAAGACACAAAACTCAATGAGGAGAGAAGCAATAACAGGAAGGAGCAGCTCCCTTACAAAGTTTGAGCTTCTCACCCAGAGTAGGATCAAGTGATGGGATACAATGTAGGTCCTGTACAAAAGTTTGAGCTTCTCACCCAGAGTAGGATCAAGTGATGGGATACAATGCAGGTCCTGTACAAAGGTTTGAGCTTCTCACCCAGAGTGAGATCAAGTGATGGGATACAATGCAGGTCCTGTACAAAGTTTGAGCTTCTCACCCAGAGTGAGATCAAGTGATGGGATACAATGCAGGTCCTGTACAAAAGTTTGAGCTTCTCACCCAGAGTGAGATCAAGTGATGGGATACAATGCAGGTCCTGTACAAAAGTTTGAGCTTCTCACCCAGAGTGAGATCAAGTGATGGGATACAATGCAGGTCCTGTACAAAGTTTGAGCTTCTCACCCAGAGTGAGATCAAGTGATGGGATACAATGCAGGTCCTGTACAAAGTTTGAGCTTCTCACCCAGAGTGAGATCAAGTGATGGGATACAATGCAGGTCCTGTACAAAGTTTGAGCTTCTCACCCAGAGTGAGATCAAGTGATGGGATACAATGCAGGTCCTGTACACAAGTTTGAGCTTCTCACCCAGAGTGAGATCAAGTGATGGGATACAATGCAGGTCCTGTACAAAGTTTGAGCTTCTCACCCAGAGTGAGATCAAGTGATGGGATACAATGCAGGTCCTGTACAAAGTTTGAGCTTCTCACCCAGAGTGAGATCAAGTGATGGGATACAATGCAGGTCCTGTACACAAGTTTGAGCTTCTCACCCAGAGTGAGATCAAGTGATGGGATACAATGCAGGTCCTGTACACAAGTTTGAGCTTCTCACCAGAGTGAGATCAAGTGATGGGATACAATGCAGGTCCTGTACACAAGTTTGATACACAACAGCAAAGATTATTGGACAAGAAGAGTCTAGAATTCCTGCCCTATGTGCCATCTTCAGCTTAAAAGGGATAATAGACAGGCAGACAGATAGTAATGTCATTTAATATAAACATAACTTACTGAACCCTTTCCGTACTGAAGCTTTTTATCAACGCAACAGAAGAGATATCAGAGACGAAATTGTTCATGGTTTTAAGAATCAATCTACACATTTATATTTATCTAACATATAACATATCATATATGAATTTGTAGATAAATGAACAAGGGTATTAGATTTCACCAATACCAAGATGATACAAGACATGTAAAAAGTATATGGTTTGATGACGGTTCACACTAATCAAATTAAGAGTGACACACTATATGGCAAAAAGAACGTGGCCAAAATCAGCATGGCACACAATGCGTTGAAACGTGCAGAATGAGTTAAGTCATTTAATTATTAACAAAGAGTTAAGTCATTTAATTATTAACAAAGAGTTAAGTCATTTAATTATTAACAAAGAGTTAAGTCATTTAATTATTAACAAGATATGTATACTGTCTCATAATACCTTAACAAATAAAAAAATACACATCATATTAGGCAAAAAATGGCTGCTGCCCAGGCAATTGTTGTTGTTAACGGATTGCCACGAGTTGATGCGAGCATGTTGCCCTTTGACTCATAAGATGTGGCAGGTCGTAATGGCTTTCTTGACATTCCTGGCTCTTACTGGAGAGGTTGGATTTCGTCTGTCCCAGGCTACGCTGGGAAACTACTAGTCCAGCCCAGAGGTACTGCAATACTGGGTCCTCTATATCAGTAACAGCCACCACTACGGGGAACACGGCGATCCTAGCTTCTGTTAGCCAGTCTGGTTTGACGCAGACTGTTTCCAGGGGAGTAAAAGTTGTTAATCAAATCTACCCATGTCAAAGACATATTTTTGGGGTCAAAATATGCAGATATTGCGGCATTGCTGTAAATTTGCGACTAACACATCTATGCCCACTTAATGGGTGACCATTAAGTAGAAATATGTTCTGCAACATTCTGCCATCATCAACATCATGTGCCATGTCGGTTGGCGTAGGTGATCATGTCCTTTCACAGTCTTCTATCTACAGTGCATCGTATAAGTTCTGTTGTTGACTGTTTTCCATGCCATGACACCAAGCTATCTAGTATTTTCTCTCTTTATCGTCCACGATCTCTCTTTCCTTGTATTTTGCCAGTTGTAACCAAGTATTCCAACTTTCCTCTTCTCATGATGTGCCCGAAAAATGTTGATTGTTTCTTTCTGATGTTTTTTAGGAACTCACTTTTTGTGTTGGCCTAATTGAGAATTTCCTCATTGGTCTTTTTAGCTGTCCAGGGAACTTGTCAATTTGTTTGGCGATCGATAATAGTGTTATTCGCTCTGTTTCCCGAATCACAAAGGGCTGTTTGATGTCTGCCGATGACCAGGAAATGTCCCTGGTCACAGCATTTTTTTTTTGGCATTAAATGCTGTATCTCACGATTTAAAAAAAAAAAAATCCAACAGCAATGGAAACAAATTAAAAACTCAGGGGTCACAGGAAGTGGTAATTAGGAGGGAACGTGGAGGGGGATAACATTTAAAAATGGGGGGATGTCAAATTTTAAGGAATTTGTGTTTTGATGCAGTAAATTTTACTACGATATTGTAATTTAGGGTTAAAGATCTATAAACGTACCTAAAAGAGTATCTCCATTCTTGACAAGTGTTCGCTGAGTTTCACAGTTGTAAAGAAACTCTTCTTGCAGCTCTGGTGAAGTTTGAGCCAGTTCCGCAAAGCTCTCTCCTAAAGCTTTCTGAGCCTGAACAACGTTGTAGAAATGTGAAGACATTGCTCTAGTTTGTCGGAGAATGTCTGCATACTTTCTCTGGATTTCTCTGAGTGACTCAATTCTGGTTTCCATATCAAGGTCAACGGTTTTGGAGCCCCGGCCAAATCGTTCAGAAATAAACTGTTTTGTTGTTTTGTATGTGCTCAAGCTCCACTCTTTAATGTACTCTATTTTATTATGTGCTGTCAAGTTGATGGATTTTAGTACATCACCATTAGGTCTATTTCCAGCACTGTTGAATCCTGCACTACTTGGACCCAGAGGAACATTGGTCGTTGCTGAAATAAAGAAAAGTGTAGATTGTAGAATTGAAGAGAGAGACATTGGTAGGGATGAAGATGTTACAGCTAGAAAGGGGAGTTGGAAGGGATGAAGATGTTACAGCTAGAAGTGAAAAATCAAGAAGTTCGTAGGTATGAAGATGTTACAACAGGAAATGAAAAATCAGGGGATTTGGTAGGGGATGAAGATGTTACAGCAGGAAGGGAAGTCAGGGAAAAATCATGCCCAGTGGCATTATATCAGTCCAATTTATCACTTCTATTTTTTTAATTGATCTCTAGCCATTTGAATCGCCAGATCCTGATTGGCTTGATGAATCTGGTGTTCCTGAGTCAGTGCTGTGTATTTGTGTCAAGATTCTTAAGGACTGCTGCAGAATTGCTCCTTGTTAGCATGTTCCTGCCAGAGTTAATCATTCTTTGGCCTATAAATATATAGGGTAGCTCAAGAGCTCTTTTATTTCTCTGATTGTCACATTACAATAACAAGAGGTTGGGGTTTGATCCCATTAAACGTACTAACAAGAGGTTGGGGTTTGATCCCATTAAACGTACTAACACCATATTGGAAAAAATATGGAAATAAAAGAATTTAGAGTTAAATATGAAGATAAATTGTTATCTCCAAAGTTAAATTATTCCACTGTATGGCTGTGAAATATGGAGAACAATAAAAGCAACAATCATGAGGAGTCAGACTTTCATTAATGAAAGCTTGTGCAGAAGAAAAGATTGGAAACTGCATAAAATCACTAATAAAGAACTATGGGAAAGAACCAGATAAACACCAGTGAACAAGAAGATGCGACAAAAATGATGGTGCTGGATAGGACAAACAATGCAGAAGCCAAAAGATAGTATTACATAACAGGCCTTATATTGTAATCCCCAGGGAGAAGAGACAAAGGGAAATACCAAAATATACTTAATGAAGACAGGTGGAAGCAGATATGAAGAAGATCGGGAAGACAGATTCAGGGGGTCTCAGTAGCCTAGTAAGGGAAAACTACTGGGCTACCGATGTTCAGACAACCCATGTTCGATTCTCGCTGGAAGCAATGTGAATTGTACTCGTGTTTGGAAAAAATGACCCAGTCGCTGGCAGAAATGAGTACCATATTAGCACTCTGGGGAGGTAAGGAATCACCACCTCACATCGTGAGTTTTGATACTTGAAGTGACACTATCCAGAAGTCTCTGAACACTTCTAGATAGACGGCCGAGCACATATGGGCGAAAAATGTGCGTGCTAAGACGTTGATTCAAATCTCATACTTTATCTTTACTGAAGACATTGGGCAATCTTAAAAGAATGGTATCAAATAGTATACTATGGAAGGTATTTGTTGAAGACCTTCCTCTACTGGCAGAAGAATGTAAACAAGATAGAAGAACACTGTATTCCCTAGATTTTTTTGTTTCTTATTTGGCATTACGTTTGAGTGTTGTCAGTCTTCTATTAGCTGGAGTCCTGCTGTTACTATTTGTAATATTTCTGTTTGTCTACAGGTGTGGAACATCAAAGGAACAACACAGCCCAAACGAGCAATGGTTCCAGGATAGATGCTGGCTGTACAGACAATGAAGACATCTACCAAGTCTAAAGTACAATGTAAAAACATGATCATAAAAATTCAGCGCTATTCTTCATATTTGTAATCAAAAAGAACCGTACAAGGAACTAGCTTCAAGATTCTATCAAGGTTGGAGCAGATCCCAGAGCATGTATCAAAGCTTCAAAATATATCAATGTCAACAAGGAAAATATTATCTAAATAGCTCCTACATCAGAAGATCTATGATACCAGCTACTTTCATCTGACATCTCTAGTACTGACACACCCCCCCCCCCCCACCTCTATATGATGAAGTGTGTATCTCAGCAGGATGTGTACGTTTGAGTACACAAAATAACAGCAATTTTTTTCTTCTTAAATCTTCTTCTTTCCTTCCTAATTATCCTTTCAGCTTTGAGGAGAGATACAGTTTACACTAATTTGCTTTTCTGTTAGTCTGTTGTGTTTCCTACTGTTTCTATCTATCTATCTTTCATTTGCCTGAAGTATTGTCTATATCTGCAATGTCGTTTCCTGTATAAATTTTACTGTCTTTTGTAATTTTTGCAGTGGCCAATATGATTTTGTCTGTAGTGTTGTATCTATGGGCCAATGGATTTTCCTCAGTCTACTATATCCAGTGCAGTCTTGAAGTATGTGTTCAGCAGTCTGGGGTGCCTGTCCACATGTACAAGTAGTTGATGTGCCGATCTTGAATTTTGTATACATGTGACTGTGGAGTCAATTGTGTCCTGTTCTGCACCTATAATGATAACTTGTTCTCATCTACTTATATTATGAAAGGCATCCTTATTTGGGGCGTGTGGTCCTCTGATTTTGATTATTTGTTTCTTATGATGGTATGTAACCGGTGCACCTGGTTGTGTGCTTGTTTAACCTTCCTTTACCAACTGATCTGCTTTCTTATTTCTTAGTGTTTTTAATATTCCATCAATTCATCTTTTTCATGGTCAATCCCTGGATCTGGTGTTCTCATAGTGTTTATTGAAGGCTTGTTGTGATGTGTTTTGATCTTTATATCTTATCGCAGCTTAAAAAGCAGCTTTCCAAAAAATGAGGAAGATACTATGCAATCCATTTTTGACAACAGAAACAAGAAAAAGAGTTCTTAAATGTTATGTAGAGCCAGTCTTAACATATGGATGCGAATCATGGACAATAGGACAACAGACAAGAAAATCACTGATAGTTTTACAGAAGAATGTTGAAAGTACCATGGACAGCTAAGAAGAGTAATGAAGATGTTCTGAGAGAGGTCAAAGCAAAAAGAGAGCTAATTTCCAATATTAGGAAGAAACAATCATCATTTTTTGGCCATGTAATGAGAAGAGAACAACTTGAATATATTGTAACAACTGGAAAAATTGAGGGACCTTCGTCCCTCAATTTTTCCAGTTGTTACAATATATTCAAGATAGAGGGAAGCAAAGAAAAAAAATAACAGACAGCTTAAGAGAATGGCTTGGCAGAAGGTCAACAACAGAAATGATAAATAGCTGCCGAGATCGAAAGTTGTGGAGAGACATGATCACCTACGCCAGTAAGCCCGGTATTTGATGATGATCTTATCACATGGCCAAACCATTTTGTCTGTTATTTATATAAATTCTATGGTGGGAATTATTCCAAACTTTTCTTCTCAGTTTCTCACTTCTGATCTTTTCTCTGAGGCTGTTTCCTGTCATGCATTTAACACATTTCATATCTGTAGTGGTTGTTTTAAAAGAGGAGCTTTTGTTGTACTGGGAAACATATGGAAGTCCAAAGAAATTAGGTTAAATACAAAAATAAAAATTGTCAACTCAAATGTTAAGTCAGCCCTATTATATGGCTGTGAAACATGGAGAACAACAAAATTGGCAATCATGAAGATACAGACTTTCATTAATGGATGCTTACGCAGAATAAAAGGATGGAAATGGCAGGACAAAATCACTAACATAGAATTATGGAAATGTACCAGTCAAATACCAGTGGATAAAGAGATACAGCGAAGATGATGGCGCTGGATAGGACACTCACTGTGGAATCCAACTGAGAGTATTACACAACAGGCCCTTTTTTGGAATCCCCAGGGGAAAAGACAAAGAGGAAGACCAAAGAATCCTTGGAGAAGACAGACAGAAGCCCAGATGAAGATGATGGGGACGACATGGAATGATCTTAAAAGAATGGCAAGAAACAGAACGACTTGGAAAGTGTTTGATGAAGACCTATGCTCCACAGGGAGTTGAAAGGTAGAAGAAGAAGAAAAAGCAGTTGCTTTTCTTATTGTTTTTAAGTCTAGCATGGGTAGCACAACTTTTAATAATTTTTATAATAAGTGAAATAGAAAAAAAGACATATCAAGACTGAGCAAAGTTCTCAACATAATTTAACCAAAATCAAAAAACCATCAAGAATTGCACAAGAGGTGAAATCAAGAACAAATGCAAATAGAGATAATAGATTTACAATGAAATATAAAGGGTCATATCCGAAGGAGATATTAAAAAGCAATAACAAAACCTGTCATGTGCACTGGGTTTCAGAAAGAAAGTGAAAGAAAAGCAGATCAAAGGCAACATGGTAGAAAAAAGTGTGGACCAAACTTGGGATACCCTTCAAAGAAACAACTTTCTTGCAGCCCTACAAAGCAAAAAACAAAGAATGTCTGTTTTGTCAATCTGTGACAAAGAAAAAGAAGAAAGACTAAATAATGTACAAAAAGGAAAAGCCTTGTGAGTGGCAAATGGTAGTTGGTTGGTTGTGTTCGTCCGATGACTAAAGTATTCTAGAGTATCGTAGTAGACTAGAATATTCCTCTTCATCATCCGCCCTTACAAGGACGTAGTGGACATGTCTGCGTTGTGTTGTGGTTTGCAGTATAACTGTTATATTTGCGCCTTTCGGCCCAACACATCCAACTTCAGCACAACATTTTTGAGTACCGGGTTGTCTTCCCTCTTCGATCCCTGCACTCTTGGCCAGACTAGACAGGTTAGTCTGTTAGTGGAGGCACCGCGGAGAGGTAGAGCAGGGCCTGGATGGTTTTGGTTCACTGATCCTGGTGCAAGCCATCAGCTGTTGGTCGCTGACAACTTCCAGCTCTGGTGCTAGTAGGCGCGCCTTCGCCTCCGAGTGACAAATAACAAATATGTACATCACATATGCCACTTACCAGGTGGGATAGAGTTGCTACGGGTTAATCCACTACTAGATAATCCTGATCCATAAACACCCATCGCTCCACTTGTTGTTATGGACCCTGATGCAACTGATCCTGTGGGAAATGATCCATTTGTCTCCACAAATGTAGCAGGCACAGAGTTAGGGGTCTTATCTGGGACATTATCGGTGTCTTCATTACTGCTCGGCTCATCATCCAGCACCTCTTGCAGCTCTTTCTCAAAGCTGTCATCCTCTTCTTGAGTTGGGGCAGCTTCTGTTGAATTTATTTCTGTCATGATCAGCCTGAAAGATAAAAAGACTCAAGTAAATCTGACAGATAAACAGGCTCAAATAAGACAGACAGTACAGATAAACAGATTCAAGTAAAGGAGACAGATAAACAGGCTCAAATAAGACGGACATTACAGATAAACAGACTCAAGTAAAGCAGACAGATAAACAGGCTCAAATAAGGCAGACAGTACAGGTAAACAGACTCAAGTACAGCAGACAGATAAACAGCCTCAAGTAATAATGCAAACTTAAAATCTTTATTTCTATATATTTATTGCATGTTTTAGCCAAAATGAAAAAGGTGGAAAATGAGTTAGAGCAATCAAGTGCTGGCCAGATGGTCCATGTTCAAATCCCAATTGGGGAGACTGGTTGGTCTCGATGCAAGACGCCAACCTTGAGACAGAGAGATTGTGGGTTCAAATTCTGGCTGCACTGGTTGGGATTTTTATTTATTATTTCTCTCTGCGGCAACCACCCCTGGTCTCAACAACGAGGTGAGGCTTGGCTTGAAACATCATTTACTCATGGACGGAAAAAATATGAGTACCCCTGAAGACGGAGTTATCTGCCTGTGCAGCAAGAGACCCCTATGCACATGGCTGCCAGGGAAAAATGGATTAACACGCAAAATTAAGTTTTTAGTTTCGAGACTTCATCAGAGGTAAAGGCTGGCAAATGCAAAAAAGAAAAAAAAATCACAACTATCATAACTTCTTTTATTACTGAGATTAGAGATCTTCTATGGATAAGAAGGGTATGATGCTAACCACATGATACTAACCACATGATACTAACCACATTATCTGTCAATGTGACAATAATCACCATATCTCCAATACGAGTATGACAAGCACTCATAACCAACAGCACATTTATGGTAATGTGGTCAGACTACACAGGGTCGTGTTTCTTTACCACAAAGTCTCAGATATCTATTTAAGGCTGAGTAAACCTAGAAACAAATAGATGTCAACAGAAAAGGAGATCAACCTAAAGAACCACTAAAAAGAACATAAAGGCAAGAAGCAACAACAGAAGTTATCAGCTTCATTAGAAGAGACCAAACCATCATCTTCAGACTAAGAACAGGACATGTTATGCTGAACAACCACATTAATAGAATACAACAAAACAATACCCCAGTATGTCCACTCTGAAATCACCCACAAGACAACATCAACAACCTAACAAGAAGAGACCAAACCACCATCTTCAGACTGAGAACAGGACATGTTATGCTGAACAACTACATTAATAGAATACAACAAAACCATACCCCAGTGTGTCCACTCTGTAATCACCAACAAGAAACTGTAGAACACCACCTGTTTCAATGTCCAAAGCTTACTGACATCAGAACAACACTACTTCCTCAAAGACCCTCCAGATGGAACACTCTGTACGGAACCACAGCAGAACTTAAAAATACCTGCAGATACTACTACATGGCATTGGGCCGAAGGGCATCAGCTCAAAGGTCGCTGGATCCATAACAACAACAACATCAGCTTCATTTGCTGCAGTTGAAAAGATCACAAAGAACAGGGACATATGGTGAGATACACAACAGGTTCTATGCAAAATCTGACAACACCAAAGGCCATTAGACATGGAGAATCTAGAAGTTCTGGCCTGTCTTTTGCTTGAAAGAAGAATAGATAGAGACTTAGAATCCAATATGTTGAAGGATCAAGTATGATTCGTACATCACCATATTCCCAATATTATAAATCTCATACCATTATTAAGCTAAGGCTATCAAAGGACTCAGCCTTAATAGCAAAAAGACGGAGGTAATGGTATCAACAAAGAAAAAGACATCATCTCAGTGCAAAATAAGGACAAGTGGAACAATATAAAAACAGGTAAATGAATTTAAATATTTGGGAACTTTGTTAACCTCAGACGGAAGATGTACGAAAGAGGTGAGATGCAGAATGGCTCAGGCAAAAGCAGCTTTCCAAAAAATGAGGAAGATACTATGCAATCCATTTTTGACAATAGAAACAAGAAAAAGAGTTCTTAAATGTTATATAGAGCCAGTCTTAACATATAGATGCGAATCATGGACAATAGGACAACAGACAAGAAAATCACTGGAGTCTGCAGAAATGTGGTATCACAGAAGAATGTTGAGAATACCATGGACAGGTAAGAAGAGTAATGAAAACATTCTGAAAGAGGTCAAAGCAAAAAGAGAGCTAATTTCCAATATTAGGAAGAGACAATCATCATATTTTGGCCATGTAATGAGAAGAGAACAACTGGAATATATTGTAACAACTGGAAAAATCGAGGGACGAAGAGATAGAGGGAAGCAAAGAGAAAAAATAACAGACAGCTTAAGAGAATGGCTTGGCAGAAGGTCAACAACAGAAATGATAAATAGCTGCTGAGATCGAAAATAGTGGAGAGACATGATCACCTATGCCAGCAGGCCCGGTACTTGATGATGATGATGATCAAAGTAGTCATGCATGAGCGAGCAAAGGCATAAGCCAAGTAAGTCATTTAGTTCAGCTCATTCCAAAACTTCAGGAAACTCCTAAAACAAGTCATAAAAAAATGAAATGATGGAAAGAGATGTAAGGGAACAATTAATACCAGAACAAGATGAATCACCACAATATAAGCTGAATAAACAGGCTCACATGACATAAGATCTTCTGTCTTAAAACAGGGCTCTGTGGTGGTCCAGAGCAAACTTTCATAAAACCATGGTTCTCAAATGACTCAGAGACTTTGCTACCTGCGACTGAGTAACAAAATTGATACTGATAGGCCTACTAACATGACCATTTCTGATACTGATATGCCTATTAACATGATCGTTCCTGATACTGATAGGCTGTTACTATCATGACAGTTCATGATACTGGCAGGCCCACTACCATAAACCGTTCCTGATACTGATAGGCCTACTACCATGACCATTCCTGATACTGATTGGCCTACAAACATGACTGTTCCTGATACTGATAGGCCTAACATGACCGTTCCTGATACTGATAGGCCTACAAACATGACTGTTCCTGATACTGATAGGCCTAACATGACCGTTCCTGATACTGATAGGCCTAACATGACTGTTCCTGATACTGATAGGCCTAACATGACTGTTCCTGATACTGATAGGCCTACTAACATGACCGTTCCTGATACTGATAGGCCTACTTAATATACTAACATGACCGTTCCTGATACTGATAGGCCTACTTAATATACTAACATGACCGTTCCTGATACTGATAGGCCTACTTAATATACTAACATGACCGTTCCTGATACTGATAGGCCTACTTAATATACTAACATGACCGTTCCTGATACTGATAGGCCTACTTAATATACTAACATGACCGTTCCTGATACTGATAGGCCTACTTAATATACTAACATGACCGTTCCTGATACTGATAGGCCCACTAACATGACCGTTCCTGATACTGATAGGCCCACTAACATGACCGTTCCTGATACTGATAGGCCTACTTAATATACTAACATGACCGTTCCTGATACTGATAGGCCTACTTAATATACTAACATGACCATTCCTGATACTGATAGGCCTACTTAATATACTAACATGACCGTTCCTGATACTGATAGGCCTACTTAATATACTAACATGACCGTTCCTGATACTGATAGGCCCACTAACATGACCATTCCTGATACTGATAGGCCCACTAACATGACCGTTCCTGATACTGATAGGCCTACTTAATACACTAACATGACCATTCCTGATACTGATAGACCTACAAACATGACTGTTCCTGATACTGATAGGCCTACAAACATGACCGTTCCTGATACTGATAGGCCTACTTAATATACTAACATGACCGTTCCTGATTTTGATAGGCCTACTTAATATACTAACATGACCGTTCCTGATTTTGATAGGCCTACTTAATATACTAACATGACCGTTCCTGATACTGATAGGCCCACTACCATGACCATTCCTGATACTGATAGGCCTACTTAATATACTAACATGACCATTCCTGATACTGATAGGCCTACTTAATATACTAACATGATCATTCCTGATATTGATAGGCCTACTTAATATACTAACATGACCGTTCTGATACTGATAGGCCTACTTAATATACTAACATGACCGTTCCTGATACTGATAGGCCTACTTAATATACTAACATGATCATTCCTGATATTGATAGGCCTACTTAATATACTAACATGACCGTTCTGATACTGATAGGCCTACTTAATATACTAACATGACCGTTCTGATACTGATAGGCCTACTTAATATACTAACATGACCGTTCCTGATACTGATAGGCCTACTTAATATACTAACATGATCATTCCTGATATTGATAGGCCTACTTAATATACTAACATGACCGTTCTGATACTGATAGGCCTACTTAATATACTAACATGACCGTTCCTGATACTGATAGGCCTACTTAATATACTAACATAATCATTCCTGATATTGATAGGCCTACTTAATATACTAACATGACCGTTCCTGATACTGATAGGCCCACTACCATGACCATTCCTGATACTGATAGGCCTACAAACATGACTGTTCCTGATACTGATAGGCCTACTTAATATACTAACATAATCATTCCTGATACTGATAGGCCTACTTAATATACTAACATGACTGTTCCTGATACTGATAGGCCCACTACCATGACCATTCCTGATACTGATAGGCCTACAGACATGACTGTTCCTGATACTGATAGGCCTACAAACATGACCGTTCCTGATACTGATAGGCCTACTTAATATACTAACATGACCATTCCTGATACTGATAGGCCTACTTAATATACTAACATGACCATTCCTGATACTGATAGGCCTACTTAATATACTAACATGACCATTCCTGATACTGATAGGCCTACTTAATATACTAACATGACCGTTCCTGATACTGATAGGCCTACAAACATGACTGTTCCTGATACTGATAGGCCTACAAACATGACCGTTCCTGATACTGATAGGCCTACTTAATATACTAACATGACCATTCCTGATACTGATAGGCCTACTTAATATACTAACATGACCATTCCTGATACTGATAGGCCTACTTAATATACTAACATGACCATTCCTGATACTGATAGGCCTACTTAATATACTAACATGACCATTCCTGATACTGATAGGCCTACTTAATATACTAACATGACCATTCCTGATACTGATAGGCCTACTTAATATACTAACATGACCATTCCTGATACTGATAGGCCTACTTAATATACTAACATAATCATTCCTGATACTGATAGGCCTACTTAATATACAAACATGACCGTTCCTGATACTGATAGGCCCACTACCATGACCATTCCTGATACTGATAGGCCTACTTAATATACTAACATGACCGTTCTGATACTGATAGGCCTACTTAATATACTAACATGACCGTTCCTGATACTGATAGGCCTACTTAATATACTAACATGACCGTTCCTGATACTGATAGGCCTACAAACATGACTGTTCCTGATACTGATAGGCCTACTTAATACACTAACATGACCGTTCCTGATACTGATAGGCCTACAAACATGACTGTTCCTGATACTGATAGGCCTACTTAATACACTAACATGACCATTCCTGATACTGATAGGCCTACTTAATATACTAACATGACCGTTCCTGATACTGATAGGCCTACTTAATATACTAACATGACCGTTCCTGATACTGATAGGCCTACTTAATATACTAACATGACCGTTCCTGATACTGATAGGCCTACAAACATGACTGTTCCTGATACTGATAGGCCTACTTAATACACTAACATGACCATTCCTGATACTGATAGGCCTACAAACATGACTGTTCCTGATACTGATAGGCCTACAAACATGACTGTTCCTGATACTGATAGGCCTACTTAATATACTAACATGACTGTTCCTGATACTGATAGGCCTACTTAATACACTAACATGACCATTCCTGATACTGATAGGCCTACAAACATGACTGTTCCTGATACTGATAGGCCTACAAACATGACCGTTCCTGATACTGATAGGCCTACTTAATATACTAACATGACCGTTCCTGATACTGATAGGCCTACTTAATATACTAACATGACCGTTCCTGATACTGATAGGCCTACTTAATATACTAACATGACCGTTCCTGATACTGATAGGCCTACAAACATGACTGTTCCTGATACTGATAGGCCTACAAACATGACTGTTCCTGATACTGATAGGCCTACAAACATGACCGTTCCTGATACTGATAGGCCTACAAACATGACCGTTCCTGATACTGATAGGCCTACTTAATATACAAACATGACCGTTCCTGATTTTGATAGGCCTACTTAATATACTAACATGACCGTTCCTGATACTGATAGGCCTACTACCATGACCGTTCCTGATAATGATAGGCCTACTAACATGACCATTCTTTATTCTGATACTACAACACTACAAGACGTACTAAATTTACTTCATCACCTTTAACTCCTGCCAAGCCCAATGCCAGAAAACAAATTAAATGCTCAGTACAGTCATATAGTGGTGTGTTGGCCTCTACAACTATGTAATTATACACAACAAAGGTGACATCATTCATCATTGTCAATAAGTTTAAGTTTCCTACTAAACAACAACTCAATGCTTAGTAGTCTAATATCATGACAATATTTTCTAAATACTCTAATTAATAATTACACATGATAGAAAAGAAAGTCTCGAGTCTCAGTCTGGAGGCTCCAAGCCAAAAACAATCTCTACGGATTCACTCAAGGAGGGACAAATTATCAATGTACCTTCTCCCCATCATCATCATCATGTGCCATACCGGTTGGCGTAGGTGATCATGTCCCTCCACAATCTTCTATCTACAGTGCATCGTATCAGTTCTGTTGTTGACTGTTTTCCATGCCATGGCACCAAGCTATCCAGTATTTCTCTCTTTGTCGTCCGCGATCTCTCTTTCCTTTTATTTTGCCAGTTGTAACCAAGTATTCCAACTTTCCTCTTCTCATGATGTGCCCGAAAAATGTTGATTGCTTCTTTCTGAAGTTTTTTAAGAGCTCCCTTTTTGTGTTGGCCTCTTTTAGAACTTCCTCATTGGTCTTTTTAGCTGTCCAGGGACTTTCAACATTCTTCTGAGAAATCCCATCTCTGTGGCCTCTAATCGTCTTTTCATTTGTTTGTCTTCTACTGTCCATGATTCGCTTCCATAGGTCAGAATTGGTTCTATAAAGCACCGATGAACTCTCTTTCTTATTTTTATTGACATAGTATTCGTTATCCTTGCCGATCCACATCAAAAGTTGATCACAAAAGAGACGAGAATCATCATTGAATGAGTCACCGTATCAGTTCCTGGCTCATAGAGAGTCATGGCACAACAACCAACGTTGCAACAGTTGGCAACGGGAAAGGTGTAGAGTCTTCTATCGATTGTTCAGTAGGTGACTACGGTCTCCGGTCTACTAGACTACTACACTGACTACTCAGACTACTGTGATCACGAGACTCAGAGACTGAACCAAATTGAACCAAAATAGACTTATGCAAAATTATTAATATAATAACATACTCCGTAAATTATTTTTACTATTTCTGCGTCTCAAATGAAAAAAAAAATTATTATTAAAAACCTTCAGCACTGAGTATAGAATAGATCCACGTCCAGCAAACTAACTGGTCTGTCAGTGTCTCTCCACCCGTTTGGTTTACATTGTATATCGATAATAGGTAACTTAGCAACTGTACGTTTCAATGCCAAAAGACTCAATGAGAAAGATGAACTCGTGATAACAATATAAATAAGCATTTAATAATCAATATTTTAAATAGAAACTTAAATTATCATGAGTTATTGCGAAATGTAAAGTCGATTAACAAAATACATAAGAATTCTGAATAAATCATAACTTTACCTGATATATGTCGACTTTTCTAACTCACTGACGTGGTTTGTGTTAGGGTTTGTCTAAACAACGGACAGTACAGTCTATGTTCAGAATAACATAATTATAGAACAATACATACTTTATTATCATCAATCATACATCCCAACTGTGTGCTACCAATGCCAGTTCTGGACCCTATATGCAAGAACAATAAGACAAATAACCTCTACTGAGATTAAATGTTATTGACTTATTTACGGGTCATCATCATTGCACTCCGAACATGTCCATAGGCGTTCAGATAACCTCCTCCGCAAGTCCCGCAGTGTCCAGCCACTGACGAAGCCTTGTGCCCTTCCCACATCTCGGGGAAAAAGGGGGGGGGGGATATTGATTATGTTCGCCTGATCCATTGATTGACCGTATTCAACGGCAGCACAGCTAGCCACCCTGTCCGCTCTTTCATTTCCCCGTATGTCCAGGGACGTAGACAAAGGTGACCCTACGTATTTTTGACTTCAGCAATGACTCCACCCATTGCCTGCGTACAGAGCCCACCTCCACTTTTCGTATCATGCTCATCGAATCACTCAGTATACAGGCGTGGGTGTAGTCTTGTGACTCTAACCAGTTGAATGCCCTGGTCACTGCCATCACCTCCATTGTCATGCTACTTATAGTCATAACGTATGCACCACTGTCTTCCTTGACTATTCTGCCTGAATAGCGTGCTGTAAATGCCCATGCACTCCTTTTGTGTCGTATTACAGGTCCGTCTGCAGTCATCTATAGATGACTGCATCTTTCTCATCGGTGTTATCCCATATGAGACCGTTGACCTCCGCATTGACCATGACTGAGTTATGTTCCCTACATTTCCTATCAAGTGTGACAATACACGAGAATGCCCCCCTGAATGACATAGACACCGGTATCCACTCCTCGCCAGCCTTGACAGTGGTACGTCTACAGACCTGTTTGATGACATCCTCCGCTCGGCTCACCCATGATTTGCCTCTTTTTAGCCTACCACCTTTCCCTATGTTGAGCTCGTGATGCGATGGGTGCTCTTTATCTGCATATATCTTCAGGTATACTCGTGCCCACCAGATCTTGAATCTGTCATCCATGGTTGGAAAGTCAAGAAGATACCTCATTGCTACACAGGGAGTTCCCCTGGTACACCCGAAGCTACTGCGCATAGCTTCATTCTGTATTTTGTCCAGCCTGTCAATTTGTGTCGTACTGACAGTAAGAATTGCTAGGACATACTGGATTGGTGCGAGGACTAGTCCGTGGAACAGAAGTGTAAGCATCCTCTGCTCGATGTTGGTAGCTGCCATGACCTGAAATGTGTTAGGCGAATGGCAGGAAACAGCCTGAGAGATAAGATTAGATGGCTATAGTTATTCGAAGGCCCCGGTATCACAAAAAACGAATGGAAATCCATAACTGCTCAATCGCTATGTTAGTGAAATCATCCGAATTAACATCTCATCGAATATCTAAATGAAGAAAGACAGCTACAGTCCCCATCGTAGAAAACACAGCACACACGTCAAAAGACATAAGGTTTATTATAGCACCGACAGTGAACGCATTTGAATTGTCCTTTGTCATACGATATCATCATTCATCATAAGCAATCTGAATATAGAAACACCATCCGGATGTACCACACAGCTCACGGTGTGCACATAACACTACTCAGTAGCTCCGACAGCAAGCCGGACTTGGAATATGAGGAACTGCAAGAATGAAAACTTCTAGCAGGGGCGTAATAACGACCACATTACCCCCAAAAAAGATGTGTCGAAAGTCTGTACAAATTATGGTCACTAACATCCTATTCTATATACGCCACGAGGCTTGACGGGAAACTATATATATATATATATATATATATATATATATATATATATATATATATATATATATATATATATTTATATATATATATATATATATATATATATATATATATATATATATATATATATATTTATATATATATATATATATATATAATATATGTATGGCCTTTGTCGTTTTGACAGACGGTTGGTAGCAAGAAATCACGATAAGTCAGTAGTTTTGTAAAGCATTAGTGTCTCATACTGGGTGCTGCTTTACTGAACATCTCTCGTGGCTGAATTTGCCAATCCTGGACAGACAGATCCATCCACAGAACGGGCAAGGTGTACCCGCGGTACCCGGCCGTGTCTCCTTTCTATATACATATATATATAAATAAATAAATATAGACAACAGATAAAATGGTTAGGGCATGTGACAAGGCTGCAGAACCGCAACACAACACAACGAGCCCTCAATAACGTTACGAGAACATCAGACCCAAGGGCCGACCATAAAAAATATGGATTGACGGAATATTAGAAACACTAAGAAATATAACAGCAGCAGAAGAGCAAAAAACCACAGGTTATATCTCCCGCGACGCTGAAAGGCAAATGAGGAGGGAAAGAAGAAGAATCATACATCATATGCTATCGAAGGTAGGGGGGTTAAAATAAAGGCAATAATAATAAATTAACAAGGCTGTGCCTCTAAAGGTAAATGCTCACTGAAGCATACACAAGATTAACTTTCATAAATGATCAGCTAACAATTTCAGGGGAAAGAGGTATGTTTACAACGCTGGGGAAAAAAGGCATAAATAGTCAACAACAGGGGGGAAAAAAAAGAACAAATAGACCGTCCGAAGGAGGATCGAACCTGTACTCCTTGCCACAACGCCTTGCAACGAGGAACTATTCATTACGGTACACGAACAACTAAGCAACCTTTAAATGACCTACCATCTAAATTACCTAATTTTGGGGACGGGCACTCAGTTGCAGCATATCTCTTTTCACGGCAAGGCGCTGAACTGCGGGGAACGGTGTCGCTTTACGGATAATACAGATTCTGGCGTGGCTATATTTGTTATGTATGTGTGTATGTTTATGTGTGTTTCTATTTTTGTTTGAGGATTTTTTTTTTTTGTTGCCTATTGCCGTTAAAATACATATAATTTTGCCTTATTTATAATGTTAAAGTTAGTAGTTACAATTTACAGGACGTTTCTTACATCGAAATTAATTTTTTTTTTAAATAGGTATATTTAAAAAATATAGAAACAAAGTTGAACGCATTCGAAAATAAATGTCTAAGGAAAATACTTGGTATAGCGTGGAACGAATTCAAAACAAACGAGGAAATGAGACAAATCGCCAATCAACCACTAATATCTTCAGTAATAAAGAAAAGACGATGGTCATACGTTGGACATGTGATGAGAAGAGGTAATAACCGAATAGCAAAGCAGGCCCTCATATGGGAAACAACAGGTAAGAGAAAAAGAGGAAGACCCAGGGAGACACTGAGAAGAACATTGATGAGAGAGGCAAGAGCAACAAGATTCGGCTCCCTCAATGAGATAGAGCTGCTTGCACAGAACAGAGACAAATGGCGAGATTTGATAAAATATCTTTAAAAGAAAATTGCTAGAACAAAAATTCAGATATAAGAAGGTGTATCTTGGTCTACGCCCTATGGGCCGGCAACGGCTCGAAAGGTCAATAGATAGATATTTAAAAATAAAAGGAAAGAGAGATCGTGGACGACAAAGAGAGAAAATACTGGATAGCTTGGTGTCATGGCATGAAAAACAGTCAACAACAGAACTCATACGATGCACTGTGGATAGAAGATTGTGGAAGGACATGATCGCCAACGCCAACCGGTACGGCACATGATGATGATGACGATATAAAAAAAAAAATTAACGTTGCCCGTTTATCTTTTTCCACAAAAAAAAGAGAAGGTTGAGAAGGTTGTTGATTTGACGTAATGGCACGAGTTGATGCGGTTAGGGTGCCCTTTGACTCATTAATATGGCGGGTCGTAATGGTTCTTTTGACATTCCCGGCTCTTACTGGAGAAGTTTGAGTTCGTCTATCCCAGGCTATGCTGGGAAACTACTAGTCCAGTCCAATGGTACTGTAATACTGGGTCCTCTATATCAGCAACAGCCACCACTACAGGAAACACGGCGATCCTAGCTTCTGTTATTTTTCTGTTATTCTGTTATTGTTCTTCGTTTTTTTCTGTTGTTGTTTGTCTGTTAATTTTTCCGAGTGCTAACACATACTTATTTGTTCTATTATTCCCTTCTGTTACCCAGCCTGTTTTGACGCAGACTGTTACCGGAGGAGACCACGAGGAGGCAGAACTGCTAGGTCTTGGTCAGCTGACGGAGCGCCGACCCTGCTATTGCGAGCGCAGTTCTCAGGTGCTTCTGTCACCCCCCCCCCCTCCTTTTCCCCCCAACCCCTTTTCCCCCAACCCCTTTTCCCCCAGAAAAAAGAGCAGGTAAAAGAGGTAGGATTGAGTATAAGATCAAGAGAGTCATCTCTTTAAAATGGAATCATCATCATCATCATGTGCCATACCGTTTGGCGTAGGCGATCATGTCCTCCCACAATCTTCTATATACAGTGCATCATATCAGTTCTGTTGTTGACTGTTTTCTATGCCATGACACCAAGTTATCTAGTATTTTCTCTCTTTGTCGTCTTCGATCTCTCTTTCCTTTTATTTTGCCAGTTGTAACCAAATATTCCAACTTTCTCTTCTCATGATGTGCTCGATAAATGTTGATTGCTTCTTTCTGATGTTTTTTAGGAGCTGCCTTTTTCTGTTGGCCTCTTTGAGAATTACCTGATTGGTCTTTTTAGCTGTCCAGGAAACTTTCAACATTCTTCTGAGAAATCCCATCTCTGTGGTCTCTAATCGTCTTTACATTTGTTTGTCTACTGTCCATGATTCGCTTCCATAGGTCAGAATTGGTTCTATATAGCACCGATGAACTCTCTTTCTTATTTCTATTGACATAGATTTGTTGCATAAGATATTTTTCATTTTCTGAAATGCTATTTTGGCCTGAGCTATTCTGCTTTTTATTTCCGTGGTGCACCTCCCATCTGATGTTATTATTGTGTCCAAGTATTTGACGCGTTGCGCTTGTTTCAAATTTGTCCTGTTTATTTTTATGCTATATGATGGTGATGATTGTTTCTTCGATATGACCATTACTTCTGTTTTCTTACTATTCAGACTGAGATCTTTCTTGTTGCTTTCTTTTACTATTATGTCTATCATTTCTTGTAGCTCATTCTCTGTCTCTGCTATTAAGAGTGTGTCATCCGCATATCGCAAATTATTTATGTTGTGACCATTGACTTCAATTCCTGTCTTGTCTACTATTGATCTCATAATAGAAAAATAGAATAGTTTTACAATAAACATCCAATGAGCAAAAACTATTCCCTGGTTAGACAGTCATACCAATTGCAGCAAACACATAACAGGAGTCGTCAGTCGCTGGACACTTCGAGACTTGCTGAGGACGGGATTTGAGCATCTATGGACATGTAATGTTGATGACCCGCTAATAGCTCAATAACCAATTGCAGCTCCTCGACAGACTACTGATGGCGCGAGAATAAGAACATACCCAACTGGGGATTCATTGATAAGGATTTTAAAGAAATCGACTTCACTTGGGGTGCGCTTGATACTCGATTCTCGTTATTGACCCTTTTCGCGCGGTTAGACATCACCTATGGCTTGTAGTGTCTTTTGTCACTCATCTCTATTCTGGGCGATACGTTGGATCTTATCTCATGAATTTATGGCTGTCTACTTTACGTCTCTTAAACATGGTGTTCGACAAGGTTGTGTGCTGTCACCAGATTTGTTTATTTATAGTGGGATTATTTTAAGATCCATAAGGGGCATGCCTGGAATAACAATTAGAGGTAATAATATAAATAATCCAAGGTGTGCTGATGATACAGTCTTAATCGCTAAGAGTGAAAATGAGTTACAAGAAATGTTGGACATATAGTGAGAGAAAGCAAAAATAAAGGACTCAGCCTTAATTGCAAAAAGACAGAGGTAATGGTAACAACAAAGAAAAAGACATCACATCAGTGCAAAATAAAGACAAGTGGAACAATATTAAAACAGGTAAATGAATTTAAATATTTGGGAACTTTGTTAACCTCAGACGGAAGATGTACAAAAGAGGTGAGATGTCGAATGGCTAAGGCAAAAGCAGCTTTCCAGAAAATGAGGAAGATTCTATGCAATCCATTTTTGACAACAGAAACAAGAAAAAGAGTTCTTAAATGTTATGTAGAGCCAGTCTTAACATATGGATGTGAATCATGGACAATATGACAACAGACAAGAAAATCACTGGAGTCTGTGGAAATGTGGTTTTACAGAAGAATTTTGAGAATACCATGGACAGCTAAGAAGAGTAATGAAGATGTTCTGAGAGAGATCAAAGCGAAAAGAGAGCTAATTTCCAATATTAGTAAGCAATAATCATATTTTTTTGGCCATGTAATGAGAAGAGAACTGGAATATATTGTAACAACTGGAAAAATTGAGGGATGAAGAGATAGAGGGAAGCAAGGAGAAAAAAGATACCAGACAGATTAAGAGAATGGCCTGGCAGAAGGTCAGCAACAGAAATGATAAATAACTGTCGAGATCGAAAGTTGTGGAGAGACATGATCACCTACGCCAGCAAGCATGACACTCGATGATGATGATGATGGTATCTTGATGTTTCACATAGAAGAGTCTGTTTTGGAATTCTATTGTTGTCTCTTCTCAGCACATGTCTAACATATGCCCATCTTCTCTTTCTAATTGTAGATGAGATCGTTGGTTGTATGGCCATTTCACTATCTACTTTTTTTTTCTACATTTCAGCTCCAGTGGACATAAATCTTCAACAAACACTTTCCAAGTCGTTCTGTTTCTTGCCTTTCTTCTAAGATCATTTCATGTCTTTCCCATCATCTTCATCTCTGCTTCCATCTGTCTTCTCCAAGAATATTTTGGTCTTCCTCTTTGTCATTTCCCCTGGAAAAAAGGGCCTGTTGTGTAATACTCTAAGTTGGCTTCAGCAGTGTGCGTCCTGTCCAGCGCCATCGTCTTCGCTGTATCCATATTTGTGAAGTTTCTGTAGTTTATTTGTATACATCACAGGATAGCCAGTTCCCTACCCAACCCTTCTTAGTCGCCTCTTACGAACATGCCTGGTGTGGGGGGGGGGGGGGGGAGACAGCACCACAATTCTTTACTCACCTTTCGCGCCTGGCAGCTCACTAGCTACCTCTATCTATCTATTGACCTTTCGAGCCGTAACCGGCCCATAGGGCGTAGACCAAGATACACCTTCTCCTATCTGAATTTTTTGTTCTAGCAGTTTTCTTTTTAAAGATATTTTATCAAATCTCGCCATCTGTCTCTGTTCTGTGCAAGCAGTTCTATCTCATTGAGGGAGCCGATTCCTGCTGCTCTTGCCTCTCTCATCAATGTTCTTCTCAGTGTCTCTCTGGGTCTTCCTCTTTTTCTTTTACCTGTTGTTTCCCATATGAGGGCTTGCTTTGCTATTCGGTTATTATCTCTTCTCATCACATGTCCAACATATGACCATCGTCTTTTCTTTATTACTGAAGATATTAGTGGTTGATTGGGGATTTCTCTAATTTCCTCATTTGTTTTGAATTCGTTCCACGCACTAGCTACCTACTAAATAAAAATAATAATTCCAAAGAAACGAGCAGAACAAATGATTCTTCTCAGTGTATGGCAACAGACCTTAACAACAATGTTCACATGCTGAAACTAGACCCATCACCCATTAGCACATATGGACAGGGAACACAGACACACGAACTTATGCTCGTACAGTCGCGGAAGGAGCACTGGCCAACATAAACACATAGCCAGGTAAAGTTGTTTGAAAGTCACGAAGAACTCTCAAACACATCCATTTGTACATAATTTAAAAATAGACTACTTTTGTAGGTTTTATGAAACAGACAGCGATCAAACAAGAAAGAAATAAGAATAAAATTGTCATCATCATCACCCTCATGTAACATGCCTGCTGGCGTAGATGATCATGTCTCTCCACAAATTTCAATCTCGACAGTTATTTATCATTTCTGTTGTTGGCCTTCTGCCAAGCCATTGTCTTAAGCCGTCTGGTAACTTTTCTCTTTGCTTCCTTCTATCTCTTTATCCCTCAACTTTACCAGTTGTCAAATTATATTCATGCTGTTCCCTTTTCATTACATGACCAAAAAATTATGATTGTTTTTTTCTAATATGGGAAATTAGCTCTCTTTTTGCTTTGGCATCTTTCAGAACTTTTTCATTACTCTTCTTAGTTGTCCACGATGTTCTCAACATTCTTCTGTTAAAAACTCATTTCTACAAGTAAAATAAATACAATAAAACTGTACCGCGGAGCTAAGCTAACAACATATGGAATGTACTGTATGTTGTAAACATTAATTTTGGAGACGCTGAATGACTAAAAACACTTGAATGGACGTGAGACTTTCTGATGATCAAATCGTTTCCTGCGGTACAGTTGCAAAGAAGTAATTTCCTACAAGTGGTAAGACAGCAAGCAAATACTGTCTTGTAAGACGATCAAGAAAACCCAAAGTAAAGGGATGTAAAGAAGGACTGGTAAAGAAGGGCTGTTCTACTAGCAGAAAATCCTAAAGACCTACAACAATTGCTTAATGTGATAAACATAACAAGCAAAAAATGTGGACTAGAAATGAATATCAAAAAGACTAAAACTATGATCATAAACAAAGAAAATTCTAAAGACCTACAATTAAATATCACAGTTGAGGGAATACATCTGGAGACAGTCCAGAGCTAAAACTACCTTGGACATACTATAAACAATGATGGAAAATGCAAAACTGAAATAAACAAAAGAATAGGTATGGCAAAAAGTAATTTTAATGCCATTAAAAATATACTAACATCAAAACAAATATCAGCAGGGCTGAAACTAAGAATGGCAAAATGTTACGTTTTCTCAATATTCCTGTATGGTGCAGAAACAAGGACATTAGACAAGAAAACAGAACAGAAAATTGAAGCCTTTGAAATGTGGATTTATAAAAGAATAGGTAGAATTGGATGGAAACAAAAGATAACAAACGATGAAGTTTTAAAACAACTGAAAATAAAAAGAGAACTACTAAATACAATTAAGACAAGACAAATGACATTTTTGGGGCATGTTAAAAGACACAACAGCCTACTAAAAGTAATATTGGAAGGGAAAATACAAGGTAAAAGAGGCAGAGGCAGACCAAGACTAACATGGACTAGTAACATCAAAAGATGGACAAGTCAATCTATGTCAGCCTGCACCATCAAAGCAAGAAACAGAGTAGAATGGCGATCCATGGTAGCCAACCTTCGTTGCGGAGAAGGAACGCGATGATGATGATGATGAAAGGGATGTAATCCTGAATAAGTGCGTGCTGAATACACAAGCGTTCGACCGACAAGTACAAAAGAAGTGCGACATATCTGCTAATAAAGAATGAAGAGGCAGATATTGTGAATAAGACCCATGCTGTATGGATTCTCGTCAAACTTGGCCTCAACCATACGACTAAGAAAAAACAAGAACTATAATGGCAGCAGATAGTTATTTGTGGAGAAGTATGACGTCGCCCTATATGCCGTCATCGTCTCGAGAGGAAAATAGAATGAATAAGTAGCAGGCGATGATCTCAACCCCAGCTATAGTTCAATCTATACACTAAGCAAATCTATAAAAACATCACAGAGAAGCCAGACCTAAACATTAATTGAAAGATAATCAATAACCTAAGATATGCTGATGATACTGTTCTACTAGCAGAGAATCCTAAAGATCTACAACAATTACTTAATGTAGTAAACATGACAAGCAAAAAAATATGGATTGTATATGAATATCAAAAAGACTAAAACTATGATCATAGACAAAGAAAATACTCAAAACCTACAAGTGGATATCAAAATTGAAGGAATAGACCTGGAGACAGTTCAGAGCTACAACTACCTTGGACAAACTATGACCAGTGATGGAAATTGTAAAACTGAAATAAACAAAAGAATAGGAATGGCAAAAAGTAATTTTATTGTCATGAAAAGTATACTAACATCAAAACAAATAACACCAGGGCTAAAACTAAGAATAGTAAAATGTTATATCTTCTCAACATTTCTATATGGTGCAGAAACATGGACATTAAAGTAGAAAACTAGAAAACTGAAGTATTTCTCTCTCTCTCTCTCTCTCTCTCTCTCTCTCTCTGTGCGATCAGGACTCAATCAGAGTAGGACTCCAGACTCTCGCACGAAGACAGCTGTCTGTTTAAGCCTGTTAGATCCACCTGTTAAAACGTTGCACTGTGTTCTGCGCCAGTGGCCCAGTGCATCCGATTTCAGCCAGCATTTTGTTCAGGTTTGCTTTCCTTAACCTTTGATTGTCCTCAATCTTCCTGCAAGGCAGCAGATGATCTTTTCTGTAGGGGGATTCTGCCCTTAGATGGTCGGCCTTCCCAGGTTTACGAGCACCATCTGCCCGAGTCACTAGAGGTGACTAACACAGCCATGCGACTTGTCGTATGAGGAAACTGCAACAAGGAACACTTTTCATGCATAGCCTCCAACTGTTCCCGCCGCCTATCCCCAAAGACCGGTAAGTCACGTCCTCTTGAAAATGATGATTGTAGTAACACTTGATGATGTTAGGCCATCGTTGATGACTCCAATTCCGAACATAGAGACACACAGTCAGTCGTCAAATTTTCCCCGTCGCACATCAAACAGCAGACCGTAAGATTTGCGCACGGCCGGTTTAGGGAACCGAAGCATTTGAAATGTGGATTTATCGAAGAATAGGTAGAATTGGATGGATTTATTGAAGAATAGGTAGAATTGGATGGATTTATTGAAGAATAGGTAGAATTGGATGGATTTATCGAAGAATATGTAGAATTGAATGGAAAGAAAAGAAAACAAACGATGAAGTCTTAAAACAACTAAAAACGAAAAGAGAACTACTAAACACAATTCAAACAAGACAAATGAGATTTTTGTGGCATGTTAAAAAACACAACAGCCTACTAAAAGTAATCTTGGAAGGGAAAGTACAAGGTAAAAGAGGCAGACCAAGACTAACATGGACAGGTAACAATTAAAGATTAAAAAGTCAGCCTGTGACAATCTGCACCATCAAAGCGGAAGATAGAGGGGAATGGAGCTACATAGTAGCCAACCTTCGATGTGGAGACGGCACTCAATGATAACACGCATTACGTTGACGTGTACAGCAAACTGAGATATGTTTCTGCCTTTCGGTCCATATCCGACTCGATCAAGGCCATTGTTATTAGTGGATTGCCCTTCCCGTCCACTCCTTTCCTTGATTAGTCAGAACTGTTATTCTGCGATGATTCCAAAGTGAGAATTACATTGCATGACATCATCGTATAGTGGAGCAGTTATTATACGATGATTCCAAAGTGAGAATTACATTGCATGACATCATCGTATAGTGGAGCAGTTATTATACGATGATTCCAAAGTGAGAATTACATTGCATGACATCATCGTATAGTGGAGCAGTTATTATACGATGATTCCAAAGTGAGAATTACATTGCATGACATCATCGCATAGTGGAGCAGTTATTCTGCGATGATTCCAAAGTGAGAATTACGTTGCATAAGATCATTGCATTGTGGAGCCGTTTGTGTGTTTTTTAAAGTAATGGAAGATCTGAATATAGCGACTAGAAACTGATTTTTGCGTGTTAATCCGTTTTTCCCTGGCAGTTAGTCGTGTGCACATGGATCCCTCGCCGCACAGGCAGATAACTCCGTCTTCGAAGGTACTCATATTTTTCCGTCGATGAGTAATTGACGTTTCAAGCCGGGCCTCGCTGCTGAGACCATGGATAGTTGCCGCAGAGAAAAATCACAAATAAAAACCCCAACTGTGCTGCCGGGATTTGAACTCACAACCTCTCTGTCTCGAGGCCGGCGTCTTGCCTCAAGACCAATCAGTCCCACTCATTAGATAAGATGAAACATCTCGCCGAGAATAGAGATAAGTAGCGAACAACAGTAGAGCCCTCTGTGACATCTCACAGCGCGGGAAGGATCAAGAATCGAGTCTTCTTTTGAACTCTCTCTCTCTTTCTCTCTCTCTCTTTCTCTCTCGTTCTCTCTCTTTCTCTCTCTCTTTCTCTCTCTCTTTCTCTCTCGTTCTCTCTCTTTCTCTCTCTCTTTCTCTCTCTCTCTTTCTCTCTCTCTCTTTCTCTCTCTCTATCTCTCTCTCTTTCTCTCTTTCTCTTTATCTCTCTCTCTTTCTCTCTCTCTTTCTCTCTCTCTCTTACTCTCTATCTTTCTCTCTCTCTCTCTCTTTATCTCTTTCTCTCTCTCTCTCTGTATAAAAAAATAATAAACATAAAAAATGAACATCTTAAAGCAAGTCGATTAAAGCAAAATATTTTATAATAGTTCAAATATGAACATTACAATTTGTGCAAATTGAACAATAGTACAATGCTGAGATGTGTTCAAGTTAACAAAGTATAATTGATAAAATATGATTCAACAAAAATAGAATTGATCAAATATTTTACAAAAAATATAATTGATCAAGCTTGTTGTAGTGATGATAATTTTGTAAACAAAAATCTGTTCTCTTAGGCAGATGTCAGCAGATGGGATTTATCAAGCTTTTGTTTGTAAAGATGCAGTACACTTATAAGTCGTTACGTTCTCCGGTTCTATATGGCAATTTGACAGTAATTCAGTTCACACTTCTAAGTCGTTACGTTCTCCAGTTCCATATGGCAATTTGATAGTTTGAAATGCTATTTTTGGCCGGAGCTATTCTGCTTTTTATTTCCGTTGTGCATCTTCCATCTATGTTATTATTGTGCCCAAGTATTTAACGCGTTGCACTTGTTTCAAATTTTCCTGTTTATTTTTATGCTGCATGATGGTGATGATTGTTTCTTCGATATGACCATTACTTCTGTTTTCTTACTATTCAAACAGAGACCTTTCGTGATGCTTTCTTTTGCTATTATGATATCATTTCTTGTAGTTCATTCTCTGTCTCTGCTATTAAGATTGTATCATCCGCATATCGCATCGCAAATTATTTATGTTGTGACCGTTGACTTTAATTCTTTTTTTTTTTGTCTACTATTGATCTTATATGATCAATATATATTACCAATGAGGAAGTTCTCAAGGAGGCCAACACAAAAAGGGAGCTCTTAAAAAACATCAGAATGAAGCAATCAACATTTTTCGGGCACATCATGAGAAGAGGAAAGTTGGAATACTTGGTTACAACTGGCAAAATAAAAGGAAAAAGAGATCGCGGACGACAAAGAGAGAAAATACTGGATAGCTTGGTGTCATGGCATGGAAACAGTCAACAACAGAACTGATACGATGCACTGTAGATAGAAGATTGTGGAGGGACATGATCACCTACGCCAAACGGTATGGCACATGATGATGATGATGTTTGATCTCATAATATGTTCGCTGTAAAGTGAAAACAAATCCGGCGACAGAACACAGCCGTGTCTGACTCATTGTTTTATAAGTTGAAATTATCCTGTTTGGTTGTTAATTCGTATAGCTGCTGTTTGTTGCAGGTACATGTTTTTTTTATGATTCGCAGATTCTTGCCGTCAATGTTTAATTTCTCCAGCATATTGATTATTTCCACATGCTTTACTTTGTCAAATGCTTCTGTGTAGTCTATAAAGCACATATGTAGATCTTTCTTTACCTCTATAGATCTTTCTATCAATGTTCTAAAGATGTATAGTGCATTATTGGTGCCCTTTCCTTCCACAAATTCACATTGTTCCTCACTTATTTCTGGTTTTATTTTGTTCCTTACACATCTCATAATTATTCTTAGTAATATTTTAGTCATATGGCTCATGAGACTAATAGTGCGATGGTCCTCACAATCTGTGGCGCCTGACTTCTTCGGTATGGCTACAAAGATAGATTTTAGTAGATCTTCGGGTATGTGTCCAGTGTTATATATGTCATTGAGTAATTTTGTTATGACTTGTACTCCCAGCTCTCCTAATGCATTTATCTCTTCGATTTTTATGTTGTCGGGACCTGGAGCTTTGCCTCTTTTCATGTGTTTAATTGTGTCCTCCACTTCACTCTGCATTATTGATGGGCCTGTGTCTTTGTTTGAATTGTTTAACTCTGGTCTTTCATCATCATAGAGTTGACTGATATATTCTGTCCATCTTTCTATTGTTCTCTCCTGTCCCATTATTATATTTCCTTCATTTGACTTAACACATCCTGAAACTTTGACTTCTTTTCTTCCTGTTAATTCATTTAACTGATTGTGCATACATTTTGAGTCTATCTTTTGTTGTTTTTCCATTTCTTCGCATTTCTGTTTTAATCATCCTTCCTTTGCTTCTCTGCATTTGTTCTGGATCTCTTTGTGCAATATTTTGTATATCCGTTCTTCTTTCTTATGTTTTCTTCTTTCATCAATTAGTTGTAATATTTCTTCCGTCATCCATTTCTTTTTGTTGACTCTTTTGGTCACTAGTATTACTTCTTTTGATGTTTGTTGAATTGATTGTTTGAGCATTCGCGCATATGAGTAGAACGTTACAAACGATGAGAATTAACTCGAAACTAACCAACTCCACTATAACACTAAAATTACAATAAATGACAAAAATTATACTTCGTTAAGAAATTTGTGCCCACAGAGTTTATCAATTATCTCGGAAACTGTTTGATTAATTTGTGTAAATCTTGTTCATGAAATCTTTTTTTTTCACTGACCTTAAGTCTGATTTTTTTCCTCCACTGTCATGCATTTAGGAAATATTTTTGCTTCTTTGAGCTATATAAAAATAGTATTTTCTTGGTTGTCCTAATTTTTAGGATTTTATAATACCTACATTTGTTGTAATCAACTCACCATTTAAAAAGACAAATTTCACGTGCTCTCCACACAATCTTAGCACCATCTCGCGTTCACTGAACCGTAACTTGAAAGACACAATCCACTGAGAGGTTTGTTAAAAAATTAACATAATTTACAGTCAAATCGAATGTTTAGAGCACACAGTTTGATATTTTCGTAAAATTATATAACAAAAAACGATTTGTGCAAAATTCATACTATCTTTGTACTTAGATGTTATAAAATCTTAAGGTCAGTGAAAAAATAAGATTTCATAAAATAATTACATAAATTCTTCAGTTTCCGAGATAATTGATCAACTCTGTGGGCACGAATTTCTGAACGAACTATTCTTCCTCTTCTTTCCTTCCTCATCGGTCTTTCAGCATCGAGGGAAGATATAATTTGCGGTCTTTTGCTCTTCTGTTCGCCTCTGCTACTGTTATGTTTTCTAGTGCTTCTAATATTCCATCGACCCATCTTTTTCGTGGTCGACCCTTGGGTCTGGTGTTCTCACAACATTGCTGAAGGCTCATTCTGTTGTGTTTTGATCTTTCTGCCTTGTCACGTGGCCAAACCATTTTATCTGTTGTTTCCTTATATATTCTATGGCGGGGGCTATTCCTAGCTTTTTTCTCAGTTCTTCATTTCTGATCTTATCTCTCAGACTGTTTCCTGTCATTCGTCTAACACATTTCATCTCTGTAGAGGTTATTTTTCTTATTGTTCTTGCATCTAGGGTCCAGGTCTGGCATTGGTAGCACAACGTTGGGATGAAGATTGTATTGTAAAGTGCTCGTTTTGCCTCCAGAGTTATTTCCTTGTTGGACAATAGTAGTGACAACTGTCCAATGATTTGACAAGCTTTGTTGCATCTTGATTCTATCTCTGCTTTTTGGGAATAATCGTTTGTCACTAGACTTCCTAGGTATTTGAATTCCTCTACTTGTTTTAGTTGTCTGCCTTCTATAGTTATGTTGATGTTCTGTTTATTTCTGAACGAACTATAGAACCCTTTTCCCTGATAATGACATACAAAACATGTATTGGCAATAAACAGTAGCCATAATAGTAAGCAACCAAACAGTAGAGTTTCAATAAATAAAACAAGGAGTTAGACAAGGCTGTGGTATGTCGCCGGATTTGTTTTCATTTATAGCGAAAATATTATGAGATCAATAGTAGACAAAAAAGGAATTGAAGTCAATGGTAACAACATAAACAATTTGCGATATGCGGATGACACAGTTTTAATATCAGAGACTAAGAATGAACTGCGAGAAATGATAGACATAATAGTAAAAGAAAGCAACAAGTAAGGTCTCAGTCTGAATAGTAAGAAAATAGAAGTAATGGTTATATCGAAGAAACAATCATCACCATCATGCAGCATAAAAATAAACAAGACAAATCTGAAACAAGTGCAGAGCGTAAAATACTTGGGCACAATAATAACATCAATTGGGAGATGCACCACAGTAATAAAAAGCAGTATAGCTCAGGCCAAAATAGCATTTCAGAATGTAAAAAACGTCATATGCAGCAAGTCTATGTCAATAGAAGTGAGAAATAGAGTTCAGCAGGGCTGTATAGAGCCAATTTTGACCTATGAAAGTGAATCATGGACAGTTGACAAACAAACGAATAGACGATTTGAGGCTACAGAGATAGGATTTCTCAGAAAAATGTTGAGAGTTCCCTGGTTAAAAAGACCAACGCGGCAGTTCTCAAAGAGGCCAACACAAAAAAGGAGCTCTTAAGAAACATCAGAAAGAAACAATCAACATTTTTGGGCACATCATGACAAGAGGAAAGTTGAAATATTTGGTTACAACTGGAAAAATACAAGGAAAGAGAGATTGCGGACGACAAAGAGAGAAAATGCAAGATAGCTTGGTGTTATGGCATGGAAACAGTCAACAACAGAATTTATACGATGCACTGTAGATAGAAGATTGTGAAAGGACTTGATCATCTACGCCAACCGATAAGACACATGATAATGACGGTGAATGACAGATAAAAGAAGATAGAGAAAAGAACATATCATGTATTTCCATCTACGAGAAGATAAACGCACTTTAGAACTCCGAACAACACTAATGGTAATTAGACATTTTTTTTTTCTATCCATTTTTGCCTTTTTTACCTAACTTTTGTTGTTAGGTAAAGGAAAACACTATGTAATCCATTTTTTACAATAGAAACAAGAAAAAGAGTTCTTAAATGTTACGTAGAGCCAGTCTTAACATATGGATGCGAGTCATGGACAATAGGACAACAGATAAGAAAATCACTGGAGTCTGTAGAAATGTGGTTTTGCAGAAGAACGTTGAGAATACCATGGGCAGCTAAGAAGAGTAATGAAGAGGTTCTGAAAGAGGTCAAAGCAAAAAGAGAGCTAATTTCCAATATTGGGAAGAAACAATAATCATTTTTTACCCATGTAATGAGAAGAGAACAGCTGGAATATATTGTATCAACTGGAAAAATTGAGGGACGAAGAGATAGAGGGAAGCAAAGAGAAAAAATACCAGACGGCTTAAGAGAATGGCTTGGCAGAAGGTCAACAACAGAAATGATAAATAGCTGCCGAGATCGAAAGTTGTGAAGAGACATGATCACATACGCCACTAGGCCCGGTACTTGATGATGATGACCTAACTTTTAAGCATAAGCGGTCAACAACAGTTCTCCAGTGCTTTCTGTCCTTTGCTGTCTTCTCTATTCGTTTTCATATTTATTCTGTTTTCTCTATCACTGTAGTTTCCAGGCTAGAGCCTGTCTGGCAATGCTTGTCGTTGGTTTATGTAGTGTATGTACCATATCCTTCTCTGTCATCCTTTTCTTATCATTTCCTCAAGTCTGGGTTGAAAAAATGTGTTACTGTCCGCATGTTTTTATTACCAGCTAACAATTCTTTGTCTCTTTTATTTTTTTTTCGTTTTTGAAATTGAGTTTAAACTTTGACAGAATTTGTAATTGTAAACAAAATGTATGCAGAAATATAATATTGATAAAAGTTATGGAGTTCGCAGTATGCGCGTGGCCGTGCGGCTAATAAAACCACTGTTCCGCTGGCTGAAAAGCCGACGTTCGGTGTTCGAAGCTCACGGTAGACAGAAAGGATTTTTTCTATCGGGGGTGAAATAAAAATCCCGAGTCTCACACGTCGTGGCGACTGTTTGACCGAACGGCCTTATCCCTCTGCTCCTATCGTTGCCCCGACATATACCAGCAATAGTACTATGTGTCGTAAAGATAGATGGAGTTCGCAATTTGTGATTTTTTTTTCACAGAAAGCAGTTTTGACTAAACAAATTTTTTATGTGTGTGTGTTTTTTGTTTTAAATTTTTATTTATTCAATAAAGATATCAGTGTCTATTATGTGCTTGCATTTTTTTGCAAACCATTTTTTTTTTACTTTCCATTAGGAAATACATCACAAACACGAGCTGTCTATTAATGTATGTCCTTTGATCTTCATTCAAATCTTCTCCATATGTAATTTATCTTTGTGATCTCCTTTTCTAGACTTTATTTCCATGTTTTTCTAGTACTTTCCTACTTCCACTTTTCATGTTAGTTCCAGATGAGAACGTCCCTGGCTATCATCATCATTGAGTGCCCTCTCCGCATCGAAGGTTGGCTACCATGGAGCACCATTCCACTCTGTCTCTTGCTTTGGTGGTGCAGATTGTCATAGGCTGACTTGTCCATCTTTTGATGTTACTCGTCCATGTTAGTCTCCGTGGCTATGCTTGGAGTTAACTTACAAAGTGTGTGTGTGATATATCTATCTTTGACCATTTCTTTCACTTTGTTATTCAAACAGAAAACATAAAGAAAATATATACTCTTTGTCTTAATTAGTCTCTTTAAATTGGAACCAAAGATATTCTCTAGTAAGGAAATGTAACGAGGAAGGGAACTGGCCAATCTACCTCATGAAGCTAAGCTTACTTTAGTGAAGTTTCTAATACTTCATTACCCAACGGAAGTTTCTATGGAAATAACTTTACTTTAATCAACTTTACATTTCGCTAGAATTTGATGTTTTCAAGATGCTCTGTGGCAGATAGGGAATGTGATGTTAAATTTTAAACTCATTTGGCATATTTATGGGTAATTTTGTCAGCATTACACCAGTGCAGTAACGCTCTTTACACGGGACTTCCAGGTGTCGATATTCTAACTCATTTTCAGCCTAGATCAGTACGACTTATCTTCTACATAATATAATTTTTCTGTTTTGTTTTGCGTTAGTCTACTGATGAAGACTTAAGGTTGAAACGTATTTTTTTTTATTTCGTCGTAAACCCATAATGCTGTAACATTTACTTTAGCAGGCCTATATGTTTCTATGACTAGACAATGCATGCATTTACATGCTACTTTCACCTTAGAAGAGGGAGCAGCGGTAGCTCAGTGGTTAGTGAACTGGACTACAAAGGACAAGAGGTAAGGTTCGATCCCAACCGACGACTTCCGGGTTCACCCAGCCTTAAATGGGTACCGGATTTTTTTTCTGGGGAAAATAAAGCGGCACGGGCGTAATACCGACCACATTACCCCAAAAATCATGTGCCGAAGGTCTGTAAAATTTATGGTCACTAACACCATATTCCCTAAACGCCACTTGGCGTGACGAGTGTACTTTTCTTTTCTTTACAACCCTGTTCATTTATACACAACACTCCCTAATAGCTTCTATTATTAGCATTCTAAGAGTCGCCACATATATTAAATAATATAAAAAGAAAAGAAAAGAAAAGCAGGACATGTCAGAATAAAACAGGACATTTTATTTGAAAAATCAGGATATGTCACAAAAAAAGCAGGACATATTAATTTGGTGCCAAATGTATAGAAGAATGTAGATCAAATAAATTAAAATTTGGACATGTTCCACATGACAACTGATAACCCTAAGTGTTCTTGCTGAATATAATAATCACAAAAAAAACAAACATTTATCATAAACTCTGAGATAAAGACATATAAATATTTTATTACTCAGATATTATAAGTTCAGAGATTGAGAAATATAAAAATTCAACATGAAAAATTATATTATTGCTGTTGCGGATTTTTCCGAGTGCTAAACAAATTTTAGTAAAAGATCTTTGCAAGGATTGAGACTGCCATAAAGAAAATGTCAAAACCGGAAAATAGTATCTCTATCGACTACGATCGGAAAGATAGATAGATCGATAGATAGATAGATAGATAGATAGATAGATAGATAGATAGATAGATAGATAGATAGATAGATAGAAAGATAGATAGATAGATAGATAGATAGATAGATAGATAGATAAATAAATAGATAGATAGATAGATAGATAGATAGATAGATAGATAGATAGATAGATAGATAGATAGATAGATAGATAGATAGATAGATAGATAGATAGATAGATAGATAGATAGATAGATAAAAATAGATAGACAGACAGACAGACAGACAGACAGACAGATAGATAGATAGAAAGATAGATAGATAGATAGATAGATAGATAGATAGATAGATAGATAGATAGATAGATAGATAGATAGATAGATAGATAGATAGATAGATAGATAGATAGATAGATAGATAGATAGATAGATAGATAGATAGATAGATAGATAGATAGATAGATAGATAGATAGATAAAAATAGATAGATAGATAGATAGATAGATAGACAGACAGACAGACAGACAGACAGACAGACAGACAGACAGACAGATAGATAGATAGATAGATAGATAGATAGATAGATAGATAGATAGATAGATAGATAGATAGATAGATAGATAGATAGATAGATAGATAGATAGATAGATAGATAGATAGATAGATAGATAGAAATCTTGAGTGCCTGGTTAATTTGTATCAGTGTTCATAGATAATTTAAATTGACAGTTTCGTTTTTTTTAATTTTGCATTTTAGTTTATATTTAAATCTCATATTTTTAGTTAAAATTTATTGTGTTCAAAAATGAAAAAAAAATATAGATTTCAAGTAAATTTATATTTTAAAATGCCAAATTAGTTTAATTGAATGCACTTGTCCACACTTTAATTTTTAATAAAATATAGAAAACCCTGAGAGTAGAACTAGTTGTATAGCAACGAAAGACTTTATAAGATACAATTATAAATGAATTTGGAATAGATAAAATAAATGTAGAATCAAGGTTGAATATAAATTGCAATATTTCAAATCAGCAAAGAAACAATATTAAAATAATTTTAATTCTTTAATGTGTGTGTGTGTGTGTGTGTGTGTGTGTGTGCATGTGATAGAAAAAAAAATCTTAAATAAGAGTAGTATTTGTAATTCGTTTTGTAATTCATAAAAGTATTTCGTGTAATTATAATGTAGACTAGAAATTAATTATAGCTGCTGAGAAGTTTAGGTAAATGACATCACAACCGCACAGATTCTGCTATGGTGTTTGGTTTTGCACTACGTCTGGAAGAAAGACGACGAAGCACGTTTCCTCTGCGGATTTCGTTGACCAAATTATCAACAGGCCGGACATTTCTTGGTAATGTGAATCCAGAAAGCTTTTGTGATCCTGGAAACGTTTCTGGATCCTTATGTGCGCCTGGGTGACCAAGAATAAGAAGACATGATTCAATATTTTAATTTAGAAATGAAAAACATCTTGGGCAAGACGTTTATGTCAATAAAAGTGAGAAAGAGAGTCTATCAGTTGTATATTGAGCCATTTAACACCAAAGAGAATTATTAGATAAACAGTAGATTATCATCATCATCATCATCATCATCAAATGCCATGCCTGCTGGCATAGGTGATTATGTCTCTCCATAACTTTCGATCTCGACAGTTATTTATCATTTCCGTTGTTGACCTTATGCCAAGCCATTCTCTTAAGCTGTCTGGTATCAGTTCTCTTTGATTTCCTCTATCTCTTTGTCCCTCAATTTTCCCAGTTGTTACAATATATTCCAGTTGTTCCCTTCTTATTACATGACCAAAAAATGATGATTGTTTCTCCCTAATATTGGATATTAGCTCTCTTTTTGCTTTGGCCTTTTTCAGAACGTTTTCGTTACTCTTCTTAGCTGTCCATGGTATTCTCAATAGCTGTCCATGGTATTCTCAATAGCTGTCCATGGTATTCTCAATAGCTGTCCATGGTATTCTCAATAGCTGTCCATGGTATTCTCAATAGCTGTCCATGGTATTCTCAATAGCTGTCCATGGTATTCTCAATAGCTGTCCATGGTATTCTCAATAGCTGTCCATGGTATTCTCAATTGCTGTCCATGGTATTCTCAATAGCTGTCCATGGTACTCTCAACATTCTTCTGTAAAACCACATTACATCTACTACAGTATATAAACAAGTGAAAAAAAAACAATTAGAAGATTCCTAGATGGGATTTCTTAGCAGATTGTTAAGAGTTCCCTGGACAAGCAAAAAACCAACTAGGAAATTCCCAGAAAAGGCCAACACAAAAAGAAAGCTCATAAAAAGCATCAGAAAAAGAAAAAAAAAACATTTTTTTCGGGCCCACCATGAGAAGAGGAAAGTCAGAACTATTGGAATCTTCTTCTTTTCTCTTTCACTGATACCTAAAAGGTGTCGTGGTTTATATCATTTGTCGTTCTTGTGCTGCTCGAATTGTCTGAATTAGTGATTTTCCTTTGTTGTTACTTGTCTCTGTCACTGCATCTATCCATCTTCTTCTGTGTCTTCCTCTTGGTCTTTTTCCATGCATTCTCGAGAAGAACGCCCTTGATGGTGATAGGTGAGGATTCATTCTGACCAGGTGGCCAAACCATTTAAATTGTTGTTGTTCTATATATTCTTGGCAGGGTTTTGTTCCTACTATTTTTCTTATGGTTTCATGTGGTATTCTATCTCTTCTTGTGTTGTTTGATACTTTTCTCAAGCAACACATCTCACATGTATTGATCTTTCTTAAATGGGATTTAGAAAGGGTCCATGTTTGACTTTCATAGCACAAAGTTGGTATGAAGATGCTATTTATCATTTGTTGTTTAGCTGGCATAGAAATGTTTGGATTTCTTAGCAATGTCTATTGGAATAACTAACAAAATACAAGGAAAGAAATCACAGACAATAAAGAGAGAAGATACTATAGCTCGGTGTCATAGCGTGGTAAACAGTCAGCAACAGAATTGTTATGATGCACCGCAGACAGAGAATTGTGGAAGAACGTGATCAGCTATGCCAACCAGTGTGACACATAATGATTATAATGTAGTAAAGTCTCTTCTAACCTTATAGTGTATATGGAGTATGGTGTTAGTTTTGTTTATGAAATTAGATACAGTTTTAAAACGTTAGAAGATGGGATGTCACCGAGAGGTTTCACCATCTCTAACTTGATTGTATCACAAATTGTAATATTTAAAGAAGGATAATTATAGTTATAACTACAGCTGCAGTTATAGTTACAGTTATAGTTATTTGAAGGCCTTGGTATCCAGGGCCGTCTTTACACCATTTTGGGCCCCTGGGCAAAGAAAGAGTGCTCCCCCCCCCCGCGCAGGAATAACAAATAAATGGTTGATACTATTAAAAATGATGTATTATTTATTTTATTGTCACTATACTAATTTCAACAAAATTGTTGTTAAAACATGCTGTACAGCTGCAACTATAATCAACATTAAACATGAAAAACAGAGAAAAGAGATTTTATTTGCATGTTTTAACCCTACAACATATTCGCATGGGGCCCCTATGATCGTGGGCCCCCGGGCAAATGCCCAACGGGCCTATGGGTTAAGACGGCCCTGCTGGTATCACTGCAAACGAATGAAAATCCATAATTTCTCAATCACCCAAGTGGAATCATCCGAATTAACATCTCATCGAATATCCAAACAAAGAAAGGCAAATGCAGTTCCCATCATAGCAAACACAGCACACGTCAAAAAATGTATGGCATATCAGCACCGAAAGTGAACACAGCTGAACTGTCCTTCATCATACAATATCATCATTCATCAAAAGCAAACTGAATATAGAAACACCATCCGGATGAAAAGCACAGCTCACGGCGTGCACAGAGCACAAAACGCAGTACCTCTGACAGCAATCTGGACTTGGGAATATGAGGAAACTGCAACAAGGAACACTTTTCAGACAGTGCTTCAACGGTTCCTGTCGCCAATCCACCATATTGATCGGAAGTCCTCACAAAAGAATATACCAAGCAATCGAAGTACATGCTGAATTTTTTTTTTAATTGGAAAGAAATACAAAATGAAGTGGTTTGGCCATGTATCTCGATTGTCTGGTCTGATAAAGACTACACTGTAGAGAACTGTGAAAGGAGGAAGAAGGAGCGACATACAGAGAAAGAAATGGGAAGACAGCATCAAAGAATAGACAGGCTTTGGCAAAATCTCAATGAATGACTGTAGATAGAGATCTACGGAGAAGATCGATGGAGACTGTCAGTAATGTCTCTATGACCCCGAGGTTTCTGAAACAAGGAACAAATTGAACTATTAGTCATCATATCTTTCAAGACAAATAGTATGTTCTATGGGTAATATGGTCAGTATCACGCCAGGCCTCTTTACTTTTCCAGAAAAAAAACATCTCTGATTAATCAATTGACTCGATTAATGTTTTTTGTTTCGTTCATTCATGTTCATCATTAATGTTTTTGTTTTGTTCATTCTTGTTCATCATTAATGTTTTTTGTTTTGTTCATTCTTGTTCATCATTAATGTTTTTTGTTTTGTTCATTCATGTTCATCATTAATGTTTTTGTTTTGTTCATTCTTGTTCATCATTAATGTTTTTGTTTTGTTAATTCTTGTTCATCATTAATGTTTTTGTTTTGCTCATTCATGTTCATCATTAACGTTTTTGTTTTGCTCATTCATGTTCATCATTAATGTTTTTGTTTTGCTCATTCATGTTCATCATTAATGTTTTTGTTTTGTTCATTCATGTTCATCATTAATGTTTTTTGTTTTGTTCATTTATGTTCATCATTAATGTTTTTTGTTTTGCTCATTCATGTTCATCATTAATGTTTTTGTTTTGTTCATTCATGTTCATCATTAATGTTTTTGTTTTATTCATTCATGTTCATCATTAATGTTTTTTGTTTTGCTCATTCATGTTCATCATTAAACGTTTTTGTTTTGTCCATTCTTCACTGCTGTTAGAATTGCCATCACAGCACTCACTAGAAACCGTAGGTGGTAGAACAACGTGTGTACCCATTTACGGTTACATAAATCATGAATAATAGGACATTAGTTATTTGTTATCCATAGCATGATGGAACAGAAATGAGATAGTTAACACCAATATTTCATTGTATGAACTCACACATTTTCAGGAGCTGGATATTAAACAGCTACCTCAGCCTCGCTATCTTGCCGGAAGTTCACCAATTGCCTCCCTGGTTACCATGAAAACAGTGGTTCAACTAATAGTTGGCCTTTTCTCTTGCTTTACTGAAGCATTTTGATGTACAGATGTAAGGAGGCAAGTTTAAATACTTCCTCCTAAAATCACGGCACTATGTCTTTATATCCATAGATTTTAGAAGCAGTGATCTCTGCAATATGTGCCATTTTGGCACGCAAGGTTTCTGTTTTTGAGATTGTGGTTCTGCCCTATGTGTCGTCTTTGGCTCGAAAGGACGATAGATAGATAGATGTCTTTATATAAAGAAATTTGAACAAAACTATAAGAGATGTTGTTTAACAGCAAAACATTGTTTTTTTTTTCATAACTTACAATCCAAACTCTGCTTGACAAATTCAAGAAAGAAATGGATGACAGATTAAATTTTACAGCTAGTGAAAACAAGAAGAGGAAATAAGGATAACAAAGATGAGTATAAGAGATTAAATAAATAAATTGTAATAAAATGCAATGAAGCAAAAGAGGCATGGCTAAAAAGAGATGCAAAGAGAGTGAAATGCAACAAAAAAGAGATGCCAGAGCCATATACAAACTGACGAATTAACAAGAAGAAAAACGCAATCAAAAACTGGATGTTTAAGATCAAAGGAAGGAGAACTGTTGATTGAACAAGAACGCATAAGAGAACAACGGACAAAATACATTAAAGACCTTTATGATGATGAACGAACAGAAGTAATTATTAAGGATAATGGGGAAGGACCAGAAATACTCAGAGAAGAAGTGAAAGACGACTTGCGCAATATGAAAGCAGGAAAACCTCATGGACCAGATAATATAACAGTGATGAACAGTGTGGTTTTGTTGGAGGTAAAGGTACAAGCTATGCCATACACATCATAAGATCTTTAGTAGAAAGAGCCATAGAGGTGAAAACAGATCTATACCTATGTTTCATAGATTATACCAAAGCATTTGACAAAGCAAAGCACCAAGAAATAATCAAAATTTTAGAAGGCATATACATAGACAGCAAAGATCTAAGAATAATAAAGAACATGTACTGGCAACAAACAGCGTCCATAAGAACTGGAAACCAATTGGGAATGTTTCAACAAATAAAACAGGGTGTTAGACAAGGTTGTGTACTGTCACCAGATTTGTTTAATATTTATAGTGAGATCGTTTTAAGATCCATAAGGGGCATGCCTGGAATAACAATTGGAGGTCATAATATAAATAATCTAAGGTATGCTGATGATACAGTCTTAATCGCTTAGAGTGAAAATGAGTTACAAGAAATGTTGGACATTATAGTGAAAGAAAGCAAAAATAAAGGACCCAGCCTTAATAGCAAAAAGACAGAACTAATGGTAACAACAAAGAAAAAGATATCACCTCAGTGCAAAATAAAGACAAGTGGAACAATATTAAAACAGGTAAATAAATTTAAATATTTGGTAACTTTGTTAACCTCAGACGGAAGATGTACAAAAGAGGTGAGATGAAGAATAGCTGAGGCAAAAGCAGCTTTCCAAAAAATGAGGAAGATACTATGCAATCCATTTTTGACAATAGAAACAAGAAAAAGAATTCTAGAATCTTATGTAGAGCCAGTCTTAACATATGGATGTGAATCATGGACAATAGGACAACAGACAAGAAAATCACTGGAGTCTGTAGAAATGTCGTTTTACAGAAGAATGTTGAGAATACCATGGACAGCTAAGAAGAGTAATGAAGAGGTTCTGAGAGAGGTCAAAGCAAAAAGAGAGCTAATTTCCAATGTTAGGACGAGACAATCATCAATTTTTGGCCATGTAATGAGAAGAGAACAACTGGAATATATTGTAACAACTGGAAAAATTGAGGGACGAAGAGATAGAGGGAAGCAAAGAGAAAAACATAACAGACAGCTAAAGAGAATGGATTGACAAAGGTCAACAACAGAAATGATAAATATCTGCCGAGATCGAAAGTTGTGGAGAACATGATCACCTACGCCACTAGGCCCGGTACTTGATGATGATGATGACCCTACCAGGCATGTTCGTAGAAGGCGAGAAAGGAGGGTTGGGCATGGGACTGGCTATCCCATACTGTAAAAAAAATAAGCCGAAAAAAAGTCACAAACATGGAGAAGTCAAAGAAAAGAGAACAAGTAAATCCGCCATCCAGGAAATAAAGGCTCTCTGTCTAAGAGACGTATGACGCAATCCGGAGAAAGCCATAAGGAGTCCGGGTTGCCGACTCACCCTTTGTCTACCAGGAAATCCTCCAGAATTGGCACCTGGAATGTTCGTACTTTAAACAAACAGGGAAAAGCTGCTCAGGTAGCAGCAGAAATGACAAACTACAAGATAGATATTCTGGGAATGTGTGAAACAAGATGGCTAGGAACGGAAAGAATAAAACTAAATACAGGAGAGATGATTTTATCATCAGGACACCTGGAACCTGGAGCACAACATAGTGAAGGGGTAGCTATAATGTTATCAAGGAATGCACAGATGACACTAATAGAATGGGAAGCAGTAGGGCCAAGACTAATGAGAGCAACATTTAAAACAACCAAAAACAAAATAAAATTACACATTATCCAATGCTATGCACCAACCAACGATAAGGATGATTTAGTTAAATATGAATTCTATAAACAGCTACAATGTCAGATGGATGCAAGACGAGCCAAGGATATTATAATCTTGATGGGAGACCTAAATGCTAAAGTAGGATCAGACAACAGAGGCTTCGAAGAGATTATGGGAAAACATGGACTTGGAGATATAAACGAGAATGGAGAGATATTTGTAAATTTCTGCGCCCGTAATCAAGTGAGCCTAGGAGGAACAATATTCCAACATAAAAGAATACATAAAGGTACATGGGTGTCACCAGATCATAGAACGGACAATCACATATGTATTAATAATAAGTTTAAGTCATCCTTACAGGATGTAAAAGTATATAGAGGGGCAGATGTAGCTTCAGATCATCATCTTCTAATAGCCAAACTTAAAATTAAACTAAAAAGGTATACTACAACGAATAAGGGTAGAAAGTATTTCAATGTAGGGTTTCTTACAGAACAAGGAATTAAAGATAAATTCGCAGTCACAATATCAAACAAATACCAAGTCCTCCAATAACTAGAAAATACAAGGGGAAAAGACAACGCCAGAATAAGGCATGGATGACAGCAGCGACCCTGGATAAAATTAAAGAAAGAAAGAAAGCAGACATAAATAAAAGCAAAACGAGAAGTAATAAAGCAAAGACACAGGAGGCTTACACAGAGGTGAACAAAGAAGTGAGAAGATGCATTACAAGGGATAAGAGGAAATATATAGATGAGTAGCTAAAGAGGCAGAAAAAGCAGCAAATGAAGAATATGAAGAACTTTTGAACAGACGCGGCTAAATAATCCTCCAGATATACTACCAGCAGCAGAAGAGTTACACGGTAACTGTGGAAAACCAAGCAAAGAAGAAATAATGAAAGCCATCAAACTATTTAAAAAAATGGTAAAGCCACAGGACTAGATGAAATTCCTTCAGGAGCCATCAAAGCAGATATTAACACCTCTACCAAGATGTTACATAATCTATTAGATAAAATTTGGGAGAGGGAAGAAATACCTAAAGACTGGAAAGAAGATTATATGATCAAACTACCAAAGAAAGGAAGTTTACAGGAGTGCACAAATTATAGGGGAATTATGCTACTATCAGTGCCAGGAAAAATATTAAGCAGAATCATTCTGGAGAGACTAAAAGAGGCCATAGAGAAACATTTGAGAGATGAACAAGCAGATTTTAGGGAGAACAGATCATGTGCTGATCAAATAACTACTCTACGTATAATAGTTGAACAAAGTTTAGAACTAAAATCCCCACTTTATATTGGATTCATAGATTATGGAAAGCCATTTATTAGTTTAGACAGAGGAATGCTTTGGAAGTTGCTGAGTCATTACGGAATCCCCATACAGTTTATTAACCTGATTAAAAACAATGTATGAAGGAACGAAATGTAGTGTGGTACATGAAGGACAGCTTACAGAAACATTTGAAATAAGAACAGGAGTAAGGCAGGGATGCCTTCTGTCTCCATTTCTCTTTCTACTGGCCATAGATTGGATTATGAAAATAACTCAAAACAACAGAAATGGGATCCAGTGGTCACTGACCAAACAATTTGATGATTTAGACTTTGCTGATGACATAGCTCTCCTATCACACAGCCATCAACAGATGCAGGATAAAATGAGCATACTTGATGAGAGATCACAACAGCTAGGGCTGAAGATTAATAGAGATAAGACCAAAATTATGAGAATTAATGCAGTTGGCAATAACCAAATAAAATAAGGAGAAATACCTCTACTAGACGTACAATCTTACATATATCTGGGCAGTAATATAGATAAAGAGGGAGGAAGAGGAAATTATACCAAAATAAGGATATCAAAAGCAAGAGGAGCTTTCGTTGCACTGGGAAACATATGGAAATCCAAAGAAATTAGGTTAAATACAAAAATTAAAATTTTCAACTCAAATGTTAAGTCGGTCCTATTATATGGCTGTGAAACATGGAGAACAACAAAATTGACAATCATGAAGATACAGACTTTCAATTAATGGATGTTTTACGCAGAATAAAATGATTGAAATGGCAGGACAAAATCACTAACATAGAATTATGGAAATGTACCAGTCAAACACCAGTGGATAAAGAGATACAGCGAAGACGATGGCGCTGGATAGGACACACACTACGGAAGACAACTGAGAGCATTACACAACTTGCCCTTTTTGGAACCCCCAAGGGAAAAGACAAAGAGGAAGACCAAGGAATTCTTGGAGAAGACAGATAGAAGCAGAGATGAAGATAATGGGGAAAACATGGAATGATCTTAAAAGAATGGCAAAAAACAGAACGACTTGGAAAGTGTTTGTTGAAGACCTATGCTCCACTAGGGGCTAAAAAGGTAGATGATCATTTATGGCAATAATTAAAGGAACTATTTTAAATTATGTAAACTGTTATAATTTTTACGTTTCAAATTATCAGAATTAAAGTCAAACTAAAAGTTCGCTCTTAGTCCTGGCCTCCTTACATTTCAAACTCACTGTCCGTCGCTGGAAAGAATATTGTAAATTTGTTTGACCAATCAGATTTTCTGATTTTTAAATCTTTGATACACGGAAACGAACGTGCAGAAATTAGCTAAAGAGGGAGAGAGATTACCACAAAAGAAAAATCTGGTCAGCTACAATGAAGCCAAATCCATCATCAAAGGCCAGTACCATGAAAAATGGAAACAAGAACACCTAAAGTATAACGAGAGAGATGGATACCTCCAATTACCAAGGAGGGATCAAGTCATCATACTCCGCAACACACTGGCCCCAACAGAATGGAATACCACATGTTCACCAAATTCAAAATAAGTACAACCAGCCTATGCCACTGTACACTGGGTAACATGACAACAAAACATGTTCTACAGGACTGCATGTTCTACACAGACCTGAAAAGGACAATGTGGCCCACACCCACCTCCCTGGAAGATAAACTATACGTGGCAACTGAATCACTTAAACAAACAGCTGCCTTCATAAGAGAGTCCGGAATCATAGTCTGAATGAGCTATGATGGCAAATGAAGAGGAAGAAGAAGAAATCTTTGATACTCACTTTTTCTTTTCTCCAACAATTCTTCGTGAGCTTTTTTCCTCATCTCAGCTTTCTCTACTTGCTGACGCCATGACTCCAGTTCCTGTGATACACAAATAAGCGCCAACTTCAAGTCTAGAACACATACTAATGAGTTCCTCATCTCTTGATTAAGCAGACCTTTAAGAAAACAGCTGTACGATTATTATAATCATAAAAAGCATTATTATTGTTATTATTATTATTGTTATTATTATTGTTACTATTATCGTTTGTATTATTATTATTTGAATTATCATTGTTTTTATTGCTGTTATATTATTATTATTGCTGATGTTATTATTGTTATTGCTATCAATTATATTATTGTTATTATTTTATCTATCTATTGTCCTTTCGAGCCGAAGACGGCACATAGGGCAGAACCACAATCTCAAAAATAGAAACCTTGCGTGTCAAAATGGCACATATTGCAGAGATCACTGCTCTAAAATCTATGGCGCTGTTTCCATAACAATACTTTTTACAATGACAGCTAGTCAAGCCATCGATCAATCTCCTTAGTCGCCTCTTACGACATGCCTGGAAGGTCACAGTGTCACTATTCTTCACTTCCCTCATAATGAGTTCCCGGTAACACACGGGATTTGTTATTATTACTATTATTATATTATTGTTGTTGTTGGTATTATTGTTATTATAATTGCTGTTATTGTTATAATTATTGAATATTGTTATCATTGATATTATTACTACTATTTTATTATTATTATTATTGTTATTATTATTATCGTTACTATTGCTATAGATATTATTACTGTTGTTATTATTATTAATAACTTTGAGACATTTGAATGTTGAGATTGAGGATCAGTGCGATGTAGACATCAAACTGCCTCCATATCTTCTAGCAAAGCGTAGAAGAGAGAATCAAAAAGAGCAGCTTGGGCTAACAGAAAATATCAGAAGGTTTGTATGTATCTACATGGATTTGTATGTATCTGAATGGATTTGAACATATCTACATGTATGTGTATGTATATACATGGACTTGTAAGAGCCTCGGTGGCTGAGTGGTTAGTGTGCTCGTTTCCTGACCAGAAGAGTCAGAGTTCGGTCTCCAGCAGTGGCGGATTTTTTTCGGACTGACAAGGTTAACCGAGCCTCTAAAAATGGGTACTAGAGATTTTTTTGGAAGTAAAGGCGGCCTGGCGTGATACCGACCACATCACTCAAAAATGTGCCGTGGTTATAGAAAAATATGGTCACTAAGATACACCTAGCAAGGTAGGGGAGGGAACCTTTACTTACTTACTTTACATTGAATAGTATGTACCTATATGGATTTGTATGTATCTACATGGATTTGTATGTGCATACATGGATTTGTATGTACCTACATGGATTTGTATGTACCTACATGGATTTGTATGTACCTACATGGATTTGTATGTACCTACATGGATTTGTATGTACCTACATGGATTTGTATGTACCTACATGGATTTGTATGTACCTACATGGATTTGTATGTACCTACATGTTTGTATGTACCTACATGGATTTTTATGTACCTACATGGATTTGTATGTACCTATATGGATTTGTATGTATCTACATGGATTTTTATGTACCTACATGGATTCGTATGTACCTATATGGATTTTTATGTACCTACATGGATTTGTATGTACCTATATGGATTTGTATGTATCTACATGAATTTTTACTTACTTACTTTACATTGAATAGTATGTACCTATATGGATTTGTATGTATCTACATGGATTTGTATGTGCATACATGGATTTGTATGTACCTACATGGATTTGTATGTACCTACATGGATTTGTATGTATCTATATGGATTTGTATGTACCTACATGGATTTGTATGTACCTACATGGATTTGTATGTACCTACATGGATTTGTATGTACCTACATGGATTTGTATGTACCTACATGGATTTGTATGTACCTACATGGATTTGTATGTACCTACATGGATTTGTATGTACCTACATGGATTTGTATGTACCTACATGGATTTGTATGTACCTACATGGATTTTAATGTACCTACATGTTTGTATGTACCTACATGGATTTTTATGTACCTACATGGATTTGTATGTACCTACATGGATTTGTATGTACCTATATGGATTTGTATGTATCTACATGAATTTTTATGTACCTACATGGATTTGTATGTACCTACATGTTTGTATGTACCTACATGGATTTTTATGTACCTACATGGATTTGTATGTACCTATATGGATTTGTATGTATCTACATGGATTTTTATGTACCTACATGGATTTTTATGTACCTACATATTTGTATGTACCTACATGGATTTGTATGTACCTACATGGATTTGTATGTACCTATATGGATTTGTATGTACCTACATGTTTGTATGTACCTACATGGATTTTTATGTACCTATATGGATTTGTATGTACCTACATGTTTGTATGTACCTACATGGATTTGTATGTACCTACATGGATTTGTATGTACCTACATGGATTTGTATGTACCTACATGGATTTGAATGCATCTACATGGATTTTTATGTACCTACATGGATTTTTATGTACCTATATGGATTTGTATGTATCTATATGGATTTTTATGTACCTACATGGATTTGTATGTACCTATAAGGATTTGAATGTACCTACATGGATTTTTATGTACCTACATGGATTTGTATGTACCTATATGGATTTGTATGTATCTACATGGATTTTTATGTACCTACATGGATTTGTATGTATCTACATGGATTTTTATGTACCTACATGGATTTGAATGTATCTATATGGATTTGAATGTATCTATATGGATTTGAATGTATCTATATTGATTTGAATGTATTTACGTGGATTTATATGTACCTACATGGATTTGAATTTATCTACGTGGATTTATATGTACCTACATGGATTTGAATGTATCTACATGGATTTGTATGCCCTTAACCATCCACCTCCTTGTCTTGTGCATAGGTTATTTTTATAATTAAGTTGCTTCAGTTTTTTTTTTTTTTTTCTGAAAGATATCTACTAAGTGAGACTGGGCAGCTAAAGCCATGACAAAATTACAGATTCAAAGAGAAGACATTCCAATCACCTGTAGCAGAATTCAAACATGAGGCCTTCTTGTCCCAAAGCTGATGTCTTACCTCTAGATCACCCAGTCCAATGGGTACCCGTTTAAGACTGGGTGAATCTAGATACTATCAATAAGTAGTAAAGTACCCCCGTCACGCCAAGTGGCGTATAGGGAATATGGTGTTAGTGACCCTATATTTTACAGACCTTCAGCACATGATTTTTGGGGTAATGTGGTCGGTATTACGCCAGTGCTGCTTTACTTTACCAAAAAAAATCCGGTACCCATTTAAGGCTGGGTGAACCCGGAAGCCGTCGGTTGTGGTCGAACCCTACCCCTTGTCCGTGGTAGTCCAGTTCACTAACCACTGCGCTATCGCGGATCCCGAGATACCATCAATCAGGATCGAAAAATGGCATCTTCTCTTCAGCAGACCAGTTCAGTAACCATTTCTCTGCTATATCATCATCATGTGCCATACTGGTTGGCGTAGGCGATCATGTCCTTCCACAATCTTCTATCTACAGTGCTTCGTGTCAATTCTGTTGTTGACTCTTTTCCATGCCATGACACCAAGCTATATAACATGTTTTCTCTTTGTCTTCCACGATCTCTCTTTCATTTTATTTTGTCAGTTGTAACCAAGTATTCCAACTTTCCTCTTCTCATGATGTGCCTGAAAAATGTTGATTATTTCTTTCTCAATGTTTTTTAGGAGCTCCCTTTTTGTGTTGGCCTCTTTAAGAATTTCCTCGCTGCTCTTTTTAGCTGTCCAGAGAACTTTCAACATTCTTCTGAGAATTCCCATCTCTGTGATCTCTAATCGTCTTTTCATTTGATTGTTTACTGTCCATGATTCATTTTCATGGGTCAGAATTGGCTCTATATATATTACCAATGAACTCTCTTTCTCACTTCTATCGACAAAGATTTGTTGCATAAGATATTTTTTTCATTTTCTGAAATGCTATTTTGATCTGATCTATTCTGCTTTTTATTTCTGTGGTGCATCTTCCATCTGATGTTATTATTGTGTCCAAGCATTTTACACGCTGCACTTGTTTCAGATTTGTCCTGTTTATTTTTATGTTGCATGGTGGTGATGATTGTTTCTTTGATATGACCGTTACTTCTCTTTTAGATACCATCACAATGTGATATACAAAGAATAAACACACAGATAAACTAGATAAAGAATGAGTGAAGCTACCACAAGAAGACCATCTGGTCACCTATGAGGAAGTGAAATCTATAATTAAAGAGCACTACCATTGAAAATTGAAAAAAAAAAAAAACTATCTTTACGACACATAGTGCTATTGCTGGTGTATGTCGGGGGGCAACAATAGAACCAGAGGGATAAAGGCCGCTTGGTCATGCAGTCGCCACTACGTGTGCGGCTCAGGATTTTTATTTCACCCCCGATAGAAAAAATCCTTTTTGTCTACCGCGGGCTTCAAACACCGTACATCAGCTTTTCAGCCAGCGGAACAGTGGTTTTAGCCGCACGGCCACGCGCACCTTTTTGAAAAATTGAAACAAAACCACTCAAAATATAATGAGGGAGATGGGTGGTATACAATATCAATAAGAGACTAAGTTTTCAAACTCCGTCTCCACATGTAACAGAATAAAGCACCCACATGTAACAGAATAAAGCACCCACATGTAACAGAATAAAGCACCCACATGTAACAGAATAAAGCACCCACATGTAACAGAATGAAGCACCCACATGTAACAGAATAAAGCACCAACATGTAACAGAATAAAGCACCCACATGTAACAGAATAAAGCACCCACATGTAACAGAATAAAGCACCCACATGTAACAGAATAAAGCACCCACATGTAACAGAATAAAGCACCCACATGTAACAGAATGAAGCACCCACATGTAACAGAATAAAGCACCAACATGTAACAGAATAAAGCACCCACATGTAACAGAATAAAGCACCCACATGTACTCCAAACACAAGATAGGTACTACCAGTCTGTGCTTCTGCACCCTAGCAGATATGACAAAACACATTCTACAAAATTTTCTCCCTGTAGATGCTATGTAGCATATAGGCTCAGGAATATGGTTTTAGTGCCCATATTTTTTTATAAACCTTTGGCACATGATTTTTTTGGTAATATGGCACATGTGCTGCTAAGATAAACTGTACAGTGCGGCTAAACTCTGAATGATACACCAGGCTACATAAAAGAATCTGGAATCCCAGTTTGGCTTTCGTGTTTGTATTTCTATGTTTATTATAGAATAGTTTGTGTTTTATATCTGATGAAGGCTTTTGCCGAAATGTCGCAGTTTGTCTCATCTCTCTATTAGTTTAGCTGCTTTATACAATTTTTTAATTTACTTTAAATTGTTTTCTGCAAATCTACTCATGACCTCGCTGAGCTTGTAATATTCTCTATAGGTCATATCTGTGCTCATTGAGTTATTGAGTTATCTGCGGGTCATCATCATTGCACCCCGAATATGTCCTTAGATGCTCAGATCCCCTCCTCGGCAAGTCCCGCAGGGTCCAGCAACTGACGACTCCAGTTCTGTGTTGGTTGATAAGTCTTCTGATACACCCACTAAGTTTCTCGTTTCTGGCTGTGCCCATCTTAACTCCCATCTCTTTCATCCGAAGAAGTGGAATGGACTCATGATTGTCGAAGTACTGTGGCTTTCCAACGTCTTAGAGGGCATGGCTGATGTCCGCTCGATCCATTAGTTGACCATCTTCATCAACAGCGCAGCCAGTCAACCTGTCATATATCTGTGCTAATCTCATTGAATGAGTCATGACTGTAGAAGAAAAAGAAGTCACAGTTTAATACAATCCACTAATAAGTGTAAAGGTAAAGTACGAGACTTGAACCGGCGTCTTAGCACGCGAGTTTACACCCATATGTGCTCGGCCGCCTATCCAGAAATGTTCGGATATTTCTGTATAGTGTCGCCTCAAGCATCGAAACTCAGATGCGAGGTAACATTCCTCACCTTCCCAGGGTAATACCCTAGTACCCATTTCTGCCAACGGCTGGGTCGACCGTGGGGGTATTTTTTTTTTTTCAAACCACGAGTACAATTCACACTGCTCCCAGCGGGAATCGAACACGGGTTGTCCGAACGTCGGTAGTCCAGTTGAGTGGTTTTCCCAACTAGGCTACCGAGGCCCCTAAATAATTAGTTATTAAAACTAATAAGTGTACAATAAAGAAACACTTTACAGACTGTAAAATCAGAAAGGCAAATAAATAAATACAAGTTGAATGTAGATGATATTGACTACCTGCTGACTAGTCTTAACCCTGTCACAAAATTCTCGAAATGTGCCAAGAAACTCTTCAAGGTTAAAAGTGTTCTGGTTCTCGCAGTAGTGCTCGGCAAGTTTGAGGGTCAGCTTCAAGAGGTGGTCCAGGGTTTGATCAGTGTCGTACAGGTCACCATCAGCCTCCTGATAAAGGTAACAGATAAGAAAGGTAACTGATAAGAAATGTAACAGATAAGAAATGGAACAGATAAGAAAGGTAACAGATAAGAAAGGTAACAGATAAGAAATGTAATAGCTAAGAAATGGAACAGATAAGAAAGGTAACAGATAAGAAATGTAACAGCTAAGAAATGGAACAGATAAGAAAGGAAACAGCTAAGAAATGTAACAGACAAGAAATGTAACAAATAAGAAATGTAACAGATAAGAAAGGTAACAGATATGAAATGTAACAGATAAGAAAGGTAACAGATAAGAAAGCTAACACATAAGAAAGGTAACAGATAAGAAAGGTAACAAATAAGTCTTGTATGTCGTTAATTTTTCTTTCCTGCATTTCTTCTTCGTCTCTTCTTCTGCCACATTGTTAGCAGGTTAAATGGGAGCAGATGTGTTGTGATAGCCCAGTGGTATTGTGGTTAGTGCACTCGCTTGCCAACCTGAAGTTTCAGGGTTCAAATACCAGTTGAATCAATTACTTTTTTTTCTGACCAATATAAAAAAATATAATCAGTCGTCATTGGAACTTACTGAATACAACCTACCTTCAAAAGTAAAACCTTTTCCTTTTCAAAACAAGTGTCTTCTCAAAATATTTGGTGTCTTTTAGCATAACATTATCTTGAACAAAGATCTTCACAGATGAAACCTACTCTAATGACATCATCACAGAGGTTTAAAAGAGAAGATGGCTCTAGATAGGCCATTATCTCGGAATGTCCCTGACAGCTAGTCTGAGATTAACTCTTCACTGGAATCTAGTAGCAAGAAAACAAAGGAAAATGGGCAGAGTGAATGGGCCACAGAAAAGCAAATAGAGAACTGAAGGAAAACAGTTTCACTTGAGAGGTTGACTCCAGGCAGACAACAATTTAGTTTAGTTAGTCGAAAGGTCATCATCATTGTACATCGGACAAGTCCATAAGTGATCAGGTCTGTTCTCCGCAATATCGATCAAAGTGTAGCGACTAACGACACCGGTGTTGTGTTGGTTGGCAGTTTCTTTGGATCCCTGTGTAGCGCTCTCGTATGGCATCTCTCACCTTGACATGATATTCGTGAAGTCTGTTCATGGCTATGGAGCAGTAATAGCTCATTGGTTAGTGAACTGGACTACAAAGGACATACGGTCGGGTTCGATCCTGGTCAACGGCTTCTGGGTTCACCCAGCCTTTAAATTGGTACCAGATTTTTTTCTGGGAAACTTAGCATGATGGGGTTCTATATTTTTTTCTTTAACTGTTCATGGCTGTGGATTAGAGGTAATTTGTAAAGTCTTTATTTTTTATCGTTCAACACTGAGGGCACTAATAATGTCATAGCGGCTCATTGCCCTTCCTCACCCAACATCAACTAAACTGGCAAGTCTGTCAGTGCGTTCATTACCTCTTACATGCACGAAAATGAAGCAGACACTTGTTAGAATAGACCTCTCCAGAGACTCTAACCATTGCCATAGAGCACAGCCAGATACTATCTTCCTGACTATACTCATTGAGAAAATAGACATGTGTATAAGGCTGTCTTCATGATAACTCAGTGGTTAGTGAACTGGACTACAAAAGAGTCAGGTTCGATCCTGATCGACGGCTTCTGGGTTCTATCTATCTATCTATCTATTGACCTTTCGAGCCGTAACCGGCCCATAGGGCGTAGACCAAGATACACCTTCTCCTATATGAATTTTTGTTCTAGCAGTTTTCTTTTAAAGATATTTTATCAAATCTCGCCATCTGTCTCTGTTCTGTGCAAGCAGTTCTATCTCATTGAGGGAGCCGATTCCTGCTGCTCTTGCCTCTCTCATCAATGTTCTTCTCAGTGTCTCCCTGGGTCTTCCTCTTTTTCTTTTACCTGTTGTTTCCCATATGAGGGCTTGCTTTGCTATTCGATTATTATCTCTTCTCATCACATGTCCAACGTATGACCATCGTCTTTTCTTTCTTACTGAAGATATTAGTGGTTGATTGGCGATTTCTCTAATTTCCTCGTTTGTTTTGAATTCGTTCCATTCTATACCAAGTATTTTCCTTAGACATTTATTTTCGAATGCGTTCAACTTTGTTTCTGGGTTCACCCAGCCTTAAATGGGAACCGGATTTTTTTCTGGGAAAGTAAAGCAGCACGGGCGTAATACCGACCCCATTACTCCAAAAATCATGTGCTGAAGGTCTGAAAAAAATTGGTTATTGGTTATGGAAGGCCCCGGTATCACTGCAAACGAATTAAAATCCATAAATGCTCAACCGCCCGTGCCAGTGGAATCATCCGAATTACTAACTCATCTCCCAAACAAAGAAAGGTAACTGTAGTCCCCATCGTAGCAGTCTCAGCACACGCCAAAAGACATAAGGCGAAACTGCACAGAAAGTGAACACAGCCAACTGTTCCCTGAGATACGATATCATCATTCATCGTAAACAATTGGAATATCGAAACATGATCAAAACGGATGAGACACACAGCTCACGGTGTACACAGAGCACTTAACTCAGTAGCTCCTGCAACAAGCCGGAATATAACTTATTTATGATATGAGTTTAAAGCATAATAAAATTATAGTTAAAAAAATTATGGCCACGAACACTATATTCTCTATACGCCACTTGGCGTGACGGGGTGCTTTACTTTTTTTTTTATAAGGCTGTCTTAAGCCATGCAATAGGCAACAATGAAGGTCTCTAGTAATAGCCATATGTACAAGTGGACATAAAGAGTCATCATCATCATCATCATCATCAAGTACCGGGCCTGCTGGTGTATGTGATCATGTCTCTCCACATCTTTCGATCTCGGCAGCTATTTATCATTTCTGTTGTTGACCTTCTGCCAAGCATTCTCTTAAGCTATTATTTTTTCTCTTTACTTCTGTCTATCTCTTCGTCCCTCAATTTTTCCAGTTGTTACAGTATATTCCGGTTGTTCTCTTCTCATTACATGGCCAAAAAATGATGATTGTTTCTTCCTAATATTGGAGAATCATGATTGTACAAAGAATTTACGACGGTGGTTTTCTGTTGCCTTCCGTCGGTTTGTTTACGGTTGGCTCCACTAGCCTTTGACTAAAAAGTCTCACCCACAAGGCAGTGGGGTTGTTTTACTTCGGGGTACCCTTCCTTAACCTTTTACTTTCCCGAGCTTACCTGCAAGGCAGCAGGGCAGCCACAGGTTGTACTATTTACTGCATAAGGTAGCAGGTAAAATTACCCGACATAAAGAGTATTAAGTAAATAAGGCTGCAAGTGTGGCTACCATGACCCTAGCCATAGTTAGTGGAGAAAAGAACAGAGCAATTCTCCATTGCAGAACATGCCGTAAGAGGCAACTAAAGAGGTTTTGAGGGCAAGGTATTCGCCAGTGCTATGCAGTTCATGGATCCGAGTTTAAATCATCTTTAGCGCTTTTGTTAGAATGGTGTGGGTATGCTTCATACAGGGGAACGTGCTGAGAAGGGAATCTGAACACAATGAAGTTGTTTGTTGTGTAATGAAGATGATCTTTCGACTAAACTAAACTAAACTAAACTACACTAAACTTAATTAAACTAAACTAAACTTAATTAAACTAAACTAAACTTAATTAAACTAAACTAAACTAAACTTAATTAAACTAAATTAAACTAAACTAAACTAAACTAAACTAAACTAAACTAAACTAAACTAAACTAAAACTAAACTAAACTAAACTAAACTAAACTAAACCAAAAAAAAAGTAAAGTACCCCCGTCATGCCAAGTGGCGTATAGGGAAATATGGTGTTAGTGACCCTATATTTTACAGACACATGATTTTTGGGGTAATGTGGTCAGCATCACGCCAGTGCTGCTTTACTTTCCCAGAAAAAAATCCGGTACCCATTTAAGGCTGGGTGAACCCGGAAGCCGTCGGTTGGGATCGAACCCTACCCCTTGTCCGTACTGACCCCTTGATGACAGTGAATGTTTCTAACGGTGCCCTATGTGTACGAGGATATAACAAGATTAAGTGAGTGATAGGTACCTGATTCTGATGATCAAAAGGGAATCTAACTAAACAATTGTTTGCAGTTCAGATATGTGTAGTTTAACAAGATTAGACGAATGACAGGAAACAGCCTGAGAGATAAGATCTGAAATGAAGAACTGAGAAAAAAAGCTAGGAACAACCCCCGCCATAGAATATATAAGGAAACAACAGATAAAATGGTTTGGCCATGTTATAAGGTAGACAGATAAAAACACAACACAATGAGCCTTCAATAAACGTTGTGAGAACACCAGACCCAAAGGCCAACCACGAAAAAGATGGATCGACGCGTATTGGAAACACTAAGAAACATAACAGAAGCAGAGGTGAATAGAAGAGCGAAAGGCTGCAAATTATATCTCCCCTTGAAACTGAAAGACAAATGAGGAAGGAAAGAAGAACAATCAGGATTAGATTAAATCAAAGATGTTTTGGGAAATAATATTGATGCCCCAGCACTGACCTCAAGGAATTCTCCAAATTGTGATTTAATTTCCTCATCAGAACTTGCTGCTAGCTGAGTCTGAAGCTTCTTCACTGTGGTCTTGATGTGGCTGAACTCAGTCTTTAAGTTTTCTAATGAAAATCTGAAGAAGAAGAAGTAGAAGAAAAGAACAAAAGATATGTAAAAAAAAAAAAAAAAAGTAAAGTGCCCTCGTCACGCCAAGTGGCGTATAGGGAATATGGTGTTAGTGACCATACATTTTACAGACCTTCAGCACATGATTTTTGGGGTAATGTAGTCGGTATTATGCCCGTGCCGCTTTACTTTCCCAGAAAAAAATATCCGGTACCCATTTAAGGCTGGGTGAACCCAGAGGCCGTCAAACCCTACCTCTTGTCCGTTGTAGTCCAATTCAACAGCAGATATGGTTCAGACTTAAAAAGATTCAGTCAAAACTTAATTTGTTTACAAGTTATTTATATAATTAATTAAGCCTTCAGATATAAATAATAATAAGAATCGAAGTGCCATGCCTGGTGATGCTATCTCTCCCCAATCGCCTGTCTCTACTGCTGTTTATCAAGTTTATTGCTGACTTCCCCTCTCCCGCAAGCTCTTCCTACCTTTTACAAATTATCACAAAATAGTTTAAATGCTGTTTCCTCTCAATACACTGTCCTGTCAAAGATGTATTCGTTTCACCGCACTGTACGTCATGCCGATTCCACCCGAGTATGTTTTACCGCACTGTACGTCATGCCGATTCCACCCAAGTATGTTTTACCGCACTGTACGTCATGCTGATTCCACCCGAGTATGTTTTACCGCACTGTACGTCATGCCGATTCCAACCGAGTATGTTTCGCCGCAAGTGCGCAATCTCAATTTAATTAGTGTGAACCGTCATCAAACCATATTCTTTTCACATTTCTTGTACCATCTTGGTATTGGTCAAATCTAATGCCTTGTTCAATTATCTAGAAATTCATATATAATATATTATATGTTAAATATATATATATATATATATATATATATATATATATATATATATATATATATATATATATACACAATATATATATATATATATATATATATATATATATATATATATATATATATATATATATATACACAATATATATATATATATATATATATATATATATATATATACGTAGGGAGGTCAAAAAGTAAAGCACACCAATTTTTTTCTCGGAAACTATTCGGGCAAAATGTGTGAAATTTTCACAGATTGTAGCTGAACATCCCCTTTACACTACCTATTTTTCAACATAATCTCCGTCCAAGCGTATTGCCTTACGCCAACGCGAAACTAGGTCATGAATGCCTCGTTTGTACCAAGTTTTGTCCTGCTCGCGTAGCCATTTTTTAACTGCACGGATCACACCCTCATCATTGTCAAAGTGTGTCCCACGCAGGAATTTTTTGAGTGGTTCAAACAGATGGAAATCTGAGGGAGCCAGATCAGGGCTGTAAGGAGGATGGGGCAGTACAGTCCAACCAAATTTGTTGATTGCTTCCCGTGTTACCAGACTTGTGCGAGGGCGTGCATTGTCATGTTGAAGCAACAAATCTGCAGATGGCTTATTAGGCCGAACTCTGTGGAACCGATTTTTGAGTTTTGTCAGTGTATTGATGTAAGCTGTCGAGTTGATTGTCTCACCTCTTGTCATTACATCAACAAGAATCACACCATCAATGTCCCAGAAGACAGTGATCATCACCTTTCCGGCTGATGGAGATGTTTTGAATTTTTTTCTTTTTGGTGACTGCGGATGACGCCATTCCATTGACTGCATTTTTGTTTCAGGCTCATAATAATGTGCCCACGTTTCGTCACCGGTAACAATTTTTGACAAAAACATTTCTCATTCAACACCGAAACGCTCCAACAATTCAGAACAGAATGTTTTCCTTTGAACTCTGTGATCATTTGTTAGGCACCGAGGAACCCATCGAGCGCAAATCTTTGAATATCCGAGAGTTTTAAAAATTGCGATTGCACTTCCCCTGCTGACTGTAAGCTGCAATGCCAATTGCTGACTAGTGATACGCCTATCCTTACGAATAATGGCATCAGCCCGGTTTAACATGTCTGTGCTGGTAGCCGAGGCAACACGTCCAGAACGCGGTAAATCATGCAGCTCCACTCGTACACTTTCTGCAGCTTTAATTCTCTGAACCCAGCGACTAACTGTGCTCCTATCGACTGCAGAACATTTGTACACTGCACACAGTCGTTTATGAATGTTTGCCACAGTTTCTTTTTCCGCAACCAGAAATTCTATGACAATTCGTTGTTTGTAACAGACATTGTTGACAAGCTCCATTTTAACGGTTCATAGATTGCGTAATATTTATCAGAATGATGTGCAATTTGGTGCACATAATTGGAACATGTCATATTCCAAGTGTGCAAAATTTCATATTCCTATCTTTATTATTAGCCGAGAAAAAAATTGGTGTGCATTACTTTTTGACCTCCCCTGTATATATGTAGATTGATTCTTAAAATCATGAAAAATGTTGTCTCTGCAATCTCTTCTGTTGCATCGATAAAAAAAAAAAAAAAACAACTTCCGCACGGAAAGAGTTAAAGGGTGATAGGTGAAGACATGACCTTGACATAAACTAACAGGACAATGAATCCAGTTGGAGATGGCACAAAAGTCTTAATATATCATAATATGCAGGACAACTGTTCACCTGGATGAAACATGAACAAAATAAACATAAAATTGTATGGAACAGCTTAATTAAAATAAAGACAGAACAATAAATAAACGTTTCAACCGTAGGCCTTCATCAGTAAACAAGAAAACAAATGACAAACTATTTTATTCTATCCAGGGAACTAGGCAGTCAGTAATTCCCCATATCCGATCCACCACTTGAATTTCCCAAAATGCATCTGTAAATTCCCTTCACAGGTCACTCGGCGTACATCCTACTTGACTGCACAGGCGATGATTCCACTTTCTTAGTCCCTTCTTACAACATGCATGGCAGTTAACAGTGATACTGACCGAAGCACTGTCAGTCCTAACAGGCCTAAAAACCCACAGGAACAGTGAGCTAGATGAAATGAGAACAACCCTAGACCAACTATGCAATAACTTCCAGAGAGTAGTCATCCAGCGGATACCATCACACTGTAAAATACAAGAAAACGAATGTTCAGATAAACTAGCTAAGGAGGGAGTGAGATTATGACAAGAGAACCATCTGGTCAGCTACGATGAAGCCAAATCCATCATCAAAGGCCAGTATCATGAAAAATGGAAACAAGAACACCCGAAGTGTATGGAGAGAGATGGATACCTCCAACTATCAAGAAGGGATCAAGTCATCATGATAATCAAATTAATTAGAGGACCACAAGCCCCAAATTAGGATGCCTTTCATAATATGAGTAGATGTGAACAAGTTATCATTATACGTATCATTATAGACTGCACTGAATATAGTAGACTGAGGAAAACCCATTGGCCCATAGATACAACACTACAGACAAAACTATATGGGCCACTGCAAGAATTACAAAAGACAGTAACATTTATACAAGAAACGGCACACTGCAGATATAAACAATGCCTTCAGGCAAGAGAAAGATAAGTAGATCATACTTCACCTACGCACAAGACACAACAGAATGAGAAACCACATGTTCACCAAACTTAAAATAGGAACTACCAGCCAATGTCACTGTATTCTGGATAACATGACAACTTTTGCCTTGATAGGTGTATAGGGAATATGGTGTTAGTCAGACAAGCTGAGAGGAAACTGAGATGTAGTTTATCAGAAGAATGCTACAAATCTCATGGATAACAAAAATTACTAATGAAAAATGATTAACAAGAGCTGGAGAAACTAGAAATATCATCAGAATAATATGAAAAAAGGGAGGCGAAGGCTGCCTACCAGCACCAGAGCAGGAAGTTGTCAGCGACCCACAGCTGATGGCTTGCGCCAGGATCGGTGAACCAAAACCATCTAGACCCTGCTCCACCTCTCCGCGGTGCCTTCAGTAACAGACTAACCTGTCTAGTCTGGCCAAGCGTGCAGGGATCGAAGAGGGAAGACAACCCTGTACTCAAAAATGGAGTGCTGAAGTCGGATGTGTTGGGCCGAAAGGCGCAAATATACAGTTATACTGCAAACCACAACACATCGCAGACACGTCCTTGTAAGGGAAGATGAAAAAGAGGAATATTCTAGTCTACCACGATACTCTAGAATACTTTAGTCATCGGGCGAACGCAACCAACCAACCAACCAACCAACCATACGAAAAAAGACAATATATGTTTATTCGACATGTAATGTGAAAAGAATATAATATGAATAATAATAATATGAAGTTTTAAAACAGCTAAAAACTAAAAGAGAACTACTAAACATAATTAGAAAAAGACAAATGTAATTTTGGGGCATGTTAAAAGACACATAAGTCTACTAAAAGTAATATTGGAAGGGGAAAATACAGGGTAATAGAGGCAGAGGCAGACCAATTTAAACATGGACGAGTAACATCAAAAGATGGGCAAGACAGCCTATTACAACCTGCACCAACAAAGCAAGAAACAGAGCAGAATGGCGCTCAATGGTAGCCAACCTTCGATGCAGAGACAACACTCGATGATGATGATGAATGTGAAAAGAAGCCATTGAAAATCCTATAACAATGGGAAGAATAAATGGAAAGAAGAACAGAGGATAACCAAAAGAAAAAAATACTGAACAGCTTATCCAAATGCATAATAAGAGATTCATCATCATCATGTGCCATACCGGTTGGCATAGGTGATCATGTCCCTCCACAATCTTCTATCTACAGTGCATCGTATCAGTTATGTTGTTGACTGTTTTCCATGCCATGACACCAAGCTATTCAGTATATTCTCTCTTTGTCGTCCGCGATCTCTCTTTCCTTTTATTTTGCCAGTTGTAACCAAGTACTCCAACTTTCCTCTTCTCATGATGTGCCCGAAAAATGTTGATTGCTTCTTTCTGATGTTTTTTTAATAAAAGATTGCCGACTGAAATTATTTTTACTTTTTATGATGAGGGACCGAGAGATGTGTGAGAAATGATCGCCTACGCTGAATGGTAGCTGATGATGATGACCATATTTTTCCAAGACTGTGGCACATTTTCTTTGCCGTGACGTGGTCGGTATCATACCAGGCCTTCTTATCTTTCCAGAAAAAATATCTGGTACCTATTTTGAGAGGCAGGATGAACGCCGGAGCTTTCTCGCGAAGAAAAGATGTGTCAATTCTGGGAGTTGAACCAGTACCCATCTTATGAGAATGCAACCAGAGAATTAAAGACTAAACTATGAAGAATGAGAGACCAAGAACATATAATGAATAGATTTACATTGTGGGATGACAGAGAGTCACCAGTGAAAATGAGAAACAATGAGGATTAATTTATTATGATAGGATTTTGTCTATACCAACCAAAATGGTAGATGAAGAAGACATGGTTATACCAACCAGGATAGCAGATGAAGGGTTAGTGGTTATACCAACCAGGATAGCAGATGAAGGATTAGTGGCTATACCAACATGAATAGCAGATGAAGGATTAGTGGCTATACCAACCAGGATAGCAGATGAAGGATTAGTGGCTATACCAACCAGGATAGCAGATGAAGAATTAGTGGCTATACCAACCAGGATAGCAGATGACGGATTAGTGGCTATACCAACCAGGATAGCAGATGAAGGATTATTGGCTATACCAACCAGGATAGCAGATGAAGAATTAGTGGCTATACCAACCAGAATAGCAGATGAAGAATTAGTGGCTGTATCAACCAGGATAGCAGATGAAGGATTAGTGGCTGTACCAACCAGGATAGCAGATGAAGAATTAGTGGCTATACCAACCAGGATAGCAGATGAAGAATTAGTGGCTATACCAACCAGGATAGCAGATGAAGAATTAGTGGCTATACCAACCAGGATAGCAGATGAAGAATTAGTGGCTGTACCAACCAGAACAGCAGATGAAGAATTAGTGGCTATACCAACCAGAATAGCAGATGAAGAATTAGTGGCTATATCAACCAGAATAGCAGATGAAGAATTAGTGGCTGTACCAACCAGAACAGCAGATGAAGAATTAGTGGCTATACCAACCAGAATAGCAGATGAAGAATTAGTGGCTATATCAACCAGAATAGCAGATGAAGAATTAGTGGCTATACCAACCAGGATAGCAGATGAAGAATTAGTGGCTATACCAACCAGGATAGCAGATGAAGAATTAGTGGTTATACCAACCAGGATAGCAGATGAAGAATTAGTGGTTATACCAACCAGGATAGCAGATGAAGAATTAGTGGCTATACCAACCAGGATAGCAGATGAAGAATTAGTGGCTATACCAACCAGGATAGCAGATGAAGAATTAGTGGCTATACCAACCAGGATTGCAAATGAAGAATTAGTGGCTATACCAACTAGGATAGCAGATGAAGAATTAGTGGCTATACCAACTAGGATAGCAGATGAAGAAATGTATAACTAGATATGTTTCTATTATTTCTTCTTTCACTTAGAGAGCATCAACCAAAACCTCTAAGTCAGCCTCTTACCTTGAAGCCTTGTGAAGGTCATCCTGCAGCTCTTCCACAAAATCCAAGGCATCTTTGTCTTTACTAACAGTCTCTTCCACAAGAACATGGAGCAGTGACTTTTTGGGATCATTGGACTTTATCAGTGCCAACTTGTTCAGGGAACTAATTCTGAAGCCGACAGCATCCCCTGCATTGCTGCCCTTTATTGATGGGAAAGAAAGGTTATATAGCAGCAGATTTACATGTTAAAAAATATAACAAGAGCTACAGCAGCAGATGTAAATGTTAAAAATGCAACAAGAGCTCCAGCAGCAGATGTAAATGTTAAAAAATATAACAAGAGCTCCAGCAGCAGATGTAAATGTTAAAAAATATAACAAGAGCTACAGCAGCAGATGTAAATGTTAAAAAATATAACAAGAGCTACAGCAGCAGATGTAAATGTTAAAAATGCAACAAGAGCTTCAGCAGCAGATGTAAATGTTAAAAAATCTAACAAGAGTTACAACAGCAGATATGAATGTTAAAAAATCTATCAAGAGCTACAAAAGCAGATATGAATGCATGATCTCTATCAAGAGCTACAAAAGCAGATATGAATGCATGATCTCTATCAAGAGCTACAAAAGCAGATATGAATGCATGATCTCTATCAAGAGCTACAAAAGCAGATATGAATGCATGATCTCTATCAAGAGCTACAAAAACAGATATGAATGCATGATCTCTATCAAGAGTTATAAAAGTATATATGAATCTATGATCTCTATCAAGAGCTACAAAAGCAGATATGAATGCATGATCTCTATCAAGAGTTATAAAAGTATATATGAATCTATGATCTCTATCAAGAGCTACAAAAGCAGATATGAATGTATGATGTCTATCAAGGGCTACAAAAGTATATATGAATGTATGATCTCTATCAAGAGCTAGGAGAATGTTAAGAATCATATATTTCAAAAAGCACCCATAATAAACAATACAGTTCTGAGTATATCATAGGATCTACTTATAGAGAGATTCAGAAATGTCACCATCAAGTATTGTGCCTTCTATTATATGTGAAGACGTTGTGTCCACAACTTTCTATCTCTACAGCTGGCATAGGTGATCATGTCTCTCCACAACTTTCTAACTCTACAGTTGTTTATCAATTCTGTTGCTGTGTGCCTGGACCCCAGATGCAAGAACAACAAGAAAAATAACCTCTGCTCAGATGACGTGTGTGAGACAAATGACAGGAAACAGCCTGAGAGATAAGATCAGAAATGAACAAATAAGAAGAAAGCTAGGAATAATCCCTGCCATAGAATATATAAACAAACAACAGATAAAATAGTTTGGCTACGTGACAAGGCAGAGTGATCACAACACAACACAATGAGCCCTCAATAAACATTGTGAGAACACCAGACCCAATGGATGACAACAAAAAAAGATGGATTGACGGAACATTAGAAACACTAGGAAACATAACAGCAGTAGAGGCGAACAGAAGAGCAAAAGACCGCAAATTATAAAAATAGCCAACTTATCTATCCTGCAACATGCTAAGGCCACAACAATCAGGTCAATGTTTAGAAGCTGAAGATTTAGATGGCTAGGGTATGTCTTGCGAATGGAAGAAAAACGCACCCCCAAGCAAATACTATATGGTGAACTAATACACGGAAAAGAAGACGTGATAGCTCAGTGGTTAGTGAACTGGACTACAAAGGACAAGAGGTAGGGTTCGATCCCAACCGACGGCTTCCGGTTCACCCAGCCTTTCATGGGTACCAGATTTTTTTCTGGGGAAGTAAAGCGGCACGGGCGTAATACCGACCACATTACCCCAAAAATAATGTGACGAAGGTCTGTAAAATTGATGGTCACTAACACCATATTCCCTATACATCACCTGGCATGACGGGGGCTCTTTACTTTAATACTCGGAAAAAGGCAAATTGGCAGACCTAAACTACTGTATAGAGATATCTGTAAATCATCTCTGAAAGACTTCTCCATCTGTGAAAATGATTGCGAATATCTGGAAAGTGATCACACATCATGGCAAGGCTATATAAAAAATAGCATAATATCATTTGAGTCTGTGCTATGGCAAAACATAGAAACAAAAAGACTCATGAAAAAAAAGAGAGAATTCCCTTGTGGATCAGTGGGCCTAACTTGTTCATTCTGCGGCTGAGTGTGTTTGTCAAACATTGGTAGAATCAGCCAGGAGAGAAGCTGTTCAACGAAAACAAAATCCTCTTAACAAAAATACAAAACAGCCTCCACTAAACACTGACAATATGAAAAGGGCCATATACTTCTCATTTAACAACCCAACAATGTTGATTGTTTACTCCTGGTATTAGCAACAGGCTTACTTTTTGCTTTGGTCTCTTTTAGAACATCCTCATCATCATCATCAAGTACCGGGCCTAGTGGCGTAGGTGATCATGTCTCTCCAACTTTCGATCTCGGCAGCTATTTATCATTTCTGTTGTTGACCTTCTGCCAAGTCATTCTCTTAAGCTGTCTGTTATTTTTTTCTCTTTGCTTCCCTCTATCTCTTCGTCGCTCAATTTTTCCAGTTGTTACAATATATTCAAGTTGTTCTCTTCTCATTACATGGCCAAAAAGTGATGATTGTTTCTTCCTAACATTGGAAATTAGCACTCTTTTTGCTTTGACCTCTCTCAGAACCTCTTCATTACTCTTCTTAGCTGTCAATGGTATTCTCAAGATTCTTCTGTAAAACCATTTTTCTACAGACTCCAAGAACATCCTAGTTAATCTTATATTAGCGGCCTATAGTGTGCTTTGAGCTGTAAGAGAACAGAAGTAACGGTCATAACAATTACAAAAGTCATCACCATCATGCACTATAGAAATAAGAGGGACAAATCTGAAACAAGTGTACAGACTCAAAATACTAGAGAACAATAAATATCGCACACAGAAATAAAAAGTAGAATAGCATAGACTAAAGTAGTTTTTAGAAAAAGAAAAACATCTTGTGGAACAAGTCTATGTTGATAGAAGTGAGAAAGAAAGTTCACTGATGCTATATAAAGTCAATTTTTACCTATAGAAGTGAATCATGGACAGTAGACAAGCAAATGAAAAGGAAATTAAAGGACAAAGAGGTGGAATTTTTCAGCACAATTGTTAAGTTTCCTACAAAGACCAACAAGGAAATACATATTGTTGTTGTTGTTGTTGTTGTTGTTGTTGTTGTTGTTGTTGTTGTTGTTGTTGTTGTTGCGTTCGCCAGCTTTCAACTCTGACGAAGTCCCTAGAGACTAGGAACTGAATTTTGCGTGTTAATCCATTTTATAACATTTCACATATAAAAGGTCAACACAAAAAAAAAGTTCTTAAAGAAACATAAGGAAAGAATCAACACTTTTCAGGCATTTCATGAGAAGAGGAAATTTGAGTACTTAGTTACAACTGGCAAAATGACAGGAAAAGGGAGAACATAGACAAAGAAAGAGAGAAGATAGCTTCCTGTCATAACAAGGTAAGCAGTCAGCAACAGAGTTCCTACGATGTACTGTAGACAGAGAAGTGTTGCAGGACATAATCGCATACGCCAACCAGTAAGATGCATAACGATGGTGGTGTTCTGAACACTCTTCTGTAGAGCCACATTTCTGTGACCATCAATGAATTGTCTTGTCTGTTGTCCAACCATCCATGATTCACTTCCATATGTCAGGATAGAATCATTTATCACAACTCTATAAAACCAGAAATATAAGACTAATCCCAGTCACTAAAATACAATCTAGCAACAAAATACTTCAAAGTGACCACTGAATTCTTCTTCTACTTTGACATTCAATTCCTACAGTACATTAATCACAAGATCAACATGTACTCAGATTGCTTGTTATATCTTTAATTATTTATGATATGCAAGAACAATCAGAAAAATAACCTCTACAGAGATGAAATGTGTTAGACGAATGGCAGGAAACAGCCTGAGAGATAAGATCAAAAATGTAGAACTGAGGAAAAAGCTAGGAATAGCCCACGCCATAGAATATAAAAGGAAACAACAGATAAAATGGTTTGGCCACGTGACAAGGCAAAAAGATCAAAACACAACACAACGAGCCTTCAGCAAACGTGAGAACACCAGACCCAAGGGTCGACCATGAAAAAGATGGATCGATGGAATATTAGAAGCACTAGGAAACATAACAGCAGCAGAGGCGAACAGAAGAGCAAAAGACTGCAAATTATGTCTCCCCTCGACACTGAAGGGCAGATGAGGAAGGAAAGAAGAAGATTCATGATATAATCCAAATAAGAGATGCTCAAAACTTGTCAATAACATTTCACCTCCACAGCGGGTAGAGCTTCTTTTGTTCTGCTGTAAGAACCTTGATCTTATCTTCTTGTAAAGCCATCGTTTTTTCTACTTTTCATGAACTATACCCTCCAATGTTAATCTTTCAAACCATTATGATGCCTTAAGTGGCTTATATATGTAAACCAATTTTTTCTTATTAATGAAACCCAATAGCCAGTTTAAAATTTGTAAATTTTTCTTAAAATAATCGTGTTGATTTTATTATTATTTGTCCGGATTTTTAGTAGGATTCTTCTGTGGCATTTTATTTAAAGTGTTTATTTTCATTTTATATAAAGTGTTTATCTTCATTTTATATAAAGTGTTTATCCTCATTTTATTTAAAGTGTTTATCCTCACTTTATCTAAAGTGTTTGTCCTCATTTTATCTAAAGTGTTTGTCCTCATTTTATTTAAAGTGTTTATCAACATTTTATTTAAAGTGTTTATCTTCATTTTATTTAAAGTGTTTATCCTCATTTTATTTAAAGTGTTTATCTTAATTTTATTTAAAGTGTTTATCAACATTTTATTTAAAGTGTTTATCTTCATTTTATTTAAAGTGTTTATCCTCATTTTATTTAAAGTGTTTATCCTCATTTTATTTAAAGTGTTTATCCTCATTTTATTTAAAGTGTTTATCCTCATTTTATTTAAAGTGTTTATCCACATTTTATTTAAAGTGTTTATCCTCATTTTATTTAAAGTGTTTATCTTAATTTTATTTAAAGTGTTTATCAACATTTTATTTAAAGTGTTTATCTTCATTTTATTTAAAGTGTTTATCTTCATTTTATTTAAAATGTTTCTCCTCATTTTATTTAAAGTGTTTATCCTCATTTTATTTAAAGTGTTTATCCTCATTTTATTTAAAGTGTTTATCCACATTTTATTTAAAGAGTTTTTCTTCATTTTCTTTAAAGTGTTTATCCTCATTTTCAGCCAATGTTTCATTTAGTGTAAAACTTCTACCTTATTCCGGATGAAATTTATTACAATAATAAATAGTTATTTGAACAAACCTTGTTGATAAAATTCCCAGCATGCAACACCAGTCGCAAAAATTTCTTCAATCCCTTGTTGTCATAGAGACAGCGACAAATATTAGTCAGCAGCAACAGATTGGACCTCACACTGGAAAGTTGGCACTGGAAATCAGACTTAAGATGGGGAGAAAAGGAGCATTAGATGATACAACTGATGAAGTAGAAGAGATTTATTTTCTAGGAGAATTAGTAAATGGTTATATATCATCATTAAGTACAGTGCCTGCTGGCGTAGGTGATCATGTCTCTCCACAACTTTCAATCTCGACAGTTATTTATCATTCCTGTTGTTGACCTTCTGCCAAGCCATTTTCTTAAGCTGTCTGGTATCTTTTCTCTTTGCTTTCCTCTATCTCTTCATCTCTCAATTTTCCCACTTGTCACAATATATTCCAGCTGTTCCTTTCTCATTACATGGCCAAAAGAATTATGATTGCTTCTTCCTAATATTGGAAACTAGTTCTCTTTTTGCTTTGGCCTCTTTCAGAAAGTTCTCATTACTCTTCTTAGCTGTTCATGGTATTCTCAACATTCTTCTGTGAAACCACATTTGTACAGCCTCCAGTCATTTTCTTGTCTGTTGTCGAATTGCCCACGATTCATATCCATATGTTAATGTTGGCTCTACATAACATTTAAGAACTCTTTTTCTTGTTTATATTATCAAAAATGGATTGCAAAAATATCTTAACACTTTTTTTTGGAATACTGTTTTTGCCTGAGCCATTCTGCATCTCATCTCTGTTGTATATGTACCATCTGATGTTAACAATGTTCCCAGATATTTAAATTCATTTACCTGTTTTAATATTGTTCCAATTATTACATATATAGGAGAAAAAAATATACACGTCAAATATCCATGATTAGAACTTTTTTCAGAATGATTTAAAACCAGGATAAATGTCAATAGTTTTACAAAATGTGTTCAAAGAAAAAGTACAATATAAAGGTAACAAATGAAAAATAGTAATACGTAATATAATATAAGAGCATGAGTCTTCTTCTTTCTTTTCTTCTTTTCTCTTTCTCACTGATACCAAAAAAGGTATCATGGTTATACCATTTGTTGTACTTGAGCTGCTCGAACTGTCTGAATTAGAGATTTTCCTTTGTTGTTACATGTCTCTGTCACTGCATCTATCCATCTTCTTCTAGGTCTTCCTCTTGGTCTTTTTTCATGCATTCTCGAGAACACCCTTGATGGTGATTGGTGAGGGTTTATTCTGACCAGGTGGCCCAACCATTTAACTCTTTCAGTACGGAAGGATGTTAGCAATTTAGCGGTAGAGATTTCAAAGAAAAAATCGTTCATGCTTTTAAATATTAATCAACATGTTTATATTTATTTAACACTTAACATATTATATATATATATTTTGTTATAATTTAACAATGAAGTATATTTCACCAATAGCAGATGATACAAAACATAATAAACATAGAATGGTTTGATTACAGTTGACACTAATCTAAAAGAGTGACGCACTATGCGTTGAAACGTACGGAAAGAGTTGAGTTGTTGTTGTTCTGTATATTCTTGGCAGGGTTTTATTCCTACTATTTTTCTTATGGTTTCATTTGGTATTCTATCTCTTCATGTGTTATTTGTTACTTTTCTCAAGCATCGCATCTCACATGTATTGATCTTTCTTAAATGTGATATAGAAAGGGTCCATGTTTGACTTTCATAGCACACAGTTGGTATGAAAATGCTATTTATCATTTGTTATTTAGCTGCTATAGAAATGTTTGGATGTCTTAACAATGGTGAATGCTGGTATGTGACAGCGTTTGATAAGACCAAGAGTAAATATAAATATTACTTATCTTTAAAAGTAAACAAATTGAATACTTGAAACAGTGACTACACGGTTTCCTCTTCTTCTTTTACATTTCTTCCTCATTTGCTTTTCAGCATTAATTGAAGAGATAATATGTGTTCTGCTATACTTTGGTCCCATCTTCTACTAATATGTTTTCAAGCGTTTCTATTGTCCTTCTATCAATATTCCCTTGGCGGACATCCCCTAGTTCTGTTGTTTTCACATTTGTTGACAGCTATGTTGATATTGTTTTTTCATGTCTTGTTACTGGGTACAACCATTAAGTTTTCTGTTTCTTAATTTTCTAACTATGTGATCCTTAAGTGTCTTGTTAGTCCTATATGTTATGTTTTGTTTTGTTTTTTTTTTTTTTTTTGCTTCAAATTCTGTCTCTCAATATGTTTAGGAAAAAAATGTGTACATTAAATTAATTAATTATTAGTGATATTTCAAATTAATTTTTTTGAAGCCTTTGTTATTGTAAACAGTTAAAGATTCAGTGCTGTTCATTGTCTAAATAGCTTAACTGCTTTCTTTTTCTTTTTCTTTCTTTTATTTTATTTGCGTAACATAAGACAAACTTCAAAATAAACTTTCTCTTCTTTCTTCTCTTTTGTTAACAATTTCAAACATTGATGACAATTTCCATGTACATCTCGCTCCACAGCTCCTCCAAAACGGAAAATATTGTGTCATTGAGAACCATCTCAAAAGACAAGAGTTTGTCTTGAGCTTGTTTGTACAAAGAGGTCAGGTTCGATCCTGATCGACGGCTTTCGGGTTCACCCAGCCTTAAATGGGTACTGGATTTTTTCTGGGGAAGTAAATCAGCACGGGCGTAATACCGACCACATTACCCCAACAAACAACTTGTGCTGAAGGTCTGTAAACATTATGGTCACTAACACCATATTCCCTATACGCCGGCAGTTTTGTTGCATCCAAGATGGCGGTGTATCTTCACTAGTCCGTTGTTAACGAAGCGTAATTTTATTTCTGTGAGCTTCTAGTCACACTCGACAGTAAATGTAGGGAACAGGACTTAGTCATGGTCGATGCGGAGGTCAACGGTCTCATCTGGGATAACACCGATGAGAAAGATGCAGTCATCTATACAGACGGATCTGTAATATAGGGTGTTTATAAAGTCTCACTACACTTGGTATCTAGGTCAATTTGAAAAAAATATTTATGACGTCATCACAATATGTGCTCAATGGTAAGTTCACTTGTTGCGACAGTTTTCTTAATGACTTGTCTGGACTTTTAAGGATTCTGTCTTGGATATCTAAACATATTTCATCATTCACAGCAGGCCTACCAGATCGTGGAGCATCTTCCACATTTCCAGTAGCAATAAACTTATTCAACAAATTTCATTGACAGTGGGAGCACATATTGTGATGACGTCATAAACATTTTTTTTTCAAATTGACCTAGATACCAAGTGTAGTGAGACTTTATAAACACCCTGTATAACACCAAAGGAGTGTATGGGCATTTACAGCACGGTCAGCAGGCAGAATAGTCAAGGAAGACAGTAGTGCATATGTTATGACCATGACTAGCATGACGATGGAGGTAATGGCAGTGACCAGGGCAATCATCTGGTTGGAGTCACAAGATTACACCCACGTCTGTATACTGAGTGATTCGATGGGCATGATAAGAAAAGTTGAGGCGGGATCTGTACGTATGTAATGGGTAGAGTTATTGCTGAAGTCAAAAATACGTAAGGTCACCTTTGTCTACGTCCCAGGACATGCGGGAGTACGAGGAAATGAAAGAGCGGACAGGTTGGCTAGCTGCGCTGTCGTTGAGGACGGTCAACCAATGGATCGGGTTGACATCATCAATGCTCTCCGGGAAGTGGGAAGGACACAGGACTTTGACAACCATGAGTCCACGTCACTCCTTCGGATGAAAGAGATAGGAGTTAAGATGGGCACAGCCAGAAACGTGAAACTTTGTGGGCGTATAAGAAGACTAATCAACCAACACAGAACTGGAGTCGTCAGTCGCTGGACACTGTGAGACTTGCTGAAGAGGGAATCTGAGCACCTATGGACATGTTCTGAGTGCAATGATGATGACCCGCTAATAACTCAATAACTCCCTATATGCCACTTGGTGTGACGGGGTTATTTACTTTACTTTTATTTGTACAGACTAGCACACCTTTCTGAAGAATGACCACAAAGACAACGATCAATAACTCAGCAAGCTTTATTTCAACAAAAGAAAACAACTAGTATATTTCAGCTTTGCAAGCAAAACAAAACTAAAACATAGAATCAATGTCTTCACTGAATGATTTTCAATTGGGATGAAAATAAACAAAACAGAATAGAAATCCTTAAGAATCAGAAGAACCAAAAGACTGAACAGTGACCAGAGTGTCTTGTGTCATCTTGTAAGAGAACACAAAATGATCTCATTTAGCGACAGAAGATGGGAAAAGAGCAGTTTTAAATATGTGAATAGAAAAGACACTTGAAACGTGAAAAAAATATAAAGAAAGAAACAAAATATAATTAAAGCATAATAAGACTAAAAAAGTTAATCCCACTTAGAACGAAAGCAAACTATGTGGTTATTCTCTAAAGATAAAATAGTCTGTATTCATCCAATAAACATGAGAGATCATCTCAACAATATACTGGATGTTCTCTGTACTGGAATAGTCTGGAGAACTTAAAAGAACCATCTATTGTTCTTTGTTTTTTTCTGTTGTTGATTATTTGTGTTTTATTTTTTGTAAGCAAAAACAGTGGCTATGAGAATAAGCAAATTAAGACACCCATTAAGTATTAAGATCAAAGATACAGAAATAAAACAAGTAGAGGAATTCAAGTATTTAGGCACAATGTTCACAGAAGATGGAAAACTAGACAGAGAAATTGACATGAGAATACAAAGAGCAAATGCTGTCACATACCAGCTTTCACCATTTCTAAGACATCAAAACATTTCTATGCCAGCTAAACAACAAATGATAAATAGCATTTTCATACCAACTTTGCGCTATGAAAGTCAAACATGGACACTTTCTAAATCACAATTAAGAAAGATCAATACATGTGAGATGCGATGCTTGAGAAAAGTAACAAACAACACAAGAAGAGATAGAATACCAAATGAAACCATAAGAAAAATAGTAGGAACAAAACCCTGCCAAGAATATATAGAACAACAACTTAAATGGTTTGGCCACCTGGTCAGAATGAATCCTTATCAATCACCATCAAGGGCGTTCTCGAGAATGCATGGAAAAAGACCAAGAGGAAGACCCAGAAGAAGATGGACAGATGCAGTGACAGAGACATGTAACAACAAAGGAAAATCACTAATACAGACAATTCGAGCAGCTCAAGAACAACAAATGATATAACCACGACACCTTTTAGGTATCAGTGAAAAGAGGAAAGAAAAGAAGATTATTTGTGATTTTTTATTCTGAGTGTTGCAAACATACCTCATGCCCTAAAATGATTTGCCAGCGAAGTACAATATTTCTTTTTATACCAGTTGATGGCCTCGCAGTAAAAATGTTAGTTCTCTCTTTGGTTTTGCTTTTTTTTTCCAAAGCGGAAACATTCTAGCTGTAACCTTTTGTTACATCTCATTCAACGTTGCTGAGGTCCTACATTATTTTCATGTCCACTCTTATTAATTCCAACAAGCAAGCAATACTGTATGTGTCACAAATTTGTATGTGTTATAAATTTTAAAATCTACACAGTGAACACCTTATCTACACAGTGAATGCCTTATCTACACAGTGAATACCTAATCTACACAGTGAATACCTTATCTACACAGTGAATATCTTATCTACACAGTGAGCACCTTATCTACACAGTGAACATCTTATCTATACAGTGAATATCTTACCTACACAGTGAACATCTTATCTACATAGTGAACATCTTATCTACACAGTGAACACCTTAGACTGAGTACATTCATTCCCACATTGTGCGTTTAATGGCACACATGGTCACTTATGACTAAGGATAAAAGAAAGCTTGTCACCACAGAGATGAGATGTCTGGGAAAAGCACTTGAAGTGACCACAAAAGATAGAATCAGAAACGATATTATAAAAGAAACAGACTAGGCATCCTAAGCTACATACAGAAACAACAAATAAACAAGTTTGCCATCTAGAAAGAATACTGTGTGATTTCTTACCATACAAGCCATATATTAGAAGAGGAGAAGAAAGAAGAGCAACAAGATGCAGACCCTGAGTAAGATGGACAGACAACATCAAAAAGGCTACAACAACATCAATTGACAATGAGTAAAGCCAGCAATAGGGCGAGAACCAGAACTTTGTGTCCTTTCTCAACACTCAAATGGGTACAAGAGGAAGTGAAAAATGAAAGACAAAGAAGACACAGGCAACCTATAACTGCTACAACAGTTGTACAAATAATTAAATCAGCAAGGTAAATTGTGACAAGACTGCTAAAGGCAGACATATATTCTGTACCAAGAACTCATCATCATCAAGTACCGGGCACGCTGGCTTAGGTGATCATGTCTCTCCACAACTTTCGATCTCGACAGTTATTTATCATTTCTGATGTTGACCTTCTGCCAAGTCATTCTCTCAAGCTGTCTGGTATCGTTTCTCTTTGCCTCCCTCTTTCTCTTCGTTCCTCAATTTTCCCAGTTGTTACAATATATTCAGACTGTTCCCTTCTCATTACGTGGCCAAAAAATGGCGATTGTTTCTTCCTAATATTGGAAATTAGCTCCTTTTTTTTTGCTTTGGCCTCTTTGAGAACGTTTCCATTACTCTTCTTAGCTACTAAATAAAAATAAGAATAATACCAAAAAACTACAAATAGATAATTACCTTCACAAGCATGAGCTCAAGTCGTAGTTGATAGCAGGGAACCGAAACCAACGTTAAAAAGAATCTCTCAGCATTGCCAAGTTTTTCAGTGTCTCCATCATAGTTCTGAATGAGCTCAACCTACAATATTTTTATATGAATTAATTATCCTGTTGTGGACATCAGTGCATGGCTACAAGAAGGTTCATTTCTAATTCAAGAAGTGATAGGAAGATAGACCAGACCGGAATTAACTGAACATAATACAAGAGCAAGCTGGCCAACCCATCAGAGACAGAGGAGATCAACGAGCTTTTATTTGCAGACGATCAGACACTAATACATGAAACAATAGAAGACCTACAAGAACACTTAAACAAACTCAACAGCTCAGGCACAAAATACAACATGAAAATCAACATCAACAAAACAGAAGTCATGAATGTCGCCAAAAATAAACAGAACATCAACATAACTATAAAAGGCAGACAACTAAAACAAGTAGAGGAATTCAAATACCTAGGAAGTCTAATGACAAACGATAATTCTCAAACAGCAGAGATAGAATCAAGATGCAACAAAGCTTGTCAAATCATCGGACAGTTATCACCACTATTGTCCAACAAGGAAATGACTCTGAAGGCAAAACGAGCACTATACAATACAATCTTCATCCCAACGTTGTGCTACCAATGGAACCTGGTGCAACCTGGACCCTAGATGCAAAAACAATAAGAAAAATAACCTCTACAGAGATGAAATGTGTTAGACGAATGACAGGAAACAGTCTGAGAGATAAGATCAGAAATGAAGAACTGAGAAAAAAGCTAGGAATAACCCCCGCCATAGAATATATAAGGAAACAACAGATAAAATGGTGTGGCCATGTGACAAGGCAGAAAGAACAAACCACAACGAGCCTTCAACAAACGTTGTGAGAACACCAGACCCAAGGGTCGACCACGAAAAAGATGGATCGATGGAATATTAGAAGCACTAGGAAACATAACAGCAGCAGAGGCGCACAGAAGAGCAAAAGACCGCAAATTATATCTCCCCTCGACGCGGAAAGGCAGATGAGGAAGGAAAGAGGAAGAAGAATACAAGAGAAAACAAGAATGAAATTAACTGAACACAATATAAGAGAAAACAAGATTGGAAAATAACCAGATATTCTTCTTTTTCTCCTACTCCTTCACCATTTCCTTCTTCTTCTCTTCCTCTTTCTGCTTTTCTATCTACTCCTCCCCCTCCTCCTCCTCCTTCTTCTTCCCTTCATTCTCCTCTTCTCCTTCTTTGCTCCTCCTTCTTCTGCTTTTCCTCCCATTTAATCGTTTTCTTCTCCTTCTTTCTCTCATCATCATCATGTGCCATACCGGTCGGCGTAGGTGATCATGTCCCTCCACAATCTTCTATCTACAGTGCATCGTATCAGTTCTGTTGTTGACTGTTTTCCATGCCATGACACCAAGCTATCCAGTATTTTCTCTCTTTGTCGTCCGCGATCCCTCTTTCCTTTTATTTTGCCAGTTGTAACCAAGTATTCCAACTTTCCTCTTCCCATGATGTGCCCGAAAAATGTTGATTGCTTTTTTCTGATGTTTTTTTAAGAGTTGCCTTTTTGTGTTGGCCTCTTTGAGAATTTCCTCATTGGTCTTTTTAGCTGTCCATGGAATTTTAACATTCTTCTGAGAAATCCCATCTCTGTGGCCTCCAATCGTCTTTTCATTCTTTCTCTGCTCTATGAATTTCACAATGTTATATTTTCATTACTTCAATGCCACAACAAATAATGAAAATTCATTCTTCATTTTATGAGCAAAATATTAACAACAAACAAAAATAAAAAAAACTTTACACAAGTGAGTTAATTGGTAAACAAACATGCACAAATTATCTTGCACAAGTCATCTAATCCGTTTGTGAAAAAAATATTAATAATGAACAAAAAAGTAAATTATATCTCATCTACTTGGGACAATGTCTTGGTAAACAAGATCAAGTAAATCATATCTCATCCATTTGGACAACATATTAATGGTAAACAAACATGTAAAACTAACCTCATCCATTTTGACAACATATTAATGGTAAACAAACATGTAAAACTAACCTCATCCATTTTGACAACATATTAATGGTAAACAAACATGTAAAACTAACCTCATCCATTTTGACAACATATTAATGGTGAACAAACATGCAAAACTAACCTCATCCATTTTGACAACATATTAATGGTAAACAAACTTACAAAACTAACCTCATCCATTTGGGCAACATATTAATGGTAAACAAACTTACAAAACTAACCTCATTCATTTGGACAACATATTAATGGTAAACAAACTTACAAAACTAACCCTATCCATTTGGGCAACATATTAATGGTGAACAAACTTACAAAACTAACCTCATTCATTTGGACAACATATTACTGGTAAACAAACTTACAAAACTAACCTCATCCATTTGGACAACATATTAATGGTAACAAACATGCAAAATTAAGCTCATCCTTTTGGGCAACATATTAATGGTAAACAAACATGCAAAACTAACCTCATTCATTTGGACAACATATTAATGGTGAACAAACATGCAAAACTAACCTCATCCATTTGGACAACATATTAATGATAAATAAACATGGAAAACTAACTTCATCCATTTGGACAACATATTAATGGTAAACAAACATGCAAAACTAACCTCATCCATTTGAGGCAGTATCTTAATGAGTCCTTTTAGTTTCTCCACCCCAAAGCTGTGAGCTTCTCCTTTACGAATATGTTCGACAATCGCTGAATTGGTTTTTCGAAATTGTTTCAAGTAAATATTAACATTCATGCTTCTCTTTGGCTCCAGCAAGCTTATCTGTACAAATAAAAAATATACAATTTTCGATAGAACAATAGATGCAATATTAGAATAATGAATGTAAAACATACATTTACAGTAATATATAAGATAGTATACATTTCTTCATACATACTATTCATATTTGTGATAATTTTACATCATCATCATCATCATCATCATCATCATCAAGTACCAAGCCTGCTGGCGTAGGTGATCATGTCTCTCCATAACTTTCGATCTCGACAGTTATTTATCATTTCTGTTGTTGACTTTCTGCCAAGCCATTCTCTCAAGCTGTCAGGAATCTTTTCTCTTTGCATCCCTCTATCTCTTCATCTCTCAATTTTCCCAATTGTTACAATATATTCCAGCTGTTCCCTTCTCATTACATGGTCAAAAAATGATGATTGTTTCTTACTAATATTGGAAATTAGCTCTATTTTTGCTTTGGCTTCTTTCAGAATGTTTCCATTACTCTTCTTAGCTGTCCATGATATTCTCAAAATTCTTCTGTTAAACCACATTTCTATAGCCTCCAGTGATTTTCTTGTCCGTTGTCCTATTTTCCATGATTCACATCCATATATTAAGAGTGCAATTTTACTTACTTACTGATATATTTATATGGTATATTTATTATATGAGATGTCAAGAACCTTATTATAATACCATATATCCATAGCCTGTGTATTGTTTTATAATTGTGCATAATAAAATTAATTAATAATTTAACTGATGATGATACAATTATTCATTCATCATGTGTCATACCGGTTGGCGTAGGTGATCATGTCCTTCCACAGTCTTCTATCTACAGTGCATCGTATCAGTTCTTTTGTTGACTGTTTTCCATGCCATGACACCAAGCTATCCAGTATTTTCTCTCTTTGTCGTCCGCGATCTCTATTTCGTTTTATTTTGCCAGTTGTAACCAAGTATTCCAACTTTCCTCTTCTCATGATGTGCCTGAAAAATGTTGATAGTTTCTTTCTGATGTTTTTTAGGAGCTGCCTTTTTGTGTTGGCCTCTTTGAGAACTTCCTCATTGGTCTTTTTAGCTGTCCTGGGAACTTTCAACATTCTTCCGAGAAATCCCATCTCTGTGGCCTCTAATTGTCTTTTCATTTGTTTGTCTACTGTCCATGATTCACTTTCATGGGTCAGAAGAATTGGCTCTATATATCTTACCAATGAACTCTCTTTCTCACTTCTATCGACAAAGATTTGTTGCATAAGATATTTTTCATTTTCTGAAATGTTATTTTCTCCTGAGCTATTCTACTTTTTATTTCTGTGGTGCATCTCCCATCTGATATTATTATTGTGCCCAAGTATTTGACGTGTTGCACTTGTTTCAGATTTGTCCTGTTTATTTTTATGCTGCGTGCTGGTGATGATTGTTTCTTCGATATAACCATTGCTTCTGTTTTCTTACTATTCAGACTGAGACCTTTCTTGTTGCTTTCTTTTACTATTATGTCTATCATTTCTTGTACTTCATGCTCTGTCTCTACTATTAAGACTGTGTCATCTGCAGATCGCAAACTATTTATGTTGTGACCGTTGACTTCAATTCCTTTTTTGTCTATTATTGATCTCATAATATGTTCGCTGAAAAGTGAAAACAAATCCAGTGACAGAACACAGCCTTGTCTGACTCCTTGTTTTATAATTTGAATCTGAGTTTATCGTTAGGACAACAACATTATATAATTTGAGGATAGAGATACAAGAAATAAAGAATACACATGGGAAAAAGATGGGGTACATGGCGCTGAGGGGAGAACTGCAACAGCCGGCATAACCTCCCTTGCAGAGATTGAGTAGCTCATCAAGAACAGGATGTGTGGCGAGATACAATGCGGATCTTGTGCAAGGTCTGACATTTGATAAAAAAGATTAATGGACATTAAAAAGATTCTAGAATTTCTGTCTAATAAACTATCATCAACTCAAAAAGATCAATAGATCTAGACAGACAGACATACAGACATATAGTTAGATTAAACATAACTATATAAATAAATACATAAATCTAGATTAAAATTACTTGAAAATGAAAGGCAAAAAAAGCCAAATTTTTAATTTTTAAAAATCATTATTTAAAATGAGAGAAAAGGGATAAAATATTTGTGCTTGAAAAATTAGGTGCACGCCCCCCCCCCCCCCCCCCCCCCATTATTATAACTTGCAGAAAATTATGTACAAGAGACGTTGCTTAAAAAACAATTAAGTAAATAAATAAGCAAACAAAGTTTACAGAATGAAAGAAAACATACAAACAGTATATAATTTATGTACATTTATTGTATCTAAATAGTATAGTTTTGGTCATAATGGCTTCGGACAATTAAACATTAAAAATTAAGGAAATAAAAAAAAGAAACTTGAAAAACAATTCTTTGATAGTTTTATACAAGTTTAGGTTAACACAGTTGAAGTTTGTGTACAACGTTTCAAACCTTTTGTCTAAGTTGTATATATAATTTCAACTCTTCAAGACTAAATGTATATCATTCTTGAAAAAGTGTATTTAAAGTTGTACACATACTTCAGATGAAAGATTGTTGAGAGCTTCATATAAATTGGAGCCGCGATAGCTCAGTGGTTAGTGAACTGGATTACCGCGGACAAGGGGTAGGGTTCGATCCCAATTGATGGCTTCCGGGTTCACCCAGCCTTAAATGGGTACCGGATTTTTTTTTCTGGGAAAGTAAAGCAGCATGGGCGTAATACTGACCACATTACCCCAAAAAATCATGTGCTGAAGATCTGTAAAATATAGGGTCACTATTGGTCGTTTCAAATCTAAATGTTCACGATTAACATGAAATATCTCCTCTTTCCCTGCACTTACAAACTTGATTTTTTGCATCTGGCCTTGTTTTTCCAAGGTCCCACCGATTTCATAAAATTTAATGATGTAGGAAGTATGCTTCATCATGAAGCAGCACTTTCCTTTGATCTCAGTGAATTTACGGATCTTTTTGCTCCTGGAGAAAATAATTTACCGTACATTAATGGAAATCAGCTTCTCGACATAGGCGTCTCTACACAACTTGAAAGTTGGAGGCGTTTATCAACTGTTTACTTTCTATTGTTTACTTTCTTTAAAATACTATGAGAATGTCAATGTTATAGCCTGTACAGACGGTCTAAAACAAATCAGCGTATAAACAGTTCCATTAATGAAAACTATTTAAACAATATACAACAAAGAATACATTTAAAAAAATTAATTATCCGTTGCGAGCGATAACGAGCATGACATATCAAGCAAAGTTATTGTTTATGGGTACGCATGTGACTATAGAGTCCGATGTAAGCACGGGATCCTCTTCACTGTAAAGAGCTACATTGTTCGTTTTATGTCTTTCCATGTGACTTTCATTATTTTACGTAAACAAGACATATGAAAGTGATTTAGTTTCTTTGCATGCCTGCAGTACACATATCAAGAATCGTTACATTTTCAAAACGTTATCAACTTTAGCTAAAGATTGATCATGCGGACATATAAAAACGTCCATTATTATTTCATTTATTCTGAATCAGAGGAGTCTAACATATTGATTACTAATCTGGGCTGAACGAACGATAGTCCATCTTTTTTCCAATAGTCATTTTCTTCTTTTAAGACATGATCTTCACATTTGCACCAAAAATCTTTGTCAATCTGTGATAGAGCAGCATATGTCAGTCCTTTTATATCGCATAGTTTAAAACTTGTATTCACAGCTGCCACCTGCCCTTTAATTTTTGCCCAAACGAGTAAATGGGGTTTAATTGTGGATGATAAGGGGGCAGTCTCAAGCACGTATGACCATGCTGTTGAATGATTTTGTCTATTTGGAATACTTTGGTCTTTTGCGATTTCTTAACAAGTGACAGTAATTCAGGTTTCAAAAATCCCTCGTTAAATGGAATTCCTTCCTTTCTTAGCCAAATCTTTATAACATCTTTTGTACTGGTAGATGTAGGAATTTTGTCTTCTTCTGCCACAGCGTTGTGGTACGACGCGTTGTCCATTACCAGACAGGATGGTCTGTCTAGAATTGGAAGAAGAGTATTTTCAATCCACTCTCTAAATATATGGCCATTCATCTCGGTGTGATAGTCCCTGTTGTCAGTATAATTAGAGGTGAATATAAGTTCTGCATTTTTCACCAACCCTTCTTTTCGGCTGCCTGCATGTGCCATTATAATACGCTGTCCTTTTCCAGTGGGTACACATCTTTTAATATTTCCATCTGATAACTGCCATTCCTTTGCACTTGTGTGGTGAGAATTTATCCAAGATTCATCTAGAAATACAATATCATAACCTTGGTTACGCATTTCCCGTACTTCACGTAAATATTTACTCCTCATAGAAACTAAGTGCGGCTTCTCGCAGATGACATTTCTACCACTATCGTACTTTCTAAACGTAAAACCGATGCTTCTAACAGTTCTCCATAATGTTGTTTTCGACACAACAATGTCATTTTCTGCTCTCAGTCGAATTTTCAGTTTTCTTAAAGTCACAGTTTCTTTGGAATCGAACATTTTACAAATTGCTCTTCTAATCACTTCCTTGTCAAAACTATCTACTACTTTCTTTCTTCCTAGCGTCCTAGTCTTGATTGAACTGGACACTCCGTTAGCTTTAAGCACTTGTTTGAAAAAGCGTTTGCTTATACCCAATGCGTGAATAGTTCTCTTTTCTGGCTTTGAGATGCTTCGATACAGTTTTCCACGCTTAGCTTCTATGCAAAAATATTTATACACCTTTATTGCCACTGATTGCAATGTAAGGAACTTTACTTTTATACCCATTGACTAACAGATCATAAATTTAACGAAATTACCCAATAATTAGGATACGCCGTTGCACATAAATCACAACAAAACGACAGGAAATGGGATGCACCGGATATAAAATTATAACTATGACGTGTTTTATGTGTTTTTTAGTGCTTAAAACAGGGAAATTGGCGCGCATTACGTTCAAGATGACAAGTCCGTGGGTGCTCACTCATATGAAGCGGTAATTCCTCCAAATATATGGTTTGACCAAAATGCCTTAAATTTGTATACTTCAAATAAAGAATATTTAAAACTATACGTTTGTTGGTGAGGAAATGAATGTACTTCTTGGGACCAAAAAATCACAAGACCATATGCAAAACTTCAGCATTATCAATCAATTGGTTGCAGAGATATGGAATTTTAAACACCTTCAAAATATTTTGAAACGACCAATACACCATATTTCCCTATACGCCACTTGGCGTGACGGGGGTACTTTACTAATTTTTACTTCATATAAATTGATGAGTTTTAATTTGAATGATTCCACTGGCACGAGCGGTTGAGCAATTATGGATTTTAATTTGTTTGCAGTGATACCAGAGCCTTCGACTAACCATAACCATAAATTTTTACATAGTTCTATCTATCTATTGACCTTTCGAGCCGTAGCCGGCCCATAGAGCGTAGACCAAAATACTCCTTCTCTTATCTAAATTTTTATTCTAACAGTTTTCAATTCTTTTAAAGATATCATCATCATCATCATCATCATCGAGTGCCGTCTCCGCAACGAAGGTTGGCTACCATGGAGCGCCATTCTGCTCTGTCTCTTGCTTTGATGGTGCAGGTTGTCCTAGGCTGATTTGTCCATCTTTTGAACTTACTCGTCCATGTTAGTCTTGGTCTGCCTCTGCCTCTTTTACCTTGTATTTTCCCCTCCAGGATTACTTTGAGTAGGCTGTTGTGTCTTTTAACATGGCCCAAAAATCGCATTTGTCTTGTTTGAATTGTGCTTAGTAGTTCTCTTTTCATTTTTTAGTTGTTTTAAGACTTCATCGTTTGTATTCTTTTCCTTCCATCCAATTCTACCTATTCTTCTATATATCGACATTTCAAAGGCTTCAATTCTCTGTTCTGTTTTCTTGTCTAATGTCCATGTTTCTGCACCATATAGGAATATTGAGAAGACATTACATTTTGCTATTCTTAGTTTTAGCTCTGGTGTTATTTGTTTTGATATTAGTATGTTCTTCATGACATTAAAATTACTTTTTGCCATTCCTATTCTTTTGTTTATTTCAGTTGTACATTTTCCATCACTGGTTATAGTATGCCCAAGGTAGTTGTAGTTCTGAACTGTCTCCAGGTCTATTCCTTCAATTTTGATATCCACTTGTGGGTTTTGAGTATTTTCTTCGTTTATGATCATAGTTTTAGTCTTTTTGATATTCATATCTAGTCCATATTTTTTGCTTGTCATGTTTATTTCATTAAGTAATTGTTGTAGATCTTTAGGACTTTCTGCTAGTAGTACAGTATCGTCAGAATATCTTAGGTTATTGATTATCTTTCCATTAATTTGTAGGCCTGGCATCTCTATGATGTTTTTAAAGATTTGCTCAGTGTATAGATTAAACAAGTTTGGTGATAGGATGCATCCCTGTTTTACTCCTCTTTTTATATCAATGGGTGTAGAGTTCTCTTTGTTATATTTTATTATTGCTGTTTGTTCCCAGTATAGATTACATATTAGTCGTATGTCAATGTCATCTAGATGTATCTCTTTTAGGCATTCTATAAGTTGTTTGTGGTGTACTCTATCAAAAGCTTTGGTGTAGTCTATGAAGCAGGAATATATTGGTTTGTTTACTTCTGTGTATTTTTCGATTAATGTTCTCATGCAGAATATGGCTTCTTTTGTCCCGCTATTTTTTCCCAAATCCAAATTGCTGTTCATCTAATTCAGTATTGATTTTATTCTGAATCCTTCCTTGTATAACTTTTAGCAAGATTTTTGTAACATGGCTCATTAGGCTTATTGTTCTAAAGTCACTGCATTCAACTGCACCACCATTCTTTTTAGGCAATGCAATGAAAGTTGATGTTTTTAGTTCATTTGGTATGTATCCTGTGTGGTATATATCGTTGCATATGTCTGTAATCACTTCAATGCCAAAATCTTCTAGTGCCTGTATCATCTCTATCTGTATGCTGTCATGTCCTGCTGCTTTTCCCTTTTTCATTGTTTTTTTTTTAGCTTCTTCCACCGCAGATTTTAAGATTGTATAGCCTGATGTACATTTTATTACGGGGTTCTTGTCCCTTTGGTCAGGAAATAGTTATGTTATATATTCCTGCCTTCTATATATAATATCTTTATTGTCTGTATGTTAGCATTTATCCTTTTTTGTCTGCAATGCATCCACCTTCTGTGGCTTTTTTATTTGTATTAGTCATTCTCTTTATTTCTGTGTGCATTCCTCTTAAGTCTTGTTTGCTTTCCATAGTTTCTATTTCTAAATATTTTTTGGCTGAGCCAGTCTTCTTTTGCCTTTTTGCACATTTTGCGTATTTCCTTATCTATTTTATTGTATTGGGCAGTGTTCTTCGTTTGTTTCCTTTCTTCCATTTTTTCTAAGATGGTGTTAGTTATCCAATTTTATTTTTTGTTCTTTTCTCTTTTGGGTAAGGTGTCGCAGGTTTCTTGTATGCTTTTCTTTATGCATTGCCATTTGGCTGTTATTTTTTCATCAGGATTTTCTCTTCTGTATTGTTCAATTCCTTCTAGCAGCTTCTGATATGTGTTCTTTACTTGTATTGTATAGGTATATTTAATATCTTTTTGATTTAAAGCTGTTATATCGAGTGGATTTGTTGATGAATTAGACTTTTGCTTGTTTCTCTTTAGTTTGATTTTCATTTTAATCACAGGATTGTGATCTGAATTAATATCTGCTACTGGGTAGATTTTGGCTTTCTTTACGCTGTTACGGAACCTTTCATTTATCATTATGTAATCTATTTGATTCCTCTTCTTATCTCCAGGGCTTTTCCATGTGTATAGTTTCCTTTTTTCTTCTCAAAGTAGGTGTTACATATTATCAGCCTATTTTCTTCACAGAATTGTATTAATCTTTCTCATCTGTCATTTCTTTTTCCTAAACCCTTTTTCCTATTATGGTCTTATATCTAACTTTTCTTACTTTAGGCGTTCATGTCACCCATTACAATCAAGATGTCTGAAGATGTCACTTGCTTCATAACTTTATTTAGGTCTTCATAGCATGCCTCTATTTGTTCATCTGTGTAGTCTTGAGTAGGTGCATATGTCTGTATTATTGCTATGTCGAATGGTTTTGCTTTCAACTTGAGTAGTATAGTCCTGTCACTGTATGTCCAGTGGGTACTTTTATATTTTTGTAGCTCTTTTAAAGATATATTTTATCAAATCTCGCCATTTGTCTCTGTTCTGTGCAAGCAGCTCTATCTCAATGAGGGAGCCGATTCATGTTGCTCTTGCCTCTCTCATCAATGTTCTTCTCAGTGTCTCTATGGGTCTTCCTCTTTTTCTCTTACCTGTTGTTTCTCACATGAGGGCTTGCTTTGCTATTCGGTTATTATCTCTTCTCATCACATGTCCAACATCTTTTCTTGATTACTGAAGATATTAGTGGTTGATTGGCGATTTCTCTAATTTCCTCGTTTGTTTTGAATTCGTTCCACGCTATACCAAGTATTTTCCTTAGACATTTGTTTTCGAATGCGTTCAACTTTGTTTCTATGTCTCTTGTTGTTTTCCAGCTCACACATGCATATGTAAGGGTTGATAGTACATTTGATTTGAATAGTCTAAATTTTGTGTTTGTGTTGATGATTTCTATAGTTACATAGTACATTTTTCTACTATCAGGACATTTTTGGGGGAAAATATGGACAACACTAAGACAGTACTGTATTTTTTTCCAGAAAAAAATGTGGTCACCCACTTAAAACTTGGTAAGTTCTAGAAGAACTCTCTAGATGAGAGTCAAACACAATCTCTTGTCTGTCTTTAGCATACCAGCTCACCAACTTCTGCTCTACCATGATCTCCTTATTATTATCATCATCAATAAATCATTTTATCATCATCATCATTATCATGATGTGCCATACCGGTTGGCGGTGGAGATCATGTCCTTCCACAATCTTCTATCTACAGTGCATCGTATCAGTCCTGTTGTTGACTTTTTTCCATGCCGTGAGACCAAGCTATCCAGTATTTTCTCTCTTTGTTGTCCGCGATCTCTCTTTCCTTGTATTCTAACTTTCCAAATCATTTCAATGTTATTTTTATTGTTTTGATAACTATTATTATAATAACTACTATTTTAATAAGTAAGAAAACAGTAATGGTTATATCGAAGAAACAATCATCACCAGCATGCAGCATAAAAATAAACGAGACAAATCTGAAACAAGTGCAATGTTTCAAATACTTGGGCACAATAATAACATCAGATGGGAGATGCACCACAGAAATAAAAAGCAGAATAGCTCAGGCCAAAATAGCATTTCAGAAAATGAAAAATATCTTATGCAATAAATCTATGTCAATAGAAATGAGAAAGAGAGTTCATCGGTGCTATATAGAACCAATTCTGACCTATGGAAGCGAATCATGGACAATAGACAAACAAATGAAAAGACGATTAGAGGCCACAGAGATGGGATTGCTCAGAAGAATGTTGAAAGTTCCCTGAATAAGCAAAGCTAATAATATTTAAAAATATGAACTGTGCAAAATTTTACAGAACGACATGCAACAAATCACATCCAATAAATCACATCCAACAAATCACATCCAATAAATCACATCCAACAAATCACATCCAATAAATCAAATCCAACAAATCACATCCAATAAAATAAAACAAGTTTTGAAAAGTGTTATATTTAGAATAGTGTAAACTATTCAGAAAAATGTTACTTGAAAAAAGTAAAATTATATAAAATATTGTGAAAGGTGTCAAATACAAAAAAGTGTCAAATTTGTTAAATAGTGTAAAAATTAAAATTTCTTTACAAATATTTAGAACGTGTGAAATAATCAAGATCTAAATATATGAAATATGCTAAGCCCTTTAAAGCTCTTGCTAAAATGTCTTACAATGGATGGCTTGACCTCTCGCTGTTTGAGGTTAAACAAAATGAATCAGTATTTTATTCATTACATATCATTGTTACTAGTAAAATACTGGAAGTTAAATAAAGTTTGAGTAATTTTATTCATTAATTGTCATTGTTACCAGGAGGATCTATCTATCTATTGTCCTTCTGAGCCGAAGACAGAACCACAATGTCAAAACTGAAACCTTCAATGCCAAAATGGCACATATTGCAGAGATCACTGCTTCTAAAATTAAAATACTGGAACTTTAGTAAAGTTTATGTTCTAGTTTATTCATTAATTCTTATTGTTCCTAGCAAAACGCTGATGTTAAGCAACGTTTATGAGTAATTTTATTCATTAATTCTCATTGTTCCTAGCAAAACGCTGATGTTTAGCAACGTTTATGAGTAATTTTATTCATTAATTCTCATTGTTCCTAGCAAAACGCTGATGTTAAACAACGTTTATGAGTAATTTTATTAATCAATATTCATTGTTCCTAGCAAAACGCTGATGTTTAGCAACGTTTATGAGTAATTTTATTCATTAATTCTCATTGTTCCTAGCAAAACGCTGATGTTTAGCAACGTTTATGAGTAATTTTATTCATTAATTCTCATTGTTCCTAGCAAAACGCTGATGTTAAACAACGTTTATGAGTAATTTTATTAATCAATATTCATTGTTCCTAGCAAAACGCTGATGTTTAGCAACGTTTATGAGTAATTTTATTCATTAATTCTCATTGTTCCTAGCAAAACGCTGATGTTAAACAACGTTTATGAGTAATTTTATTCATTAATTCTCATTGTTCCTAGCAAAACGCTGATGTTAAACAACGTTTATGAGTAATTTTATTCATTAATTCTCATTGTTCCTAGCAAAACGCTGATGTTAAACAACGTTTATGAGTAATTTTATTCATTAATTCTCATTGTTCCTAGCAAAACGCTGATGTTAAACAACGTTTATGAGTAATTTTATTCATTAGTTATTTTGTTCTCACTTCTATTTCTTCTTTCACTTATCCTTTCTCATCTTTATCCTTTTGAAAATGTCAGACATTAATTAATGTTGATTCCATTAATATAAATCATATACAGCTCATCACTAGATTTAAAAGTCACGTGATTCACAGCCATTTCCAAAAATTGTTCATTTTCCATGGAATTAAACTACAAAATGTGCCAAGACAGGGTAGGAGTCAGAAATAAAGAATTATGACTGGGTTGTTCCATTGTTGGGTTCTCTTTCTTCTCTTTCTCATTTGCCTTTCAGTGTATGGGGGTTCAATGAAATCGTGTTGGATTAGATGAAGAAATAACAATCAAACACTATTCTCTCTCCCTTTCTCTCTCTCTCTCTCTCTCTCTCTCTCTCTCACACACACACACACATAAACTAAATATATTTCACTACATATTATATATATATATATAGCCGTAGACTATGGCGGCTGGATCAGAATAGTCAGAACAGTTATTCTATGATGATACTAAGGTGAGAACTACGTTGCGTGGCATCATCTTATAATGAAGCAGTTTGTTTATTTGTTTGTTTGTTTGTTTGTTTTTTAAAGAAATGGAAGATCTGGCTGTTTGTTTTGTTGAAAGTATGGAGCCTAAGGTGGCTGGGTCACGTAAGAAGAATAGCAAACATTCGTAATCCCAAACAAATATTGTAAGACGAACTTAAGGATGGAATGAGACCAAAGGGTAGACCGGTGCTGAGATATAAGGATGTTTGCAGGGCTTCCTTGAGGGAATTCCCTATCAGTGAAAGAAACTGAGAAAATCTGGCTGCAGATCGTAGCACATGGAGAACAACAATTTAAAAATGGCATAGCAACTTTCAAGGCAGTGCTGATATCAAATTCTGAAGACAAAAGGTGCAGGAGAAAGGAGATGAGGCCAGGCACCACGAATATATCTTGTTCGTTCTGCAGATGAATCTTGTCTGTCCAATATTGACTGATTCAGCCACGAGAGAACATGTTCACCAAAGCAGCATCCAGCATAAGACACTCATATTTTTACCAAACTACTGACTTAAGATTGCTTCCTACCAACCGTTTGTCAAGGCGACAAATATATATAGAGATATCATTTACTGCTGCTTTCCATAAGCATGGTGGTCTTGTGGATCACTTCTGAAAGATCAAGTTTTCAATAAACGTTGCGAGAACACCGGACCCACGAAAAAGATGAATTGACGGAATATTAGAAACACTAGGAAACATAACAGCAGCAGGGGCAAACAGAAGAGCAAAATACTGCAAATTATATCTCGTCTCGATGCTGAAAGGCAAATGAGGAAAGAAGAAAAGAAGAAGAAGACTAACAGATTTTTCAACCACCTCTGTTACTCTGCATCTTCAATCACTGTTTGGAGAACTTCCGGTATATGGTGGATAGGCGGCAGGAAAGATTGAAGGCTATGTATGAAAAGTGTTCCTTGTTGCAGTTTCCTCATATTCCAAGTCCGGCTTGTTGCAGGAACTACTGAGTTAATTGCTCTGTGCACACCGTGAGCTGTGTGTCTCATCCGTTCTGATCATGTTTCGATATTCCAATTGTTTACGATGAATGATGATATCGTATGACAGGGAACAGTTGGCTGTGTTCACTTTCTGCGCGGTTTCGCCTTATGTCTTTTGGCGTGTGCTGAGAATGCTACGATGGGGACTACAGTTGCCTTTCTTTGTTTGGGAGATGAGATATTAATTCGGATGATTATGCTGGCACGGGCGGTTGAGCGATTATGGATTTTAATTCGTTTGCAGTGATACCGGGGCCTTCCATAATCAAATAACCAACTCTTTGGAACTTTGTAAAGTCAAGGCCTCTTCCTTCTTTGATGTTATTTTCCCGATCTCTTAACCTGTCTACCTCTCCATCTTTTCCTTTTGCAGTTCCTCGCAGAATGGTCTTTGTCAGGATAGACTATCGATATACATGGCCAAACCATTTTATTTTGAGTTACGTCACAACAGTAAAAGAAATAAAATAATTGTATACTCTGATGGCGCGTTGTCTTCTTTTTTGCGTACTTTTAATTTGTAATACAATCTAAATATAAGAGATGAACAAAATCTTACAATAACATTTAATCTCCAAGGCTTGTATTTTCTTTTGTAGTTCAGCTCTTAAGCTTCAAGTTTCGCAAGCACACAAGTCTAGTTCAGCTCTTAAGCTTCAAGTTTCGCAAGCACACAAGTCTAGTTCAGCTCTTAAGCTTCAAGTTTCGCAAGCACACAAGTCTAGTTCAGCTCTTAAGCTTCAAGTTTCGCAAGCACATAAGTCTAGTTCAGCTCTTAAGCTTCAAGTTTCGCAAGCACACAAGTCTAGTTCAGCTCTTAAGCTTCAAGTTTCGCAAGCACACAAGTCTAGTTCAGCTCTTAAGCTTCAAGTTTCGCAAGCACACAAGTCTAGTTCAGCTCTTAAGCTTCAAGTTTCGCAAGCACACAAGTCTAGTTCAGCTCTTAAGCTTCAAGTTTCGCAAGCACATAAGTCTAGTTCAGCTCTTAAGCTTCAAGTTTCGCAAGCACAAAAGTCTAGTTCAGCTCTTAAACTTCAAGTTTCGCAAGCACACAAGTCTAGTTCAGCTCTTAAGCTTCAAGTTTCGCAAGCACATAAGCCTAGTTCAGCTGTTAAGCTTCAAGTTTCGCAAGCACAAAAGTCTAGTTCAGCTCTTAAGCTTCAAGTTTCGCAAGCACATAAGCCTAGTTCAGCTGTTAAGCTTCAAGTTTCGCAAGCACAAAAGTCTAGTTCAGCTCTTAAACTTCAAGTTTCGCAAGCGCATAAGTCTATATATATATATATATACAATTAGAACGTTCATTATCATTAACCAATCAGTTATGAAGACCAGGTCTTTACTAGTAAGTTCCATAGTTTTTAGAAAGCATTTTTTTTCTTCTACAATTCTCTATACAGTAAATAAGTAAAAATGTAAAATGAGAAAACAGACAAATATTATCAGGTTGTCAAAATAGCCATCAGGGGCAGATCAAGAAGAAGATGATTTGAAGACACAAAAGAGACCTTGAACATGACAACAGAAGAAGTGAGTGATATGGCTAGAGACAGAGATTATTTCCTCTAGTAACAGACTAACCTGTCTAGTCTGGCCAAACGAGTAGGGATCGAAGAGGGAAGGCAACCCGGTACTCAAAAATGTCGTGCTGAAGTCGGATGTGTTGGGCCGAAAGACGCAAATATCAGTTATACTGTAAACCAAAACACAACGCAAACACGCCTACTTAACGTCCTTTTAAGGGCGGATGATGATGAGGTACACTCCTTAAGTCATCGGGCGAACGCAAGCAATCAAGCAGATTGGCTGTGATGAATACAACATTCTGTGGGAAATTTAGCTACAGACAGTTTGTCAGATTATTGCATGGAGACCACACAGTAAATATAGAGGCTTGTCAGAATATAATAATTTTGCATGGAGACCACAGTAAATATAGAGGCTTGTTAAAATATCAGAATTTTGCATGGAGACCACACAGTAAATAAAGAGGCTTGTTAAAATATCAGAATTTTGCATGGAGACCACACAGTAAATAAATAGGCTTGTTAAAATATCAGAATTTTGCATGGAGACCACACAGCAAATATAGAGGCTTGTCAGAATATCAGAATTTTGCATGGAGACCACACAGTAAATAAACAGGCTTGTCAGAATATCAGAATTTTGCATGGAGACCACACAGTAAATATAGAGGCTTGTCAGAATATCAGAATTTTGCATGGAGACCACAGTAAATATAGAGGCTTGTTAAAATATCATAATTCTGCATGGAGACCACACTGTAAATATAGAGGCTTGTTAGAAAATCAGAATTTTGCATGGAGACCACAGTAAATATAGAGGCTTGTTAGAATATCAGAATTTTGAATGGAGACCATAGTAAATATCGAGGCTTGTTAGAATATCAGAATTTTGAATGGAGACCATAGTAAATAAGCCAGTATTAAGATGAGATATTGAGTAACATCAGAAAATAGGTGAATTTATTAGTTTACGTAACTAAGCAATACTAAAGGAAACACGTTATAGTGCTGAAAATCCATTGCAGTCAACTTTCAAAAACGAACAAGCATCACACATAACAACAGTGCTATTTTACAACACAACAACGTGAATTACCTGCTAAATATAAACGAAAGAAATTAGAAATACTACCATCTTACCTCTGAGGAGGAAGAAGGAATACGAAGAATTACTTTTTCTTCCGATTTGGAATCTTCCTTATTGACCTTATGAGCAAATAATTCTTCAAGTTTGCTGTATTCCACTTTAATAGAATCTTCCAGTTTGCTGACGTCATCCCATATGCTGTTCTCTGAAAGAAAAGATCGAATGTCAAATTTAATTCACATATGGTTCATAGTCGCTCATGTGTAAACATAAAAGGGAGGTAGTCACCATAGAGATGATGAGATGTTTGAGAAAAGCGCTTGGAGTGACCTGAAGGGATAGAGAGAGAAATAATGTCGTAAGGGAAAAATTGGGCATTGAATGAGCTCAAAACTACATACAGAGGGAAAGTAAGTAAATTTGTTTTCTCATCTTGAAAGAATGGCAAGGGTTTATATATTTAACTTTTTCCGTATGGAAGCTTTTAATCAATGCAACGGGAGAGATTTCACAGACAAAATTGTTCATGGTTCTAAGAATCAATCTACATATTTATATGTATCTAACATATAATATATTATATATGAATTTTTAGATAATTGAACAATGTATTTAGATTTCAGGGGGTTAAGGCAAAGAAATGCAAATTAATGCCTACAAATGCGAAGCTGCAGTAAAGCTAAATGTGAGGATAAATATTTAGATTTCACCAAGACCACGATGATACAAGACACGTAAAAAGAATATGGTTTGGTGACGATTCACGCTAATCAAACTGAAACTATAGCTTGTTTCATAAGTCGTGCCCAACTTTAAAAATCAATATCTTTTAAACCGCTTTTTGTAATTTTTTTCAAAATTTGCATGTATAGTTATAATGATTAGAACCCAACAGGGAATTAATTTCATTAAAAACAAACATTTGGTTATTATTATTGCTTATTTGATTTATATAAATTTATAACGATCCATTGATGTAGTCAAAACTTAGTGTTTACAGTATTTAAGTTAAAAATAGCGATTACAAATCCATACACACGTTTTTGCACGCTTTCCGCGTGAGTTTTCTGACACAATTAGACACTTGTAGTAAACACGAGACATTGTGTGTTCCATTTCCGTTAATTCAGCGGCGTAACGTGGAACAATAACATTTATCATGAGTCTTAAAATGAAATTCTGCAGTTTACAAAACATCGCAATAAAAATGTATGACTATTTTTGCAAAGAGGCTAAACGAGGAAGATTATTTCATTCTTTAGAAAACCCTGAGAATAGGACAAGACACATTTTGGATTTATCTAAACGGTCATTTAATCGCTGGATTCAAGCACGTGACCGTCAATGTTCCAAATATACAAAATCACAAGGAAGAGCAAAAATGTTGGATAATTTCGACAGTGAACTTATTAGAAGTGAAATTCGCAAAATGTTGGGTATGAATGAAACTGTTACAATAAGAAAATTAAAAGTATCGCTGAAAAAGAACACCAGTATTGAAATATCAAAGTCTACATTATGGAGGAATGTGAGAGCTGCAGGCTTTACATTCAGAAAGTATTCCAATGGACGAAACATCATCTGTGAGAAGCCACATACAGTAGTCATGAGAAGCAAGTACTTACGTGAAGTTAAAGAGGTGCGCAAGCAAGGTTATGATATTGTGTACTTGGATGAAACATGGATCAATGCTCACCACACTAACCAAAGGGAATGGCAGTCATCAGATGGAAAGATTAAGATATTAATACCTAGCAGCAAAGGACAGCGCTTGATAATTGCTCATGCAGGTAGTCGACAACATGGACTAATACAGAATGCAGAGCTCATTTTTCTTTCAAAATCCATAGACAATCGGGATTATCACTCTGAGATGAATGGTCACATATTTAGACATTGGATTGAAAATTATGTTCTCCCATCACTAGATCGACCATCTTGCCTAATAATGGACAATGCAGCGTACCACAACATTGTTGCACTTGAAGATAAAGTCCCGACGTCATCCAGTACAAAAGATGATATTAAGATATGGCTCACAAAGGAGCACATACAATTTAATAACATGTACTTAAAACCTGAATTACTATCTCTAGTAAAGCAAAAACAGAGGACAAAGATATTTCAAATAGATAAGATTATCCAAGAGCACGGTCATATAAGTTTGAGGCTGCCACCTTACCATGCTCATTTAAATCCAATAGAACTAATCTGGGCAAAATTAAAAGGACAAGTGGCAGATGAAAATACAACATTCAAAATATGCGATGTAAAGACTCTTGCTAATCTCGCTTTATTAAATATAGACAAAGATTATTGGGCTAAATGTGAAGACCACGTCTTAAAACAGGAAGAGGAATATTGGAAAAATGATGGTTTGTGGAATGTTCAACCCCAAACAGTTATTAATCTTTTAGACTCGTCTGATTCAGAATGAAAGTATATAGCCCCCACAATGTTGGCCCCTATATTACCTTAAATTATTTCAACAAACTGTCCTTTTCAGGACCACACAACTATGAAAATTGGACATACAGGTATACCTTGATATTATTATCGTCCGTCCTCGAACTGAGCAGACAATAATTCTCCTGGTGTTTTGTTTTATCCAGTTATTTCCCCATTACGGCCACGCCTTTACCTAGTGAAAATTAATCGTAGACCAGCAACTACGGTAATTTCTATTCTTTAGGGCTTCACAATTTACAATTTTGACAAACATCAAAGAAATATCGCCGCTTTAAGAAAACTGCAGCTGCAAGATATTTGTTAAATATACATTTAAAGGGTCTTTTGCATTCTAATAACATTTGGAAAATTTCAAAAGTATTTAACAAACGGTTAGACAGTAATAGCGTTTTGAAGTTGGGCATATGTTTTGAAACGAGCTATAGTGCACTATGCAACGAACCGTAAAAAAAGTAAAGTACCCCCGTCACGCCAAGTGACGTATAGGGAAATATGGTGTTAGTGACCCTATATTTTACAGACCTTCAGCACATGATTTTTGGAGTAATGTGGTCGGTATTACGCCCGTGCTGATTTACTTTCCAAGAAAAAAATCCGGTACCCATTTAAGGCTGGGTGAACCCGGAAACAGTCGGTTGGGATCGAACCCTACCCCTTGTCCTTTGTAGTCCAGTTCACTAACCACTGAGCTATCGCGGCTCCGCAACGAACCGCACGCGGCCGAATTTGGCATGGGGCACAGTGCGGCGAAACGTACGGATAGAGTTAACAAAAGATATATTAAAAGCAGAGATGGAAGAGGTGTCCTTTGTAGACCCAGAGTAAGATGGACAAGCAACATCAGAGAAACGCTACAACAGTTGAACATTGATGGGGCTGCCAGAAGTGCAACATTAGAGCTTTGTCAACATCATCATAAACGAGTGACTTCTCCGCAACGAAGGTTGGCTACCATGGATCGCCATTCTATTCTGTTTCTTGCTTTGATGGTGCAGGCTGTCATAGATTGACTTGTCCATCTTTTGATGTTACTCGTCCATGTTAGTCTTGGTCTGCCTCTGCTTCTTTTACCTTGTATTTTCCCTTCCAATATTACTTTCTTATCTTATCTTTCGTTCGCCTGAAGTATTGTCTATATCTGCAATGTCGTTTCCTGTATAAATTTTACTGTCTTTTGTAATTCTTGCAGTGGCCCATATAGTTTTGTCTGTAGTGTTGTATCTATGGGCCAATGGATTTTCCTCAGTCTACTATATTCAGTGCAGTCTTGAAGTATGTGTTCAGCAGTCTGGGGTGCCTGTCCACATGTACAAGTAGTTGATGTGCCGATCTTGAATTTTGTATACATGTGACTATGGAGTCGATTGTGTCCTGTTCTTAGGCGTATAATGATAACTTGTTCATATCTATTCATATTATGAAAGGCATCCTGATTTGGGGCTTGTGGTCCTCTGATTGATTTGATTATCTGTTTCTTATGATGGTATGTAACTGGTGTATCTAGTTGTGTGCCTGTTGAACCTTCCTTTGCCAACTGATCTGCTTTCTCATTTCCTGGTATTCCACAGTGAGACGGGATCCACTGCAGGGCAACCCTGTGGTGCTTGCAGAGTTCAGTCAATAAGGTCTGCAGATGTGGTAATTTTCTGGATTGTAGTGCCTGGAGTACTGATCTTGCATCTGTCAAAAACACTACAGGCTGTGGGCTAAGATTACTGTTCAGCAGTTTTTCTATTGCCAACTTTATTGCTTGTATTTCTGCATCATAATTGTGACAATATTTCCCTGTTGCTATTTTATCCATATCCCTAGTGTTATTTGGGTACTCTATATATGCACCTGCTCCCCCATTCTTTACTGCATTCTGTGCTGATCCATCTGTGTACACACGAATCCATAGGTCTTGTGGGTATTCTTCATCCAGGAAACTGAGAGCTATTGTTTTTCGCTGTAGACTATTTTGTTCCTCTTTGTCAACCATTCCTTTCACTTCTGTCCGTATTTGAACTGATAATCCTGATTCATCTGTCCAGGGAGTCTGTTCTGGTATGGGCAGAAGGGGTTTAACAACTCTTGGCATGTCTGGTGTTTGTCTACTAATACGCTTGGCTTGGTGGATAAAGCTGCTTCTCTTAAGTCGTCCCAATGCAAGATTTTGGAATCTGTCCTTCATTGGATGTCTCGGCATGCATACAAATTTTTCTGCCTGTATCAGCACCTTTGTGTCTCTCCGTTCTCTCAGTGCTGGTATCCTCCACAATTTCTCCATCTCCAATATTGGTGTTGATTTCATTGCTCCTGTGATGACCCTAAGTGCCTGGTTTTGTACTTTATCCAGTTCTTGCAATGTGGTGTTTGATGCTGAGCACCATGCGGATGATCCATATTCTAAATGTGGGCGTATACTCTGTTGGTAAACTTTACTGAGTATTTTCCCACTCGCACCCCATGTGGTTCCACACAACTTTCTTAGAATAGCCAATTTTCTCCTTGCTTTTTGGGTTGCCTTATTTATCTGCTGTTTCCAAGATAGTTTGTTATCAAATGTAACTCCGAGATATGTAGCTTGTATGTCTTCTTTCACAGGCTCATTGTTTATGTAGATGGCTCCTGCTTTTTGTTTTGGGGAGAGTGTGAAAAGTGTAGTACTGCATTTGTCTGTATTGATGCTGATACACCATCTATTTGTCCATGAATTCAGTGCATTCATAGCTCTTTGTAGCAATTTGGAGGCCACTGTTGCATACTCCTCTGTGCACCACATTACCAAGTCATCTGCATACATTGCCACTTTGATGCCATGTGGTAGTTCAGTAACTAGGTCATTGATGTAGATCAGAAAAAGTGTTGGAGATAGTACCCCTCCTTGTGGAACGCCCTGGCGCAATAAGACCTTCTTACTCTTAAGACCATCCAGTTGCACTCTGGCTCTCCTGTTATGCAGGTATGCTTTGACCCATTTGTACATCCTGCCATTTACTCCATAATTTCTCAGTTTCTTCAGAAGCCCTTCCTTCCATACCTTATCAAATGCTTTCTTTAGGTCTATCCATGCTGCTAGTACCAGTTTCTTTTCTTGAAACGCATCTTCGATTTCCTGGGAAAGATAGGTTGCTTGATCTTCGGTAGAGTAACACTGTCTAAAGCCTGCTTGTTGTGGGACAAGGAGATTTTCACTTTCCAGGTACCACTGCAGTCTGAGATTGATTATACGTTCCATTGTTTTACACAAACAGCTTGTAAGGCTGATTGGTCTATAGCTGGATGTCATTGAACTATCTTTTCCTGGCTTTAGTAATGGTATCATAATTGCTTCTCTCCATGCCTGTGGCACTCTACCTGTGATCCAGCAAATGTTGTAGATCTGCAGTAGTTTTGCTTTAGCTGCAGTTCCCAAGTTCTTAATCATTTCATTGGACACTCCATCATTGCCTGGTGACTTTTTCATTTTTAATTTGGATATTGCCAGCTCTAGCTCTCTTTGTGTAATGGGTGTTTCCATGACTTCATGTGTGGTCTCTTCTTGTCTTGCATTTTGTTGTTTTAGACGGGTCTCTTGTCGTTTTTCTAGGCTAATTTCAATATTATTGTCATTTGCAAAGGAGTCTGCAAAGTAATTTGCTGCATGTTTACCTGTTAGAATGTTTCCATCCTTCTTCAGTGTAATTTTGGTGTTCCTTTCTGTACCCTCATCATTCAGCTGTTTTACAAGCTTCCACACTTTTCTTGTGTCTCGTTCAAGATTCAAGGACTCTGTTTTCTCTTTCCAGCTTCTCCGTCTGGCTTGTAGTTTAGCCCGTTGAAATTTGGCTTTAGCATGCTGGTAGTTGTTGTGGTGTTCTTGGCAAGGGTTACTTTCTGCTTGCTTTCGAGATGTTTCCATGTCATTGTGCAGTTGCTCTAGCTCACTACTCCAGTATGGTTTGTAGTGTTTCCGTGCCCTTCTAGGTATTGTTTCACTGGCAGCTTGTATTATTAGTCTACTGAATTCATCAACTATTTTGTTGATGTCTCTATCTGTATTTATATCTTTAGTCAGTACTCTGGTGTAGTGTTGATACATTTTCCAGTCTGCCTTTTTGTAATTCCATCTGGAGAGAGTGCTGCTCTCCCTGATGGCCTCATTTTGCACCACTAAAAAGACTGGTCGGTGGTCGCTGCCTCCAAGTTGTTTCCCAACAATTCGTGTGATATTCCAATCCAGGTCTGGTGAATGGAAAGCAAGGTCTGGTGTAGATGTGGTATGCCATGATCTGGAGTAGAATGTTGGTGGATCTGTTGCCTGGTTTAATAGTATAAGCCCATTGTCATCCTGCCAATTTTCAAGCTCTTCACCTCTCTTGTCCATATGTTCATAGCCCCAGCTCTGTGAGTGGCTGTTAAAGTCTCCACATACAATTATTCTTTCTTTTAATGTAATTGTGTCTAGTGCTAGTGGGCGGTCACTCGGACAGTAGTAGTTAAGTAGATGGAAGTCTGTATTTCCTGTCCTGAGGTGCAGTATTTGATATTCCGCCCCATCCATATACACTTCAATCTGACATGCATTAATGTTGTTCCTTACAAGAGTCAGTATTCCACCCTTTTGTCTATTTATTCTGTCAGATCGGTAGCACTGGTATCCCCTAATCTTCAAGGCTATGTCGTTGTTTAGATGGGTTTCCTGCAAACAGCATATGCTTATTTGTTCTTCATGCAGGATATTTTCTAATTCTATCTTTTTACTGTACCCATCTCTTTTGCTGTTGATGCCTTCAGCATTCCAGTGCATTATTTTTAGTGGTCTTATTTTGGATTGGCCAGTAGCTCTATTCTCTCGCCCCCTGACTCCACAGGGCGGTTGAGAAGGACATCCAGTAATAGAGGTTGGGCCCTTTCGAGGCTGAGGGCCCGGCGCTGCACCTGCCTGAGTGCCCATCACAGGGCCAGTGCCATATCGATTTGCGGTTATAGACATACTTCCATATGCGTTGAGTGCGTGGCATCCTGATTGTTGTGCGCCTTTTGGCTGGTTGCCTCCGACTTCAGCACTTGAACTTGCTAGAGCAGACTGTGGTCTTGCTCGGTTGTAGGAAGGCCTGGCCAGTCTTAGTTTTCAGTCCCTGGTGACTGTTAAGCCCCATCCCCACGACAAGGAGCTGGCCTTGATGAGGCAATATTACTTTTATCAGGCTGTTGTGTCTTTTAACATGCCCCAAAAATTGCATTTGTCTTGTCTTAATTGTATTTAGTAGTTCTCTTTTTATTTTCAGTTGTTTTTAAACTTCATCGTTTGTTTTCTTTTCTTTCCATCCAATTCTTCTATAAATTCACATTTCAAAGGTTTCAATTTTCTGTTCTATTTTCTTGTCTAATGTCCATGTTTCTGCACCATACAGGAATACTGAGAAGATGTAACATTTTGCCATTCTTAGTTTCAGCCCTGCTGATATTTGTTGTGTTGTTAGTATATTTTTCATGGCATTAAAATTACTTTGTGCCATACCTATTCTTTTGTTTATTTGTATTAGAGCTCTGCATCTCCCGCAATATTTGAAGAGGTATAAGGATAAGACAATAAGTGAAGAGAAAGAAAGAGAGTTCATCTCGTCATATTTAAAATGCCCTATGAAAATAACAGTCAGGGCGGGTAATTTAACCTGCTACAGTATGCAATGGATAGTACAACCTGTAGCTGCCCTGCTGTCTTGCAGGTATGCTGGGGAGAGTAAAAGGCTAAGGGAGGGTACCCCGAAGTAAAACAACCCCACTGCCCTATGGGTGAGACTTTTTAGTCAAAGGCTAGCGGAGCCAACCATAAACAAACCGACGGAAGGCAACAGAAAACTACTGTCGTAATTTATTTGTACAATCATGAATCGTCAGACAGCTTAGATCACCTAAGAGATTAGAGAGAGATTAGATCACCTTTCGACGTTGAGAGAGAGAGATTAGATCACATTTGGACGTTGAGAGAGAGAGATTAGATCACCTTTCGACGTTGAGAGAGAGATTAGATCACATTTGGACGTTGAGAGAGAGATTAGATCACATTTGGACGTTGAGAGAGAGATTAGATCACATTTGGACGTAGAGAGAGAGATTAGATCACATTTGGACGTTGAGAGAGAGATTAGATCACATTTGGACGTAGAGAGAGAGAGAGAGAGAGATTAGATCACATTTGGACGTTGAGAGAGAGATTAGATCACATTTGGACGTTGAGAGAGAGATTAGATCACATTTGGACGTTGAGAGAGAGATTAGAATAGCATATTTTCAAACTTGTGCTCAGATTTGAAGACCTAATGAGGTTGAAACAAGCGCAGTCTTCACATTTACTTTGTGACATGATAACAATATCACGATATAAATTAATTCAGTTATTATTTTGTTTATTTCAGTTACAAAAATGGCACAGATCTATTTAATTTATACCCAAAACGTTAGTTTATTTACAGCTGCAATTATTATATATTTCTTTTTGCGTTCGCAGCTTTTACCACTGTGTGCACTGGGGTCCCTCGCCGCACAGGCAGATAACTCCGTCTTCGGAGATACTCATTTTTTTTCCGTCCATGAATAATTGACGTTTCAAGCCGGGCCGCCATGGGCGGTTGCCGCAGAGAGAAATCATAAATAAAAAATCCCATCTAGTCGGGATTTGAACTCACAACCTCTCTGTCTCGAGTCCGGCGTCTTGCCTCGAGACCAACCAGTCCCCCATGCAACTAATATAACACGTTATTAATATGTCAATTATGCCTTTAAAATGCGATTAAAATATGCTATTGTTGTTGTTTAATCACATAGCTGAAATAAGGTGCTGCCGTGGTGATTTATGATTTAAGAGTTAGGGCTCCGTTGGCTGAAAATGTTTGATGACCGCTGGCCTACACAATTTGTAGAAATGAATGGCAAAACCAGAAATAAGGGGAGGTAATGATGATAGGGATGAACATTACAACAGTTTCCTCTCTTTGAAAGCTGCTAGTATAGATTTGATAAACTTTTTGTGGAGGCTTCCGGTCAATATGGCGGATAGGCGGCAAGAACATTGAGGCTCAGTCTGAAAAGTGTTCCTTTTCGCAGTTTCCTCATATTCCGAGTCCGGTTTGCTGCCGGAGCTACTGAGTTTAGTGCTCTGTGCACACCGTGAGCTGTGTTTTTCATCCGGATCGTGTTTCGATATTCCGATTGCTTACGATGAATGATGATATTATATGACGAAGGACAGTTCAGCTGCATTCACTTCCGGTGCCGCTTTGTCTAATGTCTTTTGGCGTGTGCTGTAGTTCATCGGTGATAAATAGAATCAATTCTGACCTATAGAAGCGAATCATGGACAGCACAAAAACAAATGAAAAGATGATTAGAGGCCACAGAGATGGGATTTCTCAGAAGAATGTTGAAAGTTCCATGGGTAACCAAAAAGACCAATGAGGAAGTTCTCAAAGTGGCCAAAATAAAAGGCAGCTCCTAAAAAATATCAGAAAGAAACAATCAACATTTTTCGAGCACATCATGAGAAGAGGAAAGTTGGAATACGTGGTTACAACTGGCAAAATAATAGAAAAAATTGACAAATAACCAACAACAGAAAAAAATATGGACCAAAGCAGGATCGAACCCGTACTCAGTGGCACAGCGCCTTCGAGGCGATTATTTGTCATTTTTTCCAAGTGCTGTAAACATACCTCTTCATCTGAATTGATTCACTGATTATCGCCTCGGAAGTTTCCCTCTATAATAATATTCATTTATTATTATTTGTCTCTATTCCTTCCACTTTGATATCCACTTGTAGGCCTTGATCTCCTTGGGAAAAGCCCGCGTTAAAACTGGATAGGTAAGAGAGGTAATGATTGCAGTTGGTTTTCTTATTTTGCCAGTAGTTAAACTTTCTAATTTATTGTGAGTGCGACTGATTTTTAATTGGTTGAGAAAAATCAAACAAACTATTTGATTGGCTGTGAAAGCAAGGCATGATATGATTGGCTGTAGAAGCAATAAACTATTTAATTGACTGCGGAAGCAACAAACGATTTGATTGGCTGTGGAGGCCATCATCATCATCATTGAGTGCCGTCTCCGCAACGAAGGTTGGCTACCATGGAGCGCCATTCTGCTCTATCTCTTGCTTTGATGGTGCAGGTTGTCCTCGGTTGATTTGTCCATCTTTTGATGTTACTCGTCCATGTTAATCTTGGTCTGCCTCTGCCTCTTTTACCTTGTATTTTCCCCTCCAGGATTACTTTGAGTAGGCTGTTGTGTCTTTTAACATGGCCTAAGAATCGCATTTGTCTTGTTCTAATTGTGTTCAGAAGTTCTCTTTTATTATACCTGGAGGCCATATACGATTTTATTGGCTGTGGAAGCAATAGACGATTTGATTGGAAGTAGTCATTAACTCACTTTTTACTTGAATTGCCGGGACCTTGTTCCACGTGAATGGTTTCATCTTGCAGGTTGGGTCCGGTGTTTTGATTAACCTGATACCAGAGGAGGAGTTAAGTGCTGGTGGAAATCCAGGCTCCGCCCCTGGAACATATGCTGGAGGAGGTGGGGGTGGGGCTACGGGGCTCTGACTGGGAATCCTTGGTGCTGGATACATTTCTGATGGAGGTGGAGGTGATCCTGATAATAGTGGAGGAGGCGGGGGTGGAGGAGGAGGCGGAGGTGGAGGCTGGGGTGTACCACCACCACCTGAAGGCGGAGGAGATGTTGGATCTGATTTGGCATCAGAAAACTCTGTTTTACGCCCACTCAGCACGATGGATCTCCTGGTTAGTGTTCTAGATCCGGTGGAGCCTTGTGGGGTACTTTCCTAAACAGAAAAGCATAGTTTATTTTTCTGTGACTTTTTTTTGTGTGTGTTTAAACATGAAGTATACTTTTGCTATACGTATATTACGAGATTTTTATCTTTAATTAATGATTTTGCTGTAATATGTTACTTTTCCTTCTCGATTTGCATTCTCTTTTCATTATACTCTCTATTTCAGATCAAATTAGTTGGAGGACTGGATGATCTCGAGGCAAGACGCCGGGATCGAGACAGAGCGGCTGTGGGTTCAAATCCAAGCTGGATCAGAGACCCCTGGTCTCAGCAGCGAGGCCCGGCTTGAAACGTAAACTACTCATCGATGGAAAAAATATGAGTACCTCCGAAGACGGAGCTATATGCCTGTGCGGCGAGGGACTCCTGTGCACACGGCTGCTAGGGAAAAAATATATTAACGCGCAAAATTAAGTCCTAGTCTCTAGGGACTTCGTCGGAAGTAAACGCTGGCAAGCGAGGGAAAAGAAAAAGATCCAGTTCTGATTACTCTAGAACCTGTCGTTGCTTATCTTCATTTCGTTGTCCGTTTATGTGTTCGTGTTGGCTGAAGAATGAATGTTGGCCGAAACGTCAAGATTTTGTGTTCTTCGTTTATTTTTTTATATAAGCTATTACCATAATAAGGAAGCTCCTAAAAAAAACACCAGAAAGAAACAATCAACATTTTTTTTCGGGCACATCACGAGAAGAGAAAAGTTGGAATACTTGGTTACAACAGGTAAAATACAAGGAAAGGGAGATTGCGGACGACAAAGAGAGAAAATTCCTGGATAGCTTGGTGTCATAGCATGGAAAACAGTCAACAACAGAACAGATACGATGCACTGTATATAAAAGAGTGTGGAAGGACATGATCGCCTTCGCCAACCGGTATCGCACATGATTATGATAATGATGATCACCATAATTTGTAGGAGTGTACGTTACACCCCACCACTTGCTACTTGCTATCAGCTTTACCGCAGCACCGCAATTATTTGCCTGTTCCCTCCCCACCAGTGGTTTTATTGACCCTTGAAAACAAAAGTCAGCTATGGTTTGCAAGCTGCTATCAGGCATACTTTCATCATGATTTCAAGCTTTTATTTCAGAGATAGATATATACATATTATATCTTATTCTTCTTCCTCCTCTTCTTCATCATCAATATCTACCTCTTCTTCTTTTACTTCCTCTTCCACTTCTTCTTTCTCTTCTTCTTATTCCTCTTTTTCTTTTTCTTCCTGCGCTTACTCTTCTTCATCATGTTCTTCTTTACGCCTTTTTCTCCCTACTTATCATTTTCCTTGTCTTCTACACATCTTATTTTGTGGAGAGACATGATCACCTACACCAGCAGGCATGGAACTTGATGATGATGTGTTGAGTCGTATTTTGTGGATTATTTAAGAGCTTAGTGTAAACCACAACACAGATCAAACTGTTCCCTCTTGATTCACCTATTAAAAAAAAAACAAAGACACCATCACTCCAAATGCCGTATAGGGAATATGATTTTATTGACCTTAATTGTTATAGATCTTTGGCGCATGATTTTTTGGGGTAATGCGGTCGGTATTACATCCGTAATAATCCGAAGAAACAACCATTACGATGAATGATGATATCGTATGACAGGGAACAGTTGGCCGTGTTCACTTTCTATGCGGTTTCGCCTTATGTCTTTTGGCGTGTGCTGAGACTGCTATGATGGGGACTACAGCTACCTTTCTTTGTTTGGGAGATGAGATATTAATTCGGATGATTCCACTGGCACGGGAGGTTGAGCAATTATGGATTTTAATTCGTTTGCAGTGATACCGGGGCCTTCCATATCCAAATAACTAAATCACCATCATGCAGCATAAAAATAAACATGACAAATCTGAAACAAGTGCAATGTTTGAAATACTTGGACACAATAATAACATCAGATGGGAGATGCAACACAGAAATAAAAAGCAGAATAGTTCAGGCCAAAATAGCATTTCAGAAAATGAAAAAAATATCTTATGTAACAAATCTATGTCAATAAAAATGAGAAAGAGAGCTCATCGGCGCTATATAGAACCAATTCTGACCTATGGAAGCGAATCATGGACAGTAGACAAACAAACGACTGGAGGCCACAGAGATGGGATTTCTCAGAAGAATGTTGAAAGTTTCCTGGACAGCTAAAAAGACCAATGAAGAAATTATCAGAGGCCAAAACAAAAAGGGAGCTCCTAAAAAAACATCAGAAAGAAACAATCAACATTTTTCGGGCACATCACGAGAAGAGGAAAGTTGGAATACTTGGTTACAACTGGCAAAATAAAAGGAAAGAGAGATGGCGGACGACAAAGAGAGAAAATACTGGATAGCTTGGTGTCATGGCATGGAAAACAGTCAACAACAGAACTGATACGATGCACAGTAGATAGAAGATTGTGGAAGGACATGATCGCCTACGCCAACCGGTATGGCACATGATGATAATTACATCCGTGCCGATTTGTTTTTAGAGGCAAACAAAATGGGGTGCGATAATCATTGAGAGCAGCCGTAAGGAGAAAAGTTTAACCTCAAAGTTGTGAACTGTACAATTATAATTCTGAGCTAGTTATTTTTTTTTTAGCACAAGTTCATCGAAATAATTCAACTCTTCACATTTGTGCTCCCGTTTCTCCGTTCGAACTTTCTGCTGCATTCTCTTAGTTTAAACACAATTCGACAATTCAAAATTACGAGCGTCCCCTCGACGCTGAAAGGCAAATGAGGAAGGAAAAAGAGGAAGAAGAGGCAAATTAAGAGCAGGGTTTAGGGGAGGGTGGAGCAGGTAGCTGAATGGCAGTGTTCCCTAGTGTTTGGCTTTTCGTGGCAAGATGCTGTGCAACGTTGTCCAGGTAGCTGTATGGCAGTGTTCCCTAGCGTTTGGCTTTTCGTGGCAAGACGCTGTGCAACGATGCCCAGGTTCGATCCTGCTCCGGTCCATATATTGTTCGTTTTTTTGTTTTGTTTTTTCTATTGTTCATTATTTGTCATTTTTTCCGAGTGATGTAAACATACCTCTTCCTCTGAATTGATAAGCGTTTTATCCACTGGAGACTGGGTGGTCTAGAGGAAAACCTCGGTCTCTGGACAGAGGGGTCGGGGGTTCGAATCCACTCATAGGCAGTGCGAATTTTTTTCCTTTGACTTGGTGGTTTCTTCGCGGCTTTACGCTCCTGAAGTCTCTGGTCAGTGAGATCCAAAGTGTAGCACTTTCAGACAACAAACAATAAACAGCTGGACCTGTGTACGCTCTCGAATATTAAAAGGTGGTTAAAAGTCGAAAATAGTAGACTGAACTGGGCACAATTTGCTAAGTAAATCTACCCATCCCGAAGACGAACGTCTGTGGCATACATCGCGCCATTGACGTAAACTAGAGACACAAACGCAACTACGCCCATTTGATTGATTAATGCTAAGTTGAAGCTGAAGAAGATTTATCATAGCTCTGCCCGCCGCCCCTAAACGCGCACCCCCCCCCCCCCTTTTTCAAAAAAAGAAAAGAAAAGAAAAAAAAACCTCACAAACAAATAAGTAAGTAAATAAAGTAACGAGTCCCATCACACCAAGTGGCGTATAGGGAATATGGTGTTAGTGGTGATAATTTCTGAAGAAATGTGGTTTTACAGAAGAATGTTGAGAATACCATGGACAGCTAAGAAGAGTAATGAAGAGGTTCTGAGAAAGGTCAAAGCAAAAAGAGAGCTAATTTCCAATGTTAGGAAGAGACAATCATCATTTTTTGGCCATGTAATGAGAAGAGTACAACTTGAATATATTGTAACAACTAGAAAGATTGAGGGACGAAGAGATAGAAGGAAGCAAAGAGAAAAAAATAACAGACAGCTTAAGAGAATGGCTTGGCAGAAGGTCAACAACAGAAATAATAAATAGCTGCCGAGATCGAAAGTTGTGGAGAGACATGATCACCTACGCCACTAGGCCCGGTACTTGATGATGATGATGGTGATGATAATTTTTATAGACTTTCGGCACATTATTTTTGGGGTTATGTGGTCGGTGTTACGCCCGTGCCGCTTTCTTCTTCTTTTACCTTTCAGCTCCCTGTGCAGCATATGTCTTCAACAAACACTTTCAAAGCCTTTCTGTTTCTTGCCATTCTTTTAAGATCGTTCAATGTCTTCCCGATCATCTTCATCTCTGCTTCTATCTGTCTTCTTAAAAATGTCCTTGGTCTTCCTCTTTGTCTTTCTCCCTGTGGATTCCAAAAAGGGCCTGTTGTGTAATATTCTGTGTTGACTTCCGCAGTATGTGTCCTATCCAGCGCCATCGTCTTCGCTGTATCTCTTTATCCACTGGTATGTGGCTGGTACATTTCCATAATTCTATGTTAGTGATTTTGTCCTGCCATTTCCATCCTTTTATTATGCGTAAGCATCCATTAATGAAAGTATGTATCTCCATGAACGTCAATTTAGTTGTTCTCCATGTTTCGCAGCCATATAATAAGACTGCCTTAACATTGGAGTTGAACATTTTTATTTTAGTATTTAATCTAATTGTGCCGCTTTACTTTCTCAGAATAAATCCGGTACCCATTTAAGGCTGGGTGAACCTGGAAGTCGTCGATCAGGATCGAACTAATCCCCTTGTCCTTTGTAGTCCAATTCACTAACCACTGAGCTAGCGCGGCTCTAGACAAATAAACATCGCTCTAAATATCAAAACGTAACAAAATAAATGAAAGACAGTACCATAGTGTGTACTAAAAAAGAAGACAGTACCATAGTTTGTACTAAAAAAGAAGACAGTACGATAGTTTGTACTAAAAAAGAAGACAGTACCATAGTTTGTACTAAAAAAGAAGACATTACCATAGTTTGTACTAAAAAAGAAGACAGTACCATAGTTTGTACTAAGAAAGAAGACAGTACCATAGTTTGTACTAAAAAAAAAGACAGTACCATAGTTTGTACTAAAAAAGAAGACATTACCATAGTTTGTACTAAAAACGAAGACAGTACCATAGTTTGTACTAAAAAAGAAGACAGTACCATAGTTTGTACTAAAAAAGAAGACATTACCATAGGTTGTACTAAAAAAGAAGACATTACCATAGTTTGTACTAAAAAAGAAGACAGTACCATAGTTTGTACTAAAAACGAAGACAGTACCATAGTTTGTACTAAAAACGAAGACAGTACCATAGTTTGTACTAAAAAAAGACAGTACAATAATTTGTACTAAAAAAAAGACAGTACAATAATTTGTATTAAAAAAAGACAGTACAATAATTTGTACTAAAAAAAAGACAGTACCATAGTTTGTACTAAAAAAAGACAGTACAATAATTTATACTAAAAAAAGACAGTACAATAATTTGTACTAAAAAAGACAGTACAATAATTTGTACTAAAAAAAGACAGTACAATAATTTGTACTAAAAAAAGACAGTACCATAGTTTGTACTAAAAAAAGACAGTACCATAGTTTGTACTAAAAAAACACAGTACAATAATTTGTACTAAAAAAAAGACAGTACCATAGTTTGTACTAAAAAAAGACAGTACAATAATTTGTACTAAAAAAAGACAGTACAATAATTTGTACTAAAAAAAAGACAGTACCATAGTTTGTACTGCTGTATCAACATATCTTCTTTGACCTTTGGCTTCTTCCATCAGCTTGTCTGCTTTTGTAGCTCCTTCTACTGCCTGCTGTGTCAGCTTTTCCACAAGAAACCAAGTGTTCTCACTGATAACAGAAACGATTATCCCAATTATCGTTAAATAATTATCATAATAACAACATCACTCTCCATTTCTTGACATTATCCCAATTATCGTTAAATAATTATCATAATAACATTACATCACTCGCCGTTTCTTGACATTATCCCAATTATCGTTAAATAATTATCATAATAACATTTCATCACTCTCCATTTCTTGACATTATCCCAATTATCGTTAAATAATGATTATCATAATAACATTTCATCACTCTCCATTTCTTGACATTATCCCAATTATCGTTAAATAATTATCATAATAACATTTCATCACTCTCCATTTCTTGACATTATCCCAATTATCGTTAAATAATTATCATAATAACATTTCATCACTCTCCATTTCTTGACATTATCCCAATTATCGTTAAATAATGATTATCATAATAACATTTCATCACTCTCCATTTCTTATGGAGCCGCGATAGCTCAGTGGTTAGTGAACTGGACTACAAAGGACAAGGGGTAGGGTTCGACCCCAACCGACGGCTTCCGTGTTCACCCAGCCTTTAATGGATACCGGATTTTTTTCTGGGAAAGTGAAGCGGCACGGGCGTAATACCGACCACATTATCCTAAAAATCATGAGCCGAAGGTCTGTACAATTTATGGTCACTAACACCATATTCCCTATACGCCACTTGGCGTGACGGAGGTACATTACATTTTTTTTTTTACTCTCCATTTCTTGTCATTATCACAATTATCGTTAAATAATTATCATAAGATTTCATCACTCTCCATTTCGTGTCATTATCACAATTATCGTTAATTTATTATCAAAATAAGATTACATCACTCACCCTATCATGACATCATCACCAAGGCAAATGTAGATCGAATTATTAAAAAAGCTTCATTTGGTTTCAGATATGAAACGAAAATTAAAACACTCTAGACTAAAAACACTTCTTCGTTTTCTACATTCACTTATTATATAATTTCTTTACACTGTCCTTTACACCTAGCGATCTAGCACGTGAGGAAACATATCAGGGCTACCCCCTGCATGTGTTTATAAGTTAAGCCCTTAACTTACGACTGACTCAGCAGGTCCGTAAGAAATAAACGTTTTTATGTTCAAAGAAATCACAGAGAAATGGAGACAGACGACAAAAATAAAGTTGTACCCATCAATATATGCGGAATAAAAAACAAAGAAGTTGGACTTATAGATGAGGTACTCTATAATTCAATCTTCAACGTTGTGCTACCAATGCCAGTCCTAGACCATAGATGCCAGAGTAAAAAAGTAAAGAGCCCCCGTCACGCCAAGTGGCGTATAGGGAATATGGTGTTAGTGACCATAAATTTTACAGACCTTCGGCATATGATTTTTGGGGTAATGTGGTCGGTATTACGCCCGTGCCGCTTTACTTTCCCAGAAAAAAATCCAGTACCCATTTAAGGCTGGGTGAACCCGGAAGCCGTCGGTTGGATCGAACCCTACTCCTTGTCCTTTGTAGTCCATTTCACTAACCACTGAGCTATCGCAGCTCCCATTAGATGCAAGAACAATAACAAAAGTAACCTCTACTGAGATTAAATGTGTTAGACTAATGACAAAAAGCAGCCTGAGAGATAAGATCATAAATGAAGAACTGCAGAAAAAAAGTTAGGAATAAACCCCGCCATAGAGTATATAAAGAAACAACAGATAAAATGGATTGGCCACGTGACTAGGTAGAAAGACCAAAACATAACACGACGAACCCTCAATAAACGTTGCGAGAACACCAGACCCAAGGACCGACCACGAAAAAGATGGATTGACGAAATATTAGAAGCACAAGGAAACATAACAGCAGCAGAGGCGAACAGACGAGGAAAATACATTTATTTATATCCCACAGGACGCTGAAAGGCAGATGAGGAAGGAAAGGAGGAGAAGAATAAGATACAGAACACTTGTGTTCATATGCTGATGAACTCCTGGTCTCAGCAGCGAGGCCGGGCTTGAAACCTCAATTACTCATCGTCATTGACAGGGAAAATATCTGCGTGCCTCCGAAGTCGGAGTTGTAATCTGTCTGTGCGACAAAGAACCCCTGTGCACATGGCTGCTAGGGGAAAATGGATTAACACGCAGAATTCAGATCCTTGTCTCTAGGGACTTCGCCAGGGGTGACAAGTTGGGGTGCGCAAAAAAAAAAAAAAGATTAACAACGAAATCATCAATGACAAATACCAACCAACATTAGCAACAGATAATGACAGCCGACTCAACCAACAATAACAAACATCGAGAAAAACAACAAATAATACACTATAACATCCAAAAATAACAAGGAACAGTAACAGACGATAACAACAAGCTCAACTTGTAAATACAAACAGCAACAAGAAATAGCAAGCAAACCACAACAAGCAAAGACAACAACAGCAACCAGCTACAAACAACAGTAAGAAACAAAAGATACAACAAGCAATTAACAACAATAAACAACTACAAACAGGAATAGCAAACAACAAGCTGCAACATCAACAATAAGCAACAGCAGCCAACAACAAACAACAGTAAGAAACAAAAGATACAACACAATAATTAACAACAATAAACAACTAGAAATAGGAATAACAAACAACAAGCTGCAATAAAGGACAAACAACAACAACAAGCAACAGCAAACAACAACAAACAGCAGCAAGAAACAAAAGATACAACAGTTAACAACAATAAACAACTAGAAACAGGAATAACAAAAAACAAGCTGCAATAAAGAACAAGCAACAACAACAGCAATAAGCAACAGCAAACAACTACAAAAAAAACAGTAAGAAGCAAAAGATACAACAAACAGTTAACAACAATAAACAATTAGAAACTGGACAAACAACAAGCTGCAATAAAGGACAAGCAGCAACAACAAAAATAATCAACAGCAACAACACACACACACACACACAAAACACCAATAAAAACATCCACATCAAGCAACCAACACCAAGGTCAACAACTAACACAAACAAACACAATAAACATTAACAGCAGTAACAACCACAAACACCGCAGCTATCAACAGCAGGAAAGTTAGACAACAGAACTATAAATCAAGCAACGGGATATATAAATATAACAGCTACACATCATAACTCTAACAAATGTATTTCTGCTATTTATAGCTCAGTCAATTAAACCTGACCTTTGAGAGCTGTTCGGGTCAATTTGGTAAAGGTTGTATAAGATTGACAAGAATGGCAGACTGAGGGGTGAGCCGTTCACCTGCAGATGATATGAAACATAACTGTCTGTTATTTATATTTTAGTTATTTCATTATTTATCCGTTTCATTTTCATTATCATCATCATTATTGAGTGTCGTCTCCTCATCGAAGTTTGGGTACCACGGAGCACAATTCCGTTCTGTCTCTTGCTTTAATAGTGCAAGTTTTCATAGGCTGACTTGTCCAACTTGTGATGTTACTCGTCCATGTTAGGCTTGGTCTGCCTCTGCATCTTTTATCCTGTATTTTCCCTTCCAAGATTACTTTTGATAGGCTGCTGTGTCTTTAAACATGGCCCAAAAATGTAATTTCTCTTGTTTGAACTGTGTTTAGTAGTTCTCTTTTCATTTTTAATTGTTTTAAAACTTCATCGTTTGTTTTCTTTTCTTTCTATCCAATTCTACCTATTCTTCTATAAATCCACATTTCAAAGGCTTCGATTTTCTGTTCTGTTTTCTTGTCTAATGTCCATGTTTCTGCACCATACAGGAATGTTGAGAAGATATAACTGCTACTCTTAGTTTTTCATTTTACAAAGATTAATTTACTAATTCGTAACTATTTGATTCTGTTTCTTCCTCTTTCCTTCCTCATTGGATCTTTGACGTCAAAGGAAGATATAATTTGAGGTCCTTACCTCTTCTGCTGGTCACTTTTGTTGTTATGTTTCCCAGTGTTTCTATTACTCCACTAATACATCTTTTCCTCTTCTGTTGGTCGCTGTTGTTGTTATGTTTCCCAGTGTTTCTAATATTCCACTAATACATCTTTTCCTCTTCTGTTGGTCGCTGTTGTTGTTATGTTTCCCAGTGTTTCTATTACTCCACTATTACATCTTTTCCTCTTCTGTTGGTCGCCGTTGTTGTTATGTTTCCCAGTGTTTCTAATATTCCACTAATACATCTTTTCCTCTTCTGTTGGTCGCTGTTGTTGTTATGTTTCCCAGTGTTTCTATTACTCCACTATTACATCTTTTCCTCTTCTGTTGGTCGCCGTTGTTGTTATGTTTCCCAGTGTTTCTAATATTCCACTATTACATCTTTTGCTCTGTTGGTCGCATTTGTTGTTATGTTTCCTAGTGTTTCTAATATTCCACTAATACATCTTTTTGTTGGTCTGATGTTCTCACAAAGTTAATTAAAATGTCGTAGTGGTTTGATCTTTCTACCATTTCATGTTGTCAAACCATTTAAAATGCTGTTTATTTATGTATTTTATGGCGGGAATTATCCCTAGCTCTTTTCTCAGTTCTTCATTTATGATCTTACCTCTCATGTTGTTTCCTGTCGATCGTCTAACATATTTCATTTCGATAGTGGTTATTTATTTTATTTTTTTGTTCTTTGATATATATTCTGGTATTGATATTGCGACTTTGGGATGAAGATTGTTCAATTTGTGTGGTTTATTAGCTGAAATTATATTTTAATTTGTATTATTATTTATCGTTAAAAATTAAATTATATCCATCAAACAATGTGAAATATGACACCTGTTAAATTACCTCTTCTCACAAATATTGCATTTATGGTGTATGTCAACTTGGCAGAGAGCCAAGAACTTGTATGTAGCAAACATTCAGTATGTCAGCAGATCATGTCAGTTATATATTCCGACGAAAAGTTTTAATCGCGGCTGCGTTGCCAGTATTAGATCTGCGGGTGAGTACATTGAGAATCGTCTCATAATCCAATTGGATTCGCTGACCCCACAAGGCATGAACATGTCGCGCTCATACACATAGGATACCCGTTACACATTTCTTACACTCATGCGCACTCGTACCTATATATGTGTATATATTTGTCTGCGTGTGTAAATACGGGTAAGTACGCATGTGTTTCGTACACATCTTATACTGTGTGTACACCCATAGATTGCAGATATACACAGATTTATATTTTCACTTTTTCCATGTGGATTTACTTACTGGGAATCAACTCATATAAACGTTTCCAGTAATAGTAAATGCTGGAATCTTGTACCCACCTCGACATATTTTTAGAACCCTTCACTTCTTATTGTTTTTCACACCTTGGTCCCGCCCTGTTGGCCGGACATATCAATTTCAATTCAGTCGTTGCCTGACCAAGTTCTGTGGCTGACCAAGCTTTGAACCTCAGGGAAGTGACTTATTTCCCTTTTTTGAGAGTTTAACATATTATCGTCCTGTAGTTAGATTTCTGTGTATATCCTAATATATCTTTGTGTTGTTGTTTGTTGTTCCTGCCGAAGGCTTTATGGCCGAAATATTGTTCTACTTTTATTTTGTTTCTCACCTACGCAAAGCTATTACCATACAACGGTTACCTTTTAAAAAAAAACATTTTCATTAGATCCCTGGTCCGGCCGCAGGAGGAGTAAAATCAAGTTGTATGTTTATGTCTGATGCCAACTTTTTTCCCGTCCCCTACCTTTCTGGCTCGTATTCTCTGCTGCAACCACCCCTGGTCTCAGCAGTGAGGCCCGGCTTGAAACGTCAATTTCTCATCGACAGAAAAAATATGAGTACCTCCGAAGTCGGAGTTATCTGCCTGTGCGGTGAGGGACCCCTGTGCACACGGCTGCCAGGGAAAAATGGATTAACACGCAATATTCAGTTCCAAGTCTCTAATGACTTCGTCATGGGCAAAAGCTGACGAACGAAAAAAAAATATTCTCTGAGATATTTCTCAAGTCCCTCTTAGACACGATTTCACTTCTATTTATTTCTGCTCTTCATGAGATAAGATCTGTCGCCAAGACACATTGATGATATAAAATATTTAGGGCACACTTAAAACGACATGATGGCATGGAGAAGATCGATGTGGAGGGTATGATACCACGAAGATAAGATGAAGGGAGAGCAAAACGAAGGCAGGTGGAAGGTGTTGGAGACGAGCTGGACTTGACTGTAACAGACGCTGGATGTATCACTCAGGATTAAAGAGAAGAAAAACTTTAGAGTAGTCACTGGAGTCAAATTTGAACAGAACAAGCTAGATGATGATGATGATGATGAAATTGATGACGTTATGTTGATAATGACAATGACGATAATGATGATAGTGATGAAGATGATGCCGATGATAGTGAAAATAATGGGGACAATGATGATGGTGACGGTGATAATAATCTTGACGATGATGATAATGAACATGATGATCAGAGACGATGATAATGATGGTGATAATGACCATGATGATGATGATGATGATAGTAATGATGAAGAAGATGATGGTGATGATAATGGCCACAATGATAATAACGGTGATGATAAAAATAATAATGATGATAATGACCGTAATGACCATAATAATGATGATTTCATAAATATATTTACTTTACAAAATCAGTGTAATAGACGTTGTTTTGAGTATTTCCCTTCCTAGTTCTAATACCTTGTTGTAAATGGCTCTGAAGAGGTCCATGTGGCTGTTCACGTCGACCGTTTCCTTGCTGGACTCCAACATGGCATCCATGTCAGCGGACAGCTCCTCCTCAAAAACGTCCAACTGTACCTGCAAGTCTCCATCACGGTCATCCCGCAGACAGTTGATGGCGTCCAAGATGTTCAGAGCTGGCCAATAGAAACCACGAATACAAGTAAAACATTCAGAGCTGGCCAATAGAAACCACAAAATAAAAGTAAAACGTTCAGAGCTGGCCAATAAAAACCACAAAATAAAAGTAAAACGTTCAGAGCTGGCCAATAGAAACCACAAAATAAAAGTAAAACGTTCAGAGCTGGCCAATAGAAACCACAAAATAAAAGTAAAACGTTCAGAGCTGGCCAATAGAAACCACAAAATAAAAGTAAAACGTTCAGAGCTGGCCAATAGAAACCACAAAATAAAAGTAAAACGTTCAGAGCTGGCCAATAGAAACCACAAAATAAAAGTAAAACGTTCAGAGCTGGCCAATAGAAACCACGAATAAAAGTAAAACATTTAGAGCTGACCAATAGAAACCACGAATAAAAGTAAAACGTTCAGAGCTGGCCAATAGAAACCACGAATAAAAGTAAAACGTTTAGAGCTGGCCAATAGAAACCACGAATAAAAGTAAAACATTTAGAGCTGGCCAATAGAAACCATAAATAGAAAGTGAAACATTTAGAGCTGGCCAATAGAAACCACGAATACAAGTAAAACATTCAGAGCTGGCCAATAGAAACCACGAATACAAGTAAAACGTTCAGAGCTGGCCAATAGAAACCATAAATAGAAAGTAAAATATTTAGAGCTGGTCAATAGAAACCACGAATAAAGGTAAAACATTCAGAGCTGGTCAATAGAAACCATAAATAGAAAGTAAAATATTTAGAGCTGGTCAATAGAAACCATAAATAGAAAGTGAAACATTTAGAGCTGGTCAATAGAAACCATAAATAGAAAGTGAAATATTTAGAGCTGGCCAATAGAAACCATAAATAGAAAGTGAAACATTTAGAGCTGGCCAATAGAAACCATAAATAGAAAGTGAAATATTTAGAGCTGGCCAATAGAAACCATAAATAGAAAGTGAAATATTTAGAGCTGGCCAATAGAAACCATAAATAGAAAGTGAAATATTTAGAGCTGGCCAATAGAAACCATAAATAGAAAGTGAAATATTTAGAGCTGGCCAATAGAAACCATAAATAGAAAGTGAAATATTTAGAGTTGACCAATAGAAACCATAAACAAAAGGTAAAGAATTCAGATCTGGCCAATAGAAACCACGAATACAAAGAGAAACATTCTGAACTGACCAATGGAAACCATGAATACAAAGAGAAACATTCTGAACTGACCAATGGAAACCATAAATAGAAAGTGAAATATTTAGAGTTGACCAATAGAAACCATAAACAAAAGGTAAAGAATTCAGATCTGGCCAATAGAAACCACGAATACAAAGAGAAACATTCTGAACTGACCAATGGAAACCATGAATACAAAGAGAAACATTCTGAACTGACCAATGGAAACCACCAATAAAAAGAGAAACACTGAGAAACTGGCCAATAGAAACCACGAATACAAAGAGAAACATTCAGAACTTACCAATGGAAACCATGAAACAGAAGCAAAACATTTAGAGCTGGCCATTAGAAAAGACCAATAGGACAAGATATTCAGAATTGATCAAAGAACCCACAATCACAAATAGATGTTTGAAAAGAAAAACAAGCATAATCTACCAATAACATATTGAGAGGTGGTAAAAGTAAACTACAAATAAAACAAGATGTTAACATGATATAGAAAATTGCTTCAAGGAATCACCATTAAAATGAAAAATAAAATGATAACTAGTGAAAGAAGCCACCAACAAAATAAGATATTTGAAAATGATAAAAGAAAGCGCAAATAAAACAAGATATCAAAGAAATTATCAATTAAATAAATATTGAGAACTGGTAAAAAGAGCCACAAATAAAACAAGATCATGAATACTGGTACAAGAAATCACCGATACAATAAGATATTTTCAACTGGCAAAGAAAACATTTGAAAAGACGACGTGTACAAAACTAGCCAAATAACAATCATGAAAGAATGATGAATGGTGTTTTCGGGACCACGTCGACCATGTGATAACAAAATCCCGCAAAGGATTAGCCGCCTTGAAGGTCATGGCAGCTGCCAACATCAAGCAGAGGCTACTTACTCTTCTGTTCCAGGGACTAGTCCTCGCACCAATCGAGCATGCCCTGGCAGTTCTTACTGTCAGTACGACTCAAATTGATAGGCTGGAGAAAATACAAAATGAAGCTATTCGCATCATCTTGGGGTACACGAGGGACACTCCCTGTGTAGCAATGAGGTATCTTCTTGACTTTCCAATCATGGATGACAGGATAAAGATCTGGAGGACACGAGCATACCTGAAGATTAGTGCAGATAAAGAGCATCGATTGTACCACGAGCTCAACACAGGGGAGGGTGTCACTGTGGGCTTACCAATGTCAAGGCTGGCGAGGAGTGGATACCGGTGCCTACGTCATTCAGGGGGACATACTCGTGTATTGTCACACTCGACAGGAAATGTAGGGAACAGAACACAGTCATGACCAATGCGGAGGTCAACGGTCTCATCTGCGATAACATCAATGAGAAAGATGCACACATCTATACAGACGGATTTTTAATACGACACCAAATGAGTGCATGGGTATGTACAGCACGCTCGACACTCAGAATAGTCAAGGAAGACAGCGATGCATACATCATGGCCACGAATAGCATGACAATGGTGATGATGACACTGACCAAAGGATACATCTGGTTAGTTTCACACGACTACACCCACGCCTGTATATTGAGTGATTCGATGAGCATGATAAGAAAAGTGGAGCCGGGCTCTGTACGTATGCAATGGGTAGAGTCATTGCAGAAGTCAAAAATACTTAAGGTCACCTTTGTCTACGTCCCAGGACATGCGGAAGTACGGGGAAATGAAAGAGCGGACAGGTTGGCTAGCTGCGCTATCGTTGAGGACGGTCAGCCAATAAATCAGGTGGACATCATCAATGTTCTCCGAGATGTGGGAAGAGCACAGGACTTCGACAACCATGAGTCGACGTCATTCCTTCTGATGAAAGAGATGGGAGTTAAGATGGGCACAGACAGAAACGAACAACTTAGTGGGCGTTTAAGAAGACTTACTTATCAACCAACACAGAACTGGAGTCGTCAGTCGCTGGACACTGGGGGACGTGTTGAGGAGGGGATCTGAGCACCTATGGACATGTTCGGAGTGTAATGGTGATGACCCACAAATGACTCAATAACTTAAGTGGAGATATCCGGAGTGAAGTAATGATTAAACTATAAACATTAAATAACTATAGATAGTCTGTCAAGAGTGTATTCCGCCATATATTTGTGATACTCGTTATATATCAAGATATAGTGTGTGTTGGTCACACCTCCTATCTTTGTGTGTGCATGTCACCTCAAGTGACTTGGGCAGATTGTGCTGGTAAACCTGGGAGGGCAGACCATCCAAGGGCAGAATCCCCCCTACAGAAAAGATCATCTGCCGCCTTGCAGGAAGATTGGGGACAATCAAAGGCTAAGTAATGCAAGCCTGAATAAAATGCTGGCTGAAATCGGATGCACTGGGCCACTGGCGCAGAACACAGTACAACGTTTTAACGGGTGTTCAATCAGAGTGGATCTGGCAGACTCTAATTGTAATGTTCTGTCTGTGGGGGCGATCAACACACTTAACCTGACAGCTGACTTCATGTGAGAGTCTGGAATCCTACTCTGATTGAGTCCTGATCGCAGAGAGAGAGATAGCAAGACTGACGCCAAAAACAAGCTATTATTTATATTCTCACCTGTAACAAATCGAAAAATCGTTTGCCATAAAATGGACGTGGCTCTAACAGTTTCAGAAGCCAACCTAGAGAAGCAATTATTGACAATACCTTGTGGGGCATTGCTCTCCATACCAAAATATATACCGGCCCCATCCCCCTCCCTCCCCAGCTCCAAGTTTTTAAACTAAATCGTAATTATTTAGAAAACAAGCTAAAATTGATGACGTCATTTCCGATGCTATAGATAGGCAATGAATCAATCATTAGCTACATACATAAGCAACAAGTAAACTGGTTTGTTCGAGTAGAAAGAATGCCGTATGAATCCTTACAACACAAAGATAATTAATAGAGGACAAGGTAGAAGAGCACGATGCATGCCCAGAGTAAGATGGACAGACAGCATCAATGAAATGCTATCTATCTATCTTACATATATCTATATATATTTTTTTCCCTGTATTTTGCTAGTTGTAACCAAGTATTCCAACTTTCATATTCTCATGATGTGCCTGAAAAATGTTGATTGTTTCTTTCTGATGTTTTTTATGAGCTTCCTTTTTGTGTTGACCTCTTTGAGAATGTTCTCATTGGTCTTTTTAGCTGTCCAGGGAACTTTCAACATTCTTCTGAGAAATCTCATCTCTCTGGCCTCTAATCGTCTTTTCATTGTTTGTCTACTGTCCATGATTCGCTTCTTTAGATCAGAACTGGTTCTATATAACACCGATGAACTTTCTTTCTCACTTCATTTGACATATACATAAGACATTTTTTTCATTTTCTGAAATGCTATTTTGCCCTGAGCTATTCTGCCTTTTATTTCTGTGGTGCATCTTCCATCCGATGTTATTATTGTGCCCAAGTATTTGACGCGTTGCACTTGTTTCAGATGTGTCTTGTTTATTTTTATGCTGCTTGATGGTGATGATTGTTGCTTATAACAATAGTATTTTTACAATATGAAGTGTAACCTTTACTATATAAATATACCAACTCTACTGACACAACAAAAAAATGAATGCGAAATCATAAAGAAACGAGTCTATTTACCAACAAATTCGCTGCGGATTCGAATTCGGTCTCTGAGATTCTCACTGGCCACGACAATCGAGTTTATGAGCGCCATGACAGTTGTTTTGTATGTGGTCAGTTCGGTGTCGTAGAGCTCATTCACAAGCAAACTGAATCGATACCTTTGCTTTCTCCATGCCTAAAATATAAAGGTTATTGTAAAATTATAAATTTTAGGAAGGAAAACGAAATAAGTATAAAAGCATTTTAATAATATATCAAAACTCACTTGTAACTTTATAGTTAATAGTCGTTGAGGTCGCTAACTATAATCTCTATATGTCAGTCTGTTATATTTTCTCTGTCTGTCTGGGTACCTGTTTGTTTGCATATCCATATGTCTGTCTATCTGCCTGTCTTGTCTGTCTCTGTCTATATGTTTGCCTGTCTGTCTATCTGTCTGAGCGTCTGTCTATCTGTCTGTCTGTCTGTCTGTCTATCCATCTTTCTGTCTATCTGCCTACCTGTCTGTCTTGCTAGTCTCTGTCTGTGTGCCTAACCTTTTGTCTGTCTGTATTATGCCTATCTAGAGATGAGATAGACAGTTATAAGATGCACTCTACGAACATATACGAGAAGTGGAAAGATTAGTTCATGACGAAATCAGTTGATAGTGTACTATTCGACACGAACAGAGAAACATGTATGCAACACATATCAAAAGCCCATTGCATCTTTTTGCTCTAATGCAAAATAAGTCAAACATTGTGATATTACTTAAATGTTACTTAGAGGAAAAAAAACAACAAATTACAAATTCCCTCAGACGTTTTATAAGTGTCCAAGCTCCACCAATCAGACAGAGCGGCTTGCGTCACGTGACTGACCTTGTAACGTTCCAGAGCATCCAAGGTCAAGTAGAAACCATCGCTGGAGTAGACACAAAGAGCCGACAGGATCTCAAAGATTTGGATCTTCACCATAACGTTGTTGGTTTCCATGGCTTCAGATATGAAAAAATAGATTGATTAATTGATTGATTGATTGGTTAATTGATTGATTAATTGATTGATTGATTGATTGGTTAATTGATTGATTGATTGGTTAATTGATTGATTGATTGATTTATTGATTGATTGGTTAATTGATTGATTGATTAATTAATTGATTGATTAATTAATTAATTAATTAATTAATTGATTGATTAATTAATTAATTGATTGATTGATTGATTGATTGATTGATTGATTGATTGATTGATTGATTGATTGATTGATTGATTGATTGATTGATTGATTGATTGATTAATTAATTAATTAATTAATTAATTGATTGATTGATTGATTAAGTGATTGATTGATTGATTGATTAATAATTGTATTATTTTTATTATTTTGGAGTCTGTAGAAATGTGGTTTTACAGAAGAATTATGAGAATACCTCGGACAGCTTAGAAGAGTAATAAAAACGTTCTGAAAGAGGCGAAAACAAAAAGAGAGCTATTTTCCAATATTAGGAAGAAACAATCATCATTTTTTTGGCCATGTAGTGAGAAGAGAACAACTGGCATATATTGTAACAACTGGGAAAATTGAGGGACGAAGGGATGGAGGAAAGCAAAGAGAAAAGATACCAGGCAGTTTAAGAGAATGGCTTGGCAGAAGGCCAACAACAGAAATGATAAACAGCTCGTGATCGAAAGTTGTGGAGAGACATGATCACCTACGCCAGCAGGCCCAGTACTTGATGATGATGATGATAATTTTTAAAGGGACAGATACAAGATAGGTTCAATGGAAAACTATATTTCTTTGTTTACTGAGTATTTATTGCAAACATTTAGATAATTACATTATCACTGTTCAACGTTGTCACCAACTAGTTCAGTGCACTTACGCCAGCGCTTAGATACCGTGGGAAAACGAAATTAAATTGGACGGGTGCGCATCCGCTCATGCACCGTCGCTTGGGTACCCAACTTGGACACTTATCGTAACTTCAGCTCGTCATGAATGACGTGATGAGCTGACCCACAGCCAACTATAGATTTACTTTGACCTGCGGACAGTAAACAAAACCTGAAAACCCCCATTAGTGTGACGCTTTCAGCTATAGAAGTTACAGACGGCTGGTATCACTCTATCCATAACAGGTCCTGTTCTGGAGTCTGAAACATTTGAAGATAACAAACCTAGGCAGTTAACGTAACCGTGGCCGAAGGAGAGGGACGTAGGTTTCGCTAGCACTCTACGAACAAAGGTAAATAACGTAACTGACAGTAACATGCGTTTCGTAGAAGAGATCTTAGGGAGTCCAGCGGGTTAGATGTAAAGGATCAAACGGAAGGTTCCAAGAGCTGACGACATCCTCTGATGTCCAGTGGTGGTAGACACAAAACGTTCTCTGATGGAGAGAGAACGAGATCAACAGATTTCTACGATAGAATATCGGTAGTCAGGAAAGATCAAGGACAGCCTTGTTTGAAGGAGTCAATTGAGAGGAGTGATTGACAGATATTTGTCAAGACTTCTCATTAAATGATAGGCGATTGACAAGCAATCAGTAAGCGGGACGATAGTCCTAGGATTATAAGGCGGAGTTCCCACGACTGATCACACCTGACACTCAGAGTTCCCAAGAAATAGAGGAGCCTAATTGGAAACAAATACGCCAAGCAGAGACTTTGACGTTACATTTTTAAAGACACTTTTGAGACACTAGACTTTTTTCATGACTCTGAAGTGTGTGGGAGATGCTACGAGGATGTCAAGTTAAGACAGATTTAGGAACCTGCCTCAAGGAGTATAGACAGTCGGTTAGAAAGTATTAGAAGTTATCAGCAGAACTGTATAAACATTAGAATAGTAATAGAGTTAGAAGGAGATATAGAAGCTATCAGTGGATTCCAGAACCATAGAGTACTATAAACCAGAGAAGAGTTGATTACAGAATTCTTAAGAATATCGATAATTGAGTTAGGCAGACAAAGTGTCAAGCTAGATATGGTAGAACATTCAGAGAAGTAGATGTGACACGTCCACAGCATGACCATAGATACACCGTCGATTGACTACGCGGACTCACCTAATTCTAAATTAGTATTTCAGAGATATGATTCCATTGCTGTGTGATTTAATACATCGTGACTTTGTTGACATAAGTATAAAGACTGGTGTTGATTCTTGTTTCAAACATTGTGAGTTATCAATTCACATGAATGTACTAATGTATTGTAAGAGTAATCTTCTCTTATTGAGCTATTGAGTTATTTGCGGGTCATCATCATTGCACTCCGAACTTGTCCATAGGTGCTCAGATCCCCTCCTCAGCAAGTCCCGCAGTGTCCAGCGAATGACAACTCCAGTTCTGTGTTGGTAGATAAGTCTTCTTACACGCCCACTAAGTTTCTCATTTTTGGCTGTGCCCATCTTAACTATCATCTCTTTCATCCGAAGGAATGACGTCGACTGATGGTTGTCGAAGTCCTGTATCTTCCCCACTTCCTGGAGGGCATTGATGATGTCCGCCAGATCCATTGGTTGACCGTCCTCAACAAAAGCGCAGCTAGCCAACCTGTCCGCTCTTTCATTTCCCCGTACTCCCGCATGTCCTGGGATGTAGACAAAGGTGACACGATTATCATGTACCAAGGTGTTTATCTGCTCCTACAACTGCAGTGTCTCTGTGTTAGTAATTTTTTTTAAAAATCACTTTACTGCCATCATCGTGTGCCATACTAGTTGACGTAGGCGAGCATGTTCTTCCACAATTCTCTGTATACACAGAATCATGTCAATACTTTTGTTGACTGTTTGCCACGACCCCAAGCAGTCTAGTATCTTCTCTCTTTGTCGTCCTCGATCTCTCTTTCCTTGTATTTTGCCAGTTGTAACCAAGTATTTCAACTCTACTCATCTCATGATGTATCCGAAAAAATGCCGATTGTTTCTTTCTGATGTTTATTAGGGCCTTATATTTTTGTGTTGGCCTCTCCGAGTTTTCTCTTTGGTATTTTTTTAGCTGTCAAGTGAGCTTTCAACATTTTTCTGAGAACTCCCATGAAATTACTTTTCTGTTTGCTTTGACATCTATTTATCAATTTAGTTATCATGATTTAGCGATGCACACCTTTATTATATCAGTTTTTCTATAAACTTGAGATACGTGGACCATTACTTGAGAACTACAGAATAAAATAGAAGCTACGGAAATGTTACCGTAAGATATGTATCACCTCTTGTTTGCTTGCGTTCGCCTGATGACTAAAGGAATACACCTTCTCATCATCCGCCCTTAAGAGAACGATAAGTGGGTGTGTCTGCGTTGTGTTTTGGTTTGCAGTAAAACTGTGATATTTGCGCCTTTCGGCCCAACACATCCGACTTCAACATGTTATTTTTGAGTACCGGGTTATCTTCCCTCTTCGATCCCTACTCGCTTGGCCAGACTAGACAGGTTAGTCTGTTACTAGAGGCACCGCGGAGAGGTGGAAAAGGGTCTTTTTGGTTCTGGTTCACCGATCCTGTCGCAAGCCATCAGCTGTGGGTCGCTGACAACTTCCAGCTCTACTGCTGGGAGGCGACTTTGCCTTCTGTATCACCTCTTACTTAGATCGTATCACAAATGAAAATAAAACGGACACAACAAACAATCGGAGTACATGATGATCTTTTGATTAGTGTGTTGAAACGGGAAATGAAATTGTTGTGGTCACGTATCTTGATCGTCTGGCCTGCCGAACACTATTCTGCAAGGAACGGTGAAAGGGGAGAGAAGGAGAGATAGACAGAAACAAATATGGGACGATAACATCAAAAATGGACAGGCCTCGACTTTGAGGAGTCCCAAAGAATGACTGAAGATAGAGAGAAATGGAGATGGTTGACAATCTGTCAATCGTGTTGTCCCCTCGATCCTAGAGGTTGTGTGAGAAAGGCCAAACCCTTTGTTTGAACTGTCTGGTATCTCAACTTAGTGTCGATACCTCAAATATACATCACGTTATGCGCGTATATATCTACATTCTCAAGACCTACAAATAAATATCACAGTTGAAGGAATACATCTAGAGATAGTTCAGAGCTACAACTACCTTGGACATACTATAACCAATGATGGAAAATGCAAAATGGAAATAAACAAAAGAATAGGTATGGCAAAAAGTAATTTTAATGCCATGAAAAATATACTAACATCCAAACAAATAACAGCAGGGCTGAAACTAAGAATAGCAAAATGTTATATATTCTCAATATTCCTGTATGGTGCAAAAACATGGACATTAGACAACAAAACAGAACAGAAAATTGAAGTCTTCGAAATGTGGATTTATATAAGAAAAGGCAGAATTGGATTGAATGAAAAGAAAACAAACGATGAAGTCTTAAAATAACTAAAATGAAAAAAGAAATACTAAACACAATTAGAACAAGACAACTGAAATGTTTGGGGCATGTTAAAAGACACAACAGCCGAATAAAAGTAATATTGGAAGGGAAAATACAAGGTAAAAGAGGCAGAGGCAGACCAAGACTAACATGGACGAGTAGCATCAAAAGATGTACAAGTCAACCTATGACAATCTGCACCATCAAAGCAAGAGACAGAGTGGAATGGCGCTCAATGGAGGGCCAACCTTCGATGCGGAGTGGCACACAATGATGATGATGATGTGCGTATAAAAACCAACACAATATTCAAATACAAAAACACAATAATTTTATGAAAAAAGAAAAGAAAATTTAGAAAAAAAAATCTTCTTTCCTTCCTCATTTGCCTTTCAGCGCTGAGGGGAGATATAACTTGCGGTCTTTTGCTCTTCTGTTCGCCTCTGCTACTGTTATGTTTCATAGTGTTTCTAGTATTCAGTCAATCCATCTTTTTCGTGGTCGGCCCTTGGGTCTGGTGTTCTCGCAACGTTTACTGAAGGCTCGTTGTGTTGTATTTTAATTTTTCTGTCTTGTCTCGTGGCCAAACCATTTTATCTGTTGTTTCTTTATATATTCAATGGCAAGGGTTATTCCTAGCTTCTTTTTTTTTTATCATTTCTTAATTTCTAATCTTATCTCTCAGACTGTTTCCTGCCATTCGTTTGATACATTTATCTCAGTAGCGGTTACTTTTTCTTATTGTTGTTGCATCTACCTTAAAGGACTGGCATTGGTAGCACAACGTTAGGATGAAGATTGTATTGTAGAATGCCCGTTTTGCCTCTAGAGTTATTTCCTTGTTGGACAATAGTGGTGATAACTGTCCAATGATTCGACAAGCTTTGTTACATCTTGAGTCTACTTCTGCTGTTTGTGAATTGTCGTTTGTCACTAGACTTCCTAGGTATTTAAATTCCTCTACATGCTTTACTTGTCTGCCGTCTACAGTTATGTTGATGTTCTGTTTCTCTTTTGCGATATTCATGATTTCTGTCATAAAAGTATAAAGGAAGGAAAAGCCGCGTAAAAATGTGATCTTTATTATCTATGTTCATTAAGGTAAGGGAGCCGCGATAGCTCAGTGGTTAGTGAACTGGACTACAAAGGACAAGAGGTAGGGTTCGATCCGAACCGACGGCTTCCGGTTCACCCAGCCTTTAATATGACATATTTTTTTCGGGGAAAGTAAAGCGGCACGGGCGTAATACCGACCACATTACCCCAAAAACCATGTGCCGAAGGTCTGTAAAATTTATGGTCACTAACGCCATATTCCCTACACGTTACTTGTGTTTCCTTTTTTTTACTATTAAGGTAAGCTTCGACAACCTGCGCTTAACACGCCCAGTGTGTTACTTGCAACATTCACGAGCACACACGTGCTCCAATATGTGTAATGCGAGCGAATAAACCAGATGTTGACTGTGCGCTGCATTCACATATCATTGGCAACATGCCGTCTGAACAAAAATATCGGTGAATTAATACGAAAGATATATCATACAGGGATACGCGTTTAAAACAGTCGAGAGTATTACAAAAATAGATAAGTGCAATCGACAGCATTGATATGGTTATACGCGGATACGCACAGCTAGCTAGGGTCAGCATGTTTTGTCATGAAATTGTTCCATGTTCCATGTTGTTGTCTTGATTACTTGTAAACTTGTTTTATGTTCTGTTTGGTTTAAAAGCTGCATTTACGTTACAGCGTCGAGGAGAAAAAAATGGAAATTTCTTGGTAAACCTTTGATGTTTCATTTATACAGTGTGATTTATGTGGATTCTTTTTCTTCTTCCTCTTCTTCTTATTTGTTTAAAATCTTTCTCTTCATCTTTTTCATCATCTTCTTCTTCTTTCTCTTACTCTTCTTCATCATCTTCTTCTTTCTCTTCATATTCATCTTTTTTGTTCTTCTTCTTTTCTTCTTCTTCTTTGTTCTTCCTCTTTTTCTCTTCTTTCTCTTCATCTTGTTCTTCTTTGTTCTTCTTCTTTTTCTTCTTCTTTCTCTTCATCTTGTTCTTCTTTCTTCTTCGTTGTCGTCTTCTTCCTTTTACTCTTCTACATCTTATTCTGCTTCTTCATATTCTGCTTCTTTCGTCTTCTTCTTCTATTTTCTTCCTCTTCTTGTTCTTACTCTACTTCTTCCATCTCTTACTCTTCTTCTTCCATCTCTTACTCTGCTTCTTCTTCTTTCTTCACCTTCTTCTTCCATCTCTTACTCTGCTTCTTCTTCTTTCTTCACCTTCTTCTTCCATCTCTTACTCTGCTTCTTCTTCTTTCTTCACCTTCTTCTTCCATCTCTTACTCTTCTTCTTCCATCTCTTACTCTTCTTCTTCCATCTCTTACTCTTCTTCTTCCATCTCTTACTACTCTTCTTCCATCTCTTACTCTTCTTCTTCCATCTCTTACTACTCTTCTTCCATCTCTTACTACTCTTCTTCCATCTCTTACTCTTCTTCTTCCATCTCTTACTCTTCTTCTTCCATCTCTTACTACTCTTCTTCCATCTCTTACTCTTCTTCTTCCATCTCTTACTACTCTTCTTCCATCTCTTATTCTTCTTCTTCCATCTCTTACTCTTCTTCGTATTAATGTTATTGCGTCTTCCATAACTATTATTAAAACTTGTATTGCTATAGTTATCATTATTAGTACTGTTTCCATTATTAATTTTCATCATCTACGTTAGTATCATATGTTCTACAGGTAATAACGGATATACGGTGTTACCATGAGCCTATTCGTCAGCGGGGAGTCATCATCATTATGTGCCACGTTATACATCTACAGGCAAAGAGCCTGGCAGCAACAGAGCTGGAAACTGTCAGTGACTCATAACTGATTGTTTGCGTCAGGAACGGTATAGCAGAAACACCCAGAATATACTTCACCTCTTCATGGTGAGTCTAGAAACAGACTAAACAGTCAAGTATGACAAAGCGAATAGAGATCGAAGAGGGAAGGCAACCCCGGTACTGACGTAGATACAGAAAACTGACTGTATAATAGCAGTATGTGCACACCAACCCCAGCCTAATTATAAATTTGACATCAAAGACACCTCCACTTCTATGTGCACTAGCTCAACGATTACGAATTTTCATCGTCTGCCCTTAAGAGTTTCATGTTCTCCAGCAGAAATCAGGATATCAAGAAAGCTATTCAACTCGCCACATCAGCTGAGTCTAACCACTCGCTTTAGCCTCGTGTTATGAACCGCGACACAACCGAACTCAAATCAACTGGTTAAATAGGCAGAATCATCATCATCAAGTACCGGGCCTACTGGCGTAGGTGATCATGTCTCTTCACAACTTTCGATCTCGGCAGCTATTTATCATTTCTGTTGTTGACCTTCTGCCAAGCCATTCTCTTAAGCTGTCTGTTATTTTTTCTCTTTGCTTCCCTCTATCTCTTCGTCCCTCAATTTTTCCAGTTGTTACAATATATTCCAATTGTACTCTTCTCATTACATGGCCAAAAAATAATGATGATTGTTTCTTCCTAATATTGGAAATTAGCTCTCTTTTTGCTTTGACCTCTTTTAGAACATCTTCATTTCTCTTCTTAGCTGTCCATGGTATTCTCAACATTTTTCTGTAAAACCACATTTCTACAGACTCCAGTGATTTTCTTGCCTGTTGTCCTATTGTCCATGATTCGCATCCATATGTTAAGACAGGCTCTACGTAACATTTAAGAACTCTTTTTCTTGTTTCTATTGTCAAAAATGGATTGCATAGTATCTTCCTCATTTTTTGGAAAGCTGCTTTTGCCTGAGCCATTCTGCATCTCACCTCTTTTGTACATCTACCATCTGAGGTTAACAAAGTTCCCAAATATTTAAATTCATTTACCTGTTATTAGGCAGAATAGGTTTGCATAATATACACAATGCTGGACATGTTTACTACCGACAACGCAATGTATCAGTGGCGTATCGTGGGAAAAAATATACGAGGGAGGGGTGAACGACAAAAGCAGAGACCAATGTACAGATTTATATTAATTTTTAGAAATAAATTCTATTAAATGGGAATGGGTTTTAGGATCAGGTTTTAGGTACCACGATCTTCATGTCTGACTTAGACCCTACACTTCCTTAGCCGGAAGCGGTCAACGATTCGCAACTTTCTGTTAGTGAACTATAGCTGATTTGATCCTGCTCCATCTGCCCTAGTGGTTGAGACAGACTAATCAGTTGTAACAGAGTGAGTATGTTCCATCTGCCCGAGTGGTTGAGACAGACTAATCAGTTGTAACAGAGTGAGTATGTTCCATCTGCCCGAGTGGTTGAGACAGACTAATCAGTTGTAACAGAGTGAGTATGTTCCATCTGCCCGAGTGGTTGAGACAGACTAATCAGTTGTAACAGAGTGAGTATGTTCCATCTGCCCGAGTGGTTGAGACAGACTAATCAGTTGTAACAGAGTGAGTATGTTCCATCTGCCCGAGTGGTTGAGACAGACTAATCAGTTGTAACAGAGTGAGTATGTTCCATCTGTCCGAGTGGTTGAGACAGACTAATCAGTTGTAACAGAGTGAGTATGTTCCATCTGCCCGAGTGGTTGAGACAGACTAATCAGTTGTAACAGAATCAGTATGCTCCATTTACCCGAGTGGTTGAGACAGACTAATCAGTTGTAACAGAGTGAGTATGCTCCACCTACCCGTGTGGTTGAGACAGACTAATCAGTTGTAACAGAGTCAGTATGCTCCATTTACCCGAGTGGTTGAGACAGACTAATCAGTTGTAACAGAGTGAGTATGTTCCATCTGCTCGAGTGGTTGAGACAGACTAATCAGTTGTAACAGAGTGAGTATGTTCCATCTGCTCGAGTGGTTGAGACAGACTAATCAGTTGTAACAGAGTGAGTATGTTCCATTTACCCGAGTGGTTGTGACAGACTAATCAGTTGTAACAGAGTGAGTATGCTCCACCTACCCAAGTGGTTGAGACAGACTAATCAGTTGTAACAGAGTGAGTATGCTCCACCTACCCAAGTGGTTGAGACTGACTAATCAGTTATAACAGAGTGAGTATGCTCCATTTATGTTGCGAAGTGAGAGATCCCTATCAATATAGTTAACACTTTTTTTTAAATTCCTGCCTACCTATTTTCCTACCCCGTAGTCTCCATCTCGGCACCAAGCTTAGAATTTACAAGTGAAATGTGCGATCCATACTCCTATATGCAGCAGAAACATGGACAATGAACCATAAGATTGAAAGTTCACTAGAGGATTTTAAACTAGAGTCGTCAGTCGCTGGACACTACGAGACTTGCCGAGGAGGGGATCTGAGCACCTATGGACATGTTCGGAGTGCAGTGATGATGAGTTGCAAATAACTCAATAACTCAATAACTCAACTTAATAACTCAATAACTCTAGGTCACTGTCTTAAGAAGATTCTAAACATCCGATGAGATCAACATATTGCGAGCATAGAAGTTGCAAGATGATTAGGCATTAGCAACCAAGAAGCAAAACGATGACATTGGAAATGGCAAGGCCACGACATGGTAACGAACCATACATGATAAAATGAAAGACAGGCTGCCAGGTACTGGCGAGAGTTATCCATGCTTGCTTCAGGCTGGATTGGGTGTAGATCTTTTGTTGGTGCACTATGATGAGATCTTTTGTTGGTGCACTATGATGAGATCTTCTGTTGGTGCACTATGATGAGATCTTCTGTTGGTGCACTATGATGAGATCTTCTGTTGGTACACTATGATGGGTGTAGATCGTTTGTTGGTGCACTATGATGGGTGGAGATCTTTTGTTGGTGCACTATGATGGGTGGAGATCTCTTGTTGGTGCACTATGATGATTGAGAGATCTCTTGTTGGTGCTCTATGATGGGTGGAGATCTCTTGTTGGTGCACTATGATGGGTGGAGATCTCTTGTTGGTGCACTATGATGAGATTTCCTATTAGTGGCCAATGATGGGTGGAGATCTCTTGTTGGTGCACTATGATGAGATCTTCTGTTGGTGTCCAATGATGGGTGGATATCTCTTGTTGGTGCCCTATGATAAGTGGAGATCTCTTGTTGGTGCTCTATGATGAGTGGAGATCTTTTGTTGGTGCCCTATGATGGGTGGAGATCTCTTGTTGGTGCCCTATGATGGGTGGAGATCTCTTGTTGGTGCCCTATGATGATTGAGAGATCTCTTGCTGGTGCGCTATGATGGGTGGAGATCTTTTGTTGGTGCTCTATGATGGGTGGAGATCTTTTGTTGGTGCTCTATGATGGGTGGAGATCTCTTGTTGGTGCTCTATGATGGGTGGAGATCTCTTGGTGGTGCTCTATGATGGGTGGAGATCTCTTGTTGGTGCTCTATGATGATTGAGAGATCTCTTGTTGGTGCGCTATGATGAGTGGATATCTCTTGTTGGTGCTCTATGATGGGTGGAGATCTCTTGTTGGTGCTCTATGATGGGTGGAGATCTCTTGTTGGTGCTCTATGATGGGTGGAGATCTCTTGTTAGTGCTCTATGATGGGTGGAGATCTTTTGTTAGTGCTCTATGATGGGTGTAGATCTTTTGTTGGTGCTCTATGATGGGTGGAGATCTCTTGTTGGTGCTCTATGATGGGTGTAGATCTTTTGTTGGTGCTCTTTGATGGGTGGAGATCTCTGGTGAGTGCTCTATGATGGGTGGAGATCTCTTGTTGGTGCCCTATGATGAGCGAAGATCTCTTGTTGGTGTCTTTTGATGAGCGGATATCTCTTGTTGGTGTCTTTTGATGAGAGGAGATCTTTTGTTGGTGCCCAATGATGATTGGAGATCTCTTGTTGGTGTCTTTTGATTAGTGGAGATTTATTGTTAGTGCGCTATGATGAATGGAGATCCCTTGTTGGTGTCTTTTGATGAGTGGAGATCTCTATTGGTGTCTTTTGATGAGTGGAGATACCTTGTTGGTGTCTTTTGATGAGTGGAGATCTCTTGTTGGTGTCTTTTGATGAGTGTAGGTCTCTTGTTGGTTTCTTTTGATGAGTGGAGATCTCTTGTTAGTGCCTTGTGATGCGTGGAGATCTCTTGTTAGTGCCTTGTGAGGAGTGGAGATCTCTTGTTGGTGTCTTTTGATGAGTGGAGATCTCTTGTTGGTGTGTTTTTTGATGAGTGGAGATCTCTTGTTAGTGTGTTTTTTGATGAGTGGAGATCTCTTTTTGGTGTGTTTTTTGATGAGTGGAGATCTCTTGTTGGTGTGTTTTTTGATGAGTGGAGATCTCTTGTTAGTGCCTTGTGATGCGTGGAGATCTCTTGTTAGTGCCATGTGAGGAGTGGAGATCTCTTGTTAGTGCCTTGTGATGCGTGGAGATCTCTTGTTAGTGCCATGTGAGGAGTGGAGATCTGTTGTTGGTACCCTATGATGAATGGAGATCTCTTGTTAGTGTTCTATGCCCTGACCGAAGTTCAAAGTATTACAATGTTTCTATCTACCTGTCACAAAATGAAGCGAAAGGTCGATACTGTTATAGTAATATTCCTCTTCCTGGGGCCGCCGAGGCACCTAACCCCTTGATTGTAGCTCACGCCACTGCATCGAACGTGTAATATGATGACTCATACCATAAACACACCAGGCGGTTGGTGGAGCATTCTCATTTTAATATTAATTACTGCGAACTAGATTAAAACGTGACGGATATTGTTGCTACCGACCTTTCCTTCTCATTTACATTAAATGGTCTAGCCTATTTGCGTTGTTAGATAAATATGAAGAGAAGCGCCTGTCGCTCAAATTACGCAGAGCGTAGGAAATGTGGTGTTAGTGCTCACATTTGTAACGACCATCAGCACATTTATGCGTAGTGTGGGCAGCACCACATCAGGTCGATTTATATTTCTAGAGAAAATGTGTTGTACCTATTTTACATGTTTTATAACTAGTACCACGTCACTATATCAGGACAAAATCACTAACATAGAATTATGGAAATGTACCAGTCAAATACCAGTGGATAAAGAGATACATCGTAGACGATGGCGCTGGATAGGACACACACTACGGAAGCCAACTGAGAGTGTTACACAACAGGCCCTTTTTTTGAATCCCCAGGGGAAAAGACAAAGAGGAAGACCAAGGAATTCTTGGAGAAGACAGATAGAAGCAGAGATGAAGATGATGGGGAAGACATGGAATGATCTTAAAAGAATGGCAAAAAACAGAACGACTTGGAAAGTGTTTGTTGAAGACCTATGCTCCACAGGGAGCTAAAAAGGTAGAAGAAGAAGAGGAAGACCACGTCACTACTTAGTGTTAGTTACTATATTTTTCCATGACCACTGCACATTTTTTAGGGGTGTGGTCAGTATCACTCCAGGCAGCATTTAATTTAAAGAAAAACATGTGGTATTCACTTTTATAGGCTGGGTGGACCCCGGAGCCTTGTCGTTCAGAAAAAAAAAAACAAATCTGCCGTTTCTGGGAATCGAACCGGACCCTTGTAATCGGGAAGCGAGCACACTAACCACTCAGCCACCTAGGGTACTACTCATTTGCACATCCGTTTATGGGGTGGTGGTGGTGGTTAGGAGAGGGCGAGTAGTTTAGATGTACGACGTCGGTCGCAGCACAGAAAGGACTCAGGTTCAACACCCACTAGAAACGGTGGTGTTTTTTTCCCAAAATAAGAAAAATTAATCTGTGGTTTATATAAGACGTTACCCTCCCTTGATCTCTTGTGTAGTGAGATTGGATGTCTAGCCCTCTCGGATAACAGCAGTAAACAGGAGGCCCCCTTGTGCACTTGCGCACGTTAAAGATCGCTTGGCAGATACAATCGACAAGAGTAAGTCATAAACATAGTCGCTGCCCAGGCAACATTTTCAAAAAACCTATCCACACCGTGGATGCCAGACCGTACCACGGAGTAAGCGCACTTGGGCCAGCTTTCTCCTCGGATTATCTCGAAGATTATTGATGGGGGATATCGGAGTACCTGATGGATTCGTTCGGTGTGCAGTGATGATGATTATAGCAACAAACAAACAAACGCATGTCTATTCCCTGTTTATTCTTGTCACCCGTTGCGTACTGTCTATCACTATCTACTGAAGAAGACTCAATAAAAGAAACAACCACCATCATCATCATCATCATCGAGTGCCGTCTCCGCAACGAAGTTTGGCTACCATGGATCGCTATTCCACTCTGTTTCTTGCTTTGATGGTGCAGGTTGTCATAGATTGACTCGTCCATCTTTTGATGTTACTTGTCCATGTTAGTCTCTGCCTCTGCCTCTTTTACCTTGTATTTTTCCTACCAATATTACTTTTAGTAGGTTGTTGTGTCTTTTAACGTGTCCCAAAAATTTCATTTGTCTTGTCTTAATTGTATTTAGTAGTTCTCTTTTCATTTTTAATTGTTTTAAAACTTCATCTTTTGTTTTCTTTTCTTTCCATCTAATTCTACCTATTCTTCTATAAATCCACATTTCAAAGGCTTCAATTCTCTGTTCTATTTTGTTGTCTAAAGTCCATGTTTCTGCACTATACAGGAATGTTGAAAAGTAAAAACTAAAACTATCCTTACGACACATAGTACCATTGCTAGTGTATGTCGGGGGGGGGGGGGGGGGGGGGCAACGATAGGACCAGAGGGATAAGGCCGCTTGGTCAAGCAGTCGCCACGACGTGTGAGACTCGGGATTTTTATTTTATCCCCGATAGAAAAAATCCTTTCTGTCTACCGCGGGCTTCGAACACCGTACGCCAGCTTTGCAGCTAGCGGAACAGTGGTTTTAACCGCACGGTCACGCGCACCTCGCAAGTTGAAAAGAAACCACTTGTTATTTAGTCCAATCCTGTATCCTTAAAGCTAAAAATATACATCACTTACCTGAGGCAAATCTCCTCCCAAAGAGATTGTCGTTACGGTCTCCAGTGATCATCAGGCAGTCTAACCCGTTCCTGGAGTTGAGAACTTCTCGAATGCAAGTCACGCACGCCATTCGAAGGACGACATCCATGAAGTGACTGCTCTGGTAATCGCTGAAGTTCTTTAGGCACTGTGGAATAAGCAAAACAACAACTGGAGTTGTTTAAACTGACATTGTTTCCTTCGCATTAATAATTATGCGTATTGCTTTGCATTGCTTACATTGCTTACATTGCTTGCCTTGCTTACATTTCTTACATTGCTTACATTGCTTACATTTCTTACACTGCCTACATTTCTCACATTGCTTACATTGCTTACATTTATTACATTGCTTACATTTCTTACATTGCTTACATTTCTTACACTGCTTACATTTCTCACATTGCTTACATAGCTTGCACTGTTTACATTGCTTACATTTATTACATTGCTTACATTGCTTACATTTCTTACATTTCTTACATTGATTACATTGATTGCACTGCTTACATTGCTTACATTGATTAAAAGGGAACAGGAGGCGGACGTCTGGGAGTCATGCATCAGGCGTCGCCCCTAGTGTCAAGATGGTAAAGGGTCGATGAAACTCACTTCTGATGATCAGGTTACCTTCTGCTGCAAGAATCTTTATGAGAAATGTCCTATCATCATTTATTGCATGTTCATCGCACTCTTGTAACGGACCCATTATGGCTGTACCAGTGACTTATCACTTGACTCATCCGACATCTTGTCACACAAAAACTCTTCATGCAGCTTGTCAAACAATCCATCAATAAACTCATGGCACAACTCATAAACAGCTCATGACACAACTCATAAACAGCTCATGATACAACTCATAAACAGCTCATGACACAACTCATAAACAGCTCATGACACAACTCAAAAACAACTCATGATACAACTCATGACACAACTCATGAACAGCTCATGACACAACTCATAAAAAGCTCATGACACAACTCATAAACAGCTCATGACACAACTTATAAACAGCTCATGATACAACTTATAAACAGCTCATGACACAACTCATAAACAACTCATGACACAACTCATAAACAACTCATAAAAAGCTAATGACACAACTCATAAATAACTCATGACACAACTCATAAACAACTCATGACACAACTCATAAACAACTCATGATACAACTCAAAAACAACTCATGATACAACTCATGCCACAACTCATGAACAGCTCATGACACAACTCATAAACAACTCATGACACAACTCATAAACAACTCATGATACAACTCAAAAACAACATATGATACATCTCATGACACAACTCATGAACAGCTCATGACACAACTCATAAACAACTCATGATACTACTCATAAACAACTCATGACACAACTCATAAACAGCTCATGACACAACTCATAAACAACTCATGATACAACTCATAAACAGCTCATGACACAATTCATAAACAACTCATGACACAACTCAAAAATAACTCATGATACAACTCATAAACAACTCATGACACAACTGATAAACAACTCATGACACAACTCATAAACAACTCATGACACAACTCATAAAAAGCTCATGACACAACTCATAAACAGCTCATGACACAACTCATAAACAACTCATGAGACAACTCATAAACAGCTCATGACACAACTCATAAACAACTCATGATACAACTCAAAAAACAACTCATAATACAACTCATGACAAAACTCATGAACAGCTCATGACACAACTCATAAACAACTCATGATACTACTCATAAACAGCTCCTGACACAACTCATAAACAACTCATGACACATCTCAAAAATAACTCATGACACAGCTCATAAACAACTCATGACACAACTCAAAAACAACTCATGATACAACTCATGCCACAACTCATGAACAGCTCATGACACAACTCATAAACAACTCATGACACAACTCATAAACAACTCATGATACAACTCAAAAACAACTCATGATACAACTCATGCCACAACTCATGAACAGCTCATGACACAACTCATAAACAACTCATGATACTACTCATAAACAGCTCATGACACAACTCATAAACAGCTCATGACACAACTCATAAACAACTCATGATACAACTCATAAACAGCTCATGACACAATTCATAAACAACTCATGACACAACTCAAAAATAACTCATGATACAACTCATAAACAACTCATGACACAACTGATAAACAACTCATGACACAACTCATAAACAACTCATGACACAACTCATAAAAAGCTTATGACACAACTCATAAACAGCTCATGACACAACTCATAAACAACCCATGAGACAACTCATAAACAGCTCATGACACAACTCATAAACAACTCATGATACAACTCAAAAAACAACTCATGATACAACTCATGACAAAACTCATGAACAGCTCATGACACAACTCATAAACAACTCATGATACTACTCATAAACAGCTCCTGACACAACTCATAAACAACTCATGACACATCTCAAAAATAACTCATGACACAGCTCATAAACAACTCATGACACAACTCATAAACAGCTCATGACACAACTCATAAACAACTCATGATACAACTCATAAACAGCTCATGACACAATTCATAAACAACTCATGACACAACTCAAAAATAACTCATGATACAACTCATAAACAACTCATGATACAACTCATAAACAACTCATGACACAATTCATAAACAACTCATGATACAACTCATAAACAACTTATGATACAACTCATAAACAGCTCATGACACAATTCATAAACAACTCATGATACAATTCATAAACAACTCATGATACAACTCATAAACAATTCATGATACAACTCATAAACTTATCAGACAATCTCATAGACAATTCATCACACAACTCAACACACAACCCATCACACAACTTATCCCTTAACTCTTTCCGTACGTTTGGACGCACCATGCGCCATGCCGATTTCGGTCATGTACGTTTAGCCGCACAGTGCGTCACTCTCAATTTGATTAGTGTAAAGTGTCATCAAACCATATTCTATTTACATGTCTTGTATCATCTTGGTATTTGTGAAATATAATTCCTTGTTTAATTATCTAAAAATTCATTTATAATATATTAAGTGTTAGATAAAGATAAACATGTAGTTTAATATTTAAAAACAAAAAATGTCTTGTCTGAAATCTCTACCGCTAGATTGATAACAAACTTCTATATTGAAAGAGTTAATTTATTACACAACTCATCACACAACTCATCACACAACTCATCACACAACTCATCACACAACTCATCACACAACTCATCACACAACTCACCACACAACTCAACACACAACTCATCACACAACTCACCACACAACTCATCACACAATCCACCACACAACTCATCACACAACTCATCACACAATCCATCACACAACTCATCACACAACTCATCACACAATCCATCACAGAACTCATCACACAACTCATCACACAATTCATCACACAACTCATCACACAACTCATCACACAATTCATCACACAAATCATCACACAACTCATCACACAACTCACCACACAACTCATCACACAACTCATCACACAACTCATCACACAACTCATCACACAACTCATCACACAGTTCATCACACAACTCATCACACAATTCATCACACAACTCATCACACAACTCATCACACAAGTCATCACACAATTCATCACACAACTCATCACACAATTCATCACACAACTCATCACACAGCTCATCACACAATCCATCACACAACTCATCACACAACGCATCACACAACTCATCACACAACTCATCACACAATCCATCACACAACTCATCACACAACTCATCACACAACTCATCACACAACTCATCACACAATCCATCACACAACTCATCACACAACTCACCACATAACTCATCACACAACCCATCACACAACTCATCACACAACTCATCACACTTTTAGGGATGTACTGGAACGAATGAGGGGAATTTCCGATTGCAATGAAACTGATTCCACAGTTAGCGCGTCAACAAGAAAATAATTGGAGAAAGTAGTGAACACCAGATGTAGAATAGTGTCTAAAGATAGGAGACGTAGTTCAACTAACCATGAATTATAAACTAAGTTATCAACTAAGTTATCAACTAACGAAAGTAACAGACTGAGCCAGCATGCTCGAAAATGTTGGATAAGTGGAATATTGGAAACACTCTCCCGGGGTTTCCAACTTAGTTAAAAGTTGGAAACCGTCATCCCGCTCGACGCTGAAAGGCACGCGATAAAAGATGAATAAATCATTAGTTGATATATAGTAGATATCGATTTTATTTAAACCGCCGTGTTAGCTGGGGACAAACAAATAGTGAGAATTTTTCTTCTACTTCTTTCTTTCCTCATTTGCTTTTCGTCGTTGTTGGGGGGGGGGGGGGGATATATAATTTGCGGTCTTTTCGTATCTGCTACTGTTATGTTTCCTAGTGTTTCTAATATTCCGTCAATCCATCTTTCTCGTGGTTGGTCTTGGGTCTGGTGTTCTCGCAACGTTTATTGAACGCTCGTTATGTTGTGTTTTAATCTTTCTGCCTTGTCACGTGGCGAAACCATTTTATCTGTTGTTTCCTTATGTATTATATGGCCGGACTATTCCTAGCTTTTTTTCTCAGTTCTTCATTTCTGATCTTATCTCTCGGACTGTTTCCTGTTATTCGTCTAACACATTTCATCTCTGTACAGGTTATTTTTCTTATTGTTCTTGCATCTAGGGTCCAGGACTAACAGCGGTAGCACAACGTTGGGATGAAGATTGTATTGTGCAAAGCCCGTTTTGCTTCTAGAGTTATTTCCTTCTTGGGCAATAGTGGTGATAGCTGTCCAATTATTTGACAAGCTTTGATGCATCTTGAGTCTATTTCTGCTGTTTGTGAATTGTCGTTTGTCACTAGACTTCCTAGGTATTTAAATTCCTGTACTTGTTTTACTTGTCTGCCTTTTATAGTTATGTTGATGTTCTGTTTCTGTTTTTGCTATATTCATGACTTATGTTTTGTTGATGTTGATTTTCATGTTGTATTTTCACCTTGTGCTGTTGAGTCTATTTAAGTGTTTTTGCGGTTCTTCTATTTTTCCACGTATTAGTGCCTCATCGTCTGTGAATAGAAGCTCGTTTATCTCCTCTGTCTTTAATGGGTTGGCTAACTTGCATATATAGTCCATGTAGCAAATAAACAGTTGGGGGTATAGTACGCACCTCTGTCTAACACCTGATCTAACTTTGAAGAACGAGAATAAAAACAAATATTTGAATTATGCAGCCGGGACGTTAAACATTATGTACCGGGACGTCAAACACTATGTACCGGGACCTCAAACACTATGTACCGGGACGTCAAACATTATGTACCAGGACGTCAAACATTATGCAGCCGTGACCTCAAACACTATGTACCATGACGTCAAACATTATGCAGCCGTGACCTCAAACACTATGTACCAGGACGTCAAATACTATGCAGCCGGGATGTCAAACACTATGTACTCTCATTCTGGGAGGAACAAAAATAAACATTGAAGTAGCACCCTTACCTGAAACAAGAGGCCAAGGCCATCAAATTCCAAGAAACATCGCATCCAGTCAAGGTCGTTACATTTAATAGCTTTCCTGAGCTGGGACAAGTTCTGAAATGTAGGACTTCTCAGCCAGAATATGAAGTTAAGAGAATCATTATCAGCACCGGATTTCCTGGAAACGTCTTCTGCGTCATCGTCGTCAGAATTCGCAAGGTCAAGACCCAAAACAAAACCGTCTGATCTTCCTCGTTTGCCGCTTCGTTTGTGTTTCTTCCGTTCAATCAAACGAGCTGGTTTGTCGGAATCATCAATGGGGGAAGTAGGCGTGGTCTTCTGTAAACTCATGATTTATTGGCTGCTGTTAATTTATTCCGATAAAGTCAATATGGGATTGGATAATATTGATTGAGTTCTTTCACGACTTGAAACTCCATTGTATTTCTGAAATAAGAATATAAAGGGGGAAAATATGAAGTAAATGGCAAAAAGCAATGTACATAAAATATAAATTCATTTCAAAGCAAATAACATAAATAAAAAAATGAATAGTAAAATGTTATCATCATCATGTGCCATAGCGGTTGGCGTAGGTGATCATGTCCTTCCACAACCTTCTGTCAGCAGACATCGTATGGATTGTGCTGTTGACTGTTTTCCATGCCATGACACCAAGCTATCTAGTATTTTCTCTCTTTGCCGTCCGCGATATCTCTTTCTCTGTATTTTGCCAGTTATAACCAAATATTTCAAACTTTCCTCTTCTTATGGCGTGCTCGAAAAATGTTGATTTTTTTTTCTTTCAGATGTTTTTTTATGAGCTCCCTTTTTGTGTTGGCCTCTTTGAGAATGTCATCATTGGTCTTTTCAGTTGCATAATGAACTTTCAACATTCTTCTGAAGAAATCCCATCTATGTGGTCTCTGATCGTCTTTTCATTGCACCTTCTCAAAATCTACGTATGCCGCAGAAGCACGTTCATTAAGTAATAAAACAGAGCAGAAAATGGAAGCCTTTGAAATGTTGATTGATGTTTTAAAAAATAGGGAGATTTACGTGGAAAAGAAACATCCTATCATCAAGTACCAGGCCTGCTGGCGTAGGTGATCATGTCTCTCCATAACTTTCGATCTCGACAGTTATTTAATATTTCTGTTGTTGACCTTCTGCCGAGTCATTCTCTTAAGCTGTCTGGTATTTTTTTTCTCTTTGCTTCCCTCTATCTCTTCGTCCCTCAATTTTCCCAGTTGTTACAATATATTCCAGTTGTTCTCTTCTCATTACATAGTCAACAAATGATGATTGTTTCTTCCTAATATTGGAAATTAGCTCTCTTTTTGCTTTGACCTCTTTCAGAACATAACAAAAACATAACAAAGCTTTAAATCTGCTGAAAAAAGGAACTACTTATCACATTTCAAACAGGACTACTAATATTGTTTGGACATGCGAAGAGTCACGATATATTACTGGAAGTCATTTGGAAAAGGGGAGGAGGGGGGGGGAGGGATTTCAATGTAGAGGCTGACGAAATAGAGCAAAACTAAAATGGACTGATAGCATCAAAAGATGGACATGTGAACCTATGAGAGCGTGCCCTATCGAGACAAGCATCTGGATAAATGGCGCTCCATGGTAGCTCACCTTCGATGTGGAGATGTCACACAGTGAATGCATGGCGCTCCATGGTAGCTAACCTTCGATGTGGAGATGTCACACAGTGAATGAATGGCGCTCCATGGTAGCTCACCTTCGATGTGGAGATGTCACACAGTGAATGCATGGCGCTCCATGGTAGCTAACCTTTGATGTGGAGATGTCACACAGTGAATGAATGGAGCTCCATGGTAGCTAACCTTTGATGTGGAGATGTCACACAGTGAATGCATGGCTCTCCATGGTAGCTAACCTTCGATGTGGAGATGTCACACAGTGAATGAATGGCTCTCCATAGTAGCTAACCTATGATGTGGAGATGTCACCTAGTGAATGAATGACCCTCCATGGTAGCTAACCTTTGATGTGGAGATGTCACCTAGTGAATGAATGGCTCTCCATGGTAGCTAACCTTTGATGTGGAGATGTCACCAAGTGAATGAATAGCGCTCCATGATAGCTAACCTTTGATGTGGAGATGTCACCTAGTTAATGAATGGCCCTCCATAGTAGCTAACCTTTGATGTGGAGATGTCACACAGTGCATGAATGGCGCTCCATAGTAGCTAACCTTTGATGTGGAGATGTCACACAGTGAATGCATGGCGCTCCATGGTAGCTAACCTTTGATGTGAAGATGTCACACAATGAATGAATGACGCTCCATAGTAACTAACCATCGATGTGGAGACGTCACCCAATTGTGAATCTTTCTTTTGTTGTTTTTCCATTTCTTCA